>OY755040.1:5774940-6974940 GCA_963576565.1 Aspidapion aeneum
AGTTTAAAAAAACTATTGTGTGTGTTTAAGACCACACGGCAGAAGTGTAAACTTCAACAAGACGAAATTAATAATGCGAGTGGCCCATAACATATTCTGCAAAGCGGACCAAACCGAACTCTTTTGTGTACTGGCCTTCATCTGCATCATCATATCGCTCGCTGAATGTTTCTCACAGTTATGAGGGTTACATAGTTCAATTCACTACCCACAAAAACTGCTAAATGCGCCCAAAGAAGTTTACACTTCAAAAACGTTCGGCACTGTTGTGAGCTGATTAGCTTTTAGTCAAAATCCATTATTGCTGAAATAAAAAAAATGGTAACTTTTTAACAGAGTTGAAAAAACAGTTCCACATATTTGCAGTTGACTTTTATAACAGAGTTATCAACCATTTTCGTAAAAAGGGTGGAGGGCGTAAATTTTATCCCCAAATAAATGTAACTTTTAAAAGAACACTTTGGGTTACCTTCCTGGGAGAATTTTACTACCTTAGTTGTTGGACGTTTACTGGCAAGTTATTTAAGTTGGCGTATTCGTGAAATTTATCTAGTTATATCTGTAAATCAATTTCGGAGCTTGCAATTATTACCAAATCATCGGTCCACAAAAGAACAATATGTTCTATAAGTCCATCAATATTTACTCCTCTCGACCCACTTTCTGTAAAATATTTTGGCCGATAGGCATCGGCTATATTAAGTAGAAACTTCAAAAGGTTCCTTGACACCATTGATCACACCTAGAGCCATTTACATGTACCTAAAACCTGATATTTTTATATAACGTCGTATCCTATATTAAGTAGAAACTTCAAAAGGTTTATTCTACACACACTTTTAACCATTAACTACATATTCAGCAACAAATTATACTTAAACCATTTCACATTATTTTAGGCCCTACATTAGTATCACAATTAACTAATTACATGACATCATTTTGTACCCACACCTGACACCATTGTGTACTTACACCTGACACTGAGAACTATTTCTTTCTGTTACGTGACGCCATTGATCACACGTGGAACCATTTACATACCTATATCTAAACCCATTTACCCAACACTTGATATTTTAACATAATGTCGTACCCTATATTAAGTAGAAAATCCGGAAGGTTTATTCTACACACGCTATTAAGCATTAACTACATATTCGACACATTTTGTACTCAAACCATTTGACATTATTTTAGAACCTATATTATTATCACAATTAACTAATTACATGACCTCATTTTGTACCCACACCTGATACCATTGTGTACTTACACTTGACACTGAGAACTGTTTCTTTCACCTGGAGCCATTTACATATACCTAAAACCTGATATTTTCACATAACGTCGTATTCTATATTAAGTAGAAACTCCGGAAGGTTTATTTTATACACGCTATTAACCATTAACTACATATTCAACAACAAATTGTACTCAGACCATTTGACATTATTTTAGACCCTATATTATTATCACAATTAACTAATTACACATCATTTTGTACCCACACCTGACACCATTGTGTACTTACGCCTGACACTGAGAACTGTTTCTTTCTGTTAATTGACGCCATGGATCACACCTGGAGCCATTTACATATACCTAAAACCTGATATTTTCACATAACGTCGTATTCTATATTAAGTAGAAACTCCGGAAGGTTTATTTTGTACACACTATTAACCATTAACTACATATTCAACAACAAATTGTACTCAAACCATTTGACATTCTTTTAGCCCCTATCATTTTCTACCCACACCTGACACCATTGTGTACTTACACCTAACAGCTCTGGAGTGTTTATTGTCCCACATACACCTGACACTATTTAGGTACTTGTTGTATATTAGTTCCCTTACTTATGCCTTTGTTATTACTTTGTACTGTCGACAACTTTTGAAATAAATTATGTTTTACAACCCTCCTCATTTATTATAACAAGGTTTTTTACATGAAATTGATTCTTTGGACTATTTATCGATTCAGATAAATTGAGAAAGAAAATTGTATATTCTTTTTAAAAAAATTTAATGCTTACTTACCAATTATTAGCTAAGGTTTTTGTCGTTTTCAAACCAACTTTTAACATGTCACAGTTTAATTTTATATATCTTGATAAATTGTTGCAGACTGATGTTTTTTTTTTAATTTTTGATAATTTAAATGTTTTTTTTTGCACTAAAAAAATTTGAAGATTAAAATGTCAGGCGTCACCCAATATTTGTGGTCACAAATTTAATCACTACTACCTGATCTATAAACGCAGTTGGCGTTGACAGTTCGTAGTTTAGATATAACCAAATTTTATTTTTGAGTTCTTAAAGTTCAAATCCATTAATTAAAATGCAGGCATGTATCATATATTATATTTTTTACTCTCTTATTGGCCCTACAAGACCTTGAATAGAGCAAAAAAAGATTTTAAGCACTAGCCAGGGCTATCAAAATGGACGGGCCACGATCCTCCACTTTGTTGACGTCACATCCGGGGCTGATTTTTTTTTGATGGTCACGTTACGACACAACTGATTGTCTTTAAAATATTGAAGTTGAAATGACGGTTCATGGATATTTGATTTTTTTAAATAAAGCCGTTTTTGAGATTGTTTTTACTTTATTCTGGCAGAACAATTTTTTTTAAATGTATAGTAAGCCCTAATTTTTCATAGCCGCTTCAATAGCTCACACAAAAATTAAGTTTAAAGCAGAAGCGAATGTGACAAGCACAGATGACAAAGTCAAATATAACAGTTGGCATGCGGTACATGGCGGGTAATTTGAATTCAAAATAAGGAATGCTAAATCTTGAAGATTTTAACCTTTTAATCATGTTGCTTCCTTACAGACCTTTGGTGGAATATCGGGATGGTGTCTGAGAATATTTCAGTGAAATTTTGTGGAAATCTGTACGGCCATTTTGAAAATATCATAAAAAAACGTCTGACCTCCCATAAGACCCAATGTAAAATTCAGCCCCAGGGAACAGCTGATTTTTTCAGGGTCGTGGCCTCTATTTTTGTGTTGGCCTTGCACTAGCAAACTCCCAACCTAGGACGCGAACTGCATTTGTAACTCGATTGCGGGGGACTTCGGGTGATTGTTGCCCATGGATTGGATACCCCCTTGACAAAAACCGAACAATTTTCACTATATTTATTAACAACTAGTTAGGTTGGGTTAAATTCGGTTTGGTTTGGTTCAGTTCGGTTCGGTTTATTTCGGTTCGGTTAGGTTAGGTTAACTTCGGTTGGGCTTGGTTCGGTTCGGTTAGACTGGATCAGGTTCGGTACGATATTTTCCCCTCAGCCCTCGAGTTAGTATTACCTTATACCTCACATTATGACCTGACTGCAAAACATTTCAATGATGTTCGGTAAAAGGTCATGTAGTTCACAAATTAAGAAAATAATCCATACGTGTACGGAAACAATTTTTTATGTAGGACCAAACTTTTAATTTTTTGTAAATATTATGAATATTAGACCACTATTATTATAGTAAAAATAATGTAAAAAGTCAATGTAAATATTTTTCACCAGTATAATAAATCAACTATTTTTATGTCAGAAAAATGTTTTTAAAAACTTGCGTACCTAAACTCAACATAATACACAATATTGAATTCAATTGTTATTATTATTTAGCAGAGTTATGAATAAAAACCGAAGTTCACTACATTAAAAACTATATATTTAATTTTGCATTTTAAAAGTACGAGTATAGTTTTTCCAATCACATTTATCGATTAATTATTTTAATGGTTGAAACCTTAATCGATTATCCAAATGGCTTGTGGGTTTTTAAATTAATAACTAAGTAAAGCCCGGTGCCCACCAAGGACTTTCTCGTGCCTGCCCGCGCACGCGTCACATGACTGTCATAACATTTTATATTGAGCAGGGCTATCAGAATGGACGGGCCACGATCCTCCACTTTGTTGACGTCATATCCGGGGCTGATTTTTTTTTGATGGTCACATTACGACACAGCTGATTGTCTTTGAAATATTGAAGTTGAAATGACGGTTCATGGATATTTGATTTTTTTTTAAATAAAGCCGTTTTTGAGGTTGTTTTTACTTTATTCTGGCAGAACAATTTTTTTAAATGTATAATAAGCCCTAATTTTTCATAGCCGCTTCATAAGCTCACACAAAAATTAAGTTTAAAGCAGAAGCGAATGTGACAATCACATATGACAAAGTCAAATACATGTCAAATATAACAGTTGGCATGTGGTACATGGCGGGTAATTTGAATTCAAAATAAGGAATGCTAAATCTTGAAGATTTTAACCTTTTAATCATGTTGCTTCCTTACAAACCTTTGATGGAATATCGGGATGGTGTTTGAGAATATTTCACTGAAATTTTGCGGAAATCTGTAGTGCCATTTTGAAAATATCATAAAAAAACGTCTGACCTCCCATAAGACCCAATGTAAAATTCAGCCCCGGGAGAACAGCTGATTTTTTCAGGGTCGTGGCCTCTATTTTTGTGTTGGCCTTGTATTGAGATCAAGTGAAAGTCGTAGGTGGGAACCAGGTGTAAAACTCTGAATCTGTTTATTGACTTTGACATTAATTTCGTCCTTATCTTATTTGTTTTAAATTTGTAGCACAAAAAAATAAAATTACCGTAGTGTACCATGAATAAGATTCTGATTGTATTCTTTATATCCTGGTCGTTGCTAAATGTTTGGTAGGCACCAGCCAATTTAAGGCGCAGTACTGGATTAATCATTTTCAAAGTCAATCCTGTAATTAGGCTAGGTCATTACGCTGAAACTTATATGTGAAAGTAATTAGCTGGTTGTCAAAGTAACACATACTTAGCTATAACAAGCCCGATCCTTCTTTGATATACAACACTGTCGAAGGCTGACATTTACATTATTTTCCTGTCAGCCTATATTTTTGTGTTTCAAAATAATTTTAGCTCTGTCGGCCTTCGAAAATGTGGCCCTTCAAAGTAGGATCAGGCTTGATAGTTTAAGGTGGCTGTGAGCTATTTCTAAATCCAAAGGGAAAGAGACATAATTTTGTATGTTCATGCATTTTTGAACCACAAAATCGTTACCCGCATTTTTCTGATTTAACAGTTTTTATTTGGTTTTTCTCTAGATAAGGTGTGGCTAACAAGGTATTAAATTAAAATTTAGGAACCTGCATTTTAAATTAGGTATTTTTTCTGTTTTAATTAAAAATTTAGGCCCTCATAGTTAATCAATCATAAAGGACAAACAAAAAAATCATTTTTATTTTTGTATGTATTTTTGGGTCCAAAAACAACAATATTATTTGTTCCCGATTTATATTTGCCGCCAAACTTCCAAGAGACCAAAATGTATGAGACGAAGTTAGACAGAACCAGTATATATGAAAAGAAAGGAGAGAGTTGCTCATGCTAGGCCCGGACGCATTAAATGATTTTTTGTTTTTGGCCGTGAGCTAAATTTAACACAAAATTATTAATAACTTGTCAAGAGACAATACGTTCCTAAATTTGAAAACAAAAATGCGTGAAAATAAATGTTGTCATTATAAAAAAGACGGTTGAATTTAGTATGCCCAATTTCAAAAAAAAACTAATAGACGAGTTGTCAAAGAGTTTCCAAAATTTGATTGCATTTCAATTTTGTTTTATCAAAGTCATAGCAATACCGTATCAGATTTTTTGAAATTAGCTCTACTAGGAAAAAGGTGGTGTAAGTTTCTAAAAAAATCACTCTTTACATAATTATTTACTATTAATTATTACCAAATTGTATATTGTAATGAAAGGTAAAAACGATTATTATTTCCTTCAGTAAATGTCAACGCAACTGTCACATATGAACAATAGAAGGCTAACTGTAGCATTCTAGCATAATATGCACTATTGTAAATACAATACCAACTTCAAAAAAAAAAAATTATATTAAAATTTTCTATTTCGTAAAGACGAAGGGTAAAAAAATAGGCCGTAAAAAAAACATAACCTGATGTTTTCAAATTTGTTTTACTTAAACTAGAAACTGAGAGCCCTTATACACAAAGCCACTTGAGTTTGACACCGATATTCGCTATTAAAAATCCGTGTGTACGCCTTGTTGAATAAAAAAATGTGCTACTAAAAAAAATTGAGAGAGTAAGACACTATAGTTTATGTTCTATTTAAGTGGCACCGCGTCATAGCTATGGTAAACCAAATTCTGCGGCAAAATCTAAGTAAAGAAGCCTAAAAAATTAGTGTTTCACTTTGTACATGCAGTGTGCCGCTCGGGGCTTAATGTTCGAAGGATAAAACACTACGACCTTTTAAAGGAGAGATCAAAGAGGTACTTACCTGATAAATAAAGATCCGAAACATAAAAGAGGATCCAAAATTATATTAAAATGTGCACAAATATTGATTTAGTTGCAAAGACGGTAATTTGTTTTGTGAAAAGCTCCGTCATAATTTGTTTGACATACAATCAAAACAACAACGAATAGAAAACGTCAAAGCCCTGCTAAATCAATAATATGTTCGTAACAACCAGATAATAGTATATATGTTCCTTTCTAATGAAATCGTTTAGAAGAAGACATCAATAAAAAGCAAGTAAAAATAGTATGCTAATGACTAATTAGTGCAGTGCCTCATTTTGGGAATCAATATCAATAAAAAAATTAAAGGAAGTGCGTGCCACTGTATTTACCCCTCTACTCCCTTCCCGCCCATCAAGGTTTTGATGACGCGGTGTCACTTTAATACAACATCAACTATAGTTAACGATTGTGGCGCAGCTAAATGCGGCGTCGTCCGCAACCATAGTTACAGAAACAATAGGTCCCGCTCCAACTACTGCACATCCTCAAATGGGGTGACGGGGTGACGGCAAAGGTGACGGAACGTTTGTCATAATTTTTTCACAGATTATGAAGTATGAGTATAAGCCATTACTCCTGTAGCTTATGATGAACAAACAGCAGAACTTCCCCAGCACATTCACCAAATGTTCACAAATCGTGCCTTTCAAATTTGGCGTTGCTAAATCAGTAAAAAAATGGCGGATTTCAATTTTTTACGATTTCCTCCAGGCCTCGCATGTTTGACAAGTTTGCTATATATTTTTCTATTTCTTGTCCGAAATGCGGCTAAGTTTTATAATCATAATTAAATTTGGAAAAATGCTTTGCTAAAAATTAACGCCAGTCGTAGACACAAAGTAGTGTCGGAGATAAACGACTATTTTTAAATAACGTAAAGCTCAAGGGGAAAGGGAGGTTTTAGCCTGGCGTTACACTCCATGAGTTTTTATGTAATTTTCCTTGAGAATGCGTTACAATGGGGGGGGGGGGGTCAAAAATCCCAATTTTTTGCATTACGTAATTTAAGAATGTGTCTTAAGTGGCTTCGTATATAAGAATCCTTCGTATCGGGTTGATGTGGTCGTAACTACAAGTCTTAAGAACAAGCAGCATAGCCTGGCTTAATATTGACTTTTTTATTTGATTAAATATAGTTATGTATTAGCTACAAATTTAACAAATTATAATAACAAACGTTAAGTAATAGATAATTTACATGATAAAAGTTAAACAAATAAAACATAGTACTTATATAATCAGTGGCGTATATAGAAAAATGTTTCGGGGGGGGCCGAACGGTTTCGGGGGGGGCCGAGACCCCATGAGTCCGTATTTTATGCTATTTTATGTTTGTATTCATGAAATATGTGGAAAATATCCAAAAAACCTTAGCTTCGGGGGGGGTGGGCCCCCCAGGCCCCCCCTTATATACGCCACTGTATATAATATACGCTAAAAAGTCTACCATAACATAAATACCATACCGATTATTTTTAGTTACGACAACAAAAACGTGATACGTAGTGCGTATCCACTTTGAGGGTGTATTGACTCGTTTAGGATGCGTATTCATACCCAGGAAGGTGTGAAATTACCCATAAAACATGATAAAATATTATACATGTTGTGGATGGGCGTAGAACTATACGCACTTAAAAAAAATGCATTGGGTACACTGTATTTTGTTGGTATACTGTTTTTAAAGAAGTAACTTAGTACATCCGCTAAACTTATTAAAAGCCAGATATGTGATATACAAAAATCTTATTATGTAGGTACCTAGTATTGAAATCTTGTACGATATGAAAATATTAATTGTTGTTAAATAAACAGATGCCTAAAAAAATTAATACTTATGTCTAGTTCTGTTGTCTAAAATTCATTCATTCATATATACAAATACTGACTCTCACCACGTTATCGTCAAAGAAAAATTAAAATAAAAAAAACTATCCATTTATAAAAACTGACCATTTTGTTGTTTTTAAACCCTGTTTTAAATTAAATTACATCTACTAATTATACTAAAGGTAGGCACATTTCTACTTTTAAGTATAGTTTTTGCAAAGTCAGTTGAACAAAGATAAAAGCTGACCATCGGCATATCCTTCATAGAAAGTGACAAGACATACTGATGAAAATTATTTCATTTAATTATGGCGTAAACTAAAGAAATAAAAATAGATATAAAACTTTCTATTCCTACACCTACAGAAACGACACTGATTTATTTTCTAACTCTGCATACTGTCGACTAAAGGGGTCCGAAAAGCACACCCGAAATCAATTAAAAGCGCATCTCAAAAAAATGTGCCAATCAGGTGCCGTCCATCCACCTGGACTCAATTGGTCGGAAAATAAATACTTTGTTGTCGGAACGCAAAGAGCCGCGCCTCTTCTGTGTCGGTAGGCTTGAAATTTTACTAGGAAGATTTTATATGAATTTGGATAACTTTTGAAGGGCAGATCGATAGAACCCCATATTAGGAGTTCTTCAAGTGACTTTGCAAAAACTATACGACGTAATTAGGACATATAAATTACGTACCTGGGACTGTATGGGTAATACCAATGAGTATATGAACCATATAGAGTGGCAACCGGCGAGCCTTGCAACATTGAGTGGCAGATGGCGTTGAAATAAATTTGTCTAGTACGAAATATTCTGAGACAACTACTATGATCTAATGCCATTTGTACATACAAGGGCGGATCCAGAGGTGCTTCTCGGGGGGGGGGGGCACTTTAGGTGACATTCTCTGTAGGTAAAAAACGACTACAAATTCAGGATAATGTATTAATAAAAGTGGTAACAATAGACACTTTCATGCGCCGCAAGCAAAAACCTTACTTTTGACTCATTTTTTGTATATTCAAAAAATTCTCGGGGGGGGGGGGCAAGTGCCCCTAGTGCCCCCCCCTGGATCCGCTACTGCATTTGTATGATAGGCATGAACCTCGGAACTCGCACAAGCAACTAAATTGTACTAAAAGTCCCTAAATATTTCGTACCAGACGAATTTATTTCAGCGCCATCTGCCCCTTAATGTTGTAAGGCTCGCTGGTTGCCACTCTATATGGTTCATGTACTCATTGGTAATATTGTGGTGCCTGCCTCTGACCTTTGCAGTGTTCCAGTATTTACATTCTTTACATTCAGTGTTACCATAAAAAATTAACGTGAGGGCAAGCAATATGGCGGCCTCCATGTGACAGTTATTTTTGAAACAGATTTTTGTAGAGGCTGATGATTAATTTTTTTGGGCATCGGTGGTTAAATATCATTTCCTTGTCAAATTTTATAACTTAAATGTCAAAATCCATCGATGTGACTCTATTTGTGACAAATATATCTAAATCAAAGACGTACCAAATAAAAACTAATAAACACAAGATGTTGTTTAAATAAATCATCTACCTAAAGGCCCCTTGAGATGGAGCAATAGCCTTGCAGTTGTATGCAAGATTATGGTGCCTGATATGACATCTATTGTATTAATAAACAAATATATGTCTCATTCATGGACACCAATCCTGCATGCAACTGCAAGTGTCAGTGGCGCACCCAGGAATGTGTCTTGGGGGGGCCCGACAGCTAAAAAGGGCACCTCTCAAAAATCCTGCGACCAAAAAAAAAAAAAAAGGTCATCATGTGTGGGGGAGGCCGACAGCTACAAAGGGCGCCCTCAAAAAACTTGCGACCAAAAAACAAAAAAAAAGGTCATCATGTTTTTTCGCAACTACGCCGCTGCTTGAGGTTGGGGTGGGGGGGGGCCGAAGCTTCCTGATGTCAAATTTGAAGCTATTTTTCGTGTTTTATCATCAAATACGTCGAAAATATATTAAAAACTCTAAGGCTTGGGGAGGGGGGGGCCCGGGCTCCGGGTGCGCCCATGCAAGTGTATTGTTCCATGTTAAGCAGCCTTACCAAACCAAAGACTTTTGCTCATCAGTGATATTTTCACTCGCATCTTCACCTATTTAAAGGTTGATGTGCTGTTTGTTTTGGTTAATTTATCTTATGATTTTATTTTTTTTATGATTTCCGCACACTTGAATAAAAATTATTCTTCGTGACACGTGCGCAAAGTAGATTTCTGCACTTAGAGCTTGCCCGAACTTCACTTTGCGTCACTGGTCTATCTATTTTCGAGTACAGGAAATCATAAATTTAAAATTTCGACTCCTGAATATCTTAGCCACTGTCAGTGGCGTAAATAAGAGCGGGCTTCCCCTTCGCCTTAGATTTTTTTACACATTTTCCACAGTTTTCATGAATAAAAACACAAAAAATAGTTTAAAATTGGACATCATTGGGCTTCGCACCCCCCCCCCCCCCCCTAGAGGCCTCGGGCCCCCCAAGACTTATTTCTGGGTGCGCCACTGCGGCCTGATGGGGTCTTGAACTTGAAACTTTTTTCTATATACGCCACTGGCCACTGTCAACATTTCGGGGGGGTAACCCAAGGTCTGTAGATGATAGGTTGCCTGGTAACTCTATGGCCGAAGTGGCGTGAGAGGTAACAGCGCGTCATTTGGAGTGCTACAATTTGATTAGAGCCCTATGTTTACATGCGTTTTTAAGTATTTTTAATCTTCAATGGTTTATTTTTTTCATTTGTGTTGTTTTTTCGGACTATATTTATTTAAAAACTCTAAATACTTGTTCTAGTTTACTTATACTTTCTACTTGTTAGGTATTTTAACGGACTTAAAGAAGCTAAAAGCTTCCCAAGACTTTGTGCATTTGGGATATTTGGTATAAGGCAAGTTTTATATTTAAGTTAGTTGATCTATTTTATGAATATTGTAATTAGAGACACTTTAAGAAAAATAAAAAAACATATTTAGCAGTAGCGCACCCAGGAATTGTCTTGGGTGGGGCCCCAGACCTCATAATGCCGTATTTTGTGCTATTTTTATGAAATATGTGGAAAACATCTAAAAAATCCAACGGGTTGGGAGGAGGGCCGTGCCCCGAAGCCTCCCCTGGATGCACCCATGTATTTAAATCTAAATCAATAAAGGAACATAAGAAATTTGAAGATTTTCTACTATATTAAATGCTTTTTATTTAAATGGGCACTGCAGGTGACGTCATTTCCCGCGTTCAACAATTAGCTCTGATTGGTCAGAAAGTTACCAGACGTTGGGGGCAACCGGCATATTCAGATTTATAGCGAATTCTTTTGAGAAAGTTAGTGGGCCACTCGTGGTCCACTGACACTGTTTTGGTGCTGTCAAAAAATTGTCCCAGTGCAATTTCAAAAGAATACAAAAGTGCACTAGTGCAACACGAGCTCGGAGAGCCCGTGCCAAAAAATGTGCACTGAGTGCAACACTGGGCTTGTCAGTGGGTCAAAAGAATACAAAAAATTGCACTAGTTTTCCCAAAAAAATACGAAAACTGCACTAGTGAAGAATTTGCCATTAGTGAGGTCCACAGAAGGGCGGATCCAGAGGTGCTTCTCGGGGGGACACTTTAGGTGACATTCTCTGTTGGTAAAAAACGGTATATATTTTTTTAAGCACCATTTTATTGAATTAGTCAGTGGTTGTAATTTCGATGATAACAACAATAGACACTTTCAAGCGCCGCAGGCAAAAATTTTGAGTCTTTGTTAGCATAAACATTACTTTTTACTTATTTTTTGTATATTCAAAAAATTCTCGGGGGGGCCAAGTGCCCCAAGTGCCCCTAGTGCCCCCCCCTTGATCGGCCACTGGGTCCACAGTGTGAGGTCGAAATAGGTGGAACCGATTATCTGCCAAAGAGTTACATAAAATGCTTTTAGAAAGTCAACTTTCCGGAATCTTGCTTTGATTAAATGTCGAAACCAGCGCCGGTTTAAGGGCCTACCAGGCCCTAGGCACCAGTGGTAAGACGGGCTCCTTCCCCCATTTACAAACCCGCGCAAGAAAAGGTACAGTGAGACAACTTGTGTTTTTTATATTTTTTTATCAAAACTTTTTTTTCACTTAATAATTTTGAACTTTCACATGACAAAAAATCTTTTAATATTCACAGGAAAAATTATTACATAGCCTCACAGAAAAAAAATAGGTAATGTCGGTCGAGACAGACCTTAATATTCCTATGTATTTTTTCCTAGGGAAAGACATCTAAATTTTCACCAGTGAGACAAAGACTTTTTCAACCCCGGATTTGATTTATTTTTTGTAGAATTCGGTTATAAAAAAATGTAGATAAAGAAAATTAAATTTTTTGCTATATTAAATAAGTCTTATCCCCGAAAATTTGAACCAAAAGCAACTGAAATCCAAAAACTTTTTGAAAATTACAAAGGTAATTAAGAAATTCCCTCTTTTTAGAAAATTATTAAATACCTAGATTTAAAAAGAGTTGTTTTTTCAGAAAAAAACCAGAATAAAAAAAATATTTTTTTTTTATTTAGTTGTTGTACCACAATAAACTTATAGTCAAATTAAGTTTTTTATACCAGGGCCCTGCGGGCCCCTTGAAGCTCCGGGCCCTAGGCAAGTGCCTAGAGTGCCTATAGGATAAGCCGCCGCTGGTCGAAACGTCGTGTTTAATAAAGTTTACGAGTTTTTTAAACAAAAACTAACGAAATCATTGCTAGGCGACTAAAACTGACATGATATAACTTGGCTATTCTCTGATATAACCATATAACTCTCTATTTTGAGTTGCAAAAACGGCGACCCAAGCGCGGATCTGGGTCAAAATCTAGGGTGGGGGTAATAGCCGACGAAAAAATTATTTTTAATAAAATATTTTTCTAGGGGGTTAATTCTCCTGTTTGTCTCTTAATTGTTACCAAAAAGTGCATTTTTTTTTCTAGAGGGGAGTAATTTCCCCGTTACCCCCCTCAAATTCGCGAACAATTTGTTTGTAGACCAGTGCGCCTCTTTGCCCCTCCGGAGATTAGTGCCATAACAATATCCCTTAATAACTACCTTAAAACAAAAGCGGTCTTCAACACAATTAACAATTAACAAATTACCGAAATGCGATCATTTGTAAGACATTCCTGCAAAACTGTTGGCTCCTGTTGAGCCCGCCCTTCCTGCGGGAACGCCCTTTGCACGTTTTTCCTTAGTATTTTAGAGCTACTACGGAACTTGAGTGCAAGACTAGCACACATTTTTTTTTACTTTACTAAAATTTTAAAAACTACTATTTTGCCAATTCATGACAAAGGATGTTAGGTTTTGCTTAGTTATCAAATCTAAATTCATATAATATAATACCAACATTTAAACTAAGATATTTTTAGTTTTACGCCAGAAAAAAGCGCACAGGAAAAAAGCACATATGGAAAAATTGCTTACTGAATAATGCAAATGCACATGGAAAAAAGTGCTCACGAAAAAAACGCACACGGAAAAAATCGCACAGAGAAAAAAATTATCTTGAACAATAATAATAGCGGCACATAATTGAAAAAAAAGTAATCTGTACTTTTCACCGGACTGGAATGTGTTTCGATGTGCCGAATCCAAATACGAGGCTTGTTTTTCTTCTAAAATTTTAAGTAAATTACGATAAAACTTGAAACGAATAGTATTTAACCGTTTCGAAGAACTACTTTATAAAGCAACATTGACATCATTCAACAATTTTTTTTTTATAACTGCATATTTACGCGATTTTCAATGATTTTTGCATTTTTTTTTGTGTCGCCCCGAAAAATTGCAACGTTTTATAATTTATTTAAAATTTTAAAAGTGCACTGTCAAAACGTTCCCCTCCACGTCTGATCAAATGTACAGATCACTTTCTTATTTTATGTACCAGTGTAAATTTTACCTAAAACCAACCAAGAAAACTAGTTTAATGGTCTATTTATGCTCTTAGTATAATAATAAACCTTATACATAAATCATAATCGGCATTGAATAAAATTAATTTATAGTTACGAATTTTTTAGATTATTAAAAAAATTTTAAAAATATTTATTTCACAAATAAAAAAAATTCTCCAAATTTTCTAAAAAATATTTAAAAAATTTCAAAATGTTTGAACAGAAAATTGTTTGGAAACATTTCCTTCTAAAGGAAAGTTCGAAAATATCTTTTTCGAAGGGAAATTTGTTCAAAGACATTTAAATTGAACGGATATTTGTTCAAAAATAATTTTCTTTTAATTTTTTGCCCTTTGAAAGGTTGAAATCGGTGTTTTCCTAACTTTTGCCAAATTATGTTTTCGATCAAATTTCCGCTTGAAGAAAACGTTTTCGAACAAATTTCCGTTTAAATAAAATGCTTTCGAAAAAATTTCCATTCGAAGAATATCTTAAAAAAATGTTTTCAAACAAATTTCTCCGATCTTTGCGCGCCTTTTTAATCTGCGCTTTTTTTTGTGCGTCTTTCCATTTCGGTTATTTACGGTCAACGTTTTAGCATTACCCCAGCTTTTTAGCTTTTTAGTCTGATGATTTTTTTTTGGGAAAGTAGATTTTTAAGGCGCGTGTTTTATGATGTATACCAAGCCAGGTTTTATCAGTAAATTTCTCTTCGCATCAAAATTTTATGGTGTAAGTTTGCCAAAGTCCGATTTATAGAACAACCTAACAATTACATTCTCATTTATATTGGGTTATCAGTAATTTTTACAAACCATATCGGTAAGACGACTTGCTAGTAGATTTAATACCATTTCTATTTGTAATTGGTTAGAAAAGTGCATTTTAAAACAAGAAAATTCCTTTTTGGTGGTTTTTTTTGTAGAAAGCTAAAATCACTAAAAGTAAAAAAGTACTCCAAGTAAAAAAACAATTTTCCTTATATCTTCATCGCAGAGCATGCCCCGATAATTTAAAAATATTTTAAGAATATTGAGGCAACACAGACATCAAAGTAGTAGTAGTTGTGGGGGGGTTGACCCGCAGGTCTGACAAGTAGGCCAGAGTAGGCCCTTTTTGCCATGCCCCAAGTCTGTCCCTTAACCCACTCTCTGCACTTCCCTTTGATGGTCGAGTAACTCATTGGGCCTTCCTGTTCTCTTTACAAAGTCCAGTAAGTCTGCCCATTTGAGCATGTGCAGTTCTTCCTCGCTCAGAGTTGGCGCTCCGAGTGCCTGTTGTCTCATCCTTGCGTAGGCCTCGCATTCTGCCACGAGGTGTCTTGATGTCTCTTCTTCCTGTCCACAGGCTGGGCAGGTAGGGTCATTCTCGACTCCTATACGTGTCATGTGCTTCCTCAACCGGTTATGTCCGGTTAGAGTACCTATCACCAGTCTTTTCGTGTCCGTCCCAGCATCCATCTAATTCTGGTGGCTTTTGGACGGTCTACGGATTCTCTGGTCTGTCTGCAACCCGTTCCTGTTTCCCAGGAGTTTAATAGCGCGTCCTGGGCCCATTTGTTGAGTCCGCTTTGCACTTGTCTTTTTGTCACGCCCAAAAGTGGCTCCGGTCCTACATAGGCGGTTCCTGCCCCGAGTCGTGCGAGTTCGTCCGCCTTCTCGTTGCCTGGTACCCCCGTATGTCCCGGAACCCAAACCAGCGTCACCCGTTTGCCATCGCTTAGGGTCTCCAGCGCCTCTGCGCATTCTTCCACCAAGCCGTCAGCAATCTTGGGTGCGTTTAGCGCCTTCAGGGTGGCTTGACTGTCAGAGCATATATATATATATATATATATTTATATATATATATATATATATATATATATATATATATATATATATATATATATATATATATATATATATATATATATATATATATATAAGCTCCTCTTCGCTGTTCCGAACCTCTTCTAGGGTTGCCGCCATTATTATGGCGTAGACTTCTGCTTGAAAAACAGTAGCCTGCTCACCGAGCGAGTAGCTCTTCTGAACTTCTAGTTTTTCCACGTATACTCCCGCTCCTGTGGTTTGCCTCTCTGATAGTTTGGATCCATCAGTGTAGCAAACTAAAGCGCTCTCCTCAAACATCATTTCGTCTCTCTGCCACGCTTCCCTGTCTGGGATGTGGATTTTGTACCTCTTCTCGAGCCTCTAAGGTGCGTGTGCTCTGCTGACCGTCATTGACGTGAGGGGGATTTCTCTAATTGTCAGCTCTTCTATAGCTAGATGACCACACAGACATCAAAAGTAATATTCCTAGCTATATTTTTTTGTTTATTCTAGATAACAACATAAACTAAAAGAAAATAAAGCTTTAATGTTTTTATTTAAAAAAAGGCAATATAGGCAATGCAATATGAACCAAACACGCTAATTACGCCAAAGTCCATGGATAATTTTGCTAATAAAACCCCTTTTCACCCGAAGTCGATATATTTTTCCGTTTAAAAGTTGAAGAAGGGGGGGGATTTACGAATACCCTGCACTAATTCCGTCAGGTCTCCAAAATTTTGTTTAACAATTTTCACATTATGAAATGTGCACTGCCTAGGTTCGCAAACGATATGGCCAACCCTATATGCTTCACAGTATCATTATCGTTGTGATTTACCCTCCATATTTTTCGCATTAAAGAGCTATCAAAACACTCTGATTGAGAGACTAAGTGGTCAGAGATAGGGTGAATCTCAGGTGGCACGCTGATTATTTTTATAAAATTACAGTTGAGTGTAGGTGGCTTGTGAAATAAAGTTTTTGTTGAGTTTTATGTAAGTAGGTAAGTTATTTATTAATGTTATTTAATCTAAAACAAATTTTTATGATTATTTTTTTGCTACCCTCTTAAAGGTTGCCGTAGAAAGTAGATGATAGATGATTTCGTTATTTTATAGTGGGTACTTCGTGATTTATATCATAATAAATTTTCCCCACCTAGGGTTACCAGACGTCCGGATTAATCCGGACATGTCCGGATTTTTACTACGTCCGGGTGGGTCCGGACGGATTTTTCATAAACGTCCGGATTTTAATGTAGCCGCCTTTATAAACATCAAATAATGTAAAATAAACTAGTTTCAAAAAATGTAATTAAACAATAATCGTCGATAAATTTAGCAGTGTGAATTCACCTTTAAGCAGGGTCTTCACATAACGTTTTACCTTACATCTTGCCTGTTCAGTCAAAACGCATCAAGTAAAACTTTGTGTGTAGACGGAAAAACGGACGTTTTACTTGAACTGATTTAAGACGGAAGACCGCCTAGAGAACTGACAGGATCACGCATTGTTTTCCAATAAAACCATCGTTTTGTATCAAAAACTGATCTAAAAATGTACGTTAAAATTATCAAATGTCTACGCTAGTCCATACTTGACCCTTTTGACTGACAGGCAAGACGTAAGGTAAAACGTTATGTGAAGACCCGGCTTAAAGTAGTATTATTAATTTCGCCTTGTTGAAGTTCACACTTCTGCCACGGATCACCTTACTGCCGTGTGGTCTTAAGCACCCACAAATTTTTTGATGAAGTTTGTAATCTAAAAAAGTACATATCAGACAATTCTACTTCTGATGACCACAATCTGCCTACCCACGAAAAATGGGCAAAATATTTTAATGCAAGTATTTCTACCCAGTGGACCAAAGAAAGAAATAGGCTGCTTTTATCTTGTGTAAAAGGAATACTCATGACTTCATACAATTTAAGAAATATGAGCTGGTCAGAATTTTACGATTTTGTACTTCTGTCTAAAAATTCAACGCTGTTGAATAAAATACAAAGCAGTGAAAAGTACCTATAAAATAGTAGGTATATTCTGTTATTTATTAGTTATTGTTTCATTAAAAAAAAAGTTGATTTTTTGTGTGTGGCATCGAAAAAATTTTGACGCCCGGATTTTGTCCGGATTTTCTTGACGGCTGGTCCTGGTTTGAGACGTTTTCATCTGGTAACCCTACCCCCACCCCACACCTTGATTGTAAAGAAAAACTTAAATAATTGTGTGATTTGTCTTAAGCTAAGACCTCATATCAAATTTTAATACCAACTACCTATCTTAAATTAAATTAAACACCCTAAATATAATTTTATAATTTTTCCTCCTGATTCCAAATATACCAACTTTTTTTTTATATTTATGTGAAAGCCTTAGTTGGTGGCATATATAGAAAAAAGTTTCGGGGTGGGCTTGAAACAGTTTTGAGAGGGGGGCGGCCGAGAACCGATGAGGCCGTATTTTATGCTATTTTATGTTTGTATTCATGAAATATGTGGAAAAAATCCAAAAAAATTCTAACTTTGGGGGGGCGGGAGGGCTGGTCCTCCCGGGTCCCCCTTATATACGCCACTGGCGTTAGTAGTTCCTAGCCTAAGAAGTAACTATCGGTGCTTGTCTGCATTTGTGAGTACCATGATGAAATGTGGCACAGAGGTAGTAGACACCTAGAAATTCAATTTTAGAAGTGGTGCTCCGATTTTTTTTTTTTTTTTATTTGTCAAACACACTGTGTTTTTTTTATTACAATCTAGTCAGTAAGACTAATTAGCAATATTGTTTTAACTTAATTTACTAGAAAAGTCAGATTTAAACTTAGGGTTCACTCAACAGTTCTCCCCGCTTTGTTTAGTCTGTAACTCACAATTGTGTTGTGTTTATAGCATTATTTTGTTTTATGTGTAATTCACTTAGTTTACTAGCTCAAACGGCTTCACTCTTTTTAGTCGTCGAACTAGCATAGTATTGTCTAGAAGCTGAATTGCTTCCACATTCACATGCCGATGGAGTCTATCTTCATGGCTTTTTGCGTACTTTTTTATAGTCTCTGCTACAGTTTCGACTTTTAGATCTCGATGAAGGTCACTATTTCGAACGTACCAAGGTGCATTCACAATGTTTCTTAATACTTTATTTTGAAATCTCTGTACAACTAGAATGTTACTCTCTTTAGCACAACCCCATAGTTGAATACCATATGTCCATACTGGTTTCAGTATTTGTCTATAAAGCAGTAACTTATTATGAATTGTTAAATTGGACTTCCTTCCAATTAGCCAGTTCATTTTCCTATACCTTATCTCAAGTTCTTCTTTTTTTTTCTTAACATGTGCTTTCCAGCGCAATTTGGCATCAAGTGTCATACCTAGATATTTTGCCTGATTCGAATATGGTACTGGAATGTTGTTAATTGTTATTTGTATGTGATTTATATTTTTGTTTGTAAAATCAACATGAATTGATTTGGTTTCATTTAATTTTATTCGCCACTTTGTGGTCCAACTGTGAATTTGGGTGACTGCATCCTGAAGTTTTTCTATGCATTTTTCAATAGATTTTTCTACCGTCAATAAACCAGTATCATCGGCAAATGTTGCTAAGTGACAATTTTCTGGCTTTGGGATATCACAAGTGAATAATAAGTATAGATAAGGGCCTAGTACGCTACCCTGGGACACGCCTGCTTGAATTTCTCTTAAATTTGAGTATGAGTCTTCCTGTTTTACTCTAAAATGTCTATCAGATATGTATGATTCCAAAATATCCGAATATTGTTTTGGCAGAAACCTTTTTAGTTTAAAATTAAGGCCTTCATGCCACACTTTGTCAAATGCTTGTGCTACATCTAGAAAAACTGCAGAACAAACTTTTCCCTCTTCTAGTGCTTTTTCTATTATATTAGTAATTCTGTGTACTTGATCTATCGTGGAATGCTTGTCTCGAAAACCAAATTGATGAGATGGAATAATTTCTTGTCTTTCTATGATGGGTTTTATTCTTTTAAGCAATAATTTTTCATAGAGCTTGGATATAATTGGCAGCAAAGATATTGGCCTGTAAGATGACACGTCATGGAGTGGTTTTCCCGGTTTTGGAATCATGATAACTTCTGCAACTTTCCACAGTTTAGGTACATACCTAAGCCTAAAAGATGCATTAATTAGGTTGCATAGTTTTACGATAGCTTTTCTGGGGAGTTGTTTTATGACTACCCCGTTAATAAGATCATACCCTGGGGTTTTTTTCGAATTAATATTTTTGATTTCTGTTAATATTTCTTTTGGTGATGTAAGCTTAATATGGTCCTCGATTGATGGGGTGCTCCGATTGATACTAGTAGTAGTAGGCCAAGATACAGGGGCGTACTTGAGGTGTGACAGCAAAAATTAATAAATTAAATATAAAACTCATTTCGCGTACAATTTTTTGTTTGTTTTATCTTCTAGTTATGTAGCAGTGGCGTATATAGAAAAAAGTTTCGGGGTGGGCCCGAGGCAGTTTTGGGGGGGGCCCGAGACCCCATGAGGGCGTATTTTATGCTATTTTATGTTTTTATTCATGAAATATGTCGAAAATATCTAAAAAAATCTTAGCTTCGGGGGGGGGGGGGGGGCGGGCCCCCCAGGCCCCCCCCATATATACGCCAGTGTTATGTAGCATATAAATCCAAAAAGTCTATAAAAGTTAAAGGTGAAAAATTGCTTTTTGAGGGGGGTAAGCAAAAAGAAAGGATTGTTAAAGTCTTATTTCGTATAAAGTGGTCGTGTAGGGTATTGACTTCTAGGTAATCTAGTATCACAGATTACTAATCACAGAGTATTCTAAACCAAAATAAATATTAATTGATTCAATACGTCAAAGCGTTCACATGATATGTCAAAAACTGACATCTTAACCTATTTTGAAATTTACGCCACGGATTATTAAAAATACCTGACCACAAGCGCGGATCTTAAGGTCACTATATAACAAAGTTAAGGAACTTCGTTATACAGTGACCTTAGCCGATCTGGGTCAAAATCTAGGGCGGGGGTAGATAATAGTCGTGAATTTGTTTTTTGTAATATTATTTTTTTTTTCTAGGGGGGTAATTCTAAGGACACTCATCGTAAAGGCAAAAACTTGCTTGACGATGAGTGACCTTATGTAATTCTCCTGTTTTCCCTTATTTTATTAGGAAAAAGTGCATATTTATATTTTTTTTTCTAGGGGGGGTAATTACCACGTTACCCCCCTCCCCCCCTCAAATCCGCGCTTGCCTGACCAAGCCTAACTTGGACTCAATTTTCTAGAATTTTTAAATTTTAATATATGTGTTAAAGCCATAGGGCTTCTTCTTAAATTACTTAATACACTGAGAGAGATTGCCTGATGTGATGTGAGAAAATCCAAAACTGTAATTAAATTGTACTGTTACTGTTGCTTATGAACGAACTAAACATTTTTTTTTTCGGAAATTATTCATAAGCGGGAAATTTGGAACCAAACCGAACCGAACGCTATTTCAGAGAAAAAAAAATGTCTTCAGTCAATGCAAATGGCTTTGATCCAAGAATAAATCTGCTTTCCTATATATACGATATGTTCTTAACAAAAAAAACTATTCTCTTAAACTGCTGGTTTCCGTTAAAAATAAAAGTTGCCTTTATCAAAAAAAAAACTTTCTTGTTTTGTGTTTTCTATTATGGAATAAATCGCCATTTTCGTTTTGAGATGCCGGATATTTTGAGTTAAAAAATTGTAAGTCTTTAGGCAAAGTAAAGCTTTATTTGTGTTAAAAAGATATTAGTAAGACATTTTATGTCTTGCTTCAAAACCACTTTTTCTTCGCTAAAGGCAGTTTGTTTTAAACCAAAACAATTTACCAAGACAATTATTTTTTTCCCAAAACAAACGGTTTGCTTAGATGAAAAGAAAACAATTTGTTCGGAGACTTTTGCTTTTGGGTCAAGATAATTTTTTCACGAAAACTACTTTTCTTAATTGAAGAACTTCTTTTTTTCTGTGTTCACCTGAAAAATTTATAAAAAGCGGTTTAGCGGTTTAAGAGCTATCGTGTTACGGACAGAAATACACATAAACACACACACACCTACACACAGACAGACATCACGACGATATTGATAAGATTTGAACTCAAAATACACCCAAACAGCACATTTTCGGCGTTATCTCAAAAAAAAAAAATTTCTTCGAAAATAATACCTTCTCTAGCCTTTGCTACGCGGGCTAGGAAGGCAAAAATCACTAATAAATAAAAGCACGTTTTAGAAATACGAGGACCAAAATACTGTATACAGAAAATATTGACATTAAAGGAGATGGATTAATATACCTCTATGTACAGGGTGTCCCAAATTGGGCACTTTTAGGGGGTTTAAGGTACTTCTAGGGGAGACAGAGAAAAACTGACCACGCATTGCGAGGATCAAATTTGAAGGGAAGACTTATAGTGAAAACCGCATTTTGAAATAACGTCTCGTCTTTGAGCTACGGGGGCTTTTTGAAAAGTCTGCATTTTTGAAGGGGGTCTATAACTTCGTTATTAGTGGAAATTTTGATTTAGAGTAAATTGCAGTTTTATAGACTTTGTTACGAGGAATTCACCCGCTAAATTATATTTTAACTGTCACTTTTAGTTTTTAAGATATGACATAAAGTTGCATTTTTTCTTATGGAATGGCCTATATTTTAATTAATTTTCGAATTTGGCATTGAACTCTTTTCAAAATGATGTATCATATGTCATAGTTTCATTAAGCGGTTTAGGAGATATTCAGCTTTTTCACTTATTTCTAGTGCACTATGATTTCCTGCTGAGGCAGGTTAGGGCACTCCAGTATTTTTATTATTTTACACAGTCAAAAATGTAGTAAGCCTGGTTTGGAAAAATTATAATTCAGCTGACGGCCCTTAAGGCCTAGTTATAAAAAGTAACAAAAATGATACATATTTCAAAATAAAATTAAAACGCTTTTGTGCAAAATAATTTCATATCAAAGCGTAATGTCAAATTGTTTAAACAATTGAAAACAATGACAAAACGCCAAGACGCAAGGCCAACTTGATTTGCATAGTATAAGACAACAAAACTATAGGAGCATTGAAGTAGCATTTGCCGAAAGGCTTTCACGTCAATGGCGCATGACGTCATTCAACGCACACTAGACAAAAATAAAAAACTTTAATTATCTCCGAAACCGCTCAATCAAACTATGACATATGATACATCATTTTGAAAAGAATTCAATGACGAATTCGAAAATTAATTAAAATATAGGCCCTTCCATAAGAAAAATTGCAACTTTATGTCATATCTCAAAAACTAAAAGTGACAGTTAAAATTTAATTTAGCGGGTAAATTCCTCGTGACAAAGTCTATAAAATTGCAGTTTACTCTAAATCAATATTTTCAATAATAACGAAGTTATAGACCCGCCCTCCAAAATGCAGACTTTTCAAAAAGCCCCCGTAGCTCAAAGACGAGACGATATTTCAAAATGCGGTTTTCACTATAAGTCTTCTCTTGAAATTTGAGCCTCGCAATGCGTGGTTAGTTTTTCTCTGTCTCCCCTAGAAGTACCTGAAACCCTGTAAAAGTGTCCAATTTGGGACACCCTGTACCTTTTCGGGAAAAACTGCGCTAGGCCGAAGGTTTTTAGAAAAAAAAATGGCACCGCATGCAAAAAGTAAAAAGTTAAGCTCTAAAAGCACCAAAAAGTGCCGCTGAGACAGTTTCTGCAAAATTAAAAAGAAATACTGAAGAAGTGAAAAAAATTAAGCTGCAGGTGCAGGCAAAAATTTTACATTTTTCAGATTAAATCGCGCCTAAAATTTTTTAAAAATGCGCCGGGGGCGAAAAAAATTACACCGCAGAAAAATGGAGTATCTTTCACAAAACATTTTTGGTTAAAACAAAAAAAAATAATGCAAGCGAAAATTAAAAAAATAAATAAATAATTTAAAAAATAAATGGCTACAAAAATTTGGGGAAAAATGTTACCAAAGTGCAAAAGTTTTGGATAGTTTCCAAAGTATAAGCGCCGGCGCCGCGGCGCAAATTTTTAAGTAACTTGAATAGTTCGTTCCTGAGGTTACTGATAAATTATGCTCATTTCGTTTGGCGGAACTAATTTTAAGCTTGGAGCTCTAACCCCCCTAGATTTGTCCCTCCTAAGGTATCTTGGATCGCCAAAAAGCCGGACGAAGAAAAAAGCCGGCCGGACATTATCATTTTGCCCAAAAAGCCGGACTTGTCCGGCTTTATCCGGACGTATGGTCACCCTGTTTAGGAGCTAAAAGCAAAGAAAATACCTAAATAAATCTATATGTAATTTGTCTTAGGTGCAAACACGAAATGAATGCGTCTACCACCAAAATTAAAGTAGCATGTCCCTCAAATCCTAGAGATTTTTTCCAAAAATTATATGGAGATTTAGATAAAAAGCCTAAGGCCGAAATTTCGAGTATAGAGAAAGAAAAAATCCATTCTGAGAACGATACAAAATCACTTCACGATGAAACTATTTGGATGTATTCATCAAAAAAGTATAGTTCTGCAATAAAAGAATCAAATAATAAAAATTTTAGCAATTTTTATAAAGATAGAGAAAAACTCGACACTAAAAACAGCGAACAATTTATTGATCAAGCTGTAATAAAATATAATAATCTTGTAGGCGATAACAAAAATAGAAACATAATAGTTGGAGATGCACAAAATCAATATTTAAAAAAAAATAAAGTCAAATGCGATTTAGATAGCAAATTATTTCATTTGTCTTGTATAAAAACAACAGAATCAGAAAACCAATTTGAATCAAATTTAGACACAGTAGAAGAAGCAAAAGATCAATATTGTGAACCAGTAGTTCCTGTACCCATTTTCGCTAGTTCGCTACCAATTTTCATCCCTCCTGAGACGCAGTTTGCAGCTGCCGCAGCAGGACTCTCCGCTTTTTGTAAGTAATTTTATACTTTTTTACTTTTTTTAAGGAAAGCGGACACAATTTGAAGTTTTCATAGCTCCCTTGATTCATTGCAAATTAAATAGTGTTTTGTGGTGTTAAGCTATAGTTTTTAATTTATAGAAAATTACGGAGGGTGGTGTAGCAAAAATCAAGTTAATTAAGGCTGAATGCGAAACAAATTTCCTGTATATTGGTTTTAATTTTTAGTCCTTTTTGAGGTTTAAACCGCTCCTAACTTTTTTCAATATTTTTTAAAATGGAAATGTTATAAATAAACTTTTTACCTAAGTATACCTATAAAAAATTAGTTTTTTTTTTCAAATGACCAAATTTCAAAATGTTTTTTTTAAAAAGGAAAAACTGGAATCAAAGGCTAATAGCTATTTGTTATGTTTGGTGCCCCACAAATTTTTTTTGTTTTTAATTTGTTCGTTCAAGCACCATTTGTTTCTGGCCATAAAAAAACAATGAATTAATTTTCACAATTGTTCAAAATAAATTTTAATTCGTACTATTTAAAATCTAATGAAAAATACTTTTTTTTTTATAAAATCTGGAAGTATTAGCCAAAAAAACTAAAGGAAATTAATCATATTTGGATCATACGTGTTTTCTTTTTGTCCATTTAAAACAAACTTTAGAATATAAATAAAGAAGATTTGTATTTGACTCCTTGATATCAACTAAATTCGATAAAATATACAACATATATTTACAAATATACAAATAACAGCATCATAAAGGACAAGTAAATGTGATAACTCAGGGGTTTCGGACAACTACAAACCTGTTTCGACCAATAACGTCCTTGCCATAGGCAGTTACACTTTTGTGACACTTCCAACCTCTTTATTTATCATATGATTACTGATAGCAACAAAAAAATATGTGTTAATTTTGATATCCCTATCTTTTTTTCACCTACTTAGCACGGTCGTAAAATAGAGATAGAAAATAAGGCACTAAATTTGTCTATTGTGTATTAACTTGCTGGGTGATTCGGGCTTATCACCTTTATTAGTTGAACCTTTGATTATACAACAGTCTTGTAAACATTGGTTGAACACAAATATTATGCAGGCCAAGGTAGCTTTTCCCAGGAAAAAATAAAAAATTTACGTTCAGATCGGTGTAGCTGCCGCAAAAACAAACTATTCTGTTAATAGATAGTTTAAGTTGTGCTACGTATTTTTACGTAAAACTGCACGTTTAGCGCTCTTCGTTTTGTTCCAAATTTGAGTTTAAGTTGAATGTTTTTACGTTACCATAAGAAGTCTAATAGCAGAGAATATGGAATGTGGCACTGGGTTTTTCTGATGTTAAATTTTGTTTTTTGTCTTTTCAACTACAGTAGGAATATATTTGCAAAGAATCGTTTGTACTGATAGAGGAAATTATCGTCTAGGACTCATTTTTCGATCGGTCAATCAACCAATTCTATTCTTTGGTAACGTTAAGGTGCCCGCAGACTGCCGTAAGCTAACGTAAATACGTAAGCTCCTAACGTGACCTTGACGGTGTGACGAAGTGCGCTTGCGTATCTGTCAACTCTCATGCTTACGTAAAAATACATACCACAACTTAAACTATCTATTGTATGCAGTGGACGCATAGGACGCTGGTGTCGATACTTTTGTTTCTTGTGTCTGACTATTTGAAATCTTGATTTTTGATTATTAATTAAAAATTCATTGTTTTTGGCAATAGATGTATTTTTTTACATCCACTCTAATTTTTTGATAAAAGCTATCAAGTAAGTCTGTCACTATTACGAGTGAATGCGATGCAACGATATAAACAAAAGTATTGCATTTTGTGAAATGTCGAATTTTCAAAAATAATAAATAAAACGACCCAACTGTAAACGTTTTACAAACAAAATAGTTTATGTTTAATTTTAATCTAACTATCTAAATCTCCGTTAGCTTTAAAACAGTTTGTATATTTTCAGTCTTTGGTATAAATAAGTGAGTATCTCGATTTCGCTGTCACATTGGAAACCATGTTCTATCACATTAGATCAGGAAAATCGTTAATCTTGACTTAAAATTTTTTCCAATATAGTCTGTACTCCAAACAAGCCAAAACTGTTGTACATTTTTCTGGAGTTTTTTAAAGTACTTCACACAATTTGGTCTAACGTCTGTTAGTTAGCGAAGCACCCATCGCAGATCGAATCGTGACTAGGTGGATAATTTACCGTTAATTAGTCGTGAATTAGTTGTGGAAAAATTAATTTTGTCGCTCTTATTTTTGACCGTTTTATATGAAGTTAGCGAAACACCCTCGTAAAAATGGCTTTAGACATGACGTATCAAAATCGAATATGGTGGATAATTTGCCGCTAATTAGTGGTCAATTAGTTGTGGAAAAATTAATTTTGTCGCTCTTATTTTTGACCCTTTTTTTGGGTGCTTCGCTAACTTCATGCTAACTTCATATGAAGTTAGCGAAGCACCCTTGTCAAAAATGGTTTTAGACATGACCTATCGGAACCGAATATGGTGGATGATTTGCCGCTAATTAGTCGTGAATTAGTTGTGGAAAAATTAATTTTATCGCTCTTATTTTTGACTGTTTTTATGGGTGCTTCGCTAACTTCATATTTTGGCACCCATCGCAAATCGAATCGCTACTAGGTGGATCATTTGCCGTGATCTAGTTGTGAAAAAATTAATTTTGTCGCTCTTATTTTTGACCGTTTTTTGGGTGCTTCGCTAAATTCATATGAAGTTATAGCGGCACCCTCGTCAAAAATGGCTTTAGACATAACCTATCGAAATCGAATATGGTGGATAATTTGCCGCTAATTAGTCGTGAATTAGTTGTGGAAAAATTAATTTTGTAGCTTTTATTTTTGACCGTTTTTTAGGGTGCTTCGCTAACTTCATATGAAGTTAACAACGAGGTAAAAACTAGTAAAAAAATTGGGGTGGTGGTTCTCAAAAATCTATTATTTTATTTCAACCATTGTTTTGCATATTATTGGGTTACCTTGCGAAACATGTGTGAACTTATTTCCTTATAAATTCATCATTACTGAACCGATTTTAGTGAAATTAAAAACATTGCACTGATTTTTGCACCATGATCTTTTGTATTTCACTAAAATCGTCTCAGTAAAATGAATTTATAAATAAATGAATGCAGGCAGGATTGGCAATGCAATCGTATACTCTGTAAAATAATGGTTGAAACAAAAATAAATTTTTTTAAAACCATTACACCGATTTTTTCTATAAATTAAAAAAAAAATCAAATATTTTTGTAAAATAAGAATGAAGACGCCTGTTTGAAGAATCAATTATGATTGTGTCCGACATCTTAACTTTTAAGACGGCGGCAAATTTCGATCATAATCTTTAAAGAACAATCAATTCTTACACTGACTTTTTTTATTTCACTAAGATCAGTTCAGTAATAATGAGTTTATAAGGAAATGAATGCAGACAGGATTGGCAATGCAATCACATAATCTTTAAAACAATGGCTAACCATTACTCCGATTTTACTAATATGTACCTCGTTGTGCGCGCGAAAAGTAGTGCTTTTCTATAAATTAAAAAGAGACAAAAACATTTTCAGAAAATACGAATAAACACGCCATGTTGAAGAATCAAATATGATTCTATCCGCCATCTTAAATTATAAGATGGCTATACATTTTGATCATGATCTTTAAAAAGCCATTAATTCTCACAAAGATTAATATTTTTATTAATGAATTTATAAGAAAATAAGTGCAGACGTGATTTGCAAGGGAATCGTATAATATTCAAAACAATGGTGGAAACAAAAATATTATATATTTTTTGAGAACCATTGAACCGATTTTGCTGAGTCGTACCTTGTTGTGCGTGGCTATAATGCGGCTTTTTTACTAATTTAAAACAGCAATTAAAACATGTTTGCAACACAAGAATAAACGAGCATCTTTGAAGGGTATAATTTAATTTTTGCAATTCAGGGACTAAAAACGCATTTTAGTCCCTTATTTTAGGGACTAAAATAGTACTTTTTATCCCGGGGACTAAAATATTTTACTCCCGGGGATTAAAATATTTTAGTCCCTGGACCCGAATTCATGGTTTTTTCAAATTTTGTATTTTTGTATTTGGGAGCATCTAAAAATAGGCCTATACACTATCAAAATAAACTACCTAGCCTAATCTATACATTCCTACGTTATTTGACATTATTATTGTTTGTTATATTGATATTCAAAATAGCGCCGCTACAGCCAACTAAATGAATCAATGATCGTGGATCTGAATCGATTTCGCTTTGCTGTGGTTGAGGTTGATGTTTTGCAGTGGAGATCCGAAAATTGCTGGTTCGGTGTGATCAGTGCTGCTGTCTTCGTAGATTGTGGGTTCTGGAAAATTGTATACTGTTACGGTACGTGATTGGCCTTGGCTTTTATAACTCTTGACATCTGTCCTCAAGTTTTGACTGAATATTTTATCCGCCACATTTTTTTTGTTTTCGATTGATTGCTCAACATACCCTTCAGCAACGGTCGCACTTTTCCAACCCCCGTGTCTTTTGAGCTGGTCAATATTCGCTCCAGAATCTGCTAAAAGGGAAGCAGATGTACGCCTGAAGCAGTGTCCTGTGTATGAAACGGCCTCTGGCAGGTTCAGGAAGGCTGCTATTTTTCGCGGGAAAAGCCCAAAAGTATTCTTTCCAACAGGTTGTGATAAACATTTGCCGTCTTTATAGCCAATGAAATATCTCGATATTGTCAAATTTGTTGGTCTCAGAGCCATGTAGGATTTACAGATTTTCACTACGTCTGTAGCGTTGCTATCTTTGGAGTTCTTCACTATGAAGTCAGTTTGATTTTTCGTGTTTCGAACTGTGTTGTCACAGATGAAAATCTTGGACTTGAACATCTTCATTCTGTAGCTGGCACAGTTCAACACCCCTGCATGCACCGGCAACTCCCATTATCAACGCCACCTGGAAAAAAAAGATTTTTCAGTTACTAAGTAGTAATACAATTTTTTGTACAAACTACGTAATCTGATAGCAACAAATGATATTTCGAATCAGTGACGTTAACATGGTTCAAAATAATGTAAAAACAGTTCACTTTACCTTGATCATCAAATATTCTTGATTTGGTGCTTCCTGGAGGAACTGCTGGATATGATTCATGTCCAGTATTCGAGACTTCTTTGGGCGGTAGCCATCCCCATTTCTTTTCAAAAATGCCTTCAATTTTGAATATTTTCCAATGTCCAAACTTTTTCCAACGATCAGCATTGATTTAATCATTGAATAATGTGACCAAACCGTTGAAGCCTTCAACTTTTTCGCATGATGGAAGAAATATGCAAGAAGTACCTTCTCCTGTGTAACATCAGCAACATCCTTAGCTTGACACCAATCCAGGAAATGTTTGTATTGTTTTTCATATATTTTCTCCGATTTAGCGGGCAGCAGTGCCTTCACTGCCTCTGCGGCAGCTGTATCAATATCAATATCCATTTTTTTTTACTTTTGGGAACGCACTAGCAAATCGCAGAAATCTCCACGGCGTTGTTTGTATTTTAACAGTTATTTTATGGTACCTTGACAACACCCTGACAACCAAGTATTATCCAAGGCTATCTAAGAAATATCAACTGACTTAACGTCAGAGAATGAATGGTACTTTATTGGTTGTCACATTTTATAGGCCAATCAATAGTGCAGTGGAGATGACTTTCTTTTCGAAAAATTTAATTAAAAATTTGAATGAAACTATGCCCAGAATTGCAAAAAATAGTATATATACCACTTGACTAAAGTGTCTTTTTATCCCTCAGCGAATTGTAGCCCTCCCTGCGGTCGGGCTACAAACATTTCTCCTCGGGATAAAAAGTATCACTTTAGTCCCTGGGCATATAATGTACTATTCTTCCGCCATCTTGTATTTTCAGATGATGGACAAAAAAATATAATAATTCAAAACTATGAATAATTCTCTGCCAAGTGCAGTTTGTCCCATTAAAATCGATAATATAGTTCAAAAGTTATAATGAATGTCCCGTTTTTTTTGGCCCACCCGTTATATCTATATATATATATATATATAAATAAAATTCACGATACGTACTCTATGGAATGGACAAAGAGTTAGAAGTAACTGTCAAGAGAATTTTTCTGCGATTAAACTCATAAATTTTAACTTGATTGGGTTATAATCAAAGAACACAAATCTATCATACTCGTAATAATTAATCAAAACACGACTTATTAGAAACATGCACCATAATAACTAATCTTCACATTATGTAGCAGATAATACCAATTAAGAAGACCATCCTCTAAAACGATTCAAATTAAGGGTGCGCTTTCTGCCCATCGTTATTACCCTTAAAACCATATGTTTGTCTCCCAGCAGACGAGAGCTAAACATTACGGATAGAAAATCTCTTTTCACGATTCGAGCGCGTTCGCGCGTGCTCTTGTAATCACATCATAATAATATTTTATATTTCCATTGTTACGCCGGCTATACGTTGTTGAGGATTACGGAAAATAGGGAGTTTTTGCCCAAAGGGAGATTTTCCAATTAAACATTAGTACAACCAATAATACAAATACAAAAAATGTTTGACTTCACACCTTATAAATAATAATATTTTTTTTTTAAATTTTTTACCAAGTCAACAATCTACTACATCTACAGCTAAGAAATTTGATACGCACAGAAAAAAATTAAATGTTGGAGCGCAAATGCCACGATATAAATACACACATAGGAGGTAGGCCGAGTTCTGAAGTATGGAAATTAATTTCTACAGTAAAAAACCCAACAAAAGAAAAAGTAAACATCCAGATCATCAAACCAGAACAATGGACAGAACACTACAAGGGACTGCTGCAGGAGACGAGACCCGAATATCTGACAGCCTCTCCGAGGAGATATATAGAAGTACATGGAGATATATAGGAAATGATAAAGAATAGTATTAAAAACCTTAAATCCGAAAAAGCTAGCGGACCTGGAGGAATATATCCTGAAATGCTCAAATATGGATCAGAGAAACTAATCGAAAATCTCACATATATTATCAATGCATAAACGGACATCCAGTACCTGATGTTTGGAAAATTGCATTCATATCCTCAATACATAAAAAAGGAAACAAGCTGGAGTGCAACAATTACAGAGGAATTTCAGTAACCAGTACTCTAAGTAGATTGTACGGTAGGATTCTTAGAGATATAATAGAGAATGATTTTCATGAACGAGAAGAAGAAGAGCAAAGTGGGTTTCGTGTAGACCTACAAAAACCATATGATACCGTTCCAGTAGAAAAACTATGGACAGTGTTAGAGCAGACTAATATTAATCATACATACACAAAAGCGATAAAAGAATTATACACAGGGTCAAAATCTAAAATTAAAATTGGAAATCGACTTCGAAAAGAATTCCTGATAACAAAAGGCTTAAGACAGGGATATTGTAAAGTGCACGGCATGGGAATACAACTTAACAACCGATTTACCATATACACACTACAGTTTGCTGACGACCACGTAATTGTAGCTAATGATAAGGAAGACATCTATATAATGAGAAAGTTAATGGAAGAATACCAAAAGTGTGTATATAAAGGTTACTGTACTGTACTATATTTCAAAAAAATGCTTAATATAAAATAATAAAGCTGTTTCTAATCTAAAAACGAAATAAAAATATATTTGTGTCATTGTTTTAATTAAATCCCCGTAGATCATAGAAAGGACACAATTTGCCGGTCTATATTAAATTCTTATAATAAATTGGTAAATTTTTTTTTAAATCACAAGCTTTAAGAAAATGCACTAAAAATTAAAAAATTATTTTCTAACATTCTAATATTATCATAATAATAAAAGCGATGGCCGACTGATGGAAATTTTGACGATGTTAGCACGATAAGATATCCGTATCAATTAAATATCACTATTTGCAAGAATCAATCTAGCAGAAAAATGCAGAGGTACCAAACCAACCCAACCCGACCCAAGATACCCCAGCATTTCTCTGACATAGGTATGGCAATGGCATAACATTGCGGCACATCAAACATATCTTTGATGACCTGCTATGTTAAATATTCTGTAAGTGTTTAGATCACAAATTTAGATTAACTTATGCTTTGATTTGCGGCCATCGCTTTTATTATTATGATAATATTAGAATGTTAGAAAATTATTTTTTAATTTTTAGTGCATTTTCTAAAAGCTTGTGACTTAAAAAAATTTTTTTACCAATTTATTTTCTACTTTTTAGTCTCAGCTATCTACTCTATTAAATGAAAATATTTGTTCAATAACAGAACAGAAGAGTTTATTCTAGATTATAATGAAATCGCTGATCGTGAGTTGTTTGGAAACTCATTTTTCTATTGGGGGAAGGAGGGGGTGGGGATAGAGGTAGAAATATATATATAGGATATTTTTTTAAATGTTGTTTTGTCATCTGACCACTATATGAATACCAAATTTCATCCAAATCGGATAATGGGAAGTGTGTCAAAAAGTCATTTTTCTATGAAAGGGGGTGGGGGTAGGGGTGGGAGGATATTTTTTTCTTAATATTGTATTGTCATCGGATCACTATATGTATACCAAATTTCATCCAAATCGGACAACGGGAAGTGTATCAAAAACAAATTTTTCTATTGAAGGGGGTGGGGGTAGGGGCGGGAGGATATTTTTTTCATATTGTTGTATTGTCATGGGACCACTATGTGTGTACCAAATTTCATCCAAATCGGATAATGGGAAGTGTGTCAAAAACGCTTCACAAGATTTGATAGATAGTTAGATAGTTAGTTAGACAGAACATCTGAAGCTAAATAAAAGCTAATAAAAATTAACACGATATACAAAAAATTTCTAATAAAATTTACCAATGAGAATCATATTTACGGAGGTGTGAAAATCTTTCCCGTTTTATTGTGGGAAATTGCCTGTTTGAAAAGTTGTTTAAAATTTCCCAGTTTCCATTTCGACGCGCATAAGTCGTGATGTTAGGAAATTGTTATGGTTATTTTAATATTTGGGAATACGTTTTGATGTAAAAGTCAGTTATCCGTGCATGGAAATTTAGGCCGCTAAAACATATTTTGTTCCTGAAACGTCTCCTGTGGGTCCCGTATGTCGGGAACGTCGCCAGACCCAAATATTACGTTCAAGAAAACGCGCCAATCGGAATGTCCTTTATACGTCATTTGTAGGTCCCGGAGGTCCAACACAATGAACCTTACGCTCCAGGAACGTTTCCAGCCGCGGTACGGGAAACGTTCCGATCAGAACGTCTCATATACATTCCCTAAACTTCCGTAAGTTCGATACAGGGCTATCAAAACGGACGGGCCACGATCCTCCACTTTGTTGACGTCAAATCCGGGGCTGATTTTTTTTTGATGGTCACGTTACGACACAGCTGATTGTCTTTAAAATATTGAAGTTGGAATGACGGTTCATGAATATTTGATTTTTTTAAAATGAGTTTGAGATTGTTTTTACTATATTCTTTCAAAACAATTTTTTCTAAATCTATAGTAATCCTTAATTTTTCAGAGCCGCTTGATTAGCTCACACAAAAATTAAGTTTAAAGCAGAAGCGAATGTGACAATCACAGATGACAAAGTCAAATACATCCCGGGCTGATTTTTTTTTGATGGTCATGGCAGCTGATTGTCTTTAAAATTATGAAGTTGGAATGACGGTTCATGAATATTAATTTTTTTTTATATAAAGCCGGTTTTGAGATTGTTTTTACTATATTCTTGCAGAACAATTTTTTTTAATGTATAGTAATCCTTAATTTTTCAGAGCCGCTTCATTAGCTTACACAAAAATTAAATTTAAAACAGAAGCGAATGTGACAAACACAGATGACAAAGTCAAATACCTGTCAAATATAACAGTTGGCATGCGGTATATAGTTACCCGCTATCGATTGAATTCAGAATAAAAAATGTGCAGTCTTGAAAAAGTTGGCCAAAAGTTTCAGTTTTGTTTTATTCAACACGAGTTTGTTTTGTTTTTGTTTTGTCCGTTTGGTGGAAAACCGGCATAAGATTTTTGGGAAAAATATTTAAACACCTTTTTTAGAGAAAATAAAATGATCTTTTAAACGGTGTATCACAAAGTTGTTTTAAAGCTATTATTGACACTCCAGGGGCCATGGGCGCGTATTTTGACCTATCCTAGCAATCACAATGTGACGTCCATCCGTGTCCGTGTGCATGTATGTCTGTCGGGCCCACGATAGCTCCGAAACCGCTGGAGCAATTTTTATGAGATTATTAAGAAGCATATCGTTCGAGACGGTTACGAGCTAAAAGAAGTTTGGTCAAAATGCATTAATGCTAATGACAGATTTTGACAGATATATTTTTTAAAAACGCAAACTTTTTAAAAGAGCTCGAGCATCGCGGTTTTCGTAATATAGTAGAACACATTTTTCTCAATAACTTCGTCGGAGCTGTCAGATCCATTTTTTTATAAAATTTTTATCAAGGTACCAAAAGTGGGGTCATATTTTGTTAAGGGGTCCACCATCTTGTTTTGTTATAAAAGACCTTTACCAGCGGTCCACCGTGCACCAACTGGGCGCCGAGCCAACTGGGCGCCGGGCCAACTCGGCAGATGAAAAAAAAAATAGATATATTCTTTATACAAAAATTTTTCTAAAAATTTTTTACGCAATTTTCTTGAAATTTGGTTTTGTTAAGTAAATTTAAATCCATTAAGTCAAGTGTCGAAATTAGGTAGGTGTAGTGTTTGGTTACCTGGTAACACTACAATTAACATTTTTTGTTACAACAATGGCGGATCCAAAATGGCGAATTTCTTTATTTTTAAACCGATTTGTCTTAAACTTGAGAGTTTGCAGTGCCTGAGAACGCTTAATACAGTTTTATCATAAAACTTAAAAAATTCAAAATGGCGAATCCAAAATGGCGGATTTTCTTATTGACAAACCGATTTGTCTCAAAATTGAAATATTACATTGTTTGAGGTCATTTAAGAAATTTTTTTACTCAAACTTAAACAATCAAAATGGCCGATCCAAAATAGCGGAATTTCTTATTTACTAACCGATTTCTCTCAAATTTGAAATATTAAATTGCTTGAGGTCATTTAACAAAAATGTTTACTCAATCTGAAAAAAATCAAAATGGCCGATCCGAAGTGGAGGACTATATTATTTATGAACCGATATGTATCAAATATAGAAATTGGCGGTGTTTTAAGTCGCTGATTATGATTTTGACGTAAACTTATAAATAATTGAAAATGGCTAATGTCTATATTTAATACACATCGGTTCATAAATAATAAAGTCTGCCACTTTGGATCCGCCATTTTGATTTCTTTAAGTTTGAGTAAAAATTTTTGTTAAATGACCTCAAGCAAAATAATATTTAGTTTGAAGCAAATCGGTTAGTAAATAAGAAAATCCGTAATTTTGGATTTGCCATTTTGAATTTTTTAAGTTTGAGGATAAAACTGTATTAAGTGATCGCAGGCACTCCAAACTTTCAAGTTTGAGACAAATCGGTTTAAAAATAAAGATATCCTCTATTTTGGATTCGCTATGAAAAAAAGACGTAAATTGTAGTATTACCAGGTTACCAAACACTACACCTACCAAATTTTAACACTCGACTTAATAGATTTAACTATACTTAACAAAACCAAATTTCAAGAAAATTGCGTAAAAATTTTTTTAAAGATTTTTTTGTATAAATAATATATCTATTTTAATCAAAACGAATTTTATACTTCACACAAAGGTATGTGTGCCTAACTTGCGAGTGTCAGAAGGAGAGGGAAGAGTTGATTTTGGTTGTTTTCCTACTTACACAAGGGTGCATCTCTAGACGTACGTTTCTGTGTGTTTCACGTCATCAGTAGAGAACAGCAAACCCAGGTAAGCCAATTTTAACCAAAACCAACTCCTATATATGAAATACTCGCGGCGGTGCAATGCGAGTGAATTACAAGTTGTTGCGCCATCTAGCGGACTGGCTCGAGCACTCGAAAGTTTAAACACACTGGCATCGTCTTGTCTGAGACGCCGAAGCGCCATCTATGACAAGTTTAGTCCAAGGAAAACAACCAAAATCAACTCTTCCCTCTCCTTCTGACACTCGCAAGTTAGGCACACATACCTTTGTGTGAAGTATAAAATTCGTTTTGATTTTTATCGATCCACACACAGCACGTTTTCCATCTTTCATCTTTGCATATCTATTTTGTTTTTCATCTGCACATTTTATCGAAAAAATTTTTTTTAGTCCGGCGTCCAGTTTGCGGCGCCGAGTTGGCCCGGCGCCCAGTTCTCCCATTCCGAAAAATCATGTATCAAGGCCACTTTTCTCAACTAATATTAAAAAGCGCCTAGTAATTTTGAAAAACTATCTTCAAAAATTTTGATGAACAAACAAGAAGTGCCCATTTTGATAAATTTTCTCAACAGTCTGGCAACATTGGGGGAATTTCCTTAGCACCATCTCACTTATTGGCGTCGCCAGTATCAGATGATATGTTTTTGGATTTTTCTAAAGGTTAAATACAAACCCGTTAGCAGCAGTGTTCCATTTAAAACAGACACTCAAAGAATAAAAGAACTATGTACGCCATTTTTGCCTTTGTTGGCCTGGCCATTTCGGTAATCAGCATATGTCTTTTAGTGAAACACGGGTTCTATTCTGGGTTCTGATACTTGAATTTATAAACAGATTTTATGCGAAACATAAAGTACTGGCTTTTGCTCTACTAAACTTTATAATTCATATTGTTGGGCTTCGTACTTCCGGTGATATTAATACTTCTTATATTTTATACCCAAACATTAAATACGTAAGTGAATCTCAATTATAAACTACTCCCATTAAGGTCCATATGGCGTCCTGTAAATCATATCGTCACCCGCACCGACACTATGGTGAAATTCACACGGTATACCTATACCTATATAAATTGTCTTTCCGCAACAAATCGGGCGGAATGCCCCCTAATCGGTTTGTCTTTCAGCATTTGCAAATGTTTAGTTAACTTTTCGGTATAGTTGCAGTGCCGTAACTAGGTGGGTGCGACCGCTGCCCCCGCACAGCTTAATAGCACATTCATAAACATTCTAAGTAGATTTTTTTCAACGTCAAAATCACATTGGCGCCTTTTTTACATGAATTTTAAAACGCGACTTGCATTGCTTTTGTACGAAATGTTTTGTGATTTTACGAGAAGCAGCGCCACGTATTGGCGACATTTTTCACTTCGACAAAATCTATCTGGGAGTGCTTTGGCCTCTACAATACAAAAACCAGTTAATAAACTAATCCCTGATCCTTCACGATCACGACTTATCAGTTATTAACCTGATAAAGACACATTAATATTGTGTGAAAATATTTACTGTTAAAAAATCTTGTTTAGCTTTTAAAGAAAACATAATGTATGTTTAGAGATTTTGTTTTGCATTGAGCGCCATCTTTTAAAATTGTCTTGAAGTGTTGGAGTTAAACTAGTGAACTTTCGAGTTAAAAAAAAGTTATTAAAAAAAAACGCAGAAAGTTAATCATCTTGTCTTTATCTAGAAGGCTTTTAGAGCAGGCTTTCACGCCTTTTTTATTTAAAAATCATATAGAGAAAAAACGTGGCAAAATACTATGCAAAAAGTTAGTAGGTTTGAGACGTCTTAATATAGTGGCGTTTTAGAACATGTTGTGGAGGACTTCAAGTAGTGTAAATTTGGCACGCAAATAACGAGGGTAAAAAAGCCATTATATACACAACACCAAAAACTTAAGCAAAAATTACATTTTTATAGCTTGATTCATCTTTCCCACATAGCACAAAAATCACATCAACGTTTAATTAACGTGAACAAAAATAACAGTTTTTTTAACTTAAAAACAACCTCATATGTAATATTTATTTTTTTTAAATCCACATGCTTAATGATAACTTAAAAACAAGGAGAAATCAAGTTATAAAAATGTACATTTTGCTGAAGTTTCTGGTGCTGTGTATATAACGTGTTTTTTACCCTCGTTATTTTCATGTACCAAATTCACACTTGAAAAAACGCCACTAGATTAAGACTTCTAAAACCTACTAAATTTCTGCGTCTTTTTTGGTCACGTTTTTTTAATAACATTTTTCTAACTTAAAAGAGACGCGAAAGGAAGTTATAAAAGTTCACAAGTTTAAGACTACAACACTTCAAGGCAATTTTAAAGATGGCGCTCAAGGCAAGACAAAATATCTTTATATCTATCTATATACATTATGTTTTTTTAAAAGCTAAACAAGATTTTTTAAAAGTAAACACTTTCACAGAATATTAATGTGTATTTATCTGGTTAATAACAGATGCGTCGTGATCGTGAAGGATCAGGGATCAGTTCCTTAAGAGGATTTTGGAGTTTAGAGGCCAAAGCACTGCCTGATAGATTTCGTCAAAGTGAAAAATGCCGACAATAGCTGGCGCTGCTGCTAGTAAAATCTCAAAAATATTCGGTAGAAAAGCCATGCAAGTCGCGTTTTAAAATTCGTGTAGAAAAGGCGTGAATCTAATGTGATTTTAACGTTGATAAAAACCACTTGAAACTAACGTAAAAAAATAGCTGTTTTCATTTGATAATGGCGTTATTACAACGCAGTTTTTAGCAACGTTATTTTTTATAACGTTAATGAATGATCTATTAAGCTTATTTTCATATATGAAATAAACGATTTTTTCTAGCAGCTTTCAAAATCAAAGTTTTTTTTTCTCACGCCTTTTTTACGTGTTAAACACGTGATTGTGCTATGTGGGTTGTTTTTAAGTTATCTTTAACCCTTAAGTAGTCGCTACGGCGTAAAACGTACGCCACTCAATCTAAAAACTATCCAACGTCTTTCTTTGCCCTTTTTTTCTTGGGCATATATTATGGAAATTAGTGGTGTTTGTTGACTATTTATCTATTATAAATATGTATTGTTTTATTAAGTGAAACTAAATGAAGCAAATCTAACATTTTCATATTTTTCTTAGTGGCGTACAAAATAGGTCAAGCGACCATCTGCGTTAAAAAAAACCATAGCGACTACTTAAGGGTTAAGCATGTAGATACAAATATTACATGGGATGAGGTTGTTTTCTAGTAAAAAATAAAAAAGTAATAAAAAAATTATTTTTGTTCGCGTTAATTTAACGTTTATGTCATTTTTGTGCTATGTGGAAAAAGGACCAAATATCGGCTGCTTTGCGTGTGGTTTTCACTTATAGGTTAAACCCGAGAAGAGCCACCATGCTATTCTCGCGTTAAACTATATTAAAACAACATTTCGCTTACTCTTACAAAAACTCAAAATAGCTATTTGGTTAACAAGTGCAAAAACTCGATTTTTCCGCACGCAACTGATGTTAAGCATTTAAGTCCGAAAAATAGGTTTCTGTAAGTGTTAGAAACAAATGTTTTTCCACGAGCCTGAAGAAAATGAACTAAACAATATTTTTTATATTTTTCTAATTTAAAATCTTACTGTATTTCTTGTCATATCATAGCAATCAATCATTTTTTCAAATCTAGGTATAAAGGTTTTGCAAAATTTGACATATTTTTTGGTGCATTTATTGGTGCAGAAAACTTCCCCGCGCGGTGCGGGATCGTTGTTTCACATCGTGTGGAAAAGCGAATTTTCCACACTAAAGGTAGTGTGGAAAATGCTAATATGGAGGCTATATTTAAATCATAATAATATTCGCTTAAATCTGGGAAAGATATTTAAAAGTGAGTAAGTGAGTGAAACCTTTGACCCATTGATCTATCCAGTGGCGTATATAGAAAAAAGTTTCGGGGTGGGCCCGAGACAGTTTTGGGAGGGCCCGAGACCCCATGAGGGCGTATTTTATGCTATTTTATGTTTGTCTTCATGAAATATGTCGAAAATATCTAAAAAAATCTTAGCTTCGGGCCCCCCAGGCTCCCCCCATATATACGCCAGTGGATCTATCTATCTTTATCTGCAGACAGTGCAAATACATCTCTATTTAAAGCACTAAACCTCAATACGATTTAACAGCATCATGACAAGACTTCCTATCAGTTACAAATTACTAACGCCTAATTGAACTTCCCTTTATCGGGTTTGCAGACACAATGTAATTTTAATAAAGTGTGGGTAAACTGTGGTTTTGACAATAAATATGTTTTGTTTTGTTCTCTTTAGGCGGCCAAATATCTACATAGTGTTATAAAAATATTGTGTAATGTTAAAGTCGGTATAAGAAGTCAATAAAAGAAGAAAAAAGCTCAAATAACTTAAAGTGAAAACTTTAAAATCGTTAATTATTTTCAAGACACAAGATGTTAAACTTTTATTAGGATTTTTATCAGATAACTTTTTTAAAAACCCAACAAAACAAAACATTTTAATCCTCAAAACCACAGTTTACTGTTTTACAATCAAAATTTTTACCAATTATGTGTGACATGTGTATAAACTAGAAATAAAAACTAAAGAAATTAAAATATAAAATAAAGAGAAATAATTTTTAAAGAAGTAAAAAAAGCAATGAGTGTGCTAAAAATTGTAAGCTGATTACAAATTAAATTAGAAAAGTAATTTTATCAAAATATCTCAAGAACTAAAAGTCACAGATGAAATTCAGTTTAACAGTTAGATAATTTATGAAAGGAAACTATAAAAAAACAATTTACAAAAAAATTAAATAATCAAAAATAAAAAAAATTGTAGCCCCCTCCCAAAATGCAGAGTTCTCAGAAACTACGGGCTCTCAAGTGAGATCAGTTTTATTATATCTCCCCTAGAAATACCTGAAATCCCTGGGTCACCAAAAACCAAAAACACAGAAATGAACCAAAAACTTCGAATTTGAGACACCCTGTATAATTTAAATTACTAATAACCTTTGTTGTTCTTCTAGTAGCCAGACGCAGAAGAAAAGAAGGTCGCCCAAGACGCCAAAGAACGACTTTTAGCAGTGATCAAACATTGAGACTTGAACTGGAATATCAGGGCTCAGAATACATAAGCAGGTATTTATCCATTTATCTCCTGTTCTTTAATTTTTCAGTGGCGTACGCAAAAATTAATACTGGGGGGCTTGAGGGCAGATTTTTGGGAAAATTCATGTTTTAGGGGTTAATATTCAGTGGCTCTTGGGGGGACGCTTCAGCGACAAACTTGTGAAACTCAAATTTATTTTAATCAAAATCAAAGGCGGGAAATATCGGTTCTCTATAATCTAGCCTTGTTTAGTGAGAGACGCTCCTTCCGTCCTTGTTAGTTCATAATCGTCGGAAAATATAAATAAACTATTTAAAAAAAAAATAAACCGGTGGTGACGAAAAAACGTCTCGCACCGCTGATAACGTAGATTATTTTAGTGAAACTCCAATGAACTTGACGAGAAAATAACATAAATAAAAAATGTGAGTTTCACTGACTTTGTCGCGTCCAAAAACTCCCTATTTAATATTTACAAGCTTTTATTTAACTTCACCTGTATGTATGTATGTGGGGTATGTATGTAATCAAATCTTGCAACTCATTTTTGAAGAACTTTCAAACATCCGATTGACTTCAAATTTCGCATAGCGTCTTAGTTCCGACGACAATACAATAATGTGGTTTTATCGGGTACCTACCTCCCCCCTAACGTGGGGGGTGGAGAGGGGGTAAAACTTTAGTTTGTCCGATTTTTTTATCAGATAACAAAAATTCAATATGGCGGATTCAAAATGGACGATTTAATTTCAAGATTTTCTGATTACTTTCAATTAACTTCTACGTATCCGATTAACTTTAAATTCCCTATACCATTTTAGTTCCGATGACAATCCATTAATGTGGCATCACTGACTGCCTATCTCACCCCTAACCTGGAGGGCGGAGAGGGGGTAAAATTTTAGTTTCTTAGATTTCCACCACAATTGGTATCTGGGGGTTTTGGAGGATGAGGATTACGAATTTTTCATCAGATTACAAAAATTCAATATGCCGGATTCAAAATTGACGATTTAATGTCAAGTTTTTCTGATTACTTTCAACTGACTTCCACGTATCCGATTAACTTTAAATTTCGCATAAAGTTATAGTTCCGATGACAATCCAATAATGTGGTATCACTGACTGCCTACCTCCCCCTAACGTGGAGGGCGGAGAGGGGGGTAAAATGTTAGTTTGTATTTTGTTTAGTATCAAATCGTTGGACGGCCTTCTCATCGAAGACTTAGATATTTCAAAATTGACAGGAAAGTGGTGGATCGTCCACAACCGATGATGGGCCGACTCTTTTTTTTCAATGTGACAAAATAAATCGACACACTGCCGGTCGCGGATGATCTGCCTAATATGAAGCAGGCGTAATAATTTCCATCCATATCAGAAAAATGTAAGGGTAGCTTAGTAGGGTTGGGTTGGGTTAAATTATCTACCCTTACATTTCTCTGCTATAATATAATGAATTTGGATTTTCATTAAACTTCGAGTTAACAAGGCTAAAAGAAAAACGGGTAAATTTCCTTTAATACGCCCATCGCTTTTATTATTATGATATCAGAACACTTAAAAAATTATTTTATGCTTTTTAGTCCATTTTATAAAAGCTTGTTTTCAAAAAGTTTTTTTTCTGAATTTATTTGCAATAACAATTATATTTTCAGGGGCAGAAGATGCGCCCTCGCTGAAGACCTGGGCCTTTCTGAAACTCAAATAAAAATATGGTTCCAAAATAGAAGAGCCAAAGATAAAAGAATCGAAAAGGCGCACCTGGATCATCATTACAGGTATGAAGAAAAAATTATTCCTCAATAATATACTTTTTTTCCTAAATACAAAGTATCAGTGACGTATATATAGCCCGGCCCCCCCCCGAAGCTAAGATTTTTTTAGAAATTTTCCACATATTTCATGAATACAAACATAAAATAGCATAAAATACGGCCTCATGAGGTCTAGGTTTAGCGATTTTTAGTATAGGGAAACCCATAATACCAAAATGGCAAAATTTTGAAAATTCATATTTTACAAACTATACAGTTTATCAAAAAAAGCACCGATTTGCAGTATTGTGGCGTCATACAGATACGAAAAAACCACTGAGTGAGTTAAGATTCCAAAAAACGTCATTTAGCGATTTTTAGTATAGGGAAACCCATAAGACCAAAATAGCAAAATTTTGAAAATTCATATTTTACAAACTATACAGTTTATCAAAAAAAGCACTGAGTTGCAGTATTGTGGCGTCATACAGATACGAAAAAACCACTGAGTAAGTTAAGATTCCAAAAAACGTCATTTAGCGATTTTTAGTATACGGAAACCCATAAGACCAAAATAGCAAAATTTTGAAAATTCATATTTTACAAACTATACAGTTTATCAAAAAAAGCACCGAGTTGCAGTATTGTGGCGTCATACATATACGAAAAAACCACTGAGTGAGTTAAGATTCCAAAAAACGTCATTTAGCGATTTTTAGTATAAGAAAACCCATAAGATCAAAATGGCAAAACTTTGAAAATTCATATTTTACAAACTATACAGTTTATCAAAAAAAGCACCGAGTTGCAGTATTGTGGCGTCATACAGATACGAAAAAACCACTGAGTGAGTTGAGATTCCAAAAAAACGTCATTTAGCGATTTTTAGTATAGGGAAAATATATATAACCACAATATTTTATAAACAAAAAATTTTTGTAGTTTTTAAGATATTTGTTTTTCAGCGCAAAAACACGTTTTTTTTTTAACGAAATTTCTCCTTTATAAAATTAGCGTATACAATTGTACTTATACTCCGTTTTTGACATTGAGATATACCTTTTAAAGAAATAAAATAAAAGATCATTTATTTAAAAACTAACAAAAAATTTTTACAATATTTTTTTATTTAATTTTGAATAACCGTTTTTCTGACAGCGTGCGGAAAACGTCAATTTTTTGTATGCATTTTAATTTGAAACGTGTAATTTTTACGAACAGGTGTTTTTCAGCACGCCAAGCAGCATAGTAAAAACTAGACGCAAACACGCATTTTAAGTAAAAACAAAATAAAAACAAATAAGAACCTTACAATTGAAAATGAATCACTTGGTATGTCTATCTCTAGTTTTATTTAACAACACAACACTCTCATAGAGCATAGGCACTTTCAGATTCAAGCGTGGCTTGGAACCAATCTAACTCCAACCAAGTAAGGCTGGAAAGAAGTGATTGGAAATAATTCAAAAATACTTATGCCTCGCTTTACTGAAGACCTAGTAATTCTTGATGTCTTGAAATCAATATCTGGCTGCTGGGTAACCAATTTCTTACCGTTATTAAGAAATATATTTTTGGTAATGAAATTTTCGTTAGGATTTTTAACAGGTTTTTTTAATGTCAAAAGTTGACTTAATTTTAACACAAATTTGTGCTAGAAAAAAAACATTTTTTTTTCAACATTTATTTAACGTTTTTTACGATTTTGTGCTTAGTGGGAGGGTGGGACCTGAATCCGAGCTCGCAGGACCAGAGCTCTGGATCGCCTTACCTAGAGCCACAGGTTTCGTGGGTTAAGAAGGAAACGCCACTTCACATAATAGGTAGTTTAAGTTGTGCTACGTATTTTTACGAAAACATGAGATTTGACAGTTACGCAAGCGCACTTCGTCAAACCGTCGTCAAGGTCACGTTAGGAGCTTACGTATTTGCGTTAGCTTACGGCAGTGTGCGGGCACCTTAACGTTACCAAAGAATAGAATTGGTTGATTGACCGATCGAAAAATGAGGCCTAGCCAATAATTTCCGCTTCCAGTACAAACGATTTTTTGCAAATATATTCCTACTGTAGTTGAAACGACAAAAAAACAAAATTGTAACATCAAAAAAACACAGTGCCGAATTCCATATTCTCTGCTATTAGTAGACTTGTTATGGTAACGTAAAAACATTCAACTTAAACTCAAATTTGGAACAAAACGTAGAGCGCTTAACGTGCAGTTTTACGTAAAAATACGTAGAACAACTTAAACTATCTAATCTGCTACTGCACGGCACGATAGAAATTTTTTTTAGCGTGGATATATAAAATCTTATAAACTTAGGGAAGTCTAAAAATACAAACTGATTTCATTTATGAGCTGAGGTATTGGGGCCATTTTAGTTGGAATGAGCCGCAATAAACCTAAATTTCAATGAAGTTTGAAACCTAACTTACCACAATCTAATTGAGTACCTATAGTAAGGGTTGCCAGATTTTTCAAATCAAAAAGCGGGACAAATTAAGTAAATGCATAAACACAAAAATTTTAAATAGATACGAAAAATTTACATCGATTTTAACATAAAGTTTGTGTAGGAGTCTTTTAGGAACCAAATGGTGTGTTTATTTATTTACGTTTCCAAAATACATTCAATAATTTAATTTTAAAATTTAAATGTTATACCTACCTATTTAAATTTAGTGAGTTTGAGGTGAAAAACTTTTAAATTAAGTTGTGTTTCAAACTTCCATTGTCTTCATTATATTTCGATTATCAAAATTCCATGCATAATAAAATATATGATCTGTAATTTCTTTTAGTGATTTGTGAATTTTATTTAAAATAAACAAATATGAACGAACACATAAGTATGTATAGATAAGAAATATCCGCCCTAAAATGAGAAAGTAACTTAAACGAAAAAGTAAAACATTTCTTTTCGATTGTTTGTTGAAGTGTAAACTTCTTTAGGCGCGTTTAGCATTTTTTGTGGGTACTGAATTGAACTGAGCCGTCACGCTATGTAACGCTCATTCGGGTGAAGTCGGCTCGAGTCGACTAACTGTGATAGGAACAGTCAGCAGAGCGATATGATGATGCAGATGAAGGCCACTCAGAGCAAAATTGACCAGAGTAATTTATACCCAATTATAATTATGTAATGTATGTAAATGTAAAAAATCTTGTATTTCGTATTATTAATTTCGCATTGTTGAAGTTTACACTTTTATCATCCCAAGAAACATTTATATGACTTACAACCTAATGTGACCTGAACCGACGTCGGATTTAGTGGAATTTTAAGCTGCAAGATTGATTATGCGTTAAGCGACGTCGCATTCATATCAAAACCGACGTTATCAAATATACGTCCGTTTTTTTAACGATCTTGCGACGTCAAATAATGCAACGCATTATACCATTAATTTCCCAACGTCGGTCTTACGTTCGTTTGTTCGACGTACAAAAACTCTGACCTGCCCAAAGACCAACAGACGTCGGCGTCGGGTACGTCCGGTGAAGACCCTAACCTCAGACCTAAACTAGCGTTTAGTTTGGTTGGTGTATTTTCGGTAACTTTTACTTGACCTATTCCACGGCCGTTCATATGGCCTACGCGTCACATGTACAGCCTACTGTCATTTATAGACGCCCATAACCTAACAACAAGTGAATTTGTTTGGTCGAGAGATATTTTGGTCAGGTTCATACGGCTACGTTTCAGGACATGACGCAGTTTTATATCTTTTTTGGATTTTTTTTCTTTTTTTTTCTTTCCACAGGTGGGGTATGGGTTTTATTTCCCTTAGATTTTTGATATTAAAACAAACATTTCTAAAAAATTTAAAAAAAAAACAATGATTTCGGTGAGTAGTTAGCTTTAGGACCGTGGACTTTACCTATGGTAGTAGAAAAAGAGCGGACGTTGAGTTCCAATCCGTTGGCAGGCCGACGCAAAATCATGCATGGCGAACGTCCGAATTTAATGGGACGAAATACGTTTGCCGGACGTCGGACTTCGACTCTTTGGGTATCGTTCACAACCAAAAGTGGAGACCCGGTTCGAATTGGTATATTATTAGTTCACATTAAGTCAGACACAGTAATCCGCCATTCTGAAAAGGTTAGCGTCTGTCGGCCATTATAAAATATTTTTTCTTTTTCTCATTTTATGTAGAAATGAAAGAATAATTGTAAAATTATTAACAAATTTGAGTTTAGTGAGGCAGCAAAATATTTTTTTTACAAAAATAAAAAAAAATAATAGAAATTAGATCTATTTAACAAATATATATTTTAGTAAATCTTGCATATTTCAGGAGCGCTTGCTTTTTTTGAAAGTATTTTAATCACATTTATCAATAAACATGCCTTCGTTGTAAAATTTTTGTTGGATTCCTGCTTTAAAATATAAATTGTTAATATTGTAATACCCCCTTTTATGCATGACTATAATTGTCATTTGTAAAATGCACCCATTTTTAAGATAGACATGTTATAATAAGTGTAAAATATTTACTTATCAGGTATAATTTTAGTTACTCGACAGGAATTCATTTTAGCAAAAACTATATGTATTCTAGGCAATGGAAACGAAACCAAACGCAACTTACCTGTTTGCGACTAAATTTAAGTGACGGAAATCCAACGTACAATTACGTTGTTAATTAGTAAACTCTATTATAATAAGGTCAGATGCTGACGTCGTAGCGACCCGAATTTGTATTCCCCATTTAGGTGCAAACGAGGGTCGTCAGGCGGTCGAAACGACGTCGGCACCCGACGTCGCCTTTATCGCAAGCAACGTATGGGTAACATAATATGACGTCCAAATGCTGCTTGGGATGTGGTCTTAACCAGACACAATTTTTTTTTTAAATAAAATTTATAAGTTATATATAAAAAGATGACAGAAATGAAAAAAAAGCGGGAAAATTGGCATAAAAAGCGGGAATTTCATAGGATTTAAAAAAAAGCGGGACCGAGCTACAAAAAACGGGACCGTCCCCCCTACGGCGGGACGTCTGGCAACCCTGCAGGTAATCTATTCATATTAAACTTTCTTTTATATTTAAGGTCTTAACTTCAATCAAAAAAACATTAATTAAATTAACGAGTTTTTGACCACAATTTGTTTAGGTATCATTTGGATAACAATAATAACAAGCGTCCAATTACCATTCTTTTATCTCCCCCAAAATCTAAAGATGAGTATCTTTTTAATATAGATAGACAAGAACCGCATTTTTATTTTCATCCCTCTTATATTTGATGCTACTTATACGCCTCGTTAAACGCTTACAATAAATTTAGGTTTGGGATTAAAGCCATCAGCCCCATAATCATATGTATCAGTTTGGTAAGCATTTTTATGAGATAATTAAAACTATATTGTCATAATAAACAATAACAAAAAACGTTGTAATATATATTTTTACCTTCATAGCCCGCGTAGCAATGGCAAGAGAAAATATTATTTTCGTCGAATTTTTTTTTTTGAGATAATGCCGAATATGTGTATTTTGACCTAATCTTAGCAATATCGTCTATAGACTTGATACCAACCAGTTTAAGTGTATTTTTTTAGTACTCACAGGTCAAATAACTGCAAAGATTCGGTTCACCCTAATGTGCAATATGGTAGTAAGCATTTCTCAGTGAGTTTCATCTCATATAAATTCAAATTAACTTTAGAAATAAAGAAAAACCACATAAAAAATATGTAACAAAATGTAATTTTTTGGAAATTTAGTCCGTGCAGTCGTAGGATTCCCATTAAAAATAGTCTCAAATTCTAGTACCATTTCTGAGGGGTGGTTTAAAGTTCGAAAAATAATAGAAATACTTCATGATGGATAAAAAACTTATATAAAAAATTTTTCAAAGCTAAATAATACATGAATACCTTAAAACTATGTCTGTAGATGTCTTATCGTAATAAATACGTATCAATATTTAAATATTGTAAAAAGCACAAGATATATTAGAATCCGCGTTCAATTACACATCCACCAAAACAATTGAACATCGGTTTAATCATTGCTAACTTGTCTAAAAAATTAACATGTAAAATATAGCGAACAGCTGACACAGCACACACCGTTTTTATTGGATATAATAATAATAATAATAATAATAATAAAGGTCTTTATTGTAGAAAAAAAAAGGTTTTTACAAAATCAATGGTATAAATAGAAAACTATTCTACAATGGGCGAGATTCAGTTCATTCGCTTTTAGGAAGCCCCAGAAGCGGATGTCTGTTCTTCCACCTAACCCGGAGAAAAATATAAAATTTTATTAGTTTTAAGTTTTTAGATAAGAAGTAGATGATTTAAGTTAAAAAAAAATTTACAGAATAAATTGAACGTTTCTGTTCTTAATAAAATAGCGCAAAAAAGTCAATAATAAATAAACCCGATTAAGTACCTACGGGATCGAAAAGACTTTACACTGAATCAATTGCGACAATAAAATATTGTTATCCTTTTAAAAGAAAAAAAAAACCGAAGCGAGCACAAAAGATAATTTATTGCTCTTTAAATAAAATGTTAAAAAGTTTTTTTTTGAAATTTGATATGCTATATGATGTTAATATTTGAAACAACGGTTTGTTGGCTAAAAATCTGATAGAAGAATGATCTTTTAAATAATTCAAGATTATGTTTGGGGGGCGTCAGCCTCCCCCTAAAACGTAGGTTTAGAGTGTGCACATCTGACCTGAACCGTACTCTTGCATACAGGTAGTTTGGACTTTTATTTTTTAGTATTTTAAAGGAAAAAGTTGCGGAATGTAAGAAGCGTCGGTTATACATATTTAGCCAGTTAGTCCTTTTAAGCGAATGGGTCACATGATCATACTTTCTAATACCATGAATCAACCTTAAGCAGGAGTTCTGCAGCTGTTGGAGTCTAGTGGAGTCGACCTGTCTGATACAGGGACCATAAATTGTATCGCAGTAGTTAACCTGAGACAGGACGTATGATTCACACAGCATAGTTTTGACTTTTTTTGATAATATTTTTCTGTGTTCATATATTTTTTTTAGATGAAAATAACCTCTTTGTATACACTTATTAATATGCTCCGTAAACCTCAAGTCCTGATCCATGATCAACCCTAAGTTGCGGATAGACTTAAAAAAGGCAATAGGTGTTGAGTTTAAGACAAGTTGGTCTTTGTAAGTGTTCTCAAAAGCCTCCCTCTGCCCCCTTGGCCCAAAAACAATAGCTCCCGATTTTTTTGAGTTTAGCTGTAGACAATGTTTTCTAGAAATTTCAGATATATTGTTTAGCTCAAAATTAATTGCTGTGACGGCCTGACTGCTTTCATCTACAGGTAACGTTTGGGCATTTAAATATGGCTACCATTTTTTAACCAAAATATTATATTCTTTTCATTTATTTCTAACCTTTGTGTATAGTAATAATATATTTGTTACAGCGAACTAATTTATATAAAATTTTAAAACTATTGCATTCACGGGAAAAATAAGTTAAACCTTCAACCAAAATCTACACTTGTAGATCTAGGATTGTAGCACTTAGCACTGTAGATCCTTTAGTAAATACTGGTGTAAGTGCCTACTAGATGTTAAGACTATGACTTGAGATTTGTAAAAAACTCCTGGTTTTTTCTTTTTCTAAAGTTCCATATAGTAACTATTTCTATATACAGTGAAGTCCCAAGTAACACAAATTGCTGAAAAACAGCTACCAAAACCCTTTAAGAGCAAAACTGAATGTAAAATAGCTATTACAGCTGTATGCCGTTTCACAGCTAAGCAGCTTCTAAAGTGTTGTCGTTGCTGATTAGGCAATCTTTGTTTAGCTCTCAAGGTGTCCATAAGAGCTCCAAAATATAGCACGTTAACATTAAAGTAATTTTGTCTAGAAATAAACAAGAAACAATGGCAACTATTGCAAAATAACTATTTCCTGTAATGGACAGAGACTTTACTAAAATGGCTGAAGAAAAACTTGTTATGTTCTACACTACTGTGATATAATCGCGCAAAAAAGGCGGTTTTCATCGTCAAAATGTTTGCCAGTTTAACTTTTCTGATGAAACAGGTCAAGATGGCTCGTCAAAACGCAAGCGCCTCGAAAATTCAGAATAATAAACGTTTTTTTTCGGTGTTTGTTTTTAGGTTAGAAATTATTTTATTACAATTATCCTCTAAATACCTGATAAATCAATTCTTAGTCATATTTTATTGAATTTAGCACTTTCTAGAATTTATTCAGGCCCGGGATCCCCTGCAAATTAATATTTTTTAGTCCATAAATTTAAAGAAAAATAAATTGGAAAACCATCATGGCCGCCTCGGCCGTCTCATTGGTTTCAGCAGTTTACCTCTAGACAAACTATTTTTTAATATTTAAGCCTAAATAATGTTGATTTCTAGCTAACTTGCCTTCTAACAATTGGCCCAATAGGTAATACGAAAAAAAAAGAAGAGTCACAGATGTTATCTTTCATCTTGGGCGGTGTCACAACAACAAAATAAACAAATATTTCAATTAAAAATAGTGCGAACGTTAGAAGATAAAGTTATTACGTGCCCTACCACAGTACCCCACCAGTGGGAAGCAAAAAACACTGTATTGGCCATCGCCATCAGAAACCCTTAAGCTGGGTTTATACAGAAACATAGCATATCATAAGACATAGCATGACATAAGATATCATTACAGAAGGAAACTGTAAGGCTGTTTATACAAAAAATATAATAACATGACAACATACAAGCTTGGTCCAAGTTCTTTAAATGAGGCCCCACACACTCTCAGTAATTGGTAATTGCAAGGGGAGAATTCCCACAGTGCTTGGTACTGGCAATTGACTCTGGTGCACTCTGCTTGGAATCAGGTAAGTCTAAATAAACAGACTACTAAAGCCGCTTGACTTGAAGTAAAAAAAAACAGAGTGTCATTCAAACCAATGAGATTAAAAAAATATTTTTTGATCTGATGGATTCAAACATTGTGTCATGACATAATTTGTCATTAAGAAACACTATTTTTTTTTGAACATTCTGATTTGACTGTTTTTTACTAAACACCAAGGGGTGAACAGCTCTCACAATCGGTGTACACATTTCTCACAATCTGTTCACAATCTTTACACAATCCCTCCCAATCAGTCACAATCCCTCACAATCTCACCACAATCTGTACACAATCCCTCACAATCTTAGCAAAAGATTGTGGATTTTCACAATCGGTGTACACATTTTGGGGTTAGCTGGTCACCCCTCGGTTATTAAGTAGCAGGGCCGGTAACAGTAAATTAAGAGGGCGGCAAAGGAAACTATAGACACGGATCAAGGTGATCTGTGCTATAGACATGATGACCTTTTTGTTTTTTTTTTTTTGGTCACAAGAATTTTGATGGGACGGCCCCCCTACGCCGTCCCCAATCCCCTCACAATCTTGCCACAATCCCTTACAATCATAGCAAAAGATTGTGGATTTTCACAATCGGTGTACACATTTTGGGTTAGCTGTTCACCCCTCGCTAAACACACTCTTGACTAATAATTTTCACTTGTCCCAAGTAAGAAAAAATGAAAAAAGCATGGCACATTGATTGCCTTGTTTTTTTTAATTTTTAGGTAAAAAAGTTTTATTTACATTTTTTAATTTTAGAAGCAGTTAAAAGAAATGAAGTACAAAGTCCAGAAAGCAAACCAGAATGGGGCCCATTTGCCCAGCCCTTGGGAATCTCAGCAAGGAAGCCAAAAAGGGGGTCTGCTTGCAATTGACTCCTACTCATTTTACACATTTTTTTTAAATAATTATTAAAATTAAATTATATAATGTACAGGGAATTAAACATCTTTGCTTTATTACCATGAATGTACGGTAGTGGCGGTTAGCACCCTTAAAGGATCTAACCTGGCACATAGGCATGCCTTTCTGGGTATGTTGTGCTGTGTACTTACTGTGTATGACTCGGATAACAGTTTAAATTCTATCTAGTAAATAGAACCCAGTAGACTTCAAAATATATTTTAGGCCAGAAACTTAGTCATGATATACCACATAATGCCATAATTATAGCCTTAGAGCACTGGTGTACCTTTTGACATAATCAACAGGGTACAGAGAGCCACAATGTGCCTGCACTAGCTGTTAGTTCAAAATAGGCACTCCATATACCATACCTTTTGACAATCAACAGGGTACTGAGAGCCACAATGTGCCTGCACTAGCTGTTCTATATTTTTTTACCTACTGGTCAAAGCTTGTCCGTTACCAGACTACCCATGGGTCAATTAGGTTTCTTTAGTTAGCTCTTACGACAGGCCTGGGGGTTACCTTGGTGCTATTATGCATATTTATAATCTAAAAAAATCTAATAAGAAAGGGGCCCCTCTTGCCTCCCCAACCCCCATGAATGTAAAATAATAAGTTTGGAATTATTGTTATAGAAATAGCAGTGAATGTATTAACATTAACATTTAAATCTATGTTTTTATATTAATGTTTGTAATTTGAAATAGCATGATTGGCTAATAAAGATTTATTCAATTCAATTCAATACACCATTGTATCAAATGTGTATTACATTGGTGAGTGGTCCAACACAAGGGTTCCAGAGATACAACAAAAAGGAGGACAATTTAGATTTTTTGAACACACATTGTATAGACTTAAAAAATTAATTAGGCAGTATATGGTTTTCTTTTACAAAAAAATGTTTTTTTTTCTAACATGCCAAAATAAAATTTTTTTGTACCTCTAAGGATTTTTCGAAATACATTCTTTAAAATAAATGGAAATTCTTGAGAAACCATATTTATTACACAATTACCAAAATAGTTTTTTACTTAGTTATGTAATACACTAGAATGTGCCCTTTGTATTTAAAGTTCTCTAGAAAAAGGGGGAGAGGTGATCGCCTCCATCCTCTCTGGGATCACCACTGGTAAGGCAGGCCTTAGTAGGAATAGGTAGAGGAAATTTTTGTTATTAAGGTAACTAGGTAAATAAAAACAAGAAATTTATTTATTTAGTTATTCAACTAATAAACTGGCTTCTTAATGCCCAGGGTGCAGCACCTTAGAGGGCCCAATACAATGGGTTACACAAGTGGGTCCATACCTTTTTGAGAGCCTGGCCTGATTATGTGCTAAGTTAAACCAATTCTACAGTACTTACTAAAAAATTTGTACACTTGCTGTCGGCAGCTCACATAGTGCATAATGATGACAAAGTTAGTGCTTAATTATATATCATCTATTAATGCTAAGCAGGCAGAAAAATGGAGGACCAATGTACCAAAATCAAGCATTATGTTTGTCCATTGTGCATTATGTTGTTATATACACCAGCCCTTGAGTTACAACAAAAAACAGACAGACTGATGAAAAAATTTTGACAGCACTTTTAAGGTTCACTCAGGACTGATAAGTACCAGGCAGGAACCCCTTGTAATGGCTTCATTGTGTGCCCCCTGACAAGGCATCGCACCAGGGTTTCAAGGAACCAGTCACTGTTTACCCAACTTTAGTTCCCTGTCAAAGATAAAGGGATACTCTAAAAGATGGGCAAATAACTATCTTTTATGGCTGTGAGTGGACATTTGTTTAAACAAACATCAAATTGCTTGCTTAAATAAAAAACACAACACACAACCAGAGATTAGGTTAGAAAAGAAAACAACAAACAGAAGACACGGTCCGTAAAGAAACCGATTGCGTAACTCGGTGTTTAGGCGGCCGGGCCGTGACGTCAGGGCTACGTCACAGTTTTGCTAGAAATCAGCAGTTAAACGCTGTTTATATCGAAATTTCGTCTTTTGCGGAAATTTTGTACATTTTGGGTCTTTTCGTCGTGCAAGTGTTTAAATACCTATTACGTTCTTACTATAAATATATTAAAAACTAACTAAAAGAACTGGTGAGTTTTTAATTATAATTAAAAATTTTAACAAACACAAATTTTCCTGTGTCGGTTGTTTTCTACCCATACAATGTGGGTCATACAAGGTTACAAGGGGAGCTGGGACATAGACCTTGGGGGTATGGGTTTTCTCTCTATACTGCATCTGATATCTGCAACCAACACATAATTTTTAAGATAACTTTTTGATAGTTATCATCACAATCAGTATAGGCCAGGACAAAGATTATGAAATGAACTTTATATACACATAGAAAATTACTAATAGTAACAATGTTGTTGGCTGTTTTTAAGGCGCCTGATGCTAAAAATAGTTCTTAAATGATGTACCTATTACACAGTGTTCACGCACAAGCGTTTTCCATTAATTTTAAGTTTTATACCTATTTTGTTCCCTCCCGCGCATTTCCTTCTTACCCGCAACTGTCTAAATATATTTGTGCACATTGAACGCAATGCGCAGGATCAAGAGAGATTCCAACATGTCCGCTCTCTAAAAAGAACATATTTTCCGTTCTTCCTTACTTTTCAACGACGTGACAACATTTTCCGGGTTTTAAACTAAAGCTAATGACTATTTAGTGCTACCTTCAATAAACTTGGTAATGGTGATGCTGTAAGCAGGGCCCTGCAGAAGGATAACAAGAAAATCGACTCGGTAAGTGCCCTAGCAATAAGCAGTTGTAGATTTCCTTAAACGAACCTATGGCATAACTTTCACCCTTCCTTTCCGATCAATGTTACGCAGGTAATTCCTTCCATACAGTCCACTCTTCCTACCCGCTGCATGAACACACAGCATACCTACCTCTTCATGAAAAAAAATTAAACTTAAAAAAAAATAATTTAAAAATTTCGTCAAAATTGAGGAAAATAATATTGCTGTTAATTTATTTTAAATATTTGATTTATTTTCTCAAAGTTAAAAATAACGAAAATATTCCAAATTCAAAATTACGCTTAGACTACTTGCTACCAACTAAAATTAAAATATTTACGTAATTTTGAATTTAAAATTTCTTCGTTTTTTATTTTAAACTTTAGGCAAATTTTTTTTTTATAAAATTGTTTAGAATTAAAAGGCCTATCAGAAAAAAATATAAAATACAGGATATATAAATTTTTTTAAATGTTTTTTGAAAAAAACCAAAAACCGATGCTCTATTTTTTAAAAATTTAAGTATCTTAAACAGCATTAAAAATTCTACTAGTTTGCCAATTTAAACTTTTTTCTATCTTTATAATAAAAAAGTTAGCAATGGTGGACACTTAACTTGGAATACTCTGTATAACGCTCAAGCAGGAGGGAAGGCATATTAGCCTTGCGTTACAGTCGATGTATTTTTTATGATATTTCTTGAAAATGCGTTTTGTAGGGGTGATCAAAAAAAATCCCTTACTGCCTTATTGACTTTTAGTCATTTTAACTTCCTTTTTTTTAAATTTTTTTGTATAAATTTTACACAAAAAAATCTAGTTTTAGTTATTTCCTACCCACCAAAAAAAACCAATAATATGTGGCTAGTTTGCTTTAGAGTTCGGCGTAAAAAATTTCATTAAATTGAACAAGAGAGTAGGAAAAGTATTTATAATCGTGTCCTGAATCTGATATTTATAAAACTATTGGAATTTTTATCATAAATGTTTAAATGATTTAATTTTGTAATAAATTTTGGTATTTTTTCGGCTTTTAAATAGACCTATCTCTCTTTCTCTCATAATGTAACGTATAGGTCTTTCTTTATTGACCGTGGAACAGGCAAAATGCCGCGTCATTGGCTGGGAGTTACCACACAACCGGTTTCTTTACGAACCTTAGATCAGGCATGACAATAAATCTCCTTTTTTCAAGAGTCATAATCGCACTGCTCTTTTGGCCAAGCATTTTTGGGGGCTGTTCAAAAGTTTTGTAATAAACAGCTTAAAATATAAAATTGCTAAATTGTTGCTTTTTCTAGCTAAATAATAGGAATAAGAGCTTAAAATTTATGTTATTTAGCTAGCTAAATTTTAGCATGCTTATTAGCAATTATTTAACTTTAAAAGAGCAAGTCATGTATAATATTACATCAAAAGCCATTTCACCCATAAACACCTGCTATCAGAGAGGTTCTATAGCTAAAATAATTTCTAAACCACAACTAGCTGTTTTACAGCAAAAACTAAGCTCTGACAACACTTTCACAGCAAAGTTTTTGCTTTTAAACTATATTGTCCACTTTGTGTTACTTGGGGTCCGGATATAACGAACCTCAAAAATGAACTAAATACGGTTCGTTATATCCGAGGTTCGTTATAAACAGTAATAAATAAATTTTGTTTAATTTTTTGTGTTTCTTTTTTTAATAGTATCAACACAAAATATACAAAAAGCAGAATACATACGAATAAAGACGTTTATTATTATTGTTATACATATAAATATGTAAAGTACATAATATGGTGGTATGTAATGCATACATAAAAGAAGCCTAAATCTTTTTTTTTATTATTATGAAATCCATTTTTGTTTGTACATTTCTACTTGAAAAATATTCCCTGTTTATATAACTTTCAAGGTTACAAAATGATGCCCATCAGGAACTTGGCGTGATTCCAAAAAATTACGAGTTTCCGAAATTTTGTTTTCCATTTCACGAATGGTTGGAACATAAACCTTAGTGACTTCAACAGAATTATCTTGAACAGGATCATCATTATCTTCGTCATTATCACTTGAAACCATGTTTGAGGTTACGGAGAGATTATAATTTGCTCATCAGTCAACGTTTCTCTTGCTACAATGTCTCTATCAATAGTCACATAATCGTTAAAATTGAAGTCACACATTTTTCTCCTAGCTTGTTCTTCTACTAAATCATGCATATTATTATCGAATTCATACTCGTGATCATATTCTGGATCTTGTGCATGTCTTTGCAACCATTCGTGTCATTGCCGTATCGTCTAGTGTGAAAACGCCCATTGTCTGCTTATATAAAGTTCGTTTTAAAAGAAAAATACATATTCTAGACTATTAAAATTAGGTTCGCTATATCCGGAAGTTCGCTATAAGCGGGATCGTTATAACCAGTAAGACAATACATCATTGGCGTAGCTGCCTGGCCCCCCTGAAGTTCCTCAGGCCCCCCCTAAGATATTTTAGGCCTCCCCTACCGACTACTAGTAAAAGAACATGACGCTGAAAATACATACTTTTCATAAAATAGGTGCATTCAAATTTAAAATCATTCAGATAATGTTTACATTTCAGGAAAAAGCCCTTGTCTTGCGGAATTAGGCTTTTTCTCTTTAAATTATCGGTAACTTTTCTGCACTTACGCAATTTCCCGAAAATATTTTTTAAATTTAAACATAATTATGCATATTGAATATTTCATACATATTGGCGACATCTTGTAAAATATTATAGAAGTGTAAGTTAAATTTCGCATTTAATAAAGACAGCGACCTTTGCCCCTCTGTTTCCGAAATCGGGTTGTAGATGTCGTAAGGTTATAAAAGACCTTTTTAAACTGTTTTTCTAAAATAAATATAATAATCTTTTTAGTTTTTTTGAGGTTAGCGTTTACTGTCTTATGAAAATTTTCCGATTTTGGTGACAATTTCATAACCATTTTCATATTAAGTTTTCCCACGTCGTTAAATGGAATAAATTCGTCGAGCAATACCGGGACATTTTTAATATTAATACTTCTACTCTAAGAGCAGAAATTACCGTTTTAAAGAATTGTATTTTTCGGTTAAATCAAACTGTTGGTCATGATTCTATCAAACAACATATAGCAGAAAACACCTATCCAAACCTCTACCAACTTTTTAAAGTTGCGAGTATTCTTCCAATTTCAAGTGCAACTTGCGAGAGGTCTTTCTCTGCTATGAGGAGAGTTTTTAATTGGCTTAGAACAACTATGACTCAAGAGAGACACTCAGGTTTGCCATTGTTATTCATAGAAAAAGATGTTGAGGTCGACTTAGACAGTGTGGTAGACGCTTTCAGTCAGCGACGTAGAAAACTTTCTTTGTAGAATTGCTGAATCACATACTTCCTGTGTATACATATAAATAAGTTGGTAAATTTATTATTAAATTTGTTATATTAAAATATTACATTTAATGCGCGTATTTTTTTTTATTCATTGCACACTTTGCACGACTCTTTAAAACCTATGTTTGCTTTTTGTTCAAGATAGACCGGGGCCACGGCCCCCCCTGAAAAGCAAGGCTAGCTACGCCAATGCAATACATGAGTATTTATGGATGACTTTTCGTATAAAGAAACAAGGTTCGTATTAACCAGAAGTTCGCTATAAACAGGTTCGTTATAAACGGACTTCACTGTACTATAAACTCCAGTCAACTTTAAACCGTCTTGCAAAACGTGTATGAACATAACGATAAGGATCTGCGTTTATTTTATTGATGGCATAATAGCGAGAAAGCTTCTGATTGTTTCGAAATAGCCCTTGAATTTAATATCAACAACGAGGGTTGTTTAGATGAATGCACGCGTTCCCAAACCACAGTATAAGTAATACTAGTAGGTTTACTTTAATAAAAACCTGTGTTGACACCAAATACGTTATAGCATAAATACATGTTCAAAGAATCGAAAAGTGAAGCCCTCATAGCTGGCTTTGGAAACAAGTGCGCAGGCGTGTCTCTTGTCATGTAGACACACAACTGCCGTGTGGGCACGGTGGATAGAATAGACTGGTGATGGGCATAATCGGGTAATTTCAATCCTCGAGGATTTTAATAATCGGATGATCATTCGTTCGAGGAATCCTCGACCATAATTTAATGAATGTTTTGTTTTTGATGTTTACTTTCGGCTGTGTAACATAGCCCGGAGATTTGCTTTCAGTGCATTGTTGCCAATAGTTGTCTTCTGGAAAACATAATGGTGTGTAAACAATTAATAATTGATTTAATTGCTATATAAATAACATTTTGAAGGTTTGGTTTTTCGTTTCTTTATTTCCCATAAAAATATTTGAAAAACGTGGTTTTGTGGGTTTCTGAGTTTAAGGATTTTGAGTTTTTTTGTTTTGTGGCAACTTGGCAACGTTTCAAGCTAAAATGAAATTTCGGGGAACTACACGCTACAAAGGCGGTTTTAGTTTGTTAGGTGATCCGTGGTTTTAGGCTAATCGCCTTATTTTTAATTTTTACTCTAGATATAAATAATGATAAAAAAATAATTCTATATAAAATACCTATTTTGAGTGTAATTGAGAATTGAGGAAACTCGAGCGATTTAAAATAATTAAAAGGTTCTCCTTTCCTGAGTCCTCTATACAAAACAAAACAAAATGCACGGCAGACGGCACATACGAAATGTCTTAGGTGGTTCATGTTTCATGTCACGGAAATCATCGAGGATCGAGAAAAATCCTCGAAACATACCGAGGATATCGATCCTCGAATGACCGAGGATTTTTCACTCGAGTGATCCCATCAATAGAATAGACCGGTGTTCGGATCTCATGTCGAGTTTTCACGACACTGGTGGTCCAGCTGATTTTTGTAAAAAAAAGTTAGATATGATATGAACAACTAATATTTTTTGAATTTTTTAAAAACTAAGGCAATTTTCCTACTATTTTTTAGTATATTCTTATTAAATAATATTTGTCAGACATACCAGTCGACATTTTTTTTAGCCCGCTTCATTTCTCTTTACACAAAAATTAAAATTCAAAGAAAATAATGTGTTCGTTTCAGCTTTAAAAATAATCCGCTGACCTACATCTTTGTTTACTTCCAAAGTCCTCGGTTCACCTTTGATATTAAACGATCACATTCAGTTTGACTTGTAGTTTAAGTTTAGTGTAATAAAAAATAAAGCGAGCTAAAAAAAATAACGACAATAAGTCTAGAAAAATATATTTTATAAGGATATACCAGAAAGAAAACAATGGGAAAATTGCCTTAGTTTTCAAAAAATTCAAAAAATATTAGTAGTTCCTTTGTTCATATCATATCTAACATTTGTTTACAAAAATCAACTGGACCACCAGTGACGTGAAAAATTCGACATATATATATAAGATCCGAACACCGGTCTATTCTATCCACCGTGTTGTGTGGGTGGAAGCCATCATTGTTTCTTATTTACATTTTGCGGTGTTTTGGGTTAGTCGTGTAAAATTATGTTTTTTTTTTCTGTAAAAAAATGGGAAATAATTCACGAAAAATATGTGCGGTTTGGGGAAATATGTCCCGGAGAAGTAAGGGAGTATGATTCCATAGGTAACTACTTCTATTTTTCCTCATAATTTGTTAATAAAGTTAAGAGTGGTTTATAAATGCCCTTAAACACTCTTCATGGTGTCCACAATAAATCTGCACAATTATTTTTAAAGAAACTACAACTTTAATCCACAATTTGATACATTTTCACACAGTCAACTAGTTTTTAGAAAAGAATAAAAGACATAACGCAGGCGATAGAAGCAAATATGCTATATTTCTAAAAAGGAAACAAAAGACAAAATAAATAAAAAATAGGTTTGTGGGCAAATCTTCAAACAGTACCTCGTAACTCGTAACCCGGGTTTCAGCCTTGTTGGGCACTTCTCAGTACGGGTGTAACCAGTGTGACGAGACGATGAATGGTGGTGATGATGTTTGAAAAGAAAATATGAAACCTAAATCTTTACTGAAAATAGGCCAACTATCAGAGATCGTAGGCTCGGGTTTGAGGCAAAATTTGACGTCACTGCGAAGACAGAAATAATCAGTCCCAGCAAACATCTCAAACCCAAAGTTCCCAAATAAATTGAAAGGGATTTTGCGAGGACACAGTCAAAGACCAAAATTAAAAACAAGTTGGTGGAAAAATCCTCAAAAAGGGGTAATGGTAGCTCATATACTTGTTGTGCACTCCTTAGTACGAGCGTAACCAGTGTCAAGGAACAATGAATGGTGATGATGATGTTTGAAAAGGAATGTCAGGTATGGTAGACTCGGCTTTGAGGCGAAATTTCACGTCACTACGAAGACAGATACAGGGTGTCCCAAAAGTCCGAGTCCCCTCAAATATCTTCAGAACTATTAAAGATAGTTCCATAATTGGCAATAATCGATAGTATCAAGAGATCTGTTTTGTGAAGTAGTAAGTGTGCCGCCCCTCCATAAAATAGATCTTTTAATGTTATCAATCACTGTTAAATTGGTTCAGAAGTTATTTGGGTGGACTCGGACTTTTGGGACACCCTGCATCAGTCCCAGCAAACGTCTTAAGCCCAGATATGTAAAAATAAATCGAAAGGGATTTTGTAAGAAAACAGTCAAAAGACTCAAATAAAAAATTAGTTTGTGGGAAAATCGATAACAACTAGGTAATGTTAGTGTATATGTGTGTTTCTATTGGCAAAGGTAATTTTTTTTAACAAACGGCGCGTGCTGAACATTTTACTTATGTTGGAAGTCAACAGACTAGATAGTATTAAGATAGACCGTGTCCCAACACAAAAGGCACTAATAATATCGTGTTAACATGAAATTAGGCTATTATGTTCTCGCTATAGATTGCTAACTGTTTGTAGATTTTCTTTTTACCTAAACACAATTTAGCGCCTATACAGGGTGAACGTTAAAAAAAGGAACACATATACTGAAATTTTTTGTACGTAGGTAATATTAGTATTACTAGAAATAATTAACGTTTCTAATTTGAACCCAAAACGTTAGAGCATAAATATGGGGCATACCCATGCATTCTCACATGCGATACTTGAAGCCAGGACCCCTATTCTGCCGTCCGTCAAAAAAATCAAAAATGAGTTATGACCGAAAATGGCTTTAAATAGGTTATTTTCATCTGTTTTTTAAGAAAAATACCCAAATTTTTGTTCAAAAGTATTTTATTTTGAAAAACAAAAACAAAATATTACTATGTACTCTTAGCAAGCATTTAAACTTTAAACTCGGTTTTCTCGAAATAAATGAAAACGTGATAATTTCAATTTCAATTCATTTATTAGTCAACGATTTACAGTGTAAATATGGACATTGTCAAAATATTAAAACTAATTACAACAAATTAAAACAATTCCATTACAAAAAAAACTTCACCATAATTGAACAAAAATTGAACATTGAACACGGTAAAAAAATTGTCTTAGATCAAAGCAAACTGCTTTGAAGCAAAATAATTTGTGCGTTCCTATTCACCAAGAGAATATTTTCTTGATGTAGCACAAAAAATGTCCTGCTCTTTATTTTAATGTGAAACAGAAATTGTTTTATTATAACTTGGAACTGAATTATTACTTATATGAAGACAATTTGCTTTGTTACAAAATGGAGTATACTGAATCAAAACAATTAAAGAAAAAAAACAAGGTCTTATTTCCAGATAAAACGCTGTGTCAAACCAAAAAAAAATATTTTAATTCAAAACAAATTGCTTTAAAGTAAATCAATTTAATGAAGAAAAGAACGTGTGTTCGTTGTAGACAAAATTTTTTACCGTAAAGAAAATGCCTAATAATCATAACCACGTGGTTTTAATTTATTACATTTTTATGGAAATTAGTTTTTCGAAAAAAGCTTTCTTTAAAACAAAATACAATAAGATAAAAAATTAATTATGCTAAAATACCTAGTAGTGCGCTAAAATATTTGATTTGACTCTAAAAAAAATATATAGATTGTAAACACAATTCAACCGAATTTATTACAATATTCTAAAATCCTAAAGACGTACATTAACTAATATCATTAAAATAATCACTAACCGAATAGCAACACTTTTCTGTTAAAAAGCTTCTCAAACGTTTTTTAAATTTAAACAGGCTCCGAATATCTTTAAGATGTTTTGGGAGTTTGTTAAAAGCGTTTGCACAAAAACTATGTGAGCTCTTTCTATAAAGCTCCAGATTAAAATTTGGAATGCTAATGTTATTCCTTGAACGAGTATTATAGTGGTGATGGTTGGAATACTTTCTACAAAAAACAATAGATCCATACAAAAGCACGCTGGGAACAGTCAGTATATATGATTCCTGATAGGTGGGTCTTACTAAGGACGGCAGTATTTAATTCTTAATGTTCCGTTTTCGGGTAGACAGGATTTCGGTTACTGCACATGCGTTTGTTTTGATGGTTTTGGACATACTCCGATACGTCACTGGATTATTTGACAATTGTCAACAGTTTAGGGTTGTCTATTATTTTTTACTAAAAACTAGTTGATTGGGTGAAAATTTATTAAATTGTGGATTAAAATTGTAGTTTTTCTAAAACTAATTGTGCAGATTTATTGTGGACACCATAAAGAGTGTTTAGTGACATTTAGGGTAAATGCGGGAGAGTTACCGCACTTTTTAAAAAATAGCTGTAAGATCTGTCTTGAGATTTTTTTCTTTAATATGAATCAATGCACAGGTACTGCGTTAAACTTTATTAAAATACAAAAATAAAAAATATATGTAAGAAAACATGAACATAGCAAAAAAAAAATATTTTTAATTAAAGTCGGCATCTCTCCCACACTGCTGGGGGGAGACGTTGCGTGAAAATAGAAGATACGCCGCTGTAACCTTTTCTCTAAAAAACCTCTAATTTTAATTTTTTTCCTTAATTCGAGTCTGGAACAGATGTTACAAACTTCACCATACATGGTGCAAGTGACATGTAGCAATTTTAAACATTTAATACATTGTAACCAATCCACTTTTTTAGTTGTTGTTGCGTAAACTTCGAAGCATTCCACGCAGCGTTCCTGGTTTTCATTTTTCTTTTTGGCTAGAGTTTTATCATCGCTGTCACTCCATTAAATTTTTCTCGGTCTTCTTGAAAATGCGGCCACTGTCCTTTTTGTTGGGGGAGATGCTGCACCTGATTGTCAAGGTCACAGATTTAAAACGCAACAAAATACGACATGACACCTGTAAACATAACCCCAAAATATTGAATAAAACACACAAATGTAAAAAAAACTACCTCATTGCAAAAAACCACACTTATTAGGACATTACTTAAAATTTTGCTAAGAAAATTTTACCTTACCGTCGTAAATTCAAGGATTGCAAGCGATATTTTAGAAAACAAACACGTCCGATGTTATAACCGTTCACTAAATGATGAACTCTGAATATGGGCATACTTGGTTGCCTATGTTATAGCGTAATCATGAAAATACGTGAAAAGCGGCGTCTCTCTCTCCGCGGCAACTCTCCCGTATTTACCCTATAAACCACTCTTAACTTTATTAACCAAATTATGAAGCAAAATAGGTGTAGTGACCTATGGAATGACACTAAATAAGCAACAAAGATAGCCTCCGCCCACACGGTAGCTGTGTGTCTACATGACAGGAGACACGCCTGCGCACTTGAAAATTCTCATCCGCGAATTTAATTTGCCATTTTTTCCAAAGCCAGCTATGAGGGCTTCACTTTTCGATTATTTGAACATGTACCCACATAGCACAATCACGTGTTTAACACGTAAAAAAGGCGTGAGAAAAAAAAACGTTGATTTTAAAAGCTGCTGGAAAAAAACGTTTATTTCATATATGAAAACAAGCTTAATAGGTCATTCATTAACGTTATACAAAATAACGTTGCTAAAAACTGCGTTTTAATAACGCCATTATCAAATTAAAACAGCAATGTTTTTACGTTAGTTTCAAGTGATTTTTATCAACGTTAAAATCACATTAGATTCACGCCTTTTCTACACGAATTTTAAGATGCGACTTGCATGGCTTTTCTACCGAATATTTTTGAGATTTTACTAGCAGCAGCGCCACTTATTGTCAGTATTTTTCACTTTGACAAAATCTATCAAGCAGTGCTTTGGCCTCTAAACTCCAAAAACCTGTTAAGGAACTGCTCCCTGATCCACGATCACGACGCATCTATTATTAACCTGATAAAGACACATTAACATTCTGTGAAAGTGTTTACTGTTAAAAAAATCTTGTTTAGCTTTAAAAAAAAATAATGTATGTAGATAGATATATAGATATTTTGTCTTGCTTTGAGCGCCATCTTTTAAATTGTCTTGAAGTGTTGTAGTCTTAAACTAGTAAACTTTTACATCCTTTTCGCGTCTCTTTTAAGTTAAAAAAATGTTATTAAAAAAACGTGACCAAAAAAGACGCAGAAAGTCAGTAGGTTTGAGGTCTTAATCTAGTGGCGTTTTAGAACATGTTGTGGAGAACTTTTCAAGTGTGAATTTGGTACATGAAAATAACGAGGGTAAAAAATACGTTATATACACAGCACCAGAAACTTCAGCAAAAAGTACATTTTATAGCTTGATTTCTCCTTGTTTTTAAGTTATCTTTAAGCATCTAGATTTAACAAAATAAATATTACATGGTATGAGTTTGTTTTCAAGTAAAAAAAAACTTTGTGATTTTTGTTCACGTTAATTCAACGTTGATGTAATTTTTGTGCTATGTGGGTATTTATGCTATAACGTATTTATTTGAACCCAGTATTAAGGCTGCAATCACCACCAGTTCTTCTTGATTCCTTGAGTAAAATAACGTTTGAGATAAAATTTACATACCTGATTATTTTATTTCAGAAAATTGCTGGGATCGTTTCAGTCCAATCTATGCCCAGTTTGTCAGGATGGCCCCTGCTTCCACAACATGCACTCCACACTAAGCTTAAACTCCCCCTATGGCAATAATGTTCCTGTAGTCTCTAATGTAGATAGTAATAGAAAATAAGTTATTTAAACTAGTTAAATCTTTTGTAGCGTCTTTCCATATTTGACTATAGTCCTTGCCATACGCAGTTACACTTTTGTGATTTTGACATAAAATAAACATATTTCCTAACCCGAAATATATTAAAAAGTAAACCAGGGCTATCAAAATGGACGGGCCACGATCCTCCACTTTGTTGACGTCACATCCGGGGCTGATTTTTTTTTGATGGTCACGTTACGACACAGCTGACTGCCTTTAAAATTTTGAAGTTGGAATGACGGTTCATGGATATTTGATTTTTTGTTAAATAAAGCCGTTTTTGAGATTGTTTTTACTTTATTCTGGCAGAACAATTTTTTTAAAATGTATAGTAAGCCCTAATTTTTCATAGCCGCTTCATTAGCTCACACAAAAATTAAGTTTAAAGCAGAAGCGAATGTGACAATCACATATGACAAAGTCAAATACATGTCAAATATAACAGTAGGCATGTGGTACATGGCGGGTAATTTGAATTCAAAATAAGGAATGCTAAATCTTGAAGATTTTAACCTTTTAATCATGTTGCTTCCTTACAAACCTTTGGTGGAATATCGGGATGGTGTCTGAGAATATTTCACTGAAATTTTGCGGAAATCTGTAGTGCCATTTTGAAAATATCATAAAAAAACATCTGACCTCCCATAAGACCCAATGTAAAATTCAGCCCCGGGAGAACAGCTGATTTTTTCAGGGTCGTGGCCTCTATTTTTGTGTTGGCCTTGAGTAAACATGTCATGTTGGTATATAACTAAAGGTAGAGTCCCTGTATGTTGACATATTTGGATATATATAATATATTCAAATATGTCCACATACAGGGACTCTAACTAAAGGTAAAGCTATCATTGTCTCTGGATAAAAAGATGCTGACTGTAGGTTGACAAAAAAAAATGCACAGATAAATACAACTCAAAGACATGCCATTTTTCAGATGATTTTTTGTTGCTGTCGGTATGCATATGATAAATAAAGAGGTTGGAAATGTCACAAAAGTGTAACTGCGTATGGCAAGGACTATACTTTAACATCAGTTTAAGTAATAATTTTACAAATCGGAAAAATCCCGTCGATTAAGTTGACAAAGACGACCATTTTGCCTATATCCGTTTGTTTGTGGGGTGTACCCCTTTCAAAAAAATAATGGTTTGCCTTGACTAAAAGGTTGACCAACACCTTAAAAATGGTTTCGATAAATTTTTGCCATACCTCGTATAATATAATATTGTAATTTCAATTTAATTCCAGTACTGTTCCAACATTGTTGTCTTAAATGAAGATTCAAGTGTATACCAAATTTGACCATTTTTGGTGCGTCTATGCTAGATCTGGGGGGAGTAATATACATCGTTGGAAAGGAAATTTCTTCAGCTTTAAAAATAAGTTTTAAAACTAGACATGTAGGACAATAAAATTCAAGAAAATTAAAAAAATATTTTTTTTTCTACACTTTTTATTTATTTAAATGTCTATAAAAGGTGCGCCACTGATGTAAGGGGGCGTGTTATACATCGTTAGAGAGGACTTTTGGTCAGCCTCAATAACTATCACTTAGTTGTTTTGGCCAAGTAAAAAGTTTGCAAATAATTAGAAAAATACTGTAAAAGATCACTTTTGAGGGGGGCGAGAAGAGGGATGCCCCCTCTCCCCACTTTAAATGAATTCAACTCGAAAAATTAGGTTTTATGCTAATCAAAAAATTTTCTTTACTCACCTTTAGTATTATTTACTGAATTACAAAAATGAATGTTCAAAATATTTATTTTAGTGGAGGATTTCTACAACACATTTATTTTTATTGTAAGGCGACTACTTTAAAAAGTTATGTCTATTTTATTAAATATTTAACTGTATACAAAGGGTTTTCAAACAAAAATGCTTTTTTGAAAAAAACAATGTATTAAGGCTACAAAATGCCACAAGAAAAATAATTTTTTTTTCTTATTTTTTTTCTTTAATTTCACTTGTTTATAGTTTTAGGTCCTTGCATTATTTGCAATTTCGTATTTTATAATTATATTGGCAAATCGCCCATTTGCGATCAGAAGTTTTAACACACGAAAAGGTGATCTCATGTTTTCAGACGTTGATTCTTTACGTCTAATTTGAGTTATCATACCTTTGACAGTGGGAAAGAAGAATTTAGAGAGATCAGTTGGATGACTTGGTCGAGTTAATACCCTGAGAGTTTCTCGTTCTTGTATTGAGACATCGCAGCCAGCATAGATGGAAGTTTTCCGAAAATTTATGTATGGCTTCGGTAGTTCAGTGGTAGAATGTTTGCCTAGATAGCAAGAGATCCCGGGTTCGATCCCCGGCCGAAGCAGAAAATGCTTATTTTATTTTAATATAAACGTCAATTAATTATTCCTAACCTCGCGTCGCTATTTTCTTTTAAACAAGTTGCCAAAGAAAATATTTTTGTAGAGCTAGAGTGTCTTATCAGTTTATCAGTATATCTTGAATATCATTTTTAACAAGTAAAAGTATGCTACGTGTTAAAGGCAAGAGCGTATCCAGAGAGGGGGCAGCTGCCTCCCTTTCTAACCAGATTTTTTAAAATCAGACGAACATGAAATTTAAATAGATTAGAAATTTGCCCCCTTTAAGTTATGAGAATAAAGTTCCGCATTTATACAGTGTCCCCCATAATGTTCGCAACATATGGGAAAAATTTTATTTGTGAGATATGGGAAAAATTTTATATACGATCAATCCTGCTTGTTGAATATCCTAAAAAGACATTTTGACATTTGTCACATGCTCACTGTCATGGCGGCAAATTCAAAAAATTAGGCATGAAAACCCAAAAAGTGAGGTTAAATCGCAAAATATCGAAAAAAGTTATTTGAAAAAAGTGTTTAGAATGTCATTTTAGGGTCCTCTATGAAATTTGGAGCAATAATATTACAAAATAAGAAATACCCTATTTTTGACCCTAGCCTTATTATGAATTAATTTTATACAGATTTTATTATTGAAATAGTTTAAGTAACGCAATATTTACTGGATAAAGGTAAAATGATTCCAAATTCTTAATTGAAGTCGTTCATAAAAAATTAAATAAAAATATCCGATTAGCACATGTACCTATCTTGTTGCAATGGCCTTTTTTTTAACAGTTTGTAAGGTTTCCGTGAACTTAGTATTAATACCACAATAAAAAAAAGCGTCATCATTGATATTATTTAATAAATAATATCAATGAGTTGTTCTTTTCCATTGTGGTATTAATACTATATTTTCGGAAACCTACAAACTGTCAAAACAAAAGGTCATTGCAACAAGAAACGTATATGTGCCAATCGGATATTTTTATTTAATTTTTTATGAATGACTTTAATAAAGAATTTGGAATTATTTTACCTTTGCCCATTAAATATTGCGTGGCTTGAACTATTTCAATAATAAAATCTGTATAAAATTAATTCATAATAAGGCTAGGGACAAAAATAGGGTATTTCTTATTTTTTATTATTATTGCTCTAAATTTCATAGAAGATCCTAAAATGACATTCTAAACACTTTTTTCATATAACTTTTTTCGATATTTTGCCATCTAACCTCACTTTGTTGGTTTTTATGACTAATTTTTTGAATTTGCCACCATAACAGTGATCACGTGACTAATGTCAAAATGTCTTTCTAGGTTATTCAACAAGCAGGATTGATCGTATATTAAATTTTTTCCTACTTGCGTGCGAAAAGTTGAACTTTTCGCACGCCGTGAATTTTAGGCCTAATTAGACTTATTGACCCATTTATAAACTCAATTAAATTAAAAATGAGGCCTAATTAGACTTATTGACCCATTTATAAACTCAATTAAATTAAAAATGAAAACAGAATTTGTTTTTTGCTGTTTTAATGTAAAAAATACCAAATATATTAACATGTAAAACCAAGCTTTTTATGCAACTAGGAAAAATTTTGTACCTAACCCTTGCGGAAAGTGCCTTTTCCGCCCTTGACGGCGTGCCCGAACTCCGCAAAGCGTCGTTCGGGCAACTGCCGTCGCGTGCGTAAAAGTATCACTTTCCGCACTAGTTAGGTAAATAACTATTTCCCATATCTCACAAATAAAAATTTTTCCCATATGTTGCGAACATTATGGGGGACACTGTATAATTTTTGTTCTATCGTCTTTCTATTCTGTTGCCAAGTATTATATTACAATTTTTCCGTTGCTTATCATCGCCATATTTATACTGATAGATCTCGACGGTATTTCAAGATTAAGTTCAGTGAAGCTTAGGCTATCTTAAGCATTTCAATCAAACTCTTATACAAAATTTTAAGAAGAATATTTTTCCTTCTTATTTCCTATACAAATGAGAAATTATAAAATCGTAAAAATAAAAAATGAACTTGCTACCTACCTTTATAACAGGGATTGGTTTAAAAAAAAAGTGTTTATAAGAAAATAGCTTTTAATTTAAAAATAAATATTTACAGTTAAAAATGAGTTTTTATATTAAACGTAATGTTTAAAAATATTTTTTACCAAATTTCTAAACACAATAATTGAAATCTACGCGACGTCTTAAAATATTTTCGTACTTGATACAATAAAACACCGCTGCAAAAAAATCTGGATTAAATTTTACACACATCTCAAAATCTTCTAAATATAAATAAAAAATGTTCAGTTCTGTAGCATCAAAATGAAGAGTCTTAAAAATAGGTTTTTGGTTAGGGGCACAAACAATTACAAATAGTAAAAACGTCAGGTAAAAAGAGATGCATTAAAAGTAAAACCCAAGAAGTTAAAGAAGTTAAATAAATAATTTTCGGGCTTTATTAAATCTGAAACAGAATTTTGCGAATGCCAAAAAGTAGAAAGCTTTATCACTGTATTAAAATTTAAATTTTTACCGAAGTTTTTGAATCTTCTACCGATAAGCTAATAAACAATGGATAAAGTAAGTCTTGTCAAAATCAAATAACAAATTTAAGATTTAAAATATAGTATAGTTTTTTTCCGATCAACATGTGTCCTAAAATACATCTTTGCATAAAAAATACTCTGCCAATATATGGGCCCCTAAGCTCACACTAGGTACTATAGTTATAGTGTACGTGTGAGCTAATATTACTAAAATCTTAAATATATCTTATTCAACTCCAGACTAAATTACCTTTTGTTTGATACCACACAAGCCATGTTTTGACTTAAACTCAAATTTTTGAAATCTAGCCCCACCCTTAAAAAAAACAAAAACTAAAATGTATTTTGTTAAACTCCGGACTCAATTACCTTTCGTTTGATATCACACACGCCATATTTTCACTTAAACTCTAATTTTTAAAATATACCCCCACCCTTTTTTTTTAAATAAATTAAAATGTATTTTGTTTAACTGCAGACTCAATTACCTTTCGTTTGATATCACACACGCCATATTTTCACATAAACTCTAATTTTTGAAATCTACACCCACCCTTTTATTTGGTTTCTGTTCGGTGGATTTTGTTCATTTTTAAATGGGACCATCTCGACCCAAGACCCAGCTTAGGCACCAAATTTCATTAAAATCGGCCAAGCGGTTTTTGAGTTATGCGCGTTGGTCGTTACAGACATACAGACAGACAGACAGACAGACAGACAGACAGACAGACAGACAGACAGACAGACAGACATACAGACAGACAGACAGACGGCGCAACAAAAAAGTTTCAAAATCATCTGAAACGCAAAGATATATAAAAATTTTTGAAATCGGAGCAACTTTTTTTTTCTCGAAAAAATTAGGATCACCATAGCTCACACTACTATAGTATAGTATATGTGTGAGCTAAAAACAAACCACCGCGCCGCAGCACTGAGGTTTAAATGGGCCTCGTAGGGGTAATTAATTAGCTATATCAATATACCCCCGCACAGTGCTTACTTTAGGGGTAATATGGTTTATTCGCAGACAGTTTTGAAGCTATGATGTGACGTTATTTCAGAAAAATGTTCATGCATTTTTTTTTGCTGTTCATAAATCATTTATTTAATATTATTATTATTATTTTTTAAACTGGGCCTTTCTATCCAATCAGGATTAATCCCAGTTTTCGCAATGAAAGAGGAAAGTTTAAAGCATTTAAAAAGAATCACAAACATCCAAGTACCTAGCCAGGAATCGAACCCGGACCACCGGTGTGTGAAGCAAATGTTGCTACAACTATTTACACTACAACGACTAAACTATAGCATTTTAAAAAGCTATCTGTGTTTTTAATATGGATACATATAAACAAAGAAGTTTACATATGTCAAGATGACGCTAAGCAGGCATGAAAACAATTTTTTTCTGCCGCTTGCATTTTTGCGACTATTATTAGTGTGACACTTGAAAGCACGTTGGGTGACATTTGTGACACTTATAAAACGTTGTAATCACTCTATTAATTACTGAGTAATTAAACAAATAACTGGAAGCAGAACTATATTTCCTAGCTAGGTAAAATATTGACATGCCCGGTAACCTTTATACAGTGGAGAAGGGGGGGTTCAGAAATAAGAAAAATTTAAGCGCCACATGTGTTTTAATGCCAATGTCTTACAAAAAGGATCTTAAATGAAATACAGTTTAACTCAAATGTTGTAGCCACACAATGAAATTCTACCTACTTTCGAGCTTCCAGATTATTTGTGTAATAAAAGAACCCAAAAAGAAATTGACTTATTAACAAGATAAAAAATTGAAAGGTTCCTAAATGAATTAAAATGACACAAATAGATAACAATTTATAAGTAGACGGACATCTCCAACAGGTCATAGTGTACCTACATTTGAGTCAGTAGTGGGAGACTCAGTTACCTACTTAATGGTCGTAAAAAAATACACTCCAAAATCATTCAATCATAGGGGAGATCTGGACCAAATATCTGCTGTCATCATTCTACGCTGGATAGAATGAGACAGACAGCAACCTAGTCCGAGATCTACTCCATGAGGAATGATTTTTGAGTGTATTTTTTTACGACTATTAAGTAGGTAACTGAGTCTCCGACTACTGACTCAAATGTAGGTACACTATGACCTGTTGGAGATGTCCGTCTACTTATAAATTGTTATCTATTTGAGCTCGCTTCAATTTTTGAGCAGTTTATTTAAAGATATTGGAATTATAAAAAATCTAAAAGTTTTTGTTAAATTGAGTCAAATTTAAAGCTATTTATTTCCTTTAAAAAAGCTTAAAACGATAAAATTCAATGGCAGGTTAGTTAGATTTTGGTAAAACAAGCTATTGTTTTGGGTCGCCCTAGATGTGATGTAAAATTATTACAGCACCTAACTATTCATAACTTTAAAATCCTGCTTTTTATACAGTATTATCATACTCTAAGTAGATTGTACGGTAGGATTCTTAGAGATCTAATAGAGAATGATTTTCATGAACAAGAAGAAGAAGAGCAAAGTGGGTTTCGCGCAGGCAGATCTTGTAGTGATAATGTTTTTTGTCTTAAACAAGTAACTGAGAAAAGGAGCGCCAGAAATATAGAGACTCATGTTACCTTTGTAGACCTACAAAAAGCATATGATACCGTTCCAGTAGAAAAATTATGGACAGTGTTAGAGCAAACTAATATCAATCATACATACATAAAAGCGATAAAAGATACAAAGGGTCAAAATCTAAAATTGGAATTGAAAATCGACTTTCAAAGGAATTCCTGGTAACAAAAGGCTTAAGACAGGGATGTTGTATCTCTCCAATTCTTTTTAAAATATATATCGCAGTAGCTCTAAAAAACTGGAAACGTAAAGTGCACGGCATGGGAATGCAACTTAACGATCGATTTACCATATACACACTACAGTTTGCAGACGACCAAGTGATTGTGGCTAATGATAAAGAAGACATAAAAGACATTTTTACGTCTTTTGGATTAAAAGTAATAACAAAAAACCTAATGTCTAACCGCCCCCATAAGCTCGTTCCACTGTGAGCCCTCGCAGCTGTAATTATTTTTCTTTATTGGCTTCCATTTTCTGTCATCGTAAGAAAAACGACAGTAAGTATCCGAAGTACACAAAAACCATGACTACAAAATTATACTGTCATATTCATGAACAGAAATAATATGCAAAGAAGATGGAAAACGTGCTGTGTGTGGATCGATAAAAATCAAAACGAATTTTATACTTCACACAAAGGTATGTGTGCCTAACTTGCGAGTGTCAGAAGGAAAGGGAAGAGTAGATTTTGGTTGTTTTCCTACTTACACAAGGTTGCATCTCTAGACGTACGTTTCTGTGTTCACGTCATCAGTAGAGAACAGCAAACCCAGGTAAGCCAATTTTTAACCAAAACCAACTCCTATATATGAAATACTCGCGGCGGTGCAATACGAGTAAATTACAAGTTGTTGCGCCATCTAGCGGACTGGCTCGAGCACTCGAACGTTTAAACACACTGGCATCGTCTTGTCTGAGACGCCGAAGCGCCATCTATGACAAGTTTCGTCCATTAATGTGGTATTAAAACCACGTAATCACGTAGCAACTAAAAGGCCGTACTGCCCGAAGCATAAAAATTCTAGACCAGAGCTACGGGTACGAAACCTAGAGAGATATAAAAATCATTTGAATTTGCCTCTAGAACCAAAAATACAAAAATATACAGGCTTGTTCCACAATTTTTTTCCTCAGTTAAAGAAAAATAATGTTTTTATATATATATATATATATATATATATATATATATATATATATATATATATATATTTCTTTCTTTATGCTTATGATGCTTACCCTCTAAAACTATACAATTTCAAACTCCTGGAACTTTTGAAAAATACATAGGAATTAACTTTAAATGCCTTAGAATCATCTAACACTTAAACTAATATCTTTTGAAGATGGTTTGGAAGACCGCTTCTTTGCCTAACCAGACCCCTGTGCGACGCGACGGACCGGAGGGCAGTTTCCTTTACCAGCAATTTTGTCAAAAATAAAAAGGTAGGTGTTGATTTCAACTATATATTTTTTTAATTACTGCTCTTCAACCACTATAAAATTTTCTATATAAATTACTATTCAGCTACGTTGACGTCCACACTTTACAGTCACAAATTTGGCAATATCACAAGCGTCTATGTAAAGGTTGCCATTTTTGATATTTTCTAACTATACGTTGATAGGTATGAAGGTTTTTTCTTGTTTATGTTTCAATTAAGTCAGGTTGATTTGTTTTGTTGTTTATTAGGGTTTTCTAGTAAAGTAGTCTGTAATCTTTTTTGTAATTTTGGACTGCATACTCATATTACTAGTACCTTTACTACATTCTTTAACGGAATCAGTTTCTGTTACACCTGTTGATGGTTCACTAAAATTTAAATCACTACCATTATTTACAACATTTGTATCTACATCCATTTGTTCATCCTCCTGGTGGTTTTTATGTTTAATAATAACAACTTCCTCCAAACAATCAAATTGCATGTCTTTGCTCGTTCCTTTGTTTAGTTCTGGAGATAATAAAACGCTAACTTGCTGTCCCGGTCCTTTTTTAATTTGCGACTCAGGTATTTTTCCATCTAACATATCAAAAATATCTGTCAAATCTTCTGTTGGTTCTCATTTCATCTGAATTCTTTTTAGCATTGTTGTTTTGCGGTTCCGGTTTCTCACTGATTTTTTCGCATTGATCCAGCAAATCAAAAACACCAGTTAAATCAGACACGGGTGATAATGGCTGAGAGGAAATTTTCTTCTTAGGTTTGATAATTATTCTGTTTGCCATTTTTGGTATTTTCTTAAACTATATGTTGATAGGTATGAAGGTTTTTTCTTGTTTATGTTTCAATTAAGTCAGGTTGATTTGTTTTGTTGTCTATTAGGGTTTTCTAGTAAAGTAGTCTGTAATCTTTTTTGTAATTTTGGGCTGCATACTCATATTACTACTACTTTTACTACATTCTTTAACGGGATCAGTTTCTGTTACACCTGTTGATGGTTCACTAAAATTTAAATCACTAACATTATTTACAACATTTGTATCTACATCCATTTGTTCATCCTCCTGGTGGTTTTTATGTTCAATAATAACAACTTCCTTCAAACAATTAAATTGCATGTCTTTGCTCGTTACTTTGTTTAGTTCTGGAGATAATAAAACGCTAAGTTGCTGTCCCGATCCTTTTTTAATTTGCGACTCAGGTATTTTTCCATCTAACATATCAAAAATATCTGTCAAATCTTCTGTTGGTTCTCTTTGCTTAAGATTTTTATGTTTGTGATTAATTTCATCCGAATTCTTTTTAGCATTGTTGTTTTGCGGTTCCGGTTTCTCACTTATTTTTTCGCATTGATCCAGCAAATCAAAAACACCAGCTAAACCAGACACGGGTGATAATGGCTGAGAGGAAATTTTCTTCTTAGGTTTGATAATTACTCTGGTTGTCATTTTTGGTATTTTCTTAAACTATATGTTAATAGGTATGAAGGTTTTTTCTTGTTTATGTTTCAATTAAGTCAGGTTGATTTGTTTTGTTGTTTATTAGGGCTTTCTAGTAAAGTAGTCTGTAATCTTTTTTGTAATTTTGGACTGCATACTCATATTACTAGTACTTTTACTACATTCTTTAACGGAATCAGTATCTGTTACACCTGTTGATGGTTCACTAAAATTTAAATCACTAACATTATTTACAACATTTGTATCTACATCCATTTGTTCATCCTCCTGGTGGTTTTTATGTTCAATAATAACAACTTCCTCCAAACAATTAAATTGCATGTCTTTGCTCGTTACTTTCTTTAGTTCTAGAGATAATAAAACGCTAAGTTGCTGTCCCGATCCTTTTTTAATTTGCGACTCAGGTATTTTTCCATCTAACATATCAAAAATATCTGTCAAATCTTCTGTTGGTTCTCTTTGCTTAAGATTTTTATGTTTGTGATTAATTTCATCCGAATTCTTTTTAGCATTGTTGTTTTGCGGTTCCGATTTCTCACTGATTTTTTCGCATTGATCCAGCAAATCAAAAACACCAGTTAAATCAGACACGGGTGATAATGGCTGAGAGGAAATTTTCTTCTTAGGTTTGATAATTACTCTGGTTGCCATTTTTGGTATTTTCTTAAACTATATGTTGATAGGTATGAAGGTTTTTTCTTGTTTATGTTTTAATTAAGTCAGGTTGATTTGTTTTGTTGTTTATTAGGGTTTTCTAGTAAAGTAGTCTGTAATCTTTTTTGTAATTTTGGACTGCATACTCATATTACTAGTACTTTTACTACATTCTTTAACGGGATCAGTTTCTGTTACACCTGTTGATGGTTCAGTAAAATTTAAATCACTAACATTATTTACAACATTTGTATCTACATCCATTTGTTCATCCTCCTGATGGTTTTTATGTTCAATAATAACAACTTCCTCCAAACAATCAAATTGCATGTCTTTGCTCGTTCCTTTGTTTAGTTCTGGAGATAATAAAACGCTAAGTTGCTGTCCCGGTCCTTTTTTAATTTGCGACTCAGGTATTTTTCCATCTAACATATCAAAAATATCTGTCAAATCTTCTGTTGGTTCCCTTTGCTTAAGATTTTTATGTTTGTGAATAATTTCATCCGAATTCTTTTTAGCATTGTTGTTTTGCGGTTCCGATTTCTCACTGATTTTTTCGCATTGATCCAGCAAATCAAAAACACCAGTTAAATCAGACACGGGTGATAATGGCTGAGAGGGAATTTTCTTTTTAGGTTTGATAATTACTCTTTTAGAAAGTTTTAATTCTAGTTGACTTGAATTTATAATATCTTCGTCAGAACTAAACTGTTCAATTTCAACATTGTCATCTTTAACTTTGTCCGTTTTTGATTTTTTAGGTGACTTTAATTCTCCATAACTTTTACTGGAACTTGGCTGAAATTTTTTTGGTTCAGTTTTAGGAAAGAAATTTTTTATTGAAGGTTGTTTTAAATAGTCAAAATGAGCTTGTTGAACGAACGCAAAAAGTTTGTCTGCTGCCAAGTGTGCTGACGAAAAGTGGCCTAAATATTTCCATAGCTGAGCTGAAATAAATAAAAAAGCTGGTTAATTAGAAATATGTCTAGCTTGCTAACCCTTTACTAAGCCACACAATAAAAAAAAAACTGATAAGTAATTTTTTAAAATGGTAGTTTGCGTCAAGTCAAAACAGGCCATTGTTAGAATACGACTTTGAGGATTAAGAGCCGATGTGGAAATTTTTAAATAGGTTAGATAGCATTTTTAAAGCAGACATCCTTACCGGGGGGTACCCCCTAATATATAACCCCCATATATAACAAAATATAAATACCGGGTTATTAAAAAAAAACGCGTAGGGTGCTAAAAAGTATAGACAGAAAAGTAGAACAAAAAACAATTACGAACAAAAGAGAGATAGTCCAGGGTAGCCACTTCAGTTTAAAAGTAGTGGGCGTGGGCAACACAATATTTTTTCTGATTTGTTACGTTTACATATTTTAGGTCTAGATAAAAAATACTTTTTGCTTTGAAACTGATAAACAACATATTTTCTAACCAATTTACAAACATTGTTAATACTTCTCCAACCTGAGTAAATTTGCTACAAAATCTTCATCCTAAGAAATAAAGCATTATGTAATTTTTGGCTATTTTACTGTAAAACTAAATTCTGTATCCGTAAAACAAATTTTTTGTATTGGCCACTACTAAATTCCACATTGGGAACTCAGTAAACAAATTTTTGTTGTGTTTGCTTCACATCAACTAAAATGAGTAGGCGTATATAGAAAATACCGGACTAGCCAAAAAAAAACTGAAACAAATGTCTTTCAATATAATTTTCGAACTATACCATTTGAATAAAACAAATTGCACTTTGTAGGGATTTGATCAAGCTTTTAAGCAGAAATATATTAGAATTGAAGATGACGGCCAGAATCAAACATAGCCATTCAAAACGGCTCGTTTATTTTAACGTACGGATCAATAGTTGTTTTTGTTTAGTCGATTTTTGTTTAACCATTGTTTTACAGATTACGCGATTGCAAATTTTAAAAAATGACATGTTTGGTTGTTTTCTGTTAACTTCAAAAAAAGTAAATCTGGGTTTAAAGAAAGTTGGTTCTCAAAATAGCCTACTAAGGGCTAGAAATGGAAGATTTAGCAGAACGTGAAAGATGGATACAAAAGTGGAAATCGCAGCTTAACATTGATAAGTGCTGTATTCTACATATCGGTAACAACAATCCAAACTTAGCTTACTTCTTGTATGACAAAAAACTAAAAACTGTTGAAAACCAGAGTGACCATAGACCTTAAATGGGACTCGCATATAGCTAAGATTGTGAAGAAGGCTAATTCCATGATATACCTGGTAAGACGAGCATTTGGTAACATCTCAGAACGGATGTGCATCAAAATTTATAAAACTTACATTAGACCGATTCTAGAACATGCCATGGTAGTCTGGAATCCATATTTTCAAAAAGAGACCTTCTAGAAAGGCAGATTTACAAAAATACCACTTTCTTTGAGAAACAAGACCTATGAAGAACGTCTCAGAACTCTAAAGTTGCCAACATTATACAATAGAAGGAAACATGGCGACCTGATTGAAACATATAAAATACTCAGTGGGTACTATTCGTGTGACTACTTTAACTACTTTAAAAGAAACGAAAACCCTCAACTTCATGGCCATTCTATGAAACTTGTCCCTCTTCGATGGAGTCGAATGTCTAGAGAAAACATTCTGTATAACCGGGTAGTGAAAGACTGGAACAGCTTAACCGAAGAAATCGTGACCGCCCCAAGTGTAAATAGTTTTGAAAATAAATTAGACAAGTTTTGGCCTCATCTGGCAAGTGAAAACTAGTTAGGGACTAGTGTGCTGTCAATCAGACAAAGTTGTCTGTCTATCTGCTTATGGATAATAAGAATAATAATAAAAGTTATGGAGACAATTAGATAGACAATTAAAGTCCTAAAAGTTTTGCTTAAAATATAGATATACAGGTTGTTCCCGATTTATGTCAGAAACTACCACTTCGGGATTTTTTTAAATAATAAAATCGACCCTTGCTCATTCATTTGACATTGTTGTAGAAAATGTGTATTTTTTGACGAAACTCTATGATAAAGATGCACAAATGATACCATATTCCTATTTCTTGAAAAATTCTGCATAATTTAAATCTCACTATGTCATTTCCTCAGAGAAAGGGAATGAAAATTTCACTTTTATCAAAAAATTAATTCCTCCTACATTAGCACGCGTGGTAACTAAACCGGTTCTTAATATTTAATCGACTTAAGAAAAGCCTAGATTTGTATTTGTACGAAAGAGGAAATTTTTAAAAACAAACAAACCCAAGAAGATAAATATATTCAAATATTTAGATACAATAAAGCTAATAAAAAATGTTTTTGTAATGAGCAAAAACACCTTAAGCACCGACGTAACAGAGTAAGTTATAACATTATTATAAGCAAACTAAAAGGGAATCATAATTTGCAAAAGAAACCAAAAGCACCCATAAAAACAAGTAGCCGCATAATAAATAAAATTAAGGAAAAAAAAATGTAAAAACAAAATTTAACAATTTTTTGGAATTGAAGTATCTTAATTATGCTTTTGAAGTGTTAAAAGGGGATGCTTGAAAGTGAAATAAAATCTGTCCTAGTTAATATTGTGATTTTCAAAAATACCTGATTAAAGTTTCTACACATTTTGAAGCGTTGCGACGCCGTAAAAAACACGAAGCCGCCCGACAAAATATGTTCTTATAAGGATGATTCTACCAAAAGTGGGCTATATGGATATCATTTTTTGTCATTGCCTTTAAATAACAGTACAGCACAGTAAATAATTTCGTTTTTTTAAATTTATGTAATTAATTAGCTGTAAGCTAAGAAACATTTATTTTCCCGAATTTTAGGAATTATTGCATAAAAGTTCCAGAGAGATGAGTACCAGAGGAATGAGTTTTTTAATGGTTTTCCAATTTAAATCAAAATCTATTTAGACTACTTAACTTAAGTTTTATATAAACAAAGTTCCTATACTTATAATTTTAAAACAATCAACAAAAAAATTATACTATTGATATCAGTCGAATATTTACATACCAGAGGAATAATAATTGAATCGTTCCTTTTTGATTTTTCCGAAAAAATCTAATTTTCTGCCGAAAATAAAAAGATCTATAACTTAAACCAAACTAAAGTTGACATTATCTGTCACAACTTGTCACCCTCACAAGTAAATTAGATATCCAGGGCCGTCTCTTTCTCTAGAAATTAACCGGTTGTATTCACAAATATTGTGTTATTAAAAATGGAGCACGTTTAAAATTGTAAAATTTTCCGGAGAAGATGTAAATTCGGATTTTCAAAAATATGATTGCAAACTTAAGTTTTATCAATTTTTTGATAAATAGTTAAGACTTGGTTAAATATTATTTATTAGGATATTTTTTTCAATTTGAGTTTTTAATATTTGGTTTGGGACTACACCAGAGGAATGAGTATTTGCTTTGTAATAAAAAAAATTATACACTTGCAATTTTTTTATACATTAAACTCAAATGCTCCATAAAGAAAACATTTCGTTTTAAATCTTATAACTAAAACTATGCTTCATTTGCAGTCTGTGTTTCAAAAATATGCATTCCCACTCCACAGCACCGTTTTTATAGAATCATCCATAAGATTATAAATCGTACCAATTTATATCAAAATCACCGCCACTTTTAAAATTGTACCTAACTATAAGTCTTTAACACAAACAGGTATAGGATTGGGCTAACTATAGCTGCTTGAGGGCAAATTGAAATTGGAGAATAAAACTTACCAACAGTAATTTGATTATTTGCCAAAAACAAATACATCTTGTAAAAATCATCAACAAATTCTTCGTCCCCAAAAGAATAATAGACCAAGTCACGTCCGGCCACACAGCATGCCATTAGTTGAATGAGGCTCTTTAGTTCTTTGCTCCCTCTAAATGCCCCGCAGCCCCAATTGCCCGTTGCCATTGGTGCCAAGTCTTTCTTTTCTCGGGAAGAAAATCCCACAAAAGCCTAAAAAGATTGTAACAAAACGGGATTTGAATATAAATGGTATTTTTGCCATTTATAAGTTTTTAAATATTTTTAATTAAATATTGTTTTGGCATCAACAAGCATTAATTATATGCAAGACTAGGTTAAGATTAAGTAAAATTTATGGCAACTCCGGCGACTTGTTTTTAGGCATATTTTCAGGTTCGCTGTATTTTAATAAAAGCTGTATTCGGCTAATATGTCCTTTGAGCCACTAACATCAATATAATTCATATTTTGTAACTGGAAACAAATTAGCTAAACTATTTTCAACTTTTAAGAAACGTATGATTGCCATTGGTATTTTGTCTCTTTGTCTTTCTCGCCAATGCGAGAGAGCTTAAGTTTCAAACGCCGTCAACGGCAGGCCAGGATTGTCTTGGACAAGAGAACCGTTAAAGAAAGCTTAGATTTAGACCAATCAGCTAGCGGCAAGCTGAGAATGCCTAGAGAGCAGGGTACTGAAACTTTCGAGTCGGGAGGGACTTCACTCTTTAGTTACGCTTCGCTTGGTACGTTACGCTTTCATTCACACTTCTTAAGGGGGGTTTTATTTCAACTGGGGAAATGTATCAATTATTTTAACTTTATATAAGCTATTATCTTTATTATTTATAATTATTTTAGTCTTTTCTTTTGGAGTTTATTAATTTTAAAACTATTAATTATTATCAAAACGAATTTTATACTTCACACAAAGGTATGTGTGCCTAACTTGCGAGTGTCAGAAGGAGAGGGAAGAGTTGATTTTGGTTGTTTTCCTACTTTCCATCTTTCTTCTTTGCATATTAATTATTACTGTTTCCAGTGTTTTGAAATAATGTGTATAACTGTTTTATGGTTTTTTATATATACAGGGTGTTCCTTAAAGGTTTGCGAATATTTAAGGAGGTGATTCTACATTAAAAAATAATGATAATTTGTCGTATAAACTATGGTCGAAAAATACACCGTTATAAAAATACAGGGTGTTAAAGTTTTCAAAAAAAAAATGAAATTTATTAATAATTTCGAAATCATTGGGGATATTTTATTCAAATTTGGCACATAACAATAGATGTCTAAGGCGCATATTTTCCAAGAAGAAAATGATGGTTAAGTTCGACAATGGCGTGCGTACGAGCACTAGCTTTTTTATTTTTACAGAAAAAAATAGTACGCCACTGTTTTTTTTCAAAAAAGTTTTACTTTTTGAATTATCCACTTAATTCGAAAGAAAAAAGGTCTTTTAATTTTTTTCTCTACAGGGCGTCGTTCTTGAGTAAAAAAATAAAAACCGTTGTTCTGCAAAAGCAAAATAATGTGACCATTTAAAGAATACAATTGTTCAAGTTGCCTAAGAAATATCTCTATTTAATTCAAATTTAGTACGTAATAATAGGCTATTAAGATGCGTTTTTCTCAACAAAAAATAACGTTTAGCTTCATCAGTGGCGTGCGTACGGGTACTAAATTTTAAATTTTTAAAGAAAAAATAGTACGCCACTGGTTTTTTCAAAACATTTTTACTTTTTAAATAGTGCACTTAATTCTAAAGAAAAAAAGTCTCTTTATTTTTTTTTAAGTGTCATATTTTAAGTATTTCCAAGGTAACTAGATTAATGTATTCTTAAATAAATTACATTCTTTGGCAACACAACGGTTTTTATTTTTTTACTCAAAAACAACGCCCTGTAGAAAAAAAACTAAAGATACTTTTTTTCTTTTAAATTAAACGAGGAATTCGAAAGAAGAAAAATGTTAAAAAAAAACCAGTGGCGTACTATTTTTTCTTTAAAAATTTAAAATTTAGTACCCGTACGCACGCCACTGATGAAGCTAAACATTATTTTTTTATTGAGAAAAACGCATCTTAATAGCCCATTATTACGTACTAAATTTGAATTAAATCGAGATATTTCTAAGGCAACTTAATCAATTGTATTCTTTAAATGGTCACATTATTTTGCTTTTGCAGAACAACGGTTTTTATTTTTTTTACTCAAGAACGACGCCCTGTAGAGAAAAAAATTAAGAGACCTTTTTTCTTTAGAATTAAGTGGATAATTCAAAAAGTAAAACTTTTTTGAAAAAAACCAGTGGCGTACTATTTTTTTTCTAAAAAAATAAAAAAGCTAGTGCCCGTACGCACGCCACTGTCGAAGTTAAAAATCATTTTCTTCTTGGAAAATATGCGCCTTAGACATTTATAGTTATGTACCAAATTTAAATAAAATATCCCTAATGATTTCGAAATTATTAATAAATTTCATTTTTTTTTTGAAAACTTTAACACCCTGTATTTTTATAACGGTGCATTTGCAAATTTTTTTGTATAGTTTTATCATAGTTCCTATCAGTCTGCCATTTCTGGAAGTGGGCAATGTTACTTTTACATAACTTTACATGTGTAGGGGTGTGGAGTAAATTAGAATTTTGATGATCTATACATGAGTGAGTGAGTGAGTGCCAATTTCGACGTTTTTTGAAATTTAGTAACTACTTTACTACTTTATGGAATTCCATGAAACTTGGAGGGCTTGTTAACTCCATGAAGATCTACGACTGTGCAAAGTTTGAGATTCGTAGCTCATTCTAAAGTAAAGTTTTAGATAGGTCAAATATCGGCTGAAATGTTTCAAGAAAAGATGGTACGGCGCGCGAACTTGGCGAGGCACTGCCGTGCCCTCAGATTTAATGTCATATCTTTCACAATTGTTGGGAAAAAAATCAGTTTTTATGGGCAAAACATCGAATTTTTATCGAAGTTGTAAATTATAGCTGGCTTGGACAGCTATCCAGCAAAGCTATGATGCTAGGAGATACATTTAAATAAGTAAACTTAAGGGTAGTAAAATCACTTTTTTTAAATATTTCAAAAAATTTTAGGAACCACCCCCTTTTAGGTTACACAAATCTTTACATACCTTTTTCTAGGAATTGTTTGACGTCTTTCATGAGAAAGGCATCTTTTGACGTTAATAAACATTAAAATATTAAAAAAAAAAAAAAAAAGTCATGTCTTCAGGTCTACCACCACCCCTGTAGGGGTGAGATAAGAAATTTGACTTTTGAAATGAAGAAAAAATGCAATAAAATCAAAGTAATAAAAACAATTTTTAATTATCGTTTTTAAAAATTTCATTGACCACCATTTGTTTAAGCTACCACTTTGTGATGACCATCATAGTTTTTTAAGATCCTAATAAACACCTGTAGTTGTTGTAAAAAGGAAAATTAGTACCCCCAAATCATACCATTTCCCTTATTCTGGGAACTGACATGGATTAACATTAACCGATAATTAGGAAAATAATGTTAGAAACGCTATTGAAGGAAATAAGAGGGGGTTGCTCCTCATTTCCACTTAAAATGTAATTAACTGGAAAATTGAGTCTTAATTTTTTTTTATTTAGTCGGTTTAGAACGTTTTTCTACGTTGTCCGACGCCTATTCTCCACCTCCTTCGATCCTGACAGTCATCTTCTGTCAGATTTTTTTGACTCATTGATCTTTAGATTGACTGTTGCCATTCTAGTTTAGGACGCCCTCTTTTTCTGCGCCCTATTGGTTGCCATTCTAGGACCTGCTTTGGTAATCTTTCGTCGTTCATCCGTTGTACATGGCCGTACCATATCAGTTGTCTTTTAGTGATGTCATCCGTTATGCTACCTTCGATTCCCATTCTTTCTTTCATGATCTCATTTCTTATGTGATCTGTTCTAGATATTCTCATTGATCTTCTTATTGCATCCATTTCGACACTTTCCATTTTTGTTTTGTATTTTTCTGTTACGCGACAAGTCTCTATTCCATACAACAGCGTGCTTTTCACCATTGTTTCATATATGTTAAATTTTACATTCTTTTTTATCTCTCTGCTCCATAAAATACTGTTAAGACATCCAATAACCTTTTTTGCTTTTACTATTCTTTTTTCCAGTTCTTCACAGTCTGTTCCTGTCTTATCAAATGTGACACCCAAGTATACATACTCATTGCATGGAGATATTACTTGTCCATTGTCTAGTTCTAACTCACTGGATTCGTTTCCAATACATAAGTACTGTGTCTTGTCCACGTTCACTGTTAATCCCCACTTTTGGTATTCTTCCATTAACTTTCTCATCATATACTCCATGTCCTCTTTATCATTAGCTACAATTACTTGGTCGTCAGCAAACTGTAGTGTGTATATGGTAAATCGGTCGTTAAGTTGTATTCCCATGCCGTGCACTTTCCGTTTCCAGTTTTTTAGAGCAACTGCGATATATATTTTAAAAAGAGTTGGAGAAATACAACATCCCTGTCTTAAGCCTTTTGTTACCAGGAATTCTTTTTAAAGTCGATTTCCAATTTTAATTTTAGATTTTGACGTTTAGTATTAATACTAACCAGAAGTTACAAAATGTATGTTCAAAATTTTTGATTGATTTGAGGATTCGTAGAAAGAAAGGTATTTTCAACTTATTAAATACGTAACTGTATCCAATGGGTTTTTGATTAAAAATACTTTTATGAGAAGAACAATGTGTTTCGGATAAAAAATACCACAAGAAAAAACAAAAATTTAAACAATTTACCCTTTTTTTCGTACGCCTATAGAAAGTACACTACTTTCAGAGGAAAACCATGTATGTACAGCGTGTCCCATTTTCGATGGGATTAAATGGGAAACTCTGTTATTATTAAAGATATTGATTTTCTGATTGCACCTCACCGTGCTGTTTTTTGAGACCTTAAAAATGGCGTAATCAGATTTTTGCTATACCCCGTAGTTTTGCTAATACAGGGAGTTTTTGAAAAAATTGTATTTTTAATAATACCTTGTATCTCGCTTATTTTGCGAGATACTTTTATTCTGTAAAAACATTTTTATGGCCACTTTTTTAGAAGAAAATAATGACGGTGTCAATTTTTTAAAATATTGTTTAGTTTTTGAGATATGGTATTTATCAAAAAAATTAAATACGGACCTGGATTTTTTTTATTATTTTTTTGATTGGTTTCATGCTAGTATTATCATAAAATAATAAAAATTTAAAAAATTTTTGTTTTAAGGTAAAAAAAAAATATTTAATATTTTAAAAAAAATTAGTCTGAACCTGGATATTTCCAACATAAATATAAACTAAAAATTGCTAGTTAAACAATTTTTAATTTAACTGTTTTGATATTAAAATGATTTTACGTTAATTTACAGATTTATTTGAAACAAAGTCTACGAAAAATACAAAAAAAAACAAATTATAAAAAATAACTAATCTTTCTGATTATCATTATGTGTCATCATTTTTGAGTAATATTTCTTAACGCATTTTGCATAAAAATATTTCTGCCATTTAAATATTGGGATTTTGTTGCTTGAATGAAGCAGTCAAACATATCACATTTTTCAAAATCTGGATATGGTCGATTTCTAACCAGTTTAAAATATTTGTAAGCCATTTACAAAAATGACAAGTAAAATGACAATGTCAATTCCACGCTTTTGTTTTGTAAATTTCACGACCTGCTGTTCGGTTATCAAATAATTAGTATGATATTATTTTTGTAAAACTAGTGTGTTTTGCAATTTTTAATTTATAATTACGTTGGAAATTTCCAGGTTCGGACTATATTTTTTTTCAAATATTAAATAGCTTTTTTTAACCTTAAATCAAAAAAATATTAAAGTTTTATCATTTTAAGGTAATAATAGCATGGAACTAATCAAAGTAGTATTAAAAAAAATCCAGGTCCGTATTTAATTTTTTTATGATAAATACCATATCTCAAAAACTAAACAATATTTTTCAAAATTGACAACGTCAATATTTTGCTCTAAAAAAGTTGCCATAGAAAGGTTTTTACAGAATAAAAATATCTTGCAAAGTAAGCGAGATACAAGGAATTCATTAAAATGCAATTTTTTCAAAAACGCCCTGTATTAGCGAAACCACGGGGTATAGCAAAAATCTAATTACACCATTTTTAAGGGCTCCAAAAAAGAGCACGGTAAGGTGCAATCAGAAAATCGATATATTTAATTCCCATTTAATCCCATCGAAAATGCGACACGCTGTACATCAATGAAAAGCAAATTATGTCTATCCATACCAAATGTGTTGCCCCTTTCATCATAAAATTAAACAGTTTACAATAAGACTCTTTGCCCCAAGAAAAACGATCAAAAACTCAAACCTTGTTAACCTCCCTCAAAATTGACTGTCTATTGAACTGGTCCTTGGGTCGATGAAATTGTGTAGCGTCGATGACGCAAATCGACGTTCGTCGTCTTCCATACATGTCAAATGGTGTTTCATCTACGCATTCGCTGGTCCACTCAAAGGTTTCACCATATCCTGCGTAGTTGTTAAACCGTTCTATGCCTGACAAAAAAATGTATGCTAAAAACCGTTGATTCCACCTAAAACGCTCATTTCTAGCACTATGTGCGAAATCAAATGAGGTCTATTTACGTCCCTTTCAAATTTTTTCTGTATCAAGATCGATGGGTCATTGGTACCGTATTTGTACAGCTTCCAGAACTTGGGATCTGTGGAGTCCTGTGGAGTTCTGTTGTAAAATTTATGCAGTATTGTTGTGAGCTGATGACCCATCGATGAAGAATACGAGGCTCGAAAGTATGGGTAAGTTTTTCTTGTATATTCACTAGGAATACCTGAATCCTCCAAAAACATCGAATTCTGTAGAGGGGCATAATAATCTGATTTTTAAACCAAGGAAGAGCCTAATAAAATTACCTGTTATAATAACCGCCTCTCCACTATTTAGTTGCTCTACAAATAGTCTACTAACAATAAGTTCTGGGCATATAACAAATCTGATTTCTTCCTGCACACAACCATAGCCTAGAACACCGCCACCAATATTTCTGAAAGAAAATTAACCTTGGAGTGCAAACGTTAAACTATTCTACATAAAACCTTATATTTTATTACGGTATCTTTAATAAAAACCGTCAATTTCCCTTAACTAAAGTAATGTGGTTGTTTCGGTTTCGCAAAAAACCTCTTTTTCTTTTAATCTAATTTTTATTATTTTTTCAGAACATTTTATTTTTTATTTTTAAAAATCAAATTTTGGGTTACATTTGGGTATAATTGGGTTATAGACAATAGACAATAGACAACTTTACTAATCTTTTCAGCTACAATAATGTAGATAAGATACGTCAAATACAAAAAATATAACATTAAGTGTAAATAATAATAGTGTAAATATTTAAAAAAATAAAAACGAAAACACATTTACAAGATTTGTATATATATGTATATAAATATTGAGAACAAAAATTTACCTTCTGCCCAACATGTAGTTTTCAAATTCAATTAAACTATAAAAAGTTTCTTTTAATAAAAGATTTTTGATTTCTTTTTTGAATTTTGGCAGCGACGTAGTTTGTTTGATTTTGTTTGGCAACAAGTTAAAGAATTTGCATCCAAGATAATGAGTACTTTTTTTTATATACTCATGGTTGTGTTTATGGATGCTGAAGTGGTTACGACTTCTAGTTGGATAGTTGTGATAAGAACTATTTAATGTAAAAATATTTTGGTGTTGAAAAATGAAAATGAGTAGTGTATATATGTAAATACTTGTTATTGTCATAATTTTATTATCCTTAAATGCAGAGCGACAAGTACCGTTGTAAGGTATATTGAAAATTAATCTTATAAGTCTCTTTTGACCTACCAATACTCTTTCCACATCCTGAGCACTACCCCATACTGACACACCATAGGCTAGAGCCGAGTATGCATTAGCATAATACACAGTAATGAGATTTTTTATACTGAGAGAGTTTTTAACTGACTTGATCATGAAGTAGCATGTATTAAGTTTTGAGCATACACTACTTATGTGTAAACTCCACTCGAAATGAGTATCGACAATGGTTCCCAAAAATTTTAAGCTATCGCTAACTGGCAAAGGGATGTCATTAAAGATTATATTGAGGTCGGTAGGTTTACGGGACTTTGTTTTAAATTGCATAAAGACAGTTTTAGAGACATTTATAATCAGATTGTTTTGCTTGCACCAGTTCGAAAATTCATTTAGGGTTAAGTTGATTTTTTCATGAAGAAAATTTGTGTCTTTTGCGGATACAACGATGGTCGTATCATCGGCGAACATAAACACAAGTCCCCACGTGATATATTCGGGAAGATCGTTAATAAACAGCAAAAATATTAAAGGTGCAAGCAATAGTTTTACTCAGTAGGTTTAGTTAAATTTAAGGCTTACAAACTAGCTATAAACTATCAATTTGGCATAGTTTAATATTTAAATTCTAACCGCATTTATTAATTTAATTCTAGATTTAATTCAATCCTCATATTACTACCGCCCTCTGCATATTTTAACTTAAATCGCGATTTTATTATTTTTAATAAAATTAGAATTCTAAATTCTTTTTATCAGAAATGATGCAATTTTCATAATTTATGAACGGCCCCTTTTCCCACAATTTTTTCAGGACGTGGCAACAGGTGTATGACATCATATTACGGATTTCCTGTTAGCAGGGCCGGGTTTCGTTTTGAGCTACTTGGACTATATCCCCGCGCTACTATTTTCCGAAAACCGGATATTAATGCGACGTTCCATTAAAAAGTTAGCATTTTTTAAACTTTTTAACTGTCAAAAAACTGTCATTAGCATTCACGAATTTTGACTAAAATCTAATCAGCTCGTTGCAGTAATAATTTCATGTAAATCGGTTAAGCGGTTTAGGAGCTATCGCGTTACGGACAGATATACATACACACACAACACAGACAGACATCACGACGATATTGCTAGGGTAGGTCAAAATACACCCAAATAACACATTTTCGGTGTTATCTCAAAAAAAAATTGTCGAAAACAATACCTTCTCTAGCCGTTGCTGTGTGGGCTAGGAAGGTAAAAAAGGGGCGGGCCGACTGCACAACAAGTAGTATAAGTAGTTGCCTTTAGACTGGATTGTTTAGTTTACACTTGAAAACGGTTAGATATACTTACTTACTGAAACGTCCTGTTTAAAATAAACCAACACAAGAACATTTCATGTAAAGCCAAGTACGCGAAAATGGCATTCCGTAAAAAGAATTGAGATAAAAGTAAGGCCAAGTTCTCCAATACAAATTTCATAATGAAAGATTTTTACTAGTTGGAAATGTTTTTCTAAACTTTGCTATTACAGCCAATCTTCTTTATGTTCAATTAAGAACTGTGCCTGAGTCATTTACAGCCGTAATAGCCAAGTTTAGAAAAACATTTCCAAACTAGTTTCTTACTTTCATTTTGAAATTTGTATTGGAGAACTTGACTTTACTTTTTTCTCAATTCTTTTTACGGAATGCCGCGTACTTGGTTATTTTTACATGAAATGTTTTTGTTATGATTTCACTTCTTTTTTAAAGGAATTGGATAATATTTAATGTTTAAAATAGTAAAATATGCGGAATATTGTTCAAAACTTTTGCAATGCCTTACTTAAAATTTTGAGGTCTTTTAATTTTTTCCCATGGTTTTATCATAGCTGCCATCAGCCTTCCAAAGCTCAGCTCTCTAGCGTTTCTGAAAGTGGACAATGTTACTTTTGCATAACTTTACATGTATAGGGGAGGGAAGTAAATTAAAATTTTCGTGTTTTTAAATTTTTTCCTATAGTTTTATCATAGTTCCTATCAGTCTTCCAATGCTCAGCTGTCTAGCGTTTTTGGAAGTGGGTAATGTTACTTTTACATAACTTGAGATTTATAGGGGAGGAGAGTAAATGAAAATTTTTGGGGTTTTTAAATTTTTTCCCATGGTTTTATCATAGTTTCTATCAGCCGTCCAAAGCTCAGCTCTCTAGCGTTTCTGGAAGTAGGCAATGTTACTTTTATATAAATTTACATTTATAGGAGAGGGAAGTAAATTAAAATATTGGTGTTTTAAAATTTTTTCCTATAGTTTTATCATAGTGTCTTTCAGTCTTAAAAAGCTCAGCTCTCTAGCGTTTCTGGAAATGGGCAGTGTTACTTTTACATAACTTTACATTTATATGGGAGGGAAGTAAATTAGAATTTTGGGGTGTTATAATTTTTTCCTATAGTTTTATTATAGTTCCTATCAGGCTGCCAAAGCTCAGCTCTCTAGCATTGCTAGAAGTGGGTAATGTTACTTTTAAATAATTTTACATATATAGGGGAGTAAATTAGAATTTTGGGGCTTTTTGATTTTTTCCAGGGGTTTGGTCATAATTTCTATCAGTCCGCCAAATTTCAGCTTTATAGTAGGTCTGGAAGTACAGTACAATTTTGGTGATCTATACATGAGTGAGTGAGTCAGTGAATGAGTGGCAATTTCGACGTTTTTTGAAATTTCGTAACTACTTTACTACTCTATAAAAGTCCATGAAACTTGGAGGGGTTGTTAACTCTATGAAGTTCTACGACTGTGCAAAGTATGAGATTCGTAGCTCTTTCCGAAGTAGAGCTTTAGATAGGTCAAATATGGGCTGAAATGTTTCAAGAAAAGATGGTACGGCAGCGCGAACTTTGCGAGGCACTGCCGTGCCCTCAGATAAAGACAATGGAAGTCCAAAGTTTTATTTCTACTCAATCATTGTCTACGAGTTTTAAACAAAAGATTATTTTTTCACTTATATAATGGCAACAAGTTTAATTAGGTGGGTCCTCAAGTCGTGAACGGTTAGCCCAGATATTCCTAAGCTCTAAGGTCGACACTGACAGTAACATGTGTTTGTATTAAATGCAGTGTTGTCTTGGCCGTCGGACTCGGTATATTGAATTTTTGGTGTTTTTTTTCTATGTGCTGAGTTTTATTTTTGTAAAAAAGAACTTAGTTGGACGTAAAAATAAACAAGAGGTGCTATGTTTCTGAAAATACTGTGAAAATTCAGCCCAGTGTGGTTTTTTCGAGATGATTCCAGTGACGCAGCTATGTTGCCATCGCCGGGGATTCTGCAAATTCTAAGTTTTCAGGAATGACCGCCACGAATAGGGAAAATTTACACGGGGCCGCGGTTTACTTCTTCTCTTTATATTATTATTACTCTAAGGTCGCAAAAACCAGACAGAACCTAAAAAGAATTGTCGCCATACACACGTTCTCGATCGGAATATTTTGAACGATCAACGCTTTTTATAAAAAATGGTAAACTCTAAAACCTCAAAATAACTCTAAACTTAAAACATTGAAGCTCGGGAGTGCTGGACCGCTATAGAATACTTCTGGCGAATCTGGTGCACCAGTTGAAAGAGATCAAGACATCACCGGTAAGTCCCTCTCTTATAAGATCGCATCATTAATATTTTTCTATTATTTCGCTCTTAAATAATCTTCATATTCCAATATTATTATTATGTCTTAATTAATTTTCACTTCAGAAAGGTACGATTTCGCGTGCGTTCGTATACCCTTCAAATGAAAGCGGAGGACTTGTCTGAATACAGTCCACTAGGTAATCCAGTTTTTTTGAGCTATCGGAGTGAGACAGTGGTATCTATAGCTTAATTGCCGTTTAGGTGATTTAAATCGGATTGGATCGGTTCGGTTTTCAAGTCAGCCAGTGTGTTAAATGTATGCTAAAACTCCCATGCGATATGTTTTCGAAAAATTTTAGCGGGAACAGGGTATTTGACAAATTTTAGAAAAGAGTTTAGAATGATACATAGATCCCTGATTTGCTACGCAAAATTATTAAAATAGTATATTTTATCATGCCTACATTTAAAATCAAGTTTTTTAATTTCCGATTTGAATTTGCCGCTAAAACGCTCATTTCTAGCATGACGTTGCAATGACGTCACAGCGCAGTAAACTCGCGGACAGATACACGGCATTCAAGTGTTTATTTGTTTTTGGTCTGTGTTTTTAATGTGTTTTATGTAAAAAAATGTCCTATAAGTGGTGTGTAGTGCCTCAGTGTTCGAATACTAGCATAACAACACCCGAAAAACTAATTATTCATGTGCCTACAGCAGTAAAAGAACAGAAAAAGTGACTAGAACTTGCTCGAAGAGACCCAAGGGCCTTATCTTATACATCTTCACTTTACATTACTGAAGATCACTTTGATGTGAGAATCACTAAATTGTTTCTATTAATTTTTCTCACGTTGTCTATGATATATATATACAGGGTGGGGAAAAAAGACTGGAACCCCTTAATATCTCAAAAACTAAGACATATATAAAAAAATGTTTCAAATATAAGTTGTAAGGCTTAATTTAATCTATTTAGCTGTCACATTGACTTTGACGTATCTGTCAGTTTAAAAGGATTTTTCAGAGGTAACTTTAAAATTTTAAATGATACCTCTTGTTTTTTGTATTTCCATTTCTAGCCAGGTAAAATGTACATTCAAATTCGTTATGACATTGAATGAAAAACTTTCAGTTTAATACAAAACAAGTCAACACAACAAAAACCACTGTTGTTGGCAAAGAAGCCTGCCACCATAAAGGAATTCAGCGTTGGCAAGTTGGAGCTCTCGACTTTGGAGAATCCGTTTTCCATTGAAAATGTTTTTTATAAGCAAAACACAAAATAAAATATAATTTAGGACGATAATTCGCACTTTAATCCAAAGCAAACATTATCATCCATAAGAAAATAACACATAAAATAGGTTGGTTCGAGGCGTTTATTGTTTTGTGACGTCACTTGCAGCTGATTGGTAGACCGCCTGTTTTGAATCACGTGGCTAATTGTTTTAATTCAAAGAATTTATTTAATTAAAAGAACTATGAATTCCAATCCTAAGACCACAGCCTTCGTAAACTAACGAGCCACGAAGCAGAAGAAACGGCAACACAGCGTGGTCATTTTCGTCCACGTACGTCGCCCACCACGCTAGTTACTGGCCGTTTCCGCGCAGATAATGTTTTTTTAGTATATTTCAAATCGCGTTACCAAATAAAACAACTGTTCTGGTTTTAGTGAGATGTGTGGTGAACTTAAAATTATATTACCTACTTAATAAAAGCTGTGTAAAAAAGACCTTTTGTACACCGATAATAAGTGAGGTTAGATGTTTGTTTTTGTTTGAAATTTTTGGTCTGTTTTTTCTTTTTAAATTTTAAACATGCCGCGAAAGTGTTGGGCACCCAGTTGCAAAAGTAACGATGTATCTATGATTAATGAAGAGGGTCACAAAACAACCTTTAGCAAAGAAAATGACCTAACAAATGCTTGGCTTCAGGCCATACACAGAGAAGATTATGTTGTGACTGCATCTTCAGTGGTTTGTTGGAAACATTTTGACATAAGTGACGTTGTTAGAACCGAGATAATTAGGGATAAAGAGGGAGTACAAAAGGAGGTGCCACTAACATTCCCTAAGTTAAACAATGGGGCAATACCTCGGCTATTTGAATCTCAACCCGAGTATATGTCAAACCCCAAACCTCAAGTAAGAGAAAATCCTGACGACAGGCGAAAAAAAATTGAAGAAAGGGAGGGTATGGAAATATATATATTGCGTTTATAGACTTCGAAAAAGCTTTCGATAGCATTGAGCACTGGGAGATCTTTAATTAATAGCCGAATAGATCACAGATATACAGACTTAATAGACAATATATATAGTGAAGCAACAACATTAATCAAAATCCACAAAGGAACCAAGCCAATCCGAAAAAAAGAAGAGGTGTCAGCGTGACACAATATTCCGTAAATTATTTAACCAGGCCCTAGAAAATGTTTGTAAAAGCTTAGATTGGGAATAAATAGGCATCAAAGTAAACGGACAATTCTGAACCACCAAGATATGCTGATAATATAAATCAATCTAAAAGAAAATAGAACAAGAAGAGGAATATATAGGACCTGGGACAAATTATTAAACTGAAAAAAGAAAAGCAAACAGCTGAAATCAAGAGACGAGTAAGATTGGCCTGGGCAGCATTCGGTAAATTAAGCAACATATTAAGAAATAAAAAATATCCTCAGTACCTCAAAACGGAAGTGTATAACCAATGTATCCTTCCTGTACTACCTATGAATCCCAGACCTGGACACTTACAAAATCAAACATGGATAAGGCAAGAAAAGCCCAAAGATCAATGAAAAGACAAATGTTACATGTAAAGCTAACAGGTAGAAAAAAGAATGAATTGATAAGAAATAAAACAAAAGTAAGGGATGTCAGAGCAGAAGTAGCAAAATTAAAATGGAAATTTGCCGGTCATATTATCAGACAGAAAGACGATTGATGGAACAAATGTATTGTAAACTGGAGAACTTGGCCAAAGATGGATTGACGAAGGCTAAATAGAATAGATAGAAAAAAAAAGGTGAGTTCATTTAAAGTTTAAATTAACATGTTACCACTTAAACTAGATTCATAGTTCTGTAAAGTAAGCAGTCAGACATAAGAAACTATCCCACAAACATCCTGTTGTTCAAACTTGACAGTAATAACTTAGCAGTAAGAAAGGAACCATTTTTATTTCTTACTGCTCACTTCATACAGCTTACTATGAATCGAACTTTAGGGTTGTTCTCACAAATTGTTTAAAAGTAATTTCTCTTCTGTTTATTCTAGGTTTTGTTACATATTTTTTAACATGATTAATGGCCATTGATATTTATTTCTAAATGTTCTGTTTGTTTTAAAAATTAAATGTAACACGCCTAAACACAGTTTATCAGTTTTTACAAAAAAAAAATACAAAATTGCCAAACTACAATCAAAACAAATAGCAGATGTTTATATCTCCCATGTATATATCGGCCCACCAGCCGGCCAATTTGCGATGTTGCCTTTTCTGGTTCGTGGCTCGTTAGTTTACGAAGGCTGCGCTAAGACCCAAAGAGATATCTAAAACTAAATACACTACTGTCAAACACTCTATTGTATTGATGTTTGCTGATTAAGAAAATAAGTTCCCCACGCACAAGCTGCAACAGTGGTTTCAGTGGGGAATTTTTTATTTCCCGCCATCTATGTAAATTGAAATGAAATGATATGTAAATTTTTTAAGGATTTTTGGGAAGTAAAATTATGTTATGTTAACGGTGTAAAATCTTCACGGCCTCCCCTAGCGCTAATAAGACTTACTTATTCGCAAAATCCACTTGCAAAAACCCCTGTGCGTCTTCTATGGTACCCGTACTTGTAATGTGAACTCTAGCATTTCCCAAATTGTTGTCTTCTTTGTCCCACCTAGGCATAGCGGATCTTCTTACGAATTTCCTTTCGAAAGTTACTACTCCAACGGGACCTAAATAATTAGAAATTTTACAACATAAGATAATCCTTAAAAAAGTTGTGTTAATAACTGGTTATTTTTTGGTAATTGTTTCGTGCGTCCCTTTCGCTTTGTTTCAAAACAAAAAATTGGCGCCAATAGGCACGTAAAGCAATCATTTAAAAGTTGTGACTAGCAATCTTTAACTGTATGACAAATTTTGTTGAAAATGTAATTTAAAATCTAAATTTGAAAACCGTGTTTCATGTGGTTTGTAAGATATAATTTTCTACATCTTTTTTTATATTCCAAAAAAGAGAGTGCAACCAATAAGCAACCCCAATCATTTTATGGCATCTTGACAGATTCACGGTTTCTTGATTAGAACTACATCGATCTCACTTTTTTTTTGAAGCAGTATCAGGTGTGTGGCGGCCAAAAAAAAAGTGTGGTTTCAAAACGATGTCCATAATATTTTTGTAATTTAATATAAGTAATAGAACACTTACTTTGTCGTGTGACTCGTCTAAAATAATTAAAAATGCATTTTAGCTTCTCAATACTGTTCTGTCTATTAGGACGATTTACTGCTGCAAAGAGCCTAAAAACCAAAAGAAAAAAATACCATTTTATAAAAGACAGATTAGCTAAAGTTCAAAATTCCTTTAAAAAAATATTTATACCTATAAAAATAAAATAAAATTATTCAAATAAAAATTTTTCTTACACGGTCCTGATTGAAAAGAAGAAATTATAAAAAAAAATCAAATCAATAATATTTTATGACCATACCTACAAACGTAAAAGAAAATATAACAAATAAAAAATTGTTTTTAAGTTAAACGATTTTATAAAAAAATTGAACTAAAAAGTAAAAAATCATTTGGCAGAGTTCTGTTTACTGCAGTCTAGATTTAACAATAGAGTTGACACATTATACATTTTAAAGTTTGATATAAAATCGTGGCGCGATTATTAAAGGTAAACATCAAATGGAGTTGTACACATAGTATGATTTTATATATATATATATATATATATATATATATATATATATATATATATATATATATATATATATATATATATATATATATATATATATACGTCTTCCGATACCCAATCTCCACTCGTTTCTGTTTGCCCATAATTCATCATCTAGGCCTCTTATTCTTATTTCACTGTCTATTCCTTCTCTCCAGCTTCTCCTTGGCCGTCCTCGTTTTCTTCGGCCAGTTGGTTTCCATTGTAGTATTTGTTTAGGTAGTCTTTCATCATTCATTCTTTGTACATGTCCGTACCACACTAGTTGTTTTGTTCTTATATCATCCACTAAAGTACGTTCACCCACTGTCATAATTTCTCTTATTCTTTGATTTGTAACTCTTTCTCTTTTTGATTTCCCTGCTACTCTTCTCCACTAGTCCATCTCCGTAGCGGAAAGCATTTTTTCTGTTCTATCCTTGATTGGCCATACTTCTGAGCCGTATGTAATAATACTTTTTTCAATGGTGTTATATATAAGCTTTTTGTTATGTTTTGATATACTTTGGTCCCAAATTATTCCATTTAATAAAGTTATTGTTTTTCTTCCTTGTACGTTTCGATCTTTTATAGCTTTGTCTAGTGTTCCGTCAGCTGTAATTTTTAGACCTAAGTATTTATACTCATCACAGGACTGAATTCGCTGCCCGGTATTTAAGATTAGATCCTGTTTCATTCCACCGATACACATATACTCTGTCCTATTGAGATTAACCTCTAGTCCCCACTTATTGTACTCTTCTATTAGTTTTCGTGTCATATATTCGAGGTCGTCATAATCCTGAGCCACTACTATCTGATCATCGGCGAAACATAAAGTATACAAGGTGGTTTCGTCCAACGGAATTCCCATGTTTTGGCATTTTCTCTTCCATACTTTAAGGACTTGTTCCAAGTATATCTTGAAGAGCGTAGGCGAGATACAGCAACATTGTTTAAGACCTTTATTTACTTGAAAGCCTTTGGTTAGTTTTGCTTTTATTTTAACTTTTGCCTTACTATTGCGGTATAACTCTTTGATGGCCTTAATTAGTTGTACGTTTATGTTTGTGTTTTCCAACGCTTTCCAAAGTAGATTTAGTGGTATACTATCATATGCCTTCTGCAAATCGACGTAAAGCAGATGCAGCTCTTGTCCGTATGCTATTTTCTTTTCAATAACTTGGGTTATACAAAAGAGATGATCTGAAGTCGATCTACCCGCCCTGATTTTAAATCGAACTTAAAATTGATGGGTATGTTTAATAATCACGCCATGATTTTATATCGAACTTAAAAATATATAATGCGCCATTAACGCTATTGTTAAATCAGACTGTAGTAAACAAAAATCTGCCAAATTATTTTTTGTAGTTTGCTGTTCGTATAGGTTATATCGCAATGGAAAAAACCGGTTTAAATAAGAATCTGCAAGGATTTCGTAAAAAAAATTGAAAAAACGGAAAAGAAATGGTTTAAACTATAGGTTTAAGTTTGTAGGGAACGAGGTTTAAGTGAAAATGCAGCGATATTTAAGTGAATTACTTACATTTTTCAATTTACACTTACTTCCCAAACTTGACATTGTCGGAAAATGTGTTTTAATTTCGTAATTTTTATTATATAACTTGCACAAACAAAGCGAAACTGAAAAATAGATTTTTAAATTTATTAAAATGACGTAAAAGTGACTTGACTGACACTTGCTGGACTAAGTACTGGGATTGTCATCTGCTGTCATCTTGGTGCACGTACACCTTAAATATATCTGTATGGCTAGAGCGTATTAAAACTATTAATGGAAAATGACTGGTACAATAAATAAATAAATAAATAAAAACATTTTTTATTATATTAATTTAAAGATTATTTACAAATAAACAAATCGCGTGTGAGTTTATTTGGATTAAATAAAAGAGATATGAGAATTTAGTACTAAACGGTTTATCCAGCCTTGTGTACATTGCCCTAAAAAACTCGCTCTAATAGTTAATTGAAGCTAAAAATCGTATAAAATTATGTCATATCGTTCCTAAATATGATCAAATTTTACATTTTTAACAAATAAATTAACAAAAACGTGATTGTTTTCAAGTTACAATGAGATAAACCACCCTCCGGAGGCAGTTTAAAATTTAGGACGATTTTTAGTCGCAATACCATGACCTAGGGGTTTAAAGTGACGTAGTAGCCTAAATTAGACAGTTGTAGAAAAATTAGTTTTCCAATATTATAATCTATAATCTTTTTTCCGGTCTATATGGTTCATTTCAAGAAGAAATCGTCTTAAATTTCAATTTTTAGGACATTTTATCGTCCATACAGGTTAAAATACCAAATGAAGTGCGGCTTGTTTCGGCAAAAAAACAATTTTTCCAAACCAATGCACATTTAAATTTTAAACCTAAACCCTAGACTAAAACTTACGCCTTAGTAAATGCTGGTGTTAGTATTCTTTGGGTATGTTTCATCTATAATCTAGACTTTATCAACAGTTAGAATTTTTTCTAGAGTTTTGCGAGAGTAGTCTTATGGCAAAAAAGTTCATATAATATGGGAGTCAACATCCCCCGGGTTTTGAGATATATTTTTAAAGTTTCAGGAGTGTCGACTGACAGTCTTCGAGAAGCCGACAAACAGTCAACATCTCCTGAAGATGCCATCCACTCGAGATGGCGAAACCTCGAGAACGAATTTTCAACGGCGACGGCCGAACAGCACGAAAGCACACCCACCATATCAATAGTATTTTACAAAAATCATATTTTAAGGACATCAAATTAAACTTGTGTGATAGTCTAATACTTTCCCTAGTTTCTTACTGTGGAATAGTCTACTGGCCTGCTATAATAAACCGAGCCAAGGCAAGCTTACAGAGACTGCAAAATTCATGTATACACTACTGTTATGGACTGCGCAAGAATGATCATGTGTCTGAAAGTTTCGGAAACTCTGGTTGGCTTAATCTGACTCAAAGATATAACGTATCCCTGAGATGCTTCTTATTTAAACTAAATAAAAATAATGGTCTCTCATATTTACTTTCAAAATTAATTAAGTCTGGATCGGAGCATAGGCATCACACTCGTTATGGCGACTTATATCGTAGTCCCCGACACCAAACTACTTTATTTTAGAGATCTTTTAGTAACAATGCTGTAAAATGCTACAATAAAATCCCCTCCATGATAAAAAACCTTGAGAATATTACCAAGTACAAGAGGCAAATCAAACGGTTCTATGTTACTTAAAAAACAAAAAGAAAATATAATTTTTTTGTGTAAATTTGAACTTAATAATTATCTTTTCTTTTTGTTGTGCCAGGTAAATCACGATTTGTGTACTTTGATTTAATTCTCTTCTTTATCTTTTTATTTTACATATTCATAAATTCCTTGAAATTGTTTATTTTCGAATCATGTTGTGCTTATATATTTTTTTAGCTCACACATATACTATACTATAGCAGAGAACATATAACTATAGATGTTATATGTTCTCTGACTATAGTAGTGTGAGCTATGGTGATCCTAATTGTTTCGAGAAAAAAAAAGTTGCTCCGATTTCAAAATTTTTAATATATCTTTGCGTTTCAGATGATTTTGAAAATTTTTTGTTGCGCCGTCTGTCTGTATGTCTGTGTGTCTGTCTGTAACGACTAACGCGCATAACTCAAAAACCGCTTGGCCGATTTTAATGAAATTTGGTACCTAGGCTGGGTATTGGGTCGAGATGGTCCCATTTAAAAATGAACAAAATCCACCGAACACAAACCAAATAAAAGGGTGGGGGTAGATTTAAAAAATTAGAGTTTATGTGAAAATATGACGTGTGTGATATCAAACGAAAGGTGATTGAGTTTGCAGTTAAACAAAATACATTTTAATTTATTTAAAAAAAAGGAAGGGGGTATATTTTAAAAAATAGAGTTTAAGTGAAAATATGGCGTGTGTGATATCAAACGAAGGGTAATTGAGTCCGGAGTTTAACAAAATACATTTTAGTTTTTGTTTTTTTTAAGGGTGGGGGTAGATTTCAAAAATTTGAGTTTAAGTCAAAACATGGCTTGTGTGGTATCAAACAAAAGGTAATTTAGTCTGGAGTTGAATAAAATATATTTCAGTTTTTAGTTATATTAGCCCAACAAACATTTAAAGTTGTAACGACGAAACCCCAACTAGAAAGAATTTCTTAAAAGTAACCGCAACGTACTCCCGCTACGTCTCAGTATACCATACAGCGACGTTATAATTCCCTAAGTGGGGAACCAATTTCTGGTTGTAACTACTAGGCCAAGTGTTTAAAGTCACTGTAGTAACAACTACACTACTACGTCGTAGCCAGGTATCTACTACGTCGAAGAGGCTGTTTTTTTCCGTAATGGCATAAAAGTTGCGATGTAGTTGCAAATAATATAATCGTTTCTTTTTGGTAGAATTGTAACACAATATGGTGAACACAACAGTAAACTCGCTTAGTTTTTTTGTTTGGTTATGGCCATAATATGTACTATGTTATCCAAAAGTGTGAGAATTTACGAACAGAGGATCAAAATTCGAGTGCGACGCAAAGTTTTGTGTATAACATGCATTATATATATATTGCAAAAAACCGGTGCGCTCGTAAAATTGAGCCGTTTTCTGGTAGCTGATGGAATTTTTGTGTTGTGATTTTGGAGGTTATGTTTTCATAATCGACAGTTAACTCCAACAAATGGTACTTAAGAAGAGCATTTTTGGTAAGCTTCAACTAATTTGTTAATAAAATAGTATAGCTCTTTAATATGAGCTCATAAAACGACAACAAAAATATTAAATTTTCTTTGTTACAAAAAAACATGGCGTCCCAAACTATATTCCCTGATAGTCGAAAGTGAGCCTAAGTTACGGCAACGTGTCACGTACGACTTTTATGTCGGCATTCCTTTTTAGTTCTAGATAAAACACTCGAATTTCTACTCCTTCGTTGCAGAAACGTATTATTAACTAGCTTTCGCCACTAAAAAACGTCTACAGAGTGATAGGAACCACGCGATAAGTATAACTACAACCCTCAAGTTATTGGGGTGTCGCCACTTGTCATTTGCCGTTTCCGTCAACAACAGCACCACTGCTTATAGGTTTTGTACCAGCGTGAATTTGTGGTAGGTTTTAAAACAAAAACAAGATAAATTAAATTCCATTAGAACAATAAATGAAGTGCCAATAAAAAGTGTTTTTTAAAAATGTATGTTGCAGTCGAGAGCATGATCCCTATTCTAGAATTTCTGGGAAGTGTTGGTCAAGGAACTAAAAGAACGTAGTCACATCAATGAAATCAACTTATTGTTACTTTTTTTATTTACACATTGCTCTCACAATTCGTTTGTAGTATTTTTTATTGTTTTTAGATATTTTCGCATTCTCAATATTAAGTAATTTTTATTATTATAAGCCATATAAGTAAAACAACAATCTTTGAGACTTGTTAGATCGCTTAGAAATCCGCATGTAACCACGATATATCATACTTGTTTTTTTATTAGCCGCAAACAGCGCAAAATTCCTAGATGAAGTCTAGCATATCCCAAACATGTTATTTTAGGGGCCGTGCATAAATTAGATATTAGAGACCTATTGCAATAAAGCCAGGCACAAATTGTGCCGGACACTATATTGACAGTTTCGCATTAAAAACTGACAGTTGATAAAAGGCAGAACTGTGTCGAAAGATTTCTTCTTCGCGATCTGGGCATATTACGCGTCTTTCCTTGCCCTTAAACTGAAGCGTTCTACACACCACACTTCGAAAATAGTACAAATTTAAGTCTAATGAGTTCAAAACACAGCACAAATTTAAATTTATTCACTTCAAACCAAGCTTTAACAACAGCACAAATTTAAAGAAAACCAAAAAGACAAATTGACCCAAGCTAAACACATAAAATGAATCACAATGAGACACGACACGTCAGCACAAGAGGCATAGATAAACGAATTCGGTTTAGTCCGCACAAGAGGGTTACGATGGCGATAGGGTGGTGCCACAGCACAAACACGAACGACCGTAAAGACAGTACAAGAATAGAACAGCAACAAGTAGCGTAAAAGATTAAGGATGGAGATTAAGCATGGACCAGATAATTCTTAAACCCGTGTGCGGTACTCGATACTTTGGATCAATATTTTGCATTTTGATTGTTTTGCAAAATGGCCAAGCAATGAGCTCGAAAAAATGGACTGCTCAAGGTAGTTAAAAAAATATTTGCAAAACTATTTCTAATATTCCCATATTATAAAAGGAGCCACAAAAAGTAGGGTTAAGAATGTATGCGACCAAGATGCGACTTCAAAAAGTCTACGTTTTCAAAGTAGAAACAGGAAGGAGAGATTACTTTAAAAGATCGAAGTTGATCCAAAAAGTTATTTTGTCTACATTGTTACATCAGATGTTACTATGATGACACAAACTTTTGTGGTAAAAATTAAAGTTATAATGTAGTTGCCGGATACACTTATTTGGGACTCCAATAAAGCTTAACTTTCTAGTGGTAATTAAGTAGGATATTAAAGTCAGGGCGACTACGAAATAACGACTAAAAAGAAAGTAAAACTTTAGCAACGTCCTATTGTGGTAGAGAAGACTATCAGAATCGACTATCAAGAAACGGTCCTAAGAAGTAGTTTAGAGGGTCGTTTTTACGAAACATCTACTATGTCCTGATACTAAATAGTAGTTAGAACTAAAAAGTAACAAATTTTGGTTGGGATCACCACATTTCTACTATAAGAAAGTAGCAAAGCCTTTAGAACATGTAGCCGCTACTATAAATGTTAGTTGGGAGCTCACACGTACACTTTAACTATAGTACCTAGTGTGAGCTTAGGGGCCCATATATTGGCAGAGTATTTTCTTTGGTCCTTATATGGAAGAGGGTATATTTAACTTGTTCTTAATCTTTTATATATTACATTTCCCAAATAAAGGCATTATTTATTTATTTTATTTATTTATTTTACTCTTCAATATGCAGAAGGTTTTTATCGATTTCGATAGCATCCAATTAGCGGCTGGTGTCGAGAGTAAACATTTTTTAAAATATTTGCATTAGTTGCCAATTTTTGATAGTAGTTATAACTTACCTCACAAAATTAACTCCAGGATATGTAGATGCGACAGTTTTCTTCCAAGGAAATGTACATAAAAATGCGTTTGCCAATAAACAAGCTATCTGAAGCTGTGATAAACTTAGGGATCTAAAAATTAATGTTTATCGATGGTTGAAAGGCAAAAGGCCATAAGCGATATCGCCAAATTGCTTAAGCGGCGGTAGCTTTGTCATGAGTTCTACTTTTTCATGTTCTGAATTGCTAATACATGTACTAGGCCTTTATCTATACTTATTATTCACTTGCGATATCCCAAAGTCAAAAAATTGTCACTTAACAACATTTGCAGATGATACTGGTTTATTGACGGTAGAAAAATCTATTGAAAAATGCATAGAAAAACTTCAGGATGCAGTCACCGAAGTTCACAGTTGGACCACAAAGTGGCGAATAAAATTAAATGAAACCAAATCAATTCATATTGATTTTACAAACAAAAATATAAATCACATACAAATAACAATTAACAATATTCCCGTACCATATTCAAATCAGGAAAAATATCTCGGTATAACACTTGATACCAAATTGCGCTGGAAAGCACATTATTATTAAGAAAAAAAAATAAGAACTTGAGATAAGGTATAGAAAAATGAACTGGCTAATTGGAAGGAAGTCCAATTTAACAATTCATAATAAGTTACTGCTTTATAGACAAATACTGAAACCAGTATGGACATATGGTATTCCACTATGGGGTTGTGCTAAAGAGAGTAACATTCTAGTTTTACAGAGATTTCAAAATAAAGTATTAAGAAACATTGTGAATGCACCTTGGTACGTTCGAAATAGTGACCTTCATCGAGATCTAAAAATCGAAACTGTAGCAGAGACTATAAAAAAGTACGCAAAAAACCATGAAGATAGACTCCATCGGCATGTGAATGTGGAAGCAATTCAGCTTCTAGACAATACCATGCTAGTTCGAAGACTAAAAAGAGTGAAGCCGTTTGAGCTAGTAAACTAAGTGAATTATATAAAACAAAATAATTTTATAAACACAACACAATTGTGAGTTACAGACTAAACAAAGCGGGGAGAACTGTTGAGTGAACCAACCCTAAGTTTAAATCTGACTTTTCATATATAATATTGACATATAATTTTATAAACACAACACAATTGTGAGTTACAGACTAAACAAAGCGGGGAGAACTGTTGAGTGAACCAACCTTAAGTTTAAATCTGACTTTTCATATATAATATTGACATATAATTTTATAAACACAACACAATTGTGAGTTACAGACTAAACAAAGCGGGGAGAACTGTTGAGTGAACCAATCCTAAGTTTAAATCTGACTTTTCTAGTAAACTAAGTTAAAACAAAATTGCTAATTAGTCTTACTGACTAGATTGTAATACAATAAATACAGTGTGTTTGACAAATTAAAAAAAAATAATAAAAAAAAAACATGTAATAAACCCAAAGTTGCATTATACCGGTTTTTATGTTTCGGAAAATAGATGATAAACTATTTTTAAAAAAAATTAAGTGGTCCTGCTGTAAAGTTTGAAAACTGTCGCTTATAACCTTTCGCCTTTCAACCATCGTTATGCAAATTTTGGTTTAACCATTTAAGGTGGAAGCTCTTGTATATTATCAAATTGTAATTTCTTTAATTTAATATTCTACGCGTCTAACAGTTTCGTTTTAAGTAAGACACGGTCAAGATAGTAAAGAGTGTATAGAGTGCCAGTTGAAAAAGAAACAGACGATACTCCAACACTTCGATTTTCTTTGCGAAAGGGAATTTTTTTGACAACTTCCCGCAGGGGTCCATCTTCTAAAAGGGGGGTAATTTTTACCATTTTATAGAGAACATGGTTCGAGCGACACCATGTTCTAAAAGGCTATAGATTCTGTTTATAATAATTTATATAATAATAATTTATATCTTTTTCAAGAATCGTATAATTAGTTTTTAAAATAATTACTGTCAAAATTGCCATAGGCCGATTAAAAATTATTTTTGGTTATGTTATTTTTGAATTTCAATTTTTTACTCGGACATGTTGATTTTAAAATAAAAAAGGCATTTATTGTTATTTTGATTTTTTGGTATGTATTACCCCCACGAGGGGTAATTTTTGGGCATCTAGTTTTAAAGGGTCTTCGATTCTCGTTTCAAGTATTGGTTAATAAGTTTCTAAAATAAAACTTAGTCGGGCCAAGATCTCGACATCTAATCAATTTATTTCTAAAAAATTAGGTCGCTGTAATGCAAAACAAGTTGCCACTATGCAGGGTGTCCCAAATAAAAGTAAGATACGAGTTTGTTTAAATGAGAAAAAAGTTGCGCTATTCTAAGCCCAATCAGATGCCGTATCAAAAAAAAAATGTACAGGGGTTTTTAAATGTAAAAAATAACAAAGTTGGCTATGGTTTCAAAAAAACTAGGAGGCCTAGAAAAAAATTTTTAACGTCATTCGATTGGCCGTAGTTGTTTATACAAAACTTTTAAATTTCATTAAATTTGTTTGCAAGATGGCGGCGATATTTCAATTTTTCAAAAAACACAATATTTAGTTTTTGCCCGATATTTTAGTAACCCCTGTAGATATCTTTAATATTAATACAGCACCTGATTGGGCTTAGAATAGCGCAACTTTTTTCTCATTTAAACAAACTCGTATCTCTTACCGTTTCGGAAATCCCCATGTATAGTCCAAATTATACGCATTTGTAATGACGTAATTTTTTTTTCTTTGTTTGGTATATTATAAACAGCGGTGACAATAAACTTTTAAAAAAAAGTAGTGTCTATAAATAAATCATTTTTAAATAGGTAGGTAATTGGTTGTGTGAAGAATCCGTCACTGTCAATCAAAAACATGAGTTTGTCAACTTGTCGGAAATTATTTTAAAAAGTTGTAAAATGCCAAGTGTTCGTGCAACTTTAATTTTAAATTCAAATTTTGCGCCAAATTCCCGTATTCGGAAAACCCACACAATTTCAATTTGATTGGCACAAGCAAAACGCCAGCGCCATCTACGAAAAATGAATCTGCGCAAAAAGGCGTAACCAAAAAAAGATTCGTCTGTCGTATTCTATCGAGATCACCACGCAGCATGGTGATAAATTCTATTAACCAAAAAATCCAATAACATTCTTAGAAAATCAAACTAAACCATTACACAAACAAGTGATTCTAGTGTGGATCGACTGCAACGACTGGGCCAGCGAGAGGAGCTCCTCTGGACGACGGAAACAACTGAAAAGGTGAGTGCCAATCCTCTATATTGTCTTTGTGTGGCTCGGAAAAATTAGTATTTTTACATCGTCCTTTTAAGGATTTTTGCACCCAGATTTTATAAAACGACCAGCAGCGCTTACAGTCCCGCAGCTCTACCAACCTCAAACCTCAAATCACCAACACCAAGAAACAAATATAATAGGTATAATGAACAATCGCAGCTGATAATTTTAAATATATTGGCTTTTTTTCAACTGGAAAGGGAGCAAGTCTGAAATGGAATCGCACTTCAATTTGAGAATGTGATACAGCGAGCCGCAGATGCAATCCCGTAGGAAATATATATTTGTCAAAAATTATTAAAAATAGATGTCTTAACAGTCTAAGATTGGAAAAGAAAATTTCGAGAGGACAGACATATACATTTGCAAAGCATAAGGAAACAAATTCGTACGTTCGTGCTCGCTGTAAAAAAAATGCGGCTCTTAAGATTTGAGTAACATTTAAAAAAAAAGTTTTTAAAACATAACAAGATTAGGCGCAATCAATAGCTATTAAATTTACGACCACTCTTTCTTTAGGAACATTTTCATATTGGCCCGGCGCAGCCATCTTGGATTTTGGACTATTTTTTCTTTAATAGCCTTTTACTGAAAGTACTTATTTTTAAGAGCGGCTAATACTCCCTATGCTTGAAGTTTCCTATTGATCCAAATCATTTGACTGCACTATATCGCACACCCGCTGAAAAAGAGTCACAACTCAAAAATCACCGTTATTGAGATAAACCTGCCGTCATCATCGAAATAACTTGTACTTTCTTCCATAAAAGCGTCACATTTATGTTTCGACAATTCACCGCGAGAAGGCGATGTGACTCTTTTATTTTGTTCAGTTTAGCTGAGGATGCGTTCCTTTACATTGTCACTTTTGACTTTATAACAGCGTGAATGTGGAGTTTCATCCTGAAAAGAGTCACACTTCGAGTTGTGAAGGTTTTCGTGTGAACTATTGGTTAAATCTGACCCATATAACAAGTAAAATACTGTTCTTTTTTGTGTTGTGACTGTTTTTTCGAATTGTTCAGTGTACTTAGAATTAAGGAGAATAAGAAAAAAATCTTTTGAATTTATTAGAGAATAATCACATTCTCAGTTGTTATTCAGCATTTTAGAACTTGTTGTAAAAATAAATACAAAGTTTCTTCTTTATTTGTTTTCTTTTTTAATATTATTTACCATCATGCGTGACATCCTGATTTACAACGTCATGATGCCTTGTTCTAAAAAAGTGTCACAATATCGGGTTTTTGTCTTTTTTTTACTAAAAACGACAAAAATTATTTTTTTTTGAGAAACGTACTGCACCAATTGAGTTAATAGGTTCCTGTTGATATAAAATAACATGTTAACTCGTAATTTGTCATGTAAATGAAAAATGAATCTCTCTAATGAACTAAATTCTTTAACAGCGATTTTCTCAAAACAATGTTTTTTGAGTTCGGTTCGGTTCGAGAGGATGTAAATATATTTAAGTACACAGGTGTTGCTAATTGCTTCCAAAAAAACGGCTTCGGAACGAAATAGCGATGTACAAAATAGCGATGTAACAAGTAAACGCTTGTAACAAAATAGCGATGTAACAAAATAGGGATGTAATAAAATAGCGACTATCAAAATAGCGATGTAAAAAATAGCCGCTATCAAAATAGCATCAATCAAAATACCGATGTATCACAAAAGCGATTGTGGTTTACATTGATTTAATTCGGTTTTGGCATATAGTTTGACTACGGGGTTTCATGGGGAACCGAAAAGAACCGAACCGAATTCGTTTCGGCTCGGTTCAGATTCAAACCCTCTAGGATCCCCAGAAAGAAGTCAGGGAAGTTTTTTTTTTGAAAAATATGCTGTTATAGCCTAAATAGCGCAGGCCTTCATAGGGAACTTGCCCAAAAATCGAATCCTTTAAAAACAATTAAAATCGTAAGGTATTATCATAAGAAACTTCCTAGAAAAAGAAAAATTCCAAGAAAACCCGAGAAATAAAGGTTTGAAATTTGAATAACTTGACCTGTTCTTAAAACGCGCTGCCATTGGTTGTGACGTCACGTCTTTGGATCTCGATCCATGCGATCGTTAACCGACATTGAAACAACACGTAAATAATTGATATTGTACTTATTGGAGCTTTGAACGAGGTGTTCAGTTATTTCCGGACGTAGTTTTGTCTAAATTTTCTTAATTTAGTGTTTTGTGATTCTGTTAAAGACTGAAAATGGTTGATGCGGGGTTTATAAAAGGACAATCAGACAATTTACCTAGAGTTGATATGTTTATGACTGCATTATACATTAAAAATTCGGAGGATTTTTCTTAAGCTGAAGTTCATGGTGTAAAAGCTCGCAAGTAAGTATAAATACCTAAGTACTGTAAGTACTATAATATAATACTTATATATATATATATATATATATATATATATATATATATATATATATATATATATTACCATACTAATAAGTCTTATTAAAAATAAGTATATTAATTAAGTAGGTACCCACATATTTAAAACACTGTTTAGAATGAGCTCTATAAACACTAGTGCTGATTTATTTTCATTTATACCTACCCACATAAGTACAGAGTGGTCCAAATTGGACACTTTTGATAGGAAACGCCCATTTCTAGAGGAGATAGAAAAAAACTAACCTACATGTTACGAGCTCGATTTTTGTTAAAACATTAAGGCTTCGGCACATCGATATCTTAAACTACTTTCAAGATATATATTTTCAATTTGGTGCATTTTCGACCCACCCCCGTAACTTTTTTATTTATGAAAATTTTTTATTACTGTAAAAAGATTCCTGAGGCACTTTTTAACATCTAGCCAAGGCTTACAAAAAAGGTATTAATACCAAGTTACCTGTTATGATTCTGCTGAAGCAAAGGTATTCCGCTAGGTAAGAGTTCTGGCAATCGTAAAGCTAATGATATTATGTCTGGCAAAAGGTTAGCAAAAAATTGGTCCGCGAACTCTTCTTCCATTGTCTAAAAAAATAATTATATATAGCTTAAATATTCAAGCAATTCCTATAGGACACTCTACGAAAACTGATTTCAATTACCGCTGGAGTACCAGATAAGTGTTTTAGCTCACACATATACTATACTATAGTAGTGTGAGCTATGGTGATCCTAATTTTTTCGAGAAAAAAAAGTTGCTCCGATTTCAAAAATTTTATATATCTTTGCGTTTCAGATGATTTTAAAACTTTTTTGTCGCGCCGTCTGTCTGTCTGTCTGTCTGTAACGACCAACGCGCATAACTCAAAAACCGCTAAGCCGATTTTAATGAAATTTGGTACCTAGACTGGATCTTGGGTCGAGACAGTCCCATTTAAAAATGAACAAAATCCACCGAACACAAGCCAAGTAAAAGGGTGGGGGAAGATTTAAAAAATTACAGTTTACGTGAAAATATGGCGTGTGTGGTATCAAACGAAAGGTAATTAAGTCCGGAGTTAAACAAAATACATTTTAGTTTTTGTTTTTTTAAGAGTGAGGGTAGATTTCAAAAATTTGAGTTAAAGTCAAAACATGGGTTGTGTGGTATCAAACAAAAGATAATTTAGTCTGGAATTGAATAAGATATATTTCAGGTTTTAGTTATATTAGCTCACACGTACACTATAACTATAGTACATAGTGTGAGCTTAGGGGCCCATATATTGGCAGAGTATTTTCATGTGGCTAAGCCGAGAGAGACAACGCTTAACTACACTTGTATAAGAGAGAGCTAAGAGACCAGACATTGGTCTACTAAAATGTGAATATAGAGCGTACTGTTAACTTATGAGGAAAGTACTTATTTTGAAATGATTTTATTTAACTTCACAGAGCCTGCCTGTGTGTCTATCTGTCAAATCTTGCGATTCATGTTTGACACACGTCATGACATTTGGCACAGTAGTGTAGGTCCGATAACAATACAATATTATGAAAAAAGTTGGGGGGTAGCGGGTGGTAGAGTGGTGTAAACGGGGAAAATTCAGAACTTTGGAACCAACATATGCAGTGTTCAAATTTATGATTTAATCTGCTGATAATAACATTTTATTAAACAAAACAGGGTAGGTGAGGGGTAGTAAAGCGGGTCAGAAATACGGGGCTGGTTGAGGGTGACAAGGGGGAAATAAGGAAACAATACAATATTATGAAAAAAGTTGGGGGGTAGCGGGTGATAGAGTGGTGTAAACGGGGAAAATTCAGAACTTTGGAACCAACACATGCAGTGTTCAAATTTATGATTTAATCTGCTGATAATAACATTTTATGAAACAAAACGGGGTAGGTGAGGCGTAGTAAAGCGGGTCAGAAATACGGGGCTGGTTGAGAGTGACAAGGGGGAAATAAGGAAACAATACAATATTATGAAAAAAGTTGGGGGGTAGCGGGTAGTAGAGTGGTGTAAACGGGGAAAATTCAGAACTTTGGAACCAACACATGCAGTGTTCAAATTTATGATTTAATCTGCTGATAATAATATTTTATGAAACAAAACGGGGTAGGTGAGGGGTAGTAAAGCGGGTCAGAAATACGGGGCTGGTTGAGGGTGACAAGGGGGAAATAAGGAAACAATACAATATTATGAAAAAAGTTGGGGGGTAGCGGGTAGTAGAGTGGTGTAAACGGGGAAAATTCAGAACTTTGGAACCAACACATGCAGTGTTCAAATTTATGATTTAATCTGCTGATAATAATATTTTATGAAACAAAACGGGGTAGGTGAGGGGTAGTAAAGCGGGTCAGAAATACGGGGCTGGTTGAGGGTGACAAGGGGGAAATAAGGAAACAATACAATATTATGAAAAAAGTTGGGGGGTAGCGGGTAGTAGAGTGGTGTAAACGGGGAAAATTCAGAACTTTGGAACCAACACATGCAGTGTTCAAATTTATGATTTAATCTGCTGATAATAATATTTTATGAAACAAAACGGGGTAGGTGAGGGGTAGTAAAGCGGGTCAGAAATACGGGGCTGGTTGAGGGTGACAAGGGGGAAATAAGGAAACAATACAATATTATGAAAAAAGTTGGGGGGTAGCGGGTAGTAGAGTGGTGTAAACGGGGAAAATTCAGAACTTTGGAACCAACATATGCAGTGTTCAAATTTATGATTTAATCTGCTGATAATAACATTTTATTAAACAAAACAGGGTAGGTGAGGGGTAGTAAAGCGGGTCAGAAATACGGGGCTGGTTGAGGGTGACAAGGGGGAAATAAGGAAACAATACAATATTATGAAAAAAGTTGGGGGGTAGCGGGTGGTAGAGTGGTGTAAACGGGGAAAATTCAGAACTTTGGAACCAACACATGCAGTGTTCAAATTTATGATTTAATCTGCTGATAATAACATTTTATGAAACAAAACGGGGTAGGTGAGGCGTAGTAAAGCGGGTCAGAAATACGGGGCTGGTTGAGAGTGACAAGGGGGAAATAAGGAAACAATACAATATTATGAAAAAAGTTGGGGGGTAGCGGGTAGTAGAGTGGTGTAAACGGGGAAAATTCAGAACTTTGGAACCAACACATGCAGTGTTCAAATTTATGATTTAATCTGCTGATAATAATATTTTCTGAAACAAAACGGGGTAGGTGAGGGGTAGTAAAGCGGGTCAGAAATACGGGGCTGGTTGAGGGTGACAAGGGGGAAATAAGGAAACAATACAATATTATGAAAAAAGTTGGGGGGTAGCGGGTGGTAGAGTGGTGTAAACGGGGAAAATTCAGAACTTTGGAACCAACACATGCAGTGTTCAAATTTATGATTTAATCTGCTGATAATAATATTTTATGAAACAAAACGGGGTAGGTGAGGGGTAGTAAAGCGGGTCAGAAATACGGGGCTGGTTGAGGGTGACAAGGGGGAAATAAGGAAACAATACAATATTATGAAAAAAGTTGCGGGGTAGCGGGTAGTAGAGTGGTGTAAACGGGGAAAATTCAGAACTTTGGAACCAACACATGCAGTGTTCAAATTTATGATTTAATCTGCTGATAATAATATTTTATGAAACAAAACGGGGTAGGTGAGGGGTAGTAAAGCGGGTCAGAAATACGGGGCTGGTTGAGGGTGACAAGGGGGAAATAAGGAAATAATACAATATTATGAAAAAAGTTGGGGGGTAGCGGGTAGTAGAGTGGTGTAAACGGGGAAAATTCAGAACTTTGGAACCAACACATGCAGTGTTCAAATTTATGATTTAATCTGCTGATAATAATATTTTATGAAACAAAACGGGGTAGGTGAGGGGTAGTAAAGCGGGTCAGAAATACGGGGCTGGTTGAGGGTGACAAGGGGGAAATAAGGAAACAATACAATATTATGAAAAAAGTTGGGGGGTAGCGGGTAGTAGAGTGGTGTAAACGGGGAAAATTCAGAACTTTGGAACCAACACATGCAGTGTTCAAATTTATGATTTAATCTGCTGATAATAATATTTTATGAAACAAAACGGGGTAGGTGAGGGGTAGTAAAGCGGGTCAGAAATACGGGGCTGGTTGAGGGTGACAAGGGGGAAATAAGGAAACAATACAATATTATGAAAAAAGTTGGGGGGTAGCGGGTGGTAGAGTGGTGTAAACGGGGAAAATTCAGAACTTTGGAACCAACATATGCATTGTTCAAATTTATGATTTAATCTGCTGATAATAACATTTTATGAAACAAAACGGGGTAGGTGAGGCGTAGTAAAGCGGGTCAGAAATACGGGGCTGGTTGAGGGTGACAAGGGGGAAATAAGGAAACAATACAATATTATAAAAAAAGTTGGGGGGTAGCGCGTGGTAGAGTGGTGTAAACGGGGAAAATTCAGAACTTTGGAACCAACACATGCAGTGTTCAAATTTATGATTTAATCTGCTGATAATAACATTTTTATGAAACAAAACGGGGTAGGTGAGGGGTAGTAAAGCGGGTCAGAAATACGGGGCTGGTTGAGGGTGACAAGGGGGAAATAAGGAAACAATACAATATTATGAAAAAAGTTGGGGGGTAGCGGGTGGTAGAGTGGTGTAAACGGGGAAAATTCAGAACTTTGGAACCAACACATGCAGTGTTCAAATTTATGATTTAATCTGCTGATAATAACATTTTATGAAACAGGACGGGGTAGGTGAGGGGTAGTAAAGCGGGTCAGAAATACGGTGCTGGTTGAGCGTGACAAGGGGGAAATAAGGAAACAATACAACATTATGGAAAAAGTTGGGGGGTAGCGGGTGGTAGAGTGGTGTAAACGGGGAAAATTCAGAACTTTGGAACCAACATATGCAGTGTTCAAATTTATGATTTAATCTGCTGATAATAACATTTTATGAAACAGGACGGGGTAGGTGAGGGGTAGTAAAGCGGGTCAGAAATACGGGGCTGGTTGAGGGTGACAAGGGGGAAATAAGGAAACAATACAATATTATGGAAAAAATTGGGGGGTAGCGGGTGGTAGAGTGGTGTAAACGGGGAAAATTCAGAACTTTGGAACCAACACATGCAGTGTTCAAATTTATGATTTAATCTGCTGATAATAACATTTTATGAAACAGGACGGGGTAGGTGAGGGGTAGTAAAGCGGGTCAGAAATACGGGGCTGGTTGAGGGTGACAAGGGGGAAATAAGGAAACAATACAATATTATGAAAAAAGTTGGGGGGTAGCGGGTGGTAGAGTGGTGTAAACGGGGAAAATTCAGAACTTTGGAACCAACACATGCAGTGTTCAAATTTATGATTTAATCTGCTGATAATAACATTTTATGAAACAAAACGGGGTAGGTGAGGGGTAGTAAAGCGGGTCAGAAATACGGGGCTGGTTGAGGGTAACAAGGGGGAAATAAGGAACTTTGAAACCAAAAGAGATACGAAGATGCGGTTTTCAGATTTATGATTTGATCTGGTGACAAAATAATTATGAATAAAAATCGGTGGTAGGAGGTGGGTGAGGGGTGTAAATACGGTAAATTTAGTAATGCAAACAGATACAAACATGCAGTTTTCAGATTTATGATTTGATCTGGTGACAATATAGTTTTATGAAGAAAAAAACGGTGGTAGGGGATAGGTGAGCGGTGTAAAGCGGGTAGATTTATAACTTTGGATCAAAACAGATACGAACATACAGTTTTCAGAATTCTAACTTGATATTTGGTAACAATACAATTTTATGAATAAAAAAGGTGGTAAGTGGTGGGTGATGATTGTAAAGGGGGTAAACTCAAAACAGACACGAATATGTGGTTTTATTTATTTATAATTTGATCTGGTGATAACACAATTTTATGAAAAAAACCGGAAGTAAAGGGTGAGTGAGAAGTGAAAATAAGGTAAATGTAGAACTTCGAAGTCCAAACAAGTACGAACACGCGGTTTTCAGGTTTATGATGTGTTCTGGTGTTCTTGATGGACTGGAATAGAATAAGATAGAAAGAATCCTAGAATGTACAAGGAAATTAGGGTAAGTATTCTACAATTTTAAAAATGTGGTATACAAGAATCAGTTTGCTTTAATTGCAACACAGCCCTGATAGCTCTCTTGTGAAAACGAAAAACAGACTAAAATAGTATGTCACTACATGAACCCCAGAATGCTATTCCATAGCGCAAATGAAATTTAACTAAGGCAAAGTATACATTTCTCGCCAATTTCACCACAAGCAGTGCCTTTCAGTCTTCCTCTGGACCACTCTTATACTCTTTCTCAATGGAGTTATATGTGCCTCAAAAGGTAGCTTTTCATCAATGAAAACGCTTAGGATTTTTGTGTTTTTTTTTTCTGTTGTAAAGGATTGTTTGCTAATATTAGTCCTTCCATTAAACATTTAAATCCCACAATGTTGCTCTTATCAATATTAAGCGCAAGTTTATTGGCATCAAACCAACATTTCATTTGTACCAATTCTGAAGAGACTACTCCCTTTAGTTCTTCCACACTTTCATAGTGCCAGAGACAAATTACGTCGTCTGCAAAAACAGCCAGCTCTGCCAAATTTAGAAAAACGTTTCCCAACTAGTAAGAACCTTTCATTTTGAAATTTGTATTGGAGAACTTGGCTTTACTTTTATCTCAATTCTTTTTACGGAATACCATTTTCGTGTACTTGGCTTTTTTTTTACACGAAATGTTTTTGTTGTGATTTCACTTCTTTTATGTAAAATATGCGGACTATTTTTCAAAACTTTTGCAATGCCTTATTTAAATTTTTGAGTTTTTTTTAAACTTTTCCCCATAGTTTCCATCAATCTTCCAAAGCTCTGCTCTCTAGCGTTTCTGGAAGTAGACAATGTTACTTTGACATAACTTTACATGTATAGGGGAGAGAAGTAAATTAAAATTTTGTTTTTTTTTTTTTTTTTTTTCAATGGTTTTATTATAGTTGCTATAAGCCTTCCAAAGCTCAGCTCTCTAGCGTTTCTTGAAGTGGGCGATGTTACTTTTATATAAATTTACATTTATAGGAGAGGGAAGTAAACTAAAATGTTGGTGTTTTTAAATTTTTTCCTATAGTTTTATCATAGTTCCTATCACTCTGCCAAAGCTCAGCTCTCTAGCGTTTCTGGAAGTGGGCCATGTTACTTTTTCATAATTTTATATGTATAGGGGAGGAGAGTAAATTAGAATTTAGGGGTTTTTTTATTTTGTCCAGGGGTATGGTCATAATTTCTATCAGTCTGCCAAATTTCAGCTTTGAAGCATATGTGGAAGTACGGTAGAATTTTGATGATCTATACATGAGTGAGTGAGTAAATGAGTGTCAATTTCAACGTTTTTGAAAATGTTTGTAACTACTTTACTACTTTATGGAAGTCCATGAAACTTGGAAGGGTTGTTAACTCTATAACAAAGCTGTCAGGTATTTCAAGTATAGTACTTGAAATTGTACTTCAAGTACTGTACTTGAAGTACATCTACAACCCTGTAAAGGTACTTGGTACTTGAAGTACTCTTAACAATGTACTTGGAAATGTATTTGATTTTGTCAAGTAAAGTAGTTCAAGTACATTATAAGTACTTCAAGTACAATCAAAATTATATTTTTGGCATTTTTCTCATTTTTTGACATATTTAAAGTACTTGAAGTACTTCTATTGTAAAAGTAAAAGACTTTGGGAAAATCAAGTACTTTTATAATGTACTTGGTACTTGAAGTACATTTGAAAAAGAAAATGTACTTAGTACTTCAAGAACTTTTACAAATATTAATGTACTTGGTGCTTGTACTTGAAGTACTTTCATAATGTACTTGTGACAGCTCTGCTCTATGAAGGTCTACGACTGTGCAAAGTTTGAGTTCCGTAACTCATTCCGAAGTAGTTTTAGATAGGTCAACTATGGGCTGAAATGTTTCAAGAAAAGATGATACAGCAGTTGCGCGAACTTGGCGAGGCACTGCCGTGCCTTCAGATAAAGCCGAGTAAGTAGTATTGGTAAAACAATATTTTCAAAATCAGATATTTAAAAAGCTTTAAAACGATTGTAGAAGAAAAATCGAAACCTCGCACTAGTGTTTGGCAAAAATTCAAATTATTTTAGGTAAATATTGATTTTTCTTATAAACTACTGGTAAATTACTGATTTTTCTTTTTCTAGTAAAGACGCAGTGGTATCTTAATTTAAAAAAAAAATTTGAACAGTGGCGTAATGGGTGGCGGAACAAAGATTGAAAGACAAAAGATCGAAAGACAAAAGATCGAATACAAAAGATCGAAAAACAAAAGATCGAAAAGGCAAAAGATCGAAAATACAAAAGATCGAAAAACAAAAGATCGAAAGACAAAAGATCGAAAATACAAAAGATCGAAAAACAAAAGATCGAAAAGGCAAAAGATCGAAAATACAAAAGATCGAAAAACAAAAGATCGAAAATACAGAAGATCGAAAGTACAAAAGATCGAAAGACAAAACATCGAAAGGCAAAAGATCGAAAATCAAAATATCAGAAGACAAAAGTTAAAAAAAATCGCAAGTAAATAAGATCGAAATATACACAATGACGCGAATCATGTTTGCGTAGTTATATTTATATAAACAGTTTAAGCAAGGTCAGGTAAGGTAAAATTACCTAACCGTTAAATAAACCAATGTATTGCCATACTTATCACAAATCATATAGTTCGATAAAGGGGTCTCTTTTTCAATCATATTTTTTCAAAAAAAAACCTTTCCTGATTTTTCCCGGGATTATAGAGGGTGTGTAACCAAACCGAACCGAATCGGTTCGGTTTGGTTTTACACCCTGTATGATCCCGGAAAACATGTCAGGAAAGTTTTTTTTTTTTGAAAAAATATAGTAGAAAGCCCGTAGTCGAACCAGTTCGGTTCGGTTCGGTTTAGTTACACCCCCTCTAGGCTCCCGGAAAAGAAATCAGGAAAGTTTTTTTTTGAAAAAATTATGTAATAACGATATTTTGATATGCGCTATTTTGATTTTTTGTACTTTCGATCTTCTGTACTTTCGATCTTTCTTTTGTCTTTCGATCTTTTGTTTTTCGATCTTTTGTATTTTCGATCTTTTGCATTTTCGATCTTTTGTTTTTCAATCTTTTGTTTTTCAATCTTTTGTAGTTTCGATCTTTTGTTTTTCGATCTTTTGTTTTTTCGACCTTTTGTATTTCGATCTTTTGTCTTTTCGATCTTTTGTTTTTCGATCTTTTGTATCCGATCTTTTGTCTATCGATCTTTGTTCCGCCACCCTGGCGTAATTCCCAGATAATGTTTTATTTGTAAAGTTTTAACTATGTATATGTTAAGAGTATGACATACTTACTTCCTCAAAATAGTGATGCAAAGCATCAAATTTTGGTAAAGATGTATTGTACGAGTGTACAGCAATTTCGAATTCATGACTGTTTCGAATAGGGTTAGAAAACGCTTTCTGTATTAGCTCCCATCTTAACTTTATCACGTCCATGTCATCCTAAAAAGTAATAAAGAGTAACAGGTGGGTTCATTCACAATAATTGACTTTTTGCCACGTTTTAGCAGAAAGTTACCTTTACTGAAAATTTCTTCACCATTGAGTCAAGGTTAGTCAAATTATAGATATTTAAATTGGCAATGATTGCTAAAAATGGCAATTTTCAACCCTGACAAAAAAACACTAAAAAAATACTCTGCCAATCTATGGGCACCTAAGTTCACACTAGGTACTATAGTTATAGTGTGAGCTAATATAATCAAAAACTGAAATATATTTTATTCAACTCCAGACTCAATTACCTTTCGTTTGATACCACACAAGCCATGTTTTGACTTAAAATCAAATTTTTTAAATCTACCCCCACCCTTTAAAAAAAAACTAAAATGTATTTTGTTTAACTCCAGACTCAATTACCTTTCGTTTTTTTTTTTTTTAATAACAATTTATTACAGACCTCAAAACAGTTAACAATAAACTGGCACCGAGGCCTTATAACTTAACATTTTACCAAATAAAATAAATATTTATTCTAATAAAGAAATGTAGTTTTATTTCATGTCCTTTTATTGTCTTCGGTTTTCCCTTATATGTTTTTTGAGATTATGTATCACTTTTTTGTTAGATCCCTGCAGTACATTGTCTGGAATACTATTGTAAACTTTCACACTTTTATGAATCGGTGAATCTTGTCTTAGTTTTGTTCTAGCAAAATCAGTTCTTAATTTGTTATTTGTCCTTGTACTATAACTATAATATTGGAGGTTTTTCTGCAGTTTCACATTTGTTTTAATAGATTTATTTTCTATATTATAGATTAGTTTTACTTGTTCCAGAGTTTTAAGTTCACTTATTTTTAGATAAGGCAGTGTTTTATATATTTGGTCACTAGCAATGTAAAAGTTCATATTAAAGATTACTTTGATTGCTTTATTTTGCAGTCTTTGAAGTTGGTTTAGTTGTTGGATACTTGTGTTTCCCCAGCAAGATACCAGATATCTAAAATATGGTTCTATAAAACTGTTGTACAATAGTTGCCTTGAATTATGATTTAACTGGAATGAGCTTCTTCTGATTGCTCCAAGTATTGGTACAATTTTTTCTTTTATTGTTTGTATGTGTTTATTCCAAGTTAGATTGTCTGATATAGTTAGCCCTAGATACTTGTATTCAGTCACTTTTTTAAGAGGTACATCATTCATATTAATTTGTATGTTGGGAGATTTTTTTCCTTTTTGTTTTAGAGTCATATATACAGTTTTTTGTACATTTATTGTGAGTTTATTATAGCATAGCCACTTATAATACTGTTTTAAATCACTATTTACAATTTGGTCAAGTTCATTTTCGTTTTCACTGGAGTAAACTAATACTGTGTCATCTGCAAATTGAAAATATTTTGCTACAAGGTTTGCAAACTTCAGGCTATGTACATATAGTAAATAAAGTATGGAACCTAAAACCGATCCTTGTGCAACTCCAACATTTAGATTTAGCTCTTCACTATTGTTATTGTTTATTACTGTATAATGCTTTCTTCCATTTGAATAAGACTTAAGTAGATTATAGCACACCCCACGAAATCCCATTCTATGCAACTTGCTTAACAATAATTCAATATTTACAGTGTCGAACGCTTTTTGTAGATCAACAAAGATCATTACGACATATTTGTTTTTGTCCAGTTCACTGGTAGCATAGTCTAATAAGTCCACTGTTGCTCCTTGGGTGTTGCTATTTTTCTGAAAACCATATTGCTGACAGTCAAATTGGAAAGTTGTCTCAATTACCTTTCGCTTGATATCACACACGCCATATTTTCACTTAAACTCTAATTTTTGACATCTACCCCCACCCTTTTTAAAAAAATAAACTAAAATTCATTTTTTTTAACTCCAGACTCAATTACCTTTCGTTTGATATCACACACGCCATATTTTCACTTAAACTCTAATTTTTGAAATATACCCCCACCCTTTTATTTGGCTTGCGTTGGGTGGATTTTGTTCATTTTTAAATGGGACCATCACGGCCCAAGACCCAACTTAGGTACCAAATTTCATTAAAATCGGACAGGCGGTTTTTGAGTTATGCGGGTTGGTCGTTACAGACAGACATACAGACAGACATACAGAGAGACAGACAGACAGCAAAACAAAAAAGTTTCAAAATCATCTGAAACGCAAAGATATATAAAAAATTTTGAAATCGGAGCAACTTTTTTTTTCTCGAAAAAATTAGGATCACCATAGCTCACACTACTATATAGTAGTAGTGTGAGCTAATACACAATAGATTGAAGGTTTCAAATTTTTAGGACATATTTTCTGCATCTCGTCCAAATGGTACTTGCCATTTTTGCCTATAATTCCGCAGAAAAACTTCTTTTAAACATGAGAAAAAGACACTACCTACATAATTTTATGGGGAAAATCGCCGAAACACGTAAACTGAAAATCTAGTTTTTTCGAGAATAGCATATTATTAAGGGTGAAAATAGGCAAAAACATAAAATGCAAGATGACGGAGACTTCCCATATCAAATTTGGAAATAAGATCTACCTCAGGGGATGTGTTAAAACATTTATTGCCAATTTTCTATTTTAATTTGGATATACTGGTCCGGCGTTTTAGTCTGCTTTTGACTTATGCCATACTGAGGAGATCATATCAAGTTCGAAACACATGTCTGTGGCTAGTCAGCTTTAGCAACTTGTCGCACATGCGAGGCACCCACTGCTGATGAAACTTTATAGGTTCGATGCATGAAAAAAAGGTGGAGCACTAGTGGAGAAGAAAGTTTTTTTTCTCTAATTTTACAAAGCTATACTATGGGGAATGGATTATTTTTCAATTTTAACAATATCTTTTATTAACATTTTTAACAAATCAACCAATTGCAAAGTATATATATATATATATATATATATATATAGTAAACGTGGAATTTCGCACCCGTGAATTTAAAAATCAAACAAGTTTCGTGGATAATCGGACAAAAAGGTGTTTTTGTTTCCCTCATATTTTTCCGTGGGTAGCCTGAAAGCTTAACCTCACGGGGGTCCAAGATCTAATGGACACCTAATAAGTGTTGACAGTTAACTGTTTCGTCCTTATGGGACTCCTCAGAACACTGCTGGTCAATGTGACAAATCTTGCGAAGTTAATTAGACGGTTTTGTCTCTAATCAAATGTAAATAGTAAGAAAACTATCGCAAGAAGCGCCATCTACCGAGATAGGAGAGAAACAAAAAACAAAAGCAGGCGAAACACTGCTATACAATATCGATCAATGAAAAGATCGAATGCAAATAAAAGAAAACAACTATAGTCCGTGACCTACGACAGCTCTTTATCTTTCAGGCCGGATCAACGCATATTGCATTTTTACCCGTCATCAAGAGAGTGAGCGTCAATCAACGGAATTTTTAAGCCAAATAATACTAACAAACGTGAAATTTCGTACCCGTGAATTTAAAAATCAAACAAGTTTTATGGCTACTCGGGCAAAAAGGAGCTTTTTGTTCCTCTCATATTTTTCCGTGGGTAGCCCGAAAGCTTAACCTCACGGGGGTTCAAGATCTAATGGACACCTAATAAGTGTTGACAGTTAACTGTTTCGTCCTTGTGGGACTCCTCAGAACACTGCTGGTCAATGTGACAAATCTTGCGAAGTTAATTAGACGGTTTTGTCTCTAATCAAATGTAAATAGTGAGAAAACTATCACAAGAAGCGCCATCTACCGAGATAGGAGAGAAACAAAAAACAAAAGCAGACGAAACACTGCTATACAATATCGATCAATGAAAAGATCGAATGCAAATAAAAGAAAACAACTATAGTCCGTGACCTACGACAGCTCTTTATCTTTCAGGCCGGATCAACGCATATTGCATTTTTACCCGTCATCAAGAGAGTGAGCGTCAATCAACGGAATTTTTAAGCCAAATAATACTAACAAACGTGAAATTTCGTACCCGTGAATTTAAAAATCAAACAAGTTTCATGGCTAATCGGGCAAAAAGGAGCTTTTTGTTTCTCTCATATTTTTCCGTGGGTAGCCCGAAAGCTTAACGTCACGGGGGTCCAAGATCTAATGGACACCTAATAAGTGTTGACAGTTAACTGTTTCGTCCTTATGGGTCTCCTCAGAACACTGCTGGTCAATGTGACAAATCTTGCGAAGTTAATTAGACGGTTTTGTCTCTAATCAAATGTAAATAGTAAGAAAACTATCGCAAGAAGCGCCATCTACCGAGATAGGAGAGAAACAAAAAACAAAAGCAGGCGAAACACTGCTATACAATATCGATCAATGAAAAGATCGAATGCAAATAAAAGAAAACAACTATAGTCCGTGACCTACGACAGCTCTTTATCTTTCAGGCCGGATCAACGCATATTGCATTTTTACCCGTCATCAAGAGAGTGAGCGTCAATCAACGGAATTTTTAAGCCAAATAATACTAACAAACGTGAAATTTCGTACCCGTGAATTTAAAAATCAAACAAGTTTCATGGCTAATCGGGCAAAAAGGAGCTTTTTGTTTCTCTCATATTTTTCCGTGGGTAGCCCGAAAGCTTAACGTCACGGGGGTCCAAGATCTAATGAACACCTAATAAGTGTTGACAGTTAACTGTTTCGTCCTTATGGGACTCCTCAGAACACTGCTGGTCAATGTGACAAATCTTGCGAAGTTAATTAGACGGTTTTGTCTCTAATCAAATGTAAATAGTGAGAAAACTATCGCAAGAAGCGCCATCTACCGAGATAGGAGAGAAACAAAAAACAAAAGCAGACGAAACACTGCTATACAATATCGATCAATGAAAAGATCGAATGCAAATAAAAGAAAACAACTATAGTCCGTGACCTACGACAGCTCTTTGTCTTTCAGGCCGGATCAACGCATATTGCATTTTTACCCGTCATCAAGACAGTGAGCGTCAATCAACGGAATTTTTAAGCCAAATAATACTAACAAACGTGAAATTTCGTACCCGTGAATTTAAAAATCAAACAAGTTTCATGGCTAATCGGGCAAAAAGGAGCTTTTTGTTTCTCTCATATTTTTCCGTGGGTAGCCCGAAAGCTTAACGTCACGGGGGTCCAATATCTAATGGACACCTAATAAGTGTTGACAGTTAACTGTTTCGTCCTTATGGGTCTCCTCAGAACACTGCTGGTCAATGTGACAAATCTTGCGAAGTTAATTAGACGGTTTTGTCTCTAATCAAATGTAAATAGTAAGAAAACTATCGCAAGAAGCGCCATCTACCGAGATAGGAGAGAAACAAAAAACAAAAGCAGACGAAACACTGCTATACAATATCGATCACTGAAAAGATCGAATGCAAATAAAAGAAAACAACTATAGTCCGTGACCTACGACAGCTCTTTGTCTTTCAGGCCGGATCAACGCATATTGCATTTTTACCCGTCATCAAGACAGTGAGCGTCAATCAACGGAATTTTTAAGCCAAATAATACTAACAAACGTGAAATTTCGTACCCGTGAATTTAAAAATCAAACAAGTTTCATGGCTAATCGGGCAAAAAGGAGCTTTTTGTTTCTCTCATATTTTTCCGTGGGTAGCCCGAAAGCTTAACGTCACGGGGGTCCAAGATCTAATGGACACCTAATAAGTGTTGACAGTTAACTGTTTCGTCCTTATGGGTCTCCTCAGAACACTGCTGGTCAATGTGACAAATCTTGCGAAGTTAATTAGACGGTTTTGTCTCTAATCAAATGTAAATAGTGAGAAAACTATCGCAAGAAGCGCCATCTACCGAGATAGGAGAGAAACAAAAAACAAAAGCAGACGAAACACTGCTATACAATATCGATCAATGAAAAGATCGAATGCAAATAAAAGAAAACAACTATAGTCCGTGACCTACGACAGCTCTTTGTCTTTCAGGCCGGATCAACGCATATTGCATTTTTACCCGTCATCAAGACAGTGAGCGTCAATCAACAGAATTTTTAAGCCAAATAATACTAACAAACGTGAAATTTCGTACCCGTGAATTTAAAAATCAAACAAGTTTCATGGCTAATCGGGCAAAAAGGAGCTTTTTGTTTCTCTCATATTTTTCCGTGGGTAGCCCGAAAGCTTAACGTCACGGGGGTCCAAGATCTAATGGACACCTAATAAGTGTTGACAGTTAACTGTTTCGTCCTTATGGGTCTCCTCAGAACACTGCTGGTCAATGTGACAAATCTTGCGAAGTTAATTAGACGGTTTTGTCTCTAATCAAATGTAAATAGTAAGAAAACTATCGCAAGAAGCGCCATCTACCGAGATAGGAGAGAAACAAAAAACAAAAGCAGACGAAACACTGCTATACAATATCGATCAATGAAAAGATCGAATGCAAATAAAAGAAAACAACTATAGTCCGTGACCTACGACAGCTCTTTGTCTTTCAGGCCGGATCAACGCATATTGCATTTTTACCCGTCATCAAGACAGTGAGCGTCAATCAACAGAATTTTTAAGCCAAATAATACTAACAAACGTGAAATTTCGTACCCGTGAATTTAAAAATCAAACAAGTTTCATGGCTAATCGGGCAAAAAGAAGCTTTTTGTTTCTCTCATATTTTTCCGTGGGTAGCCCGAAAGCTTAACGTCACGGGGGTCCAAGATCTAATGGACACCTAATAAGTGTTGACAGTTAACTGTTTCGTCCTTATGGGTCTCCTCAGAACACTGCTGGTCAATGTGACAAATCTTGCGAAGTTAATTAGACGGTTTTGTCTCTAATCAAATGTAAATAGTAAGAAAACTATCGCAAGAAGCGCCATCTACCGAGATAGGAGAGAAACAAAAAACAAAAGCAGACGAAACACTGCTATACAATATCGATCAATGAAAAGATCGAATGCAAATAAAAGAAAACAACTATAGTCCGTGACCTACGACAGCTCTTTGTCTTTCAGGCCGGATCAACGCATATTGCATTTTTACCCGTCATCAAGACAGTGAGCGTCAATCCACATAATTTTTAAGCCAAATAATACTAATGAACGGAATTTTTAAGCCAAATAATACTAACGAACGTTTGTTCTGAGGAATCCCATAAGGACGAAACAGTTAACTGTCAACACTTATTAGGTGTCCAATAGATCTTGGACCCCCGTGAGGTTAAGCTTTCAGGCTACCCACGAAAAAAGATGAGGGAAACAAAAACTCCTTTTTGCCCGATTAGCCACGAAACTTGTTTGATATATATATATATATATATATATATATATATATATATATATATATATATGTTATATAAAAATATCCTGCCTACACTTAGAAGACACCAGAACCTTCTATGAAACCCAAGAACCTTCCAGATAAGAAGCTTATTCTGCTGACTTGCGTTTCCCATGAAATAAACAACACGTGCATTCAAGCCGAATTAGCACTTTATTTCTCAGAACCTTTCAAGATAAGAAGACCATTCTGCTGACTTGCGTCTTTCATGGAATAAACAATACGTGCATTCCTGCCGAATTGCATTTTAGTTCTAAGAAGTTTAAATCTAGAATATTAAGGAATTATTCCATTGCTTAATCAGCACCTTTTCTTTATATAAACTAAAATCATTGTAATGTTAAGTCATTCTCTTTAGAATCGTTCTTAAGTACACGTTCAATTATAACGTTTAAGTCCTATATTGTATTTAATCAAAATAAAACTTTAAAGTATAACATATATATATATATATATATATATATATAGTCGAAATATAAATAACAAATCATTTCGAAACCGACCCGTGATGGAGTAAACATACTGAAAAATCAACGCTTCTTGATCTTACCTCTTTAACTGGGAACAAATTACTCTCACTGTAAGGCATTCGCACGTGATCGTCAACCCATAATTGAGGCTGCTGACTGACATGAGGTCTGGGAGGTGTTTTTAAATCAGCAGGCATGTGAAACAGCACGCAGTGGAATTTTGAAGGTATCTTAAAAAATGATATTCATTTTATTAACGATCTACAGGACACCTTATGATATTATGAGCAATGTTTTTAATAGGATTTATAATAATTTCGCATTTCAACTGGTCATCTAACAATATAAGAGCTAAATTAGACAAATATTTATTTTCTTCAACCCGAGATTCCAACATTGTTAAGTTACTAATTTCTGGAGATTTAGGCTCTTCGTCTTCGAATGCAGCATGGCGCAGTGCTACACACGCTAAATTAGAAAAATATAAAAAATTTCAATTTTCTTCAACCTGAGATGCTAACATTGTTAAGTTACTAATTTCTGGACATGAAGCCAGCGCACAATTTTTGTGAAAGTGCGAAGGTAGGTCATACTCAAAGACCTAAAAAATGACGCTCAGGATGGGGTAAAAATTTATAAAACTAAAAAGTCTCATCAGCAGGCACAACATGAAAAAGCATGCTACAAGTCAAATATACTGCTTTTCAAAAAAAATTGTACACCTATCATGGGTTTTTATATTGCAGGTGTACAATTTTTTTTGATAAGTAGAAATCATCAAACCTGTGCAAAGTAGTCCACACGCTATTTTTTTTACTGTAGTGTAGTGCAACTAAATATTACCACTTTTATTAAGTTTCCTCACTATTTTCTCCTACCATTTGATTTGTCATACCCATTTATTATTAAAATTATTTGGTCTAGTTTATAGTGTTCAACTTAAAAAAAACTGACTTTATTAACGCACCCTGCAACTAATAAGATGGGAAAATAAATTGGTAAAAAAAATTTAAGTCACAAGCTTTTATAAAATGCACTAAAAATTAAAAAATCATTTTCTAACATTCTAATATTATCATAATAATAAAAGCGATGGCCGAATGATGAAAATTTTGACGATGTTAGCACGATAAGATATCTGTATCAATTAAATATTACTATTTGCAAGAATCAATCTAGCAGAAAAATACAGAGGTACCAAACCCACCCAACCCGACCCAAGATACCCTAGCATTTCTCTGACATAGGTATGGCAATGGCATAACATTGCGGCACATCAAACATATTTTTGATGACCTGCAATGTTGAATATTCCTTAAGTGTTTAGATCACAAATTTAGATTAACTTTTGCTTTGATTTGCGGCCATCGCTTTTATTATTATGATATTAGAATGTTAGAAAATTATTTTTAAATTTTTAGTGCATTTTATAAAAGCTTATGACTTAAAAAAAAATTTACCAATTTATTTTCTACTTTTTAGTCTCAGCTATCTACTCTATTAAATGAAAATATTTGTTCAATAACAGAACAGAAGAGTTTATTCTAGATTATAATGAAATCGCTGATCGTGAGTTGTTTGGAAACTAATTTTTTTATTGGGGGAAGGAGAGGGTGGGGGTAGAGGTAGAAATATATTTTTTGTTTGTCATTTGAAGTGAAGTGTGTTAAAAACAAATTTTTCTATGGAAGGGAGTGGGGGTAGGGGTGGGAGGATATTTTTTCTTATTGTTGTATTATCATCGGACCACTATGTGTACACCAAATTTTATCCAAATCGGATAATGGGAAGTGTGTCAAAAACACATTTTTCTATAGAAGGGGTGGGTGTAGGGGTGGGAGGATATTTTTATGTTTATATGTTGTATTGTCTTGGGACCACTACGTGTGTACCAAATTTCATCCAAATCGAATAATGGGAAGTGTGTCAAAAACGCTTCACAAGATTTGATTGACTCCCTACTACCAGAAAATATAAAAACTCTTAATAAAATAACTTCTTTCAAAAAACATGTCAAAATATGGATAATGAAAAATCCAAGAAACGAATTTTCACAATTTTTTAAATAAAACTAAACTCATTTACTACTTTTTTCATAATGTTCATTTGTCCTTCTCTCAATTGTCTACTTGTTACTATTAAGTTTTTTTAGTAATGAATTATTTAAAATCAGGTCTAAAAACTGGGTAATTAGAAATTAGATTTTTATTTTTTAGTTTTTCAAATGTGATGATACAAATTAAGAAAATAAACATACATAGAACTTTATAAAAACTGTAATCAAAGAAATTAAATGATACGACCTCCACGAACAAGTCGTACTTAGCAACTTCAGTGGCAGTATTATTTATTTTCCAAGATTCTTGTAGACAGAAAATGATTAATGACTGTATCACATTTATGTAAAAATACTTATTTTGGGAAATAAATATTTATTTATTATTATTAAAAGATAGTTAGTTAGATAGTTAGACAGAACATTTGAAGCTAAATAAAAGCTTGTAAAAAACTATTGCAGAGCTTGACCTTAATTTACCAAACCGACCAGTTTTTATTTGAACTTTCTATCATCTGTTTATCAATCTAGTTCCCGCGTGTTTCTTCAAATCGTCAGCGCATCTCATTTGGGGTCTTCCCTTACTTCTTTTACTTTCCCAAGGTCTCCAGTTTTCAATACATTTGTTACATCGATCGTCTTTCTGTCTGATAGTATTACCGGCGCATTTTCATTTTAATTTTGCTACTTGTACTCTGACATCCCTTACTTTTGTTTTATTTCTTATCTATTCATTCCTTTTTATATCTGTTAGATTTACATGTAACATTTGTCTTTCCATTGAACTTTCTACTCCAAATAATAACAGAGAGGGATTTTACAATTATTATAAAAAAAATACCCTGTACGTCATAAATACAGGGTGTTCCAACTAAAAGGTAACAGACGTGTTTTTTGGTATTTTTTGTGTGAATTTGGAGAACAGCTGTCATTTGAAACAACGAAAAAAGATGGCCTATTTATAAATAATTATATAAATATTAAAAGCTATTTAATTCAAGGCGAAAATGAGCTAAACCTGCAACCAAAATATAGATCAGTTGTAGGGGTCAGCTAACAGCTTAATTTTAAAAATCTACAATGGCAACTTAATTAATAATTTTACTCAGTTAGAAAATTCATTTATTTTTAACACTCACTATTGTACGATATTAAATTAAAGTAACTCACGTTATTGTATGCAACCCATCACATCACTTAAACTTTGACAATAACCACTGACTAATACTTAACAACACCTTACTTGTGGAGACTGTGAGCTTAAATTAAATAATAAAAGAATAGATCCTAGCCTTTTTATCAACTCTGTTCGATGATGAAATATCCGCCAAATCAAGGTTCTAAAGCCTCGAGACAAAAACGGCGCCAACGCTACCTAATTTTAATTAGGACAGTCAAACAAGGCAAAATCTTGAGTGTTTGCATGGCTTTGCGCATTGCTAAAAATAAACGCAGGCAGACCACAAGGTTAATCCCACTAGGCCAAACTTTGATACTTTGTATGACCTTAAATGGTGTTAGAAACAGAAAATCACGAGGCAGGAAATCTTGATGTTGTTCCCCACTTTAAGACTTGTTATAAAAGCGCGATCTGGATAGCAAAGGAGATCAATCGGAGTAGATCAATCGGAGTAGATCAGTTGTAATATTTAAAATCAATCGGAGTAGATCAGTTGTAATATTTAAATCAATCGTAGTAGATCAGTCGGAGTATTAATTTTAATCGGAGTCATGATCTCTGTTACGATCAGTTCAAATCAGTCAAAAACTTAATATCATTCGTAATAAGTTATGATTTTTGAATCCAAACCAAAAAGTGAAAATAAGTAAATAAATAATAAAAGTGACTAAATGTGCCAAAGGTAACTGTAATGCCACAAAACAAAAAAACTAAGTAGTGTTAAATATTAGTGGTGGCATTCTGGCTGTAATTATGGTGAGAGATTTATTTTGAACTTTAATCTATCGGTTGTTGCTTAAAATTCGTGGACTATGAAAATTGACTTTGAATCATTTTGTTTTACCATATAAACTTTTGCTCACAAAAGCGTTTTGCTAATATGTTAACTGATAGACTATGGTCAAAAAGAGTTTATTGAAAAATATGAATTTAATGTTATAGTTTTAACTTTTGTACGACTTGAATCAAAATAACGACATGCAATACTTTGAAATATGTACTATATTTTATTTATCAATATATAATAACCTGCTTTAAAGAAAGTGTTTAATTTTTAACAATATAAAACGGTTGTAAACAAAGCAATATACGCTAAAACGCTTACGCTAAAAAGATGGTAAAGATTTTGTAACTGCACCCGGGCATTGAAGAAATAACTATATGTTCTCTGACCCGGGGTAACTTAGAAAAATATTCGCTCTGTTTTCACGAAACCCTGGGGCAGCTTCACACAGTCGGGACTTGCAAGTCCATAGAATTAGTACTTAGTAGAGTCCCTGTATGTGACATCCTTTAGTAAATGGTGCTGTAAGATTTATATTGTATATTGCAACTAACGACTGCTCATCACCTTTTTTCCAAGAGATATATTGTGTATTACTCTGCATCTTAGTTTATCCCCAAGATCCGTAAGCTTCTGTTGGATAAAGCCCAACTAGCCTCCAAGAAGATAGTTTGGGGCTAGTTGGCCCATTTCTTGAGCCAACAGCACTCAATTGGAAAACCAAAGTGCAAGCTGTTTTTCAAATACTAACCATAGGGCTTATGGCAAAAGACCAAGGCCCTTTGCCTTTGCAAATCTCAGATATGCTGGTACCCTCCCAGGATTTCTTTACTGTCGGTGGCTCTTCTTGGGACATGTTTATTTGGTTTTTATGACAAATATTTAATGTTTTGAATAGTTTAATTGGAATAACTGCCTGGGATGTTGAAATACCTAAAAAACAAAAAAATAGTTTCAAAATCCAAAAAGGTTGTAGGGTTTTACAGAAGTGATCAAAATATTTAAATGGTCATACTTAAAAAAATATTGAATATGATAAAAATATTGAATATGATAAAAACATTGCGAGTAAAATATGGGAAAGATAACAAGAAGAACATAACAGTCAAAATGCCCTGGTTCAGTGAGTGTGACATTAAGCTTTTATGGAAGCTACACCCAACTTGCATAGTAAGATAAGTTATCTTGCGTTATCGCCTGTAAAGGTACTGGTCGCAAGAGTAAAGGCGCCCGTCCATGAAGCATTTTATCCGCGCGGAATTAATTTTTTGGTGAAGGTGCCGGTTTTCCCGCATTTCTTGTAGCGGATTTTTTAAAATGCGCGGAAATTATGAATTTCTTTAACACATTTTCGTGAACAATTCTGGTGAAATTCGAGCTTGTTTATCTTTAATGTAAGAAATGTATCACAAAAGGTCAACATATGACTTGCCATTTCTTGATAAAAATGAAATTTATTGAAAACATTACATAAACCAAATGGCCGATTTACCAATTTTGATCACAGCTGATTATTTTCGCCTTCAGTGATGTCATCGCGTTTTCTGCTATAGTTCAAACAAGTTGAACTTTTTTAAAAAAATGCTGTGTTTGTGAGGTTATGGAGGTGACATAACCTCACTTCGAAGTTTATTATTTTTTTGGAAAAAATCGTAATACCTAAAACCTTTTGGAAAATAAGAGTCATTGGGGGAAGATAGGCTTAATTTCTTGTTAGTTTATAAATGTTTGTTTAGCTTCTTTTTGAGACTAAACACTTATTTTCACGTATGTCTTATTTTCAGTTTTTTTTGGTGAAAAAAAAAATATACAAACTAGCCAGGCCCTTTGGGCGGGAGTGGGTTTGAGCCCAAGCCTAATAGCGAGGGGTGAACAGCTCTCACAATCGGTGTACACATTTCTCACAATCTGTTCACAATCCTTCACAATCTTTACACAATCCCTCCCAATCACCCACAATCTCTCACAATCCTTCACAATCTTACCACAATCCTTCACAATCTTACCATAATCCTTCACAATCCCTCACAATCTTTCACAATCCCTCACAATCTTGCCACAATCTTTCACAATCCCTCACAATCTTTCACAATCTTTCACAATCTTGCCACAATCCCTCACAATCCCTCACAATCTTTCACAATCCCTCACAATCTTAGTAAAAGATTGTGGATTTTCATAATCGGTGTACACATTTTGGGTTAGCTGTTCACCCCTCGCCTAATAGTATTAATGGTGGGGGGTAACCATAGGTCCGGCAAGTAGGCCCTTTTTGCCATCTAGTCCTAATATCTATAATCTTAGGTATATATATATTGCTAAAAATAAAACTACAGGAGAGGGGTGACATTGCAATATTAAAAAACAACTACTAGAATGGCAAAAAGTTTAGGGAAAAATCATCAAAATAAAAGTTTCACAAAAAAATAACATGCTAATATTGAGGCTAATATTTAAGAAAGTAATTCTTAGGTCCATTGTGGAAAAAAAAACTTTGTATGCAGGATGTTTAAGACTTAAATCTCTTTTTTTATTAATATGTGTGATACTGCTTTACCTAGATTTTTTTGTGAAATTTGTTACACACTTTTTTGTTTTTCCCATAAAGGGTCTAGTGAGATGTAAAAGAATCAATTTTAGTTTTTTTTTCTATAAAAATTGTATACAAAAAAAAACAGACAACTTTTGCTCAGCAAAAAATAAGGATTTTGAAAATAATATAATTGCATATTAACTCACAAATTTATTTTTGTCACATCCAAAAACTGTGAAGCCTGAAAACCAATTGCCCTATAATCTGACAGGTTTTGTCTAAAATTATTGTTTGCAAAACTATCAACATTCACCATGTGTTTTTGTTTTACCAATTTTTGAATTTGTAATGTTTCTGCTTCCAAGTTTTCAACATCCTCTTTTTCTAGCTGGGGATAAGTTAGGATTTCTGTATCAAACTCCACCAAAAGCAGATTTTTTACAAAGGGAGGTTTCTATAAGTAATATGAGACTCTTGCTTCCTTCAGTATATTTTAAACTAAACCAGTGAGTCGGATATCTCAATTTCATAATTTTAAAACATGTATGTATTCAAAAGTGGTGGCAGGCCCTACTCTTCCGTGCAAAGCAGAAACCTAGTAAGTCAAAAACTAGTGTTTTGGGAAATAGAGTTTGAAGTTTATTTAACTACATGCTAACTATAGTTTATCTAACTACATTCTAACTACATAACTTCCTTGTTTTTCAAGATAGCCACAATCTAGAAAGACTGCCGGGTGCCGTTTTTTATGGCAATTTCAATGATATAAAAATCTCATTTTCGAGTAAGTCGAGTTACTAGGTTTTTGCTTTGCACGGCAGTACTGGACCTGCATGCACTGCAACCACATATGGATCTATTGTGCATAATCTATTGATCTAATGCATACTACCTACTACTGAGTTTGACTAAACTGGCATATATTTTTTTTCCACTTTGCACATAAAAAAACTCTGCAGATTACAACAATAAATGATTTAGGCTTAACACTTTGGCTCAAACATATACCACTAAGGCCTCTGCATTATTAGCCATATTTTTTTTAAATACAAAACTCTCTTAAATTCACTCACTACATCAAAATAAAACTTTCTCAAAAAAATCCTATTTTTACCTTTTCTCTGACTTTCTTGGAGATATTTTTGAGGGTCTCAAAAGTCTTAAGATCTTTATAATCTTCCTCTTTTGAGGCTCCACAGAAGTTGAGGAAAATGATCTCAAAGGTTTGTCACTTAAAAACGATGAGGCCTTTTTATAGGTATTCAATAGGCCTGTTGAGTCTTACAGGCAACATTGAAATCAGACAAATTAAATCTAACGGAAAATAAGTAGATTTTTTGGAAACATATCTTAAAAAAAGGCTAAAATTTATAATTTTTACTCTAAAACAATAAAAATAACCTCACTTTCCCAGCTGTTTGAGGCTTATGGAAAAAGAAAGACGAACGTGACGGATCAGTGCTCTAAAAGAGCTTAATTTGGGGTCATTCACAAATTAGGCATGAAAGGAAAGAAAATTCAGCCTTCGACAATCTTGTAATTCATAGAACAGGCTTATAAATTTAAGGGGGGCTGTGTTTTATCTTAAAGAGAATGCAAATACCAATAAATATGGTATCCCTAACCCAAAACATGAAAAATTGGAGATTGCCACCTCTAACTATACATTATATCGAAACCCTGTTTTTTTACGTCCCTAGCTCCGGGTCTGTTCTTGGTTTCCTAGGCAACGTTTTACTTTTGTTTAAGGCGGCTTGACATGGTGCATGACAATAAAATTTGCAGGCAAATGCATGAAATTTTGCCCAGGTGCATGCGCAGTACAAATCCAGCTGATTGTTGCAGGCAATCCATTTTTATCGGTCCGGTGCCATTTTTTTGCATGCAAACTGTACTTACCTAGATTCTGGGGAATCAATACATGGCCATGCACAATGTCAAACGAAAAGAAGATTTTTTGCAGGCAACAATTTGACCGAAATTTTTTGCTTGCAAATATTTGCAGCGCGTCATGCACCATGTCAAGCGGCCTCTTTAAGATGAAACACAGCCCCCTCAAATTAATAAGCCTATTCTATGAATTACAAGAGTGTCGAAGGCTGAATTTTCTTTACTTTCATGCCTAATTTGTGAACGACCCCAAATTAAGCTTTTTAGAGCACTGATGCGTAACGTTCGTCTTTCTTTTTCCATAAGCCTTAAACCCTTCTTTTTCTGGTGCCATATGCCTCCCCACCAATTAAACATCTATGGGTCAGCAGAAATATTTGACAGGTTTTTTGTTTTGGAAAAATTTGTGTCAGCTGTTTTAATAAATAAATGGGCGAAAATTACCAACCTCAATGGAATAAAAAAAACTGGAAAATACAGGTACAATAACCTTTAATTTCATGTAGAATACTGCTGCAGTAGTTGCTTATTTGGACTTAAAAAGACGGTATCAAAAAATCGCCCATTAATCGATTTTTTTTTCAGTGCTCATTTTTGAAAAAAACAAACCCTCTTTGGGTTATGAACTTTTATTTTATTTATTTATTTATCAACGGAATCCATTTACAATATAGAAATCTTAAAAAAAAAAACAATATTTCCAAAATCATTTGACAAATCACAGACACTTACACAGTTTCAATATAGCCTAGAATACAGCAGGAACTTATAAAATACTTATTAGGTGTTTTTTAAAGAAATTAATTTTTGAGTCAGCCAGAGACAATGACAGGTTTACCTTTAATTTTATAGCAACATGACATGTTTACTTTTTAATATATTTTGGGTTCAGAAATATGTTTATTTCATGTGAGAGTCACATATGGCAAGGACTAATAAGTTTCCATAAATATGGTCCATTTTTTTTTTAATTTTCCTAATTTAAATCTATTTTTGGTCAGAAATATTAATAAATGATACATACATAAGTATGTAGACAAATATTATTCTTAAATATTGTACAGGGGATTCTTAAACATTAAAGAAAAATATGGTTTAAAAAATGTTAGAATTTTTTTTTGGTTGTACATTTTTGCCCAACAATGGTCCAGGCATTTATTTGCCACTTTAAAGTGCAACAATCAAACAGAAACAAAATAGAAAAAAAAACTGTTCTTTAGTATTGTTTATTTACTGTTATGTAAAGCTCTTATAAGTACTTGCTGGGTCCTGTTTAAAAATCTTAATCTGTTATTTGGTATCATAATGACTTGTCTATGGAATACAATGAATTCTCTTAAATTAAATTATTCTCATTATATAGTAATGGGATTCTCAGGGTGGGCGGTCAGTTAGTTTAATTTCAATTAGACTTTGAACAAAAACACCCTGCATTGTTACCTTGCCAACATAGACTCACTGATCTTGTAATTGAAGATTTTTACATTGTGGACAGCAAGCTTTGCAGTACTTTATAGTACAACAATTTTGGATATTGAGTCCAAAACAAGCCATTCGTCGCATAGTCCAGAGTTGTTTTTGCTGTTTTAGGGTGAATCCTAAGCCTATAGAACCAAAAATGGGTCATTTACCTAGCTATCACATTACGCAATGCAAACCTTTCCAATGTGTTTCTGTAGATTTTGGTGGACCTTTCCAAATAAGTATGTCTTGCTATAGAGTGTGTCGTACTCTCGTAAACCCGGTACTCTCGTTGTATTGAAGGAAGATAATGTTCCTCCTCTCCAGTGGAGACTTGGGAAAAAAGATTTGGTGTGTCCTGGGCGTGATGGTGTAACCTGTGTGGTCAATGTCAAAACCCAGACTGGTACTGGGACCTTTCCAAATTAGTATGTCTCGCTATAGAGGGTGTCATACTCAGAAGGCATATTTATCTCTATTTGTTTGCTGTAGCACTAAGAGTGTACATTTAGAGTTAGTTTCGCATTTATCCGCCTCCGCATTTCTCGCTTCATTGGGTCATTTTATAAGCCAAAGAGGAAGGTGCTCTCGAATACATACTTATAATGCCACTAACTACGTTGGTTCAGCTAAATATTTAGCTGATTGCATGGCAAATGCCGCCGATGATGAAAAAATTGAGTGGCAATTTTTGCCCCCTTCTGCCTTTCATTTTGGAGGGCTTCATGAGGCAGGCATTAAAAGCGTGAAATCGCATTTAGTAAAAATAATAGGGGAACAGATCCTTACCTATGAGGAGATGTATACTGTCCTCACCCAGGTTGAGCCAGTTCTCAACTCCCGACCATTGTGCTCTTTGAGTAGTGATCCAAACGATTTATCTTGTTTGACTCCTTGATACTTTCTCACTTTAGCCCCACTCTCTACTGTCCCAGACCATTATCTTAGTTCTATTCAAATTATTAGACTTGATAGGTGGCAGTTATTAATCCAATTACATCAAACCTTTTGGAATCGATGGCATAAAGAATATCTTCATTCTCTGCAGCAAAGGGGTAAATGGGATAAAGATATCTCTTTTATAAAACACGGTACTCTCGTTGTATTGAAGGAAGATAATGTTCCTCATCTTCAGTGGAGACTTGGGAAAATAGATTTGGTGTGTCCTGGGCGTGATGGTGTAACCTGTGTGGTTAATGTCAAAACCAAGACTGGTATGTTTAAGCGTCCGGTGGTTAAAGTATGTCCTTTGCCATCAAATTAGTTTAATTCTTAAGTTTTATTTTTGAAATACCGCTTTGCCGTATTTGGTGGCCGGTATGTTGGATTTTGGATAAATTTAATAAAATTATTCCTTGATAGAATTTTACCTTTTATGTTTTTTGCCGATTCGGTAATTAGTTATAATTAAAATTAATTAATAATACATTTTTTTGCTTTATTATAATATACTTCTATGTATGTGAACCTGTGGTGCCTTTATTGGCCGAATTTTTCGCTCATAGTCGCGTGTGTTTCTCCCACTCTGAAACTATGGAGAGAACATCAAGAGCGAGGGAAATGCCCTGCGTTCTACCTATTTCGTTTTTCGACTTCAGCACATAAGGTAGGCCAATATTTTGCTAGCTTGAAGGTTCACCGCGGAAATTATTTTTCCTATTTTCGAACCGGTCTATTTTGTTTCACCCGCGATCCCATAAAAAGGATCCAAAAGCCATTTTGGGTTTTTTCAGTGGTATTCCAGCCGAAATATTTTGCGTTTCTTTGCCACAGTTTAGATAGTCTCTAACAACGTTTCTCAGGTATTGGAGTACTCTCAGTTCGCCAAGCCTTTTCAATATAATTTGCCAAGAGGCTGAGTTAAATGCATTTTTAACATCTATTGTTATAAATGTACACCATTTTTCGCCTTCTCGAATTTTTGTTTCTTTTCCAGTGTCTACCGTTTTTACCGCATCTATAGTACCCTTTGCGGAAACCGTATTGGTTAGGTGATATGCCTTCTCTTTCAATGATTTCTCTTTCCAGTCTCTCCTTGATAAGATGTTCGTACAGTTTTGCAAGAGTGTCTGTAAGGCAAAGAGGCCTATATCCATTTGGAGCATCATATGATTTTCTGCCTTATGTATAAGAACGAGTTTGGAAATTTTCCAAACTTCTGGGAAAGTCTGTTGCATCAGCAGTTCATTCATAAATTTTTGGATTATGTCGGGTGCTATATCTACTGTTTCTTTGATTGCCTCGGGCGGAATTCCATCAGGTCCTGGTGCTTTGAGTTTATCACATGCTTTTCTAATGTCTTCTATTTCAAAGGGCGGGATTTCTGGTGTGTATATTGCGGTCATGAAATTTTCTTTTGGTCTGTTAGTTTAAAAGGTGGGCTCGCGTCTTTGAATTTTCTTTTAATAATTTGGTAACCTTCGTCCAACACGTCTTCAGTTAGATCATCTAAAAGTTTTTCCCAATGTAGGATTTTCTCCTGTATTATCATTCTTCCTAATTCTTTCTTCTTTCTTTTTTATATTCTTCCATATACCCTTCCCAGGGTCGCATTGCCAGCCTCTGCTCGTTTGTTCCGTGTATAGGTTCTTCTGCTTTTGATACATTTCACTCTTTGTTTACTTATCTTGTTATTTCACCAGTAGGGAGCACTTTAGAAACTTTTTCTGCATTATAGTACTTTTTAATAATACTAGCTAGAATCTCTGCCGTCATTTTGTTTTCTCTTGTTCTTTTTATTTTCTTTTTGATTTCTCTTTAAAAATACTTTTTCCTTTGTCTCTGTGTTTTTTGAAGTAGCATCTATTATTTCAAAGGCTAATGCTTATATTGGGAGCAATATAAAATCCATGAATGTCAAAAGCCTCTGCACTAATTGAAACTATTCCTTGTTTACTCTTTATTTTACTAACTTTTATATTAGAATTTATAAAATATATTGCGACATCTTTGTTTTCGTCTGCTATCCAGCCTCTGGTTTATGATAAGTTTTTATTTGGCTCACTGGCTACAATTAAATGTATGTTATTCTCTTGCTGTGGCGTAGGCCATGTCGTGTGCCTTCTTGGATCTGTCTGCATTTATTTGTAGTATCTTAGTTTTAAATTTAAATTACTTACTTGCTATCGATTTTTTTGGTGTCCTTTTAATTGGCCTGTTCGCTCACTACTGACGCCGACCGGAATGTAGTATGAGTGTAAGAGTGAATTAGTTGTGTTTGTCCCCGAGCACCAAATGGAAGTCGGGTCAGATTATCTTGGTGTCCACCTATTTAAGCTGGCAAATTGTCTGCATTAAGCGGATAGAGCCAATAAAGTAAAAACGAAATGAGGAACTTGAACTGAAATATAGAAAAATGTACTGCTTAATCTTAGGGCACGGCAGTGCCTTCCCAAGTTCGCGCGCTGTAACCATCTTTTCTTGAAACATTTCAGCCGATATTTGACCTACCTAAAACTCTACTTCGGAATGAGCTACGAATCTCAAACTTTGCACAGTCGTAGATCTCTATGGAGTTAACAACCCCTCCAAGTTTCATAAAGTAGTAAAGTAGTTACGAAATTTCAAAAAACGTCGAAATTGCCACTCACTCACTCATGTATAGATCATCAATATTCTACTGTACAGCGTGTCCCATTTTCGATGGGTAAATGGGAAACTCCTTTTTTGAGCCCTTAAAAATGGCGTAATCAGATTTTTGCTATACCCCGTAGTTTCGCTAATACAGGGAGTTTTTGAAAAAATTGTATTTTTAATAATTCCTTCTATTTCGCTTATTTTGATATTTTTATTCTGTAAAAACCTTTTCATGGCAACTTTTTTATAAGAAAATAATGACGTTGTCAAATTTTTAAAATATTGCTTAGTTTTTGAGATATGGTATTTATCATAAAAAAATTAAATACGGACCTGGATTTTTTTTATTACTATTTTGATTGGTTTCATGCTAGTATTATCATAAAATAATAAAAATTAAAAAAAAATTGTTTTAAGGTAAAAAAAAAATTAATATTTAAAAAAAATTAGTCCGAACCTGGATATTTCCAACATAAATATAAATTAAAAATTGCTAGTTAAACAATTTTTAGTTTAACTGTTTTGATACTTAGCATATTAAAATGGTTTTACGTTAATTTACAGATTTATTTGAAACAAAGTCTACGAAAAATACAAAAAAAAACAAATTTCAAAAAATAACTAATTTTTCTGATTACCGTTATGTGTAAGACATTGTTGGCATTTTCGAGTAATTTTTCTTAACGCATTTTGCATAAAAATATTTCTGCCATTTAAATATCGGGATTTTGTTGCTTGAATGAAGCAAACATATCACATTTTTCAAAATCTGGATATGGTCGATTTCTAGCCAGTTTAAAATAATTGTAAGCCATTCACAAAAATTACAAGTAAAATGACAATGTCAATTCCACGCTTTTGGTTTGTAAATTTCACGACCTGCTGTGCTACCATCAAATAATTAGTATAATATTATTTTTGTAACTTTTTAACGTTTTTTACTTTATTTATATATCATTTAAATATCATTTCAAAACAGATAAACTAAAAATCGTTCAACTAGTGTGTCTTGCAATTTTTAATTTATAATTACGTTGGAAATTTCCAGGTTCGGGCTATATTTTTTTTTTCAAATATTAAATAGTTTTTTTAACCTTAAATCAAAAAAAATATTAAAGTTTTATCATTTTAAGGTAATAATAGCATGGAACCAATCAAAATAGTAATAAAAAAAATCCAGGTCCGTATTTAATTTTTTTATGATAAATACCATATCTCAAAAACTAAACAATATTTAAAAAAATTGACAACGTCATTATTTTGCTCTAAAAAAGTTGCCATAGAACTGTTTAAAAAAACATTTCCAAACTAGTAAGAACCTTTCATTTTGAATTTTGTATTGGAGAACTTGGCTTTACTTTTATCTCAATTCTTTTTACGGAATGCCATTTTCGCGTACTTGGCTTTTTTTACATCAAATTATTTTGTTATGATTGGAAATCATTCAAAATTGGCAATACATAATAAAATTTTGTTACGTAAACAAGTTATCAAACCGGTCTGGATTTACTGTATTCCCTGGGTGTTTTAATTAAAAAAAAAATAAATATGTAAATTAGTTCTAACATATTTTCTATAACATTATTTTTGTTACCTTGTATACATACAAAATCGACCAGAGGACTAACTGGACCGACAAGTCACTTATGGCTTATAAAGTTTGTTTCTCAGTTTATGTATTGATCATACATACATACAGTGTGTCCCAACGAAAACGAAACAGAGGCGTTTTTGGGTATTTAGAATATTTTTTCGAAAAATTCCTCGGACACGTCGATTTAGTTTTTGAGGGGGACACTTTTTGGCTATCTTGAAATTTTTGTAGCATGAACCCCCTTCGAAGGGTATATTTACCCCTATATTTTGAATAGGGAAAGTGGGTCTAGTGATACCTTATTTTGAAGCTCTCTTGAATATCTTTATAACCGTGTAAAAATTTCGAAAATCCATCGATTAGTTTTTGAGATATTTGCCTTCAAATTTTCAAATTTAACATGGAATGATAAAATAAAAATTAAATCCGAAAAATAATAAATTTCTAATTAAATTTTTATTTTATCAGTCCATGTTAAATTTGAAAGTTTGAAGGCAATTCTCTCAAAAACTAATGGATAGGTTTTTGAAATTTTTACATGGTTGTAAAGATATTCAAGAGAGCTTCAAAATAAGGTATCACTAGACCCACTTTCCCTATTCAAAATATAGGGGTAAAGTATACCCCTTGAAGGGGGTTTGTGCTACAAAAATTTCAAGATAGCCAAAAAGTGTCCCCCTCAAAAACTAAATCGACGTGTCCGAGGAATTTTTCGAAAAAATATTCTAAATACCCAAAAACGCCTCTGTTTCGTTTTCGTTGGGACACACTGTATATATGTTTCCTGACCTAACTAGTAATATATTTAATTTGAATTTAACTGAATTAGAATCCTGATATTATTCCTATTTTTCCAGGGCTGTGAGCCATTTTTAAAATGAACTTAGTCCGAAAACTAAGAGGAGGAGGCTCCAATGCCTCTTCCTCAGAGCCATCAGCTAGTGAAGCAGCTTCACCTCACACTCAACTGGGTCTAATGCATCTTAAGAAGCTTTTTCAAGAGTATATGCATCCTCCCAATCCCCTTAGTGATAAAGAAAAGGACGACAAGCTTTATAACATGTTGCCGTTGTTTTGTAAGGTAGGTACAAACTTTTTGATAATTTGTTATTATTTAACTGAGCTCGATCAATCAAACTGTGTTAGATAGCTAGAAAATTAAGTTGTCTACACAAAACAAACGTAAAGTGGTGGCGAAAAGTTAATTTAACAGTCTGTACTGGTAACTATAATATTAGGATTTCGCTTCTTGTACATTTAACATGGCTCTGGTGGAAAATTGAATTCTCATAGTAGACAGCTTGGTCCATTAGCCGTTGTGAGAAGAAGTTATTTTCATTTGTTGGACATTGTTGACCCACTGTGAATCTACGTGTTGAGAGTCTCCAGTTTATATTTATTTTCATTTATTTTTATCTTATCAATAAAGAGGTCCCAGCCGAACTTATTAAATATGGCACTGAAGAACTGTTTTGGAGATTATTAATAATCTTTTCCAAAAATATTTAAATGGAACTGTAGTACCAACTGAGTGGAAAACGTCATATATATCCACAATACACAAAAAAGGAAGGAAAGATATATGTGACAATTATAGAGGTATATCTGTGACTAGTACGCTAAGCTGAATATACGGTAAAATAATAAGAAATAAAGTGGAGAGCGAATATAAAGACATGGAGGCAGAAGAACAAGCTGGTTTCAGGGCGGGTAGATCGACTTCAGATCATCTATTTTGCATAACCCAAGCTATTGAAAAGAAAATGGCATACGGACAAGAGCTGCATCAGCTTTACGTAGATTTGCAGAAGGCATATGATAGTATACCACTAAATCTACTTTGGAAAGCGTTGGAAAAGTCAAACATAAGCGTACAACTAATTAAGGCCATTAAAGAGTTATACCGCAATAGTAAGGCAAAAGTTAAAATAAAAGCAAAACTAACCAAAGGCTTTCAAGTAAATAAAGGTCTTAAACAAGGTTGCTGTATCTCGCCTACGCTCTTCAAGATATACTTGGAACAAGTCCTTAAAGTATGGAAGAGAAAATGCCAAAACATGGGAATTCCGTTGGACGAAACCACCTTGTATACTTTATGTTTCGCCGATGATCAGATAGTAGTGGTTCAGGATTATGACGACCTTGAATATATGACACGAAAACTAATAGAAGAGTACAATAAGTGGGGACTAGAGGTTAATTTCAATAAGACAGAGTATATGTGTATCGGTGGAATGAAACAGGATCTAATCTTAAATCTTGTGATGAGTATAAATACTTAGGTCTAAAAATTACAGCTGACAGAACACTAGACAAAGCTATAAAAGATCGAAACGTACAAGGAAGAAAAGCAATAACTTTATTAAATGGAATAATTTGGGACCAAAGTATATCAAAATATAACAAAAAGCTTATATATAACACCATTGTAAAAAGTATTATTACATACGGCTCAGAAGTATGGCCAATCAAGGATAGAACAGAAAAAATGCTTTCCGCTACGGAGATGGACTATTGGAGAAGAGCAGCAGGGAAATCAAAGAATAAGAGAAATTATGACAGTGGGGGAACGTACTTTAGTAGATGATATAAGAACAAAGCAACTGGTGTGGTACGGACATCTACAAAGAATGAATGATGATAGACTACCTAAACAAATACTACAATGGAAACCAACTGGCCGAAGAAAACGAGGACGGCCAAGGAGAAGCTGGAGAGAAGGAATAGACAGTGAAATAAGAATAAGAGGCCTAGTTGATGAATTATGGGCAAACAGAAACGAGTGGAGATTGGGTATCTGAAGACGTACAACGTTGTGAAACCGATAAATATATATATACAAGGCCAACACAAAAATAGAGGCCATGACCCTGAAAAAATCAGCTGTTCTCCCGGGGCTGAATTTTACATTGGGTCTTATGGGAGGTCAGACGTTTTTTTATGATATTTTCAAAATGGCACTACAGATTTCCGCAAAATTTCACTGAAATATTCTCAGACACCATCCCGATATTCCACCAAAGGTTTGTAAGGAAGCAACATGATTAAAAGGTTAAAATCTTCAAGATTTAGCATTTCTTATTTTTAATTCAAATTACCCGCCATATACCACATGCCAACTGTTATATTTGACATGCATTTGACTTTGTCATATGTGATTGTCACATTCGCTTCTCCTTTAAACTTAATTTTTGTGTGAGCTAATGAAGCGGCTATGAAAAATTATGAAAAATTAGGGCTTACTATACATTAAAAAAAAATTGTTCTGCCAGAATAAAGTAAAAACAATCTCAAAAACGGCTTTATTTAAAAAAAAAATCAAATATCCATGAACCGTCATTCCAACTTCAATATTTTAAAGACAATCAGCTGTGTCGTAACGTGACCATCAAAAAAAAATCAGCCCCGGATGTGACGTCAACAAAGTGGAGGATCGTGGCCCGTCCATTTTGATAGCCCTGATATATATAATAAAGAGGTTTGGTCAAGCCGATATTTCATGTATTGGCTAAGTACTTTTTAAACTATGACTATTAAACCAGTGGTCTTATCTAATCTAAATGTCACCCCTTGCGATTCAAAAAATATTCACTGAACCATTACTTCTAAATTATAAACGATTTCTATAAATTAAAAAATAGTCTTGCTTTCAATAATTGGGATTTTTTGAAATAAGCAAAATGATTGATCTTTTTGAAATTCCATTGCACATGTGTGGTTATTGATTTATACAGGGTAGCGACTTAAAATGGAACAGTTCCCGTAGCGGCCTTAAATGAAGTTTTACGAAATCTAAAGACAGTCAAGATCAGGCAATATTTTTGACAAAAAAGATTCGTGCCGACCTTCAACAAGTTATATACAACAAGTGAAATTAAAGAAAGAAAAAAAAGAAAAAAGTTTTCTGCTTTGGCCGGGACTCGAACCTGGGATCTCTTGCTCTCTAGACAAACATTCTTAGCATTGAACTACCGAAACCATACATAAATTTTCGGAAAACTTCCATCTATGCATGGCTGCGGTGTCTCAATACAAGAACGAGAAATTCTCAGGGTATTAACTCGACCAAGTCATCCAACTGATCTCTTTAATTCTTCTTTCCCACTGTGAAAGCTTGTGATCACCTTTTCGTGTGTTAAAATTTCTGATCGCAAATGGGCGATTGCCAATATTATTATCAAATACCAAATTGCAAATAATGCAAGGAACTAAAACTATAAAGAACAAGTGAAATTAATGAAAGAAAAATAAGAAAAAAGTTTTCTGCTCCAGCACTATAATTTCTGCTCCATGTTAAAATATTAAGTAAATAAATTGATATCACAGTTAGTATTTTATGCTTTTTAAAGATTTCTCTGTAACTGGAATTATAGGGTAGATCAAACATCAGACGAAGGATTCTTTTCTGAGCAATAAGAACCCTCGCAACATCGCTAGCCTGACCCCACACAACAATGTTGTACGATATGGTCGAAAAAGCTAGAGCGTAGTAGACGCCGAGTAATGCATTTTTAGTAATTTTTTAAGGAGCTTAACATATAAAAGTTTTTGTTAAGTTTAGAGCACACTGAGTCAATATGCTGGGTCCAAGACAGTTGACAGTCGATTATAACACCAAGAAATATTGCAGTTTTCTCATTTTTAACAATATGGCCATTAAAATCAAAAGACCAGTTCAGGGTTGATTGTCTGATTGTTGTTATTTCAAGACATACGGTTTTACTGCAATTGATCATTATATTGTTTTTCTTGCACCACTCTGTTAGTTCTGAAAGCATTATTTTAATATCTTGAAGAACCGCGATACTGCATTTACCTGATATAACTATAGTAGTGTCGTCACAATATTGAAAAACTAAGCCTTTAGTGATATGTTCAGGTAAGTCATTAATAAAAAGTAAAAATATTGAAGGCGCTAAAACACTTCCTTGTGGCGTTCCCAGCTCTAAATAAATTATCACTTACCCTTCCTGGATTCTGAAAACCTGATCCGTGCTTGCTTTCAAGGTTAAACGTAGTAGGACCTTCTTGTTCCACTTTTAAATTTATTTTAGGATTTTGGTGTTCAATCACAGTTAGTATTTTATGCTTTTTAAAGATTTCTCTGTAACTGGAATTATAGGGTAGATCAAACATCAGACGAAGGATTCTTTTCTGAGCAATAAGAACCCTCGCAACATCGCTAGCCTGACCCCACACAACAATGTTGTACGATATGGTCGAAAAAGCTAGAGCATAGTAGACGCCGAGTAATGCATTTTTAGTAATTTTTTAAGGAGCTTAACATATAAAAGTTTTTGTTAAGTTTCGAGCACACTGAGTCAATATGCTGGGTCCAAGACAGTTGACAGTCGATTATAACACCAAGAAATTTTGCAGTTTTCTCATTTTTAACAATATGGCCATTAAAATCAAAAGACCAGTTCAGGGTTGATTGTCTGATTGTTGTAATTTCAAGACATACGGTTTTACTGCAATTGATCATTATATTGTTTTTCTTGCACCACTCTGTTAGTTCTGAAAGCATTATTTTAATATCTTGAAGAACCGCGATACTGCATTTACCTGATATAACTATAGTAGTGTCGTCACAATATTGAAAAACTAAGCCTTTAGTGATATGTTCAGGTAAGTCATTAATAAAAAGTAAAAATATTGAAGGCGCTAAAACACTTCCTTGTGGCGTTTCCAGCTCTAAATAAATTATCACTTACCCTTCCTGGATTCCGAAAACCTGATCCGTGCTTGCTTTCAAGGTAAAACGTAGTAGGACCTTGTTCCACTTTTAAATTTATTTTAGGATTTTGGTGTTCAATCACAGTTAGTATTTTATGCTTTTTAAAGATTTTTCTGTAACTGGAATTATAGGGTAGATCAAACATCAGACGAAGGATTCTTTTCTGAGCAATAAGAACCCTCGCAACATCGCTAGCCTGACCCCACACAACAATGTTGTACGATATGGTCGAAAAAGCTAGAGCGTAGTAGACGCCGAGTAATGTATTTTTAGTAAGTTTTTAAGGAGCTTAACATATAAAAGTTTTTGTTAAGTTTAGAGCACACTGAGTCAATATGCTGGCTCCAAGACAGTTGACAGTCGATTATAACACCAAGAAATATTGCAGTTTTCTCTTTTTTAACAATATGGCCATTAAAATCAAAAGACCAGTTCAGGGTTGATTGTCTGATTGTTGTTATTTCAAGACATACGGTTTTACTGCAATTGATCATTATATTGTTTTTCTTGCACTACTCTGTTAGTTCTGAAAGCATTATTTTAATATCTTAAAGAACCGCGATACTGTATTTACCTGATATAACTATAGTAGTGTCGTCACAATATTGAAAAACTAAGCCTTTAGTGATATGTTCAGGTAAGTTATTAATAAAAAGTAGAAATATTGAAGGCGCTAAAACACTTCTTTGTGGCGTTCCCAGCTCTAAATAAATTATCACTTACCCTTCCTGGATTCTGAAACCCTGATCCGTGCTTGCTTTCAAGGTAAAACGTAGTAGGACCTTCTTGTTCCACTTTTAAATTTATTTTAGGTTTTTGGTTCTAGCCCCACTTGTGATATGAATGAAAAGTTTTGGGACATACTAGCCTTTTGCCATCAAGTGTCTCTTTTAATGGTAGCTGAAATCCGAAAGCGCGCCTCGAATCAAAGCACAGAGGCTGCAAGTTCTGCTATAGCAAAATTTCTGGGTAAGTTACTGGAACAGAAAAATATTTTCAAACTATAAAGAAACTGGATTTCCAACTTATAAAGTTTTGAAAATGCTTAACGTCGTTTATGTTTATTTCTACTTTTAGTATGCCAAGGTTTACACATTTATCTACGCTTATTTGATTCTACGAGTATGGATCAAATATAAACAAGCCTTTGTTTATAACCTAGTTATTTAGAAACATGACACAAAACAGAATTTTTTTCTACTTTTCTATACATCCCCCTTCTCTCTTAATACACTTTTCCCAACGGTTTAACAGTTTCTTAATCCCGTTTTCATAAAAGGAAGCTGGGCGGATATCTAACCAGTTGCGCACGAATGCCTCCACCTCTTCATTGGTCTGAAATTGCTCGCCTCCCAGTGAATCTTTGAGTGGACCAAACATATGAAAATCGCAAGGTGACAAATCTGGACTGTATGGAGGGTATTCCAGTACAGTCCAGTGCATTTCATTGATTTTGGCCTGTGTTAAAGCTGCCGTATCAGGTCTAGCGTTGTCATGCAGGAGCAACACGTCTTGCATGGGGTGTGCTCTCGTCCTTTGGCGATAATTAAGCTTTTCCTGGTTGAGTAAGTTGCAGTAGTAAGCCGCGTTTATTGTTATTCGCTCGTGCAAACAATCGACCAACAAAACTCCTCTCCAGTCCCTGAAAACGGTCGCTAAAACTTTGCCTGCAGCAATGATGGTACGCGGGACGTGGGTGACTCACGTTGTCGACACGCTCACGGCCGTCGTTAATTTCTTTGCACCAAGTTTTTACAGGTACCCACGAAAGCGTCTTATGTCCGAACTGTGCTCGCAATCTGCATCGAATTTCAGCAGGTTTAACGTTTTCGCGTGTAAGAAATTTAATGATTATTCTTTGCGCAACATTGCTGTGTACCTTCTTCTCGCTAATTGCGATTGCTCCTAGCCAAATGAGCATCGCGACACTTAGTAAAATAATACAATTAGGTTTACAGTTGAAATTTTAACTTATTTAATGAAAAAAACGTAATTTATAAAATAAAATTTATATTTTAGAAATTGAAAACTGTGAAGAGTCCAGTAATGGTTGGATGTTATTGTCGACTTTAAATCTGTTGGCAGCTGGGGACGGAAGTCTGATTCAGGTAATGCATCAAGAAAAAACATGCAAAAAAAGAAGCTTCAGAAAATTTATATTATATTATTATATATTTTAGTATTCAATTTGTTTTTTTTTTTCAATTATTTCATCTTTTGTTACTGTTCACTGTCTACTAGACTAGATTAAACTCGGAAATCCGCGAGATTGCTTAAGGTTTTCAGGAAATCACTGGGTTTTCTTACCATTTTCGAAATAGTACTGAAAGTTCTTCTTATTTCTTAAAATATGTCAATTATTAGAAATCGAATTAGGAACCTATTTAAAAATGTTAATAACTATTAACAAAGCCTGTCAAAATTAGCTGCATGGTTTTTGTGCAGTTCAAAGATTTTTGAGACGCTTTGGGGATAAAAGCAAATATTGTCTACATTTTTAATTCAAGGTGTCATTCGCGGTTCTAGTTTCTAGGGATCAGGTATCATTTTTAATATATATTTACTTTCCGACATTTTCTCATAGTGTCTAATTTTATTATCAAATCAAACCAAAAAAAGTCATGTTTACTAAAAATATGTTTTCAAACATACGGTACAAGTGTGGAGAGAAATATTGTCACAGAAATTACCAACATGCCGTCCTAATTTTCAATGTCGGAAGTCCTTGGGCAAAAGCGGCGCTTGATCACGTGATCTACATTTTCTCAGGCCATACGCTTGTGATTTGGGCAACAATGGCGTGGCCACGAAAACTCCTATAACTTTTTACGCAGTTTTAAAGACTAAAGCAAGTCTAACTCAGAGCTATCTAGTAGTAGTAGTGTGGGGTAGGCTCTTCGCCAACCCCCGGGCATCCCCCCTACTGCGTCCTACTTTCGCTAAGGAATCTGCCCGTCTTCTGTACAAAGGCCAGAATATCGGGCCACCTCAGATTCAGAAGGTCCTCCGTCTCAAAGGCTTCCTCTTCGAATACCTCTCTTCTTGCCTCCTTGTATGCTTCATATGATGAGAGGAAATGCGCCGAGGTCTCGTCCTCGGCCCAACATCGCTCGCACGTCGCGTCCTCCTTCACTCTCATCTTTGCCAGGTGTCCTTGTAGGACTCAGTGTCCGCTCAGGACTCCCACTATGGCTCCAACCTCTCTTCGTGTTCTACGGAGCAGCCAGTCCCTACGGGATTTGCTGTAGCCTGTCACATACTCCTTCGCCTGTCTGGCGTTTCCTGTGTTGGTCCACTCCCTTTGTATCTCTTTCTGGGTCCACTCTGTTAGGGCCGACTTCATTTGCCCTCTTGTGAGCCCCAGGAAAGGCTCTGGCCCGACGCATTTCTGCCGGGATCCTCCCCTGGCGAGTCCGTCCGCTTTCTCGTTTCCGGGGACTCCCATGTGGCCTGGGACCCATACGAGCTCTACTTCTCTTACGCCGGCCAACTCCTGAAGTGCATCCGCACACTCCTGCACCAAACCCGCGGACATGGTTGGTTTGCACAGTGCTTTCAGCGCAGCTTGACTGTCTGAACAGATGCAGAGGCGTTTTCCTGTTTCGTTCCTAATTTCTTCCTCCCATGTTACCGCCAGTATAGCGTAAACCTCTACCTGGAAGACTGTTGCATTGGATCCCAGCGAGTAGCTTTTTCCAATGCCTTTGCTTTCCACGTACACGCCTGCACCGGTCGAATTCCGGTCTATCAGCCTTGATCCGTCTGTATAGCAGACCGTGGCGTCGCTAAGGAATTCAACTCCGTTCCGTCCTCCTTCCATGCATCCCTTGGTGGTATGGTTACACGGTATCTCCTTTTCTCCCTTAACCACTTTCAAGTCAGAGTTATCTAAATAATTTAAGACCTGCCGCGTTTTAAAAAAAGAAGCTTCGGAAAATTTATTTGAAATCAGAGAAACCGCTGTCGAATTATCATATATTTTAGTATTCAATTTGTTTTTTTTTTCAATTATTTGATCTTTTTTTACTGAACTAGAAAAAAAAACGTTTATTTAGATGTCAGTAGTAGTAGTGGGGTGGGGTTGACCCGCAGGTCTGACAAGTAGGCCAGAGTAGGCCCTTTTTACCATGCCCCAAGTCTGTCTCTTAACCCACTCTCTGCACTTCCTTTTGATGGTCGGGTAACTCATTGGACCTTCCTGTTCTCTCTACAAAGTCCAGTAAGTCTGCCCATTTGAGCATGTGCAGTTCTTCCTCGCTCAGAGTTGGCGCTCCGAGTGCCTGTTGTCTCATCCTTGCGTAGGCCTCGCATTCTGCCACGAGGTGTCTTGATGTCTCTTCTTCCTGTCCACAGGCTGGGCAGGTAGGGTCATTATCGACTCCTATACGTGTCATGTGCTTCCTCAACCGGTTATGTCCGGTTAGAGTACCTATCAGCAGTCCGAGGTCTTTTCGTGTCCGTCCCAGCATCCATCTAATTCTGGTCGCTTTTGGGCGGTCTACGAATTTGTTGAGTCCGCTTTGCACTTGTCTTTTTGTCACGCCCAAAAGTGGCTCCGGTCCTACATAGGCGGTTCCTGCCCCGTCGTGCGAGTTCGTCCGCCTTCTCGTTGCCTGGTACCCCCGTATGTCCCGGAACCCAAACCAGCGTCACCCGTTTGCCATCGCTTAGGGTCTCCAGCACCTCTGCGCATTCTTCCACTAAGCCGTCAGCAATCTTGGGTGCGTTTAGCGCCTTCAGGGTGGCGTGACTGTCAGAGCATATATATATATATAAGCTCCTCTTCGCTGTTCCGAACCTCTTCTAGGGTTGCCGCCATTATTATGGCGTAAACTTCTGCTTGAAAAACAGTAGCCTGCTCACCGAGCGAGTAGCTCTTCTGAACTTCTAGTTTTTCCACGTATACTCCCGCTCCTGTGGTTTGCCTCTCTGATTGTTTGGATCCATCAGTGTAGCAAACTAAAGCTCTCTCCTCAAACATCATTTCGTCTCTCTGCCACGCTTCCCTGCCTGGGATGTGGATTTTGTACCTCTTCTCGAGCCTCCAAGGTTCGTGTGCTCTGCTGACCGTCATTGATTGATTTAGATGTCAAAATTTGTTTAGATTAAACTCGGAAATCCGCGAGATTGCTTAAGGTTTTCACCAAATCACTGGGTTTTCTTAACATTTTCGAAATAGTACTGAAAGTTCTTCGTATTTCTTAAAATATGTCAATTGTTAGAAATCGAATTAGGAACCTATTTAAAAATGTTAATAACTATTAACAAAGCCTGTCAAAATTAGCTGCATGGTTTTTATGCAGTTCAAAGATTTTTGAGACGCTTTGAGGATAAAAGAAATATTGCCTACATTTTTAATTCAAGGTGTAATTCGCGGTTCTAGTTTCTATTGATCAGGTATCATTTTTAATATATATTATCTGAAATTATAGAAAATAATACCTAACTACATATTATGTCAACATTTTATATTTTTGGATCAATTGACAGCAGAGACAAACTTATTTTTAAATATTTTGGACCCAACCAATTCTTCTTTTTACATGCCCCGGCGAGTTCTGAAAATAATTAGAATTCTTGGGATTTTGGAAATTGCAGTTTACTTGTTGGCATAATGAGATACCTCTCAAATAAGCGTTATTATTGATATCTGCGAAATTATCGAATTTTTTATTGCAAAATCGTAAAATATTGGGGCATCGCTTTTTTTCTGTTGCCTTCAACCTAAATATATTTAGAAATAAAATTTCGGACTTCCATTGTCTTTATTTATTTTAAAACACGACGTTTCGGTTAGTAGGTACCTCTAACCGTTATCAAGTGTAAACTAAACAATCTAGTCTCTAGGCTACTACTTATACTACTTGGTGTGCAGTCAGGTGTAACGACCCGCCCCCTTTTTAATCGTAAGACGCCTGTTTTCCTTAAGGAGTGGTTTCCATATGTTTGATATGTCCGTGCTTGGTTGACTGAAAACTTCTTTATTCTGCATTATAAATGCAGCTTCAATAAACTTTCGTTTTCGCCAATGCGACTCCTTATGTAAAACTTTAGCTTCTGACCACTGAATCCTGTGATCATTTGACCATGCATGATCTGCTAAACCGGATTTTTCAATATCCCCTAATTGGGTACTTTTTAGATGTTCATTTACTCTAACCTGCAGAGGGCGTTTCGTTTCACCTACATATGATTTATCACACTCACACGGGATTTGGTAAATACATTCCTTATTATTTGAGGGATTGTCTGGTTTTGTTTTAGTTACAAAACTTCTTATTGTATTTCCCGAAGAAAATACTGTTTTTATATTATAGTGTTTAGCTATTCGTCTTATGTTTTCTGAAATCCCTTGAATATATGGAATGTTAATAACACCTAACGGATTATTATTTTGAGAATTTGGTACATTTAGTTTGTTTTTAATTTTAAATATCGTTGAGTTTATTAATTTCTCGGAATAACCATTCTGTTGTAAGTCCTTTTTAATGTTGTTAATTTCTGTGGTTAATTCTTCATTATTACTACAAATATTTACGGCTCTTAAATACAAACTTCTTATAACTCCTTGTTTTGTTGCAACAGAATGATTAGACTTAAAATTTAGGTACTGTCCCGTGTGTGTAGGCTTCCTATATACAGTGGTTTGAATGTTTCTGTCTAATCGTTTGACAAGAACATCCAAAAAAGGTAAGGCCGAATCTTTTTCAATTTCCATGGTGCACTTGATTGTTGGTCGAATACCGTTTAAATGGTGTAGAAAATTTTGTAGTTCGTCATCATTTTCCGGCCATATAATAAATGTGTCATCCATGTATCGTAGCCATAGTTTTGGTTTGACTCTTGCTGTGTTGATCGCATGGTCCTCGAACCACTCCATGTAGATGTTTGCTACCACTGGCGAAAGAGATGAACCCATTGGGAGTCCATCATTTTGCGCGTAAAACTTATCTTTCACTTGAAAGTAAGAGTTACGGAGACAGAGCTCCAAAAGATCCATCACCCCCTCCACCGATAGCGTTGTTCTCTCGTGAAGTGTATTATCAGTTTGTAATTTGTTTTTAATGATACTGAGTGACTCATTTATTGGCACGTTGGTGTAGAGACTTTCTACATCAAAACTTAGAAATCTATCGCCGGGATCTAATTCGATACCTTTCAAAACCTCCACAAAATGTTCCGAGTTTTTGACAAAAGATTCGGACCTACCCTGTAGTGGTTGAATTATGTCCAACAAAAACCTCGACAAAGTGCTGGTCGGTGAGTCCCTGGATCTGGTAATTGGTCGCAGTGGTATATCCTTCTTATGGATCTTTGGTAATCCATAAAAAATGTGGTGCCTTACTGTGGTGTGGAGTCAGGCGGGATCTAGCAGCGTCCGGGATATTTTCAGCATACTTCTTCAAAGTCCTGTAGATGCGTCCTTCTATGGTGGTGGTTGGGTCTTTGGGTAGTTGCTTGTAGTCTTCTTTCTCCAGAACTTCTTGGATCTTTTTGTCGTAAGTCTCGACATCCATGATCACCGTTGCGTTTCCTTTGTCGGCAGGTAGAATCTTGATTGATTTGTCAGCCTGCAGGTTCTTGATTGCCCGTTGTTCTTGACTGGTGATGTTTGTCTTTTGTTGCTTCTTTCTGTCCAACGTTGTTCTTACTTTATGGCGAAACTCATCAGCTTCGGGTTGAGGTAGACTAACGGTCTCTATTGCCGCAATAATTTCCAGTGTCTGTGCCGGTGCAATGGCGAACTTAAGTCCCTTACTGAGTACCAATTCTTCGTTGGTGCTCAGAGTCCTTTTGGAGATGTTCACTATAGTGCTTGGTGTTGTTGAGTCTGTTCTATCTTGAGTACGTGTCTGTAGTTTCTTAAGTTTTTCTCGGTGAGTTGATCGTATCTTCTGTCGTTCTCTGTTGCACGTTCTGTCAATTTTACTCAGTATCGGTTCGTAGTCTTCCTCCCATGTGTGTCGTCTAATTTCGTCAAATCGCTCCTCCATGTCGGCGTTGAAGTTGGCTTTTCTCCATCGATGGTAACTGATTTGGGATCGGATTAGTGCTTGGCTGGTCCTCTCTAAGATCTTCTTCGTTCTCACTCCCGGAAAGTTGGCTTTTAGGCGGAAACCAACCGGAATGACACCACTGTCGCGCGCCTCGCACAAGAATGAAATGTTTTCTTCTTCCTTTATCACTTTAAGTTTGGTCTTCTCGTAGCCTCTGAATAGATTGTTGATTCCGGGTCCGTACCGTTCTTCAACTCTTTGTTTGAAACTCGTAGACAATGATTGTGTAGAAATAAAATTTCGGACTTCCATTGTCTTTATTTATTTTAAAACACGACGTTTTCGGTTAGTAAGTATCTCTAAAAAAGGGGGCGGGCCGTCACACCTGACTGCACACTAAGTAGTATAAGTAGTAGCCTAGAGACTAGATTGTTTACTTTACACTTGATAACGATTAGAGATACTTACTAACCGAAACGTCGTGTTTTAAAATAAATAAAGACAATGGAAGTCCGAAATTTTATTTCTACACAATCATTGTCTACGAGTTTCAAACAAAGAACTAAATATATTTATTATTTCAGGTCATGTCAGAAGTATCGGTCCCCTCTACTCTAGTCAAATGTTTGTATTTATTTTTTGACTTACCCGAGATACCTGAAAAAGACTCAAACACCAAAGCAGGCAGTAGTGACTTCACACCTTTAGAAAGGCGAATTTTACTGCAAAAAATATTTGTACAGGTATGTTTCGCTATATGACACGTTGCACTATACTACAATTTTGTATCCATGAACTGCATTAGTTGATAGGATAGTCCGGTATTACACTATTAAAGATCTTTGATAAATATATAAAGTTTCTTGTCTTAAAATATATTTTTTTCTACGAGCGTGTGGAAATTTCGAGCTTTTGCATTATTGACAGTGTGCAAAACTTTACTTTGCCGCAGTGCGCCCCAGTGTGGAAAAATTTTTGGCGCACTGTTTTGTCAAAATTAGTTAGTTGCATTTGAAATACCTTTATTTGCTACGTGTATCTAAATGCAAATCGGTTGTTTTTCTTTTCAAACAGATTCTTTTGCCAAATATTTTCAATCTACCGCGTCATTTAATTTTTTTTTAAAAACACTATTTGATTTTCCTCAAGAAGATCAATTGTTTCTTTCGCTTGCGTAATAGTTATTTACCTAACTAGTGCGGAAAGTTATACTTTTACGCACGCGACGGTAGTTGCCCGAACGACACTTTGCGGAATTCGGGCACGCCGTCAATGGCGGAAAAGGCACTTTCCGCAAGAGTTAGGTACAAAATTTTTCCTAGTTGCATAAAAAGCTTGGTTTTACATTTTAATATATTTGGTATTTTTTACATTAAAACAGCAAAAAACAAAATTTGTTTTCATTTTTAATTTAATTGAGTTTATAAATGGGTCAATAAGTCTGATTAGGCCTAAAACTCAATTTGAAATTTAGCGTGCGTAAAAGTATTTTTCACGCACGGCGTGCGTAAAAGTAATTACTTTTACGCACGCTAATTTATAATTAAAGATTTATATAAATTGCACTCACTCTATATATTGCTTTTGTCACTTGATATAAGAGATGACACTGACAAGCTTATATGATATTTACCGCCAGGCGTCAGGTTTTTAGTTTGATTTGTCTTGGCGGCGTCAAAATAGATTTTGAAATTTGTGCTGGAAATTAAGATTTTGAACTGCCAAGGTTAATATTTGTTATTTTTACTAAATAAAATTATAATTATATACTGTTATCAAACCAAAAAATTTGGCTTGAATTTATACCGATTATAAAAATGTCATTTTTTATTGTTATTATAATTTTTATTTGGTCCAAATAGTATCATTTTTTACAAAAAAAACAGCGTGCGTAAAAAAATTTTTCACGCACGCCAAACCAGTTTTTTACGCACGCCGTGCGCGAAATTTTTTTTTTACGCACGGCATGCAGGACGCTGAACTTTCCGCATGAAAATTGGTGCGGAAAAACGCGTTTTACGCTCGCAAGTAGAAAAAGGCACTTTCCGCAAGAGTTAGGTACAAAATTTTTCCTAGTTGCATAAAAAGCTTGGTTTTACATTTTAATATATTTGGTATTTTTTACATTAAAACAGCAAAAAACAAAATTTGTTTTCATTTTTAATTTAATTGAGTTTATAAATGGGTCAATAAGTCTGATTAGGCCTAAAACTCAATTTGAAATTTAGCGTGCGTAAAAGTATTTTTCACGCACAGCGTGCGTAAAAGTAATTACTTTTACGCACGCTAATTTATAATTAAAGTTTTATATAAATTGCACTCACTCTATATATTGCTTTTGTCACTTGATATAATAGATGACACTGACAAGCTTATTTGATATTTACCGCCAGGCGTCAGGTTTTTAGTTTGATTTGTCTTGGCGGCGTCAAAATGGATTTTGAAATTTGTGCTGGAAATTAAGATTTTGAACTGCCAAGGTTAATATTTGTTATTTTTACTAAATAAAATTATAATTATATACTGTTATCAAACCAAAAAATTTGGCTTGAATTTATACCGATTATAAAAATGTCATTTTTTATTGTTATTATAATTTCTATTTGGTCCAAATAGTATCATTTTTTACAAAAAAACAGCGTGCGTAAAAAAATTTTTCACGCACGCCAAACCAGTTGTTTACGCACGCCGTGCGCGAAATTTTTTTTTTACGCACGGCATGCGGGACGCTGAACTTTCCACATGAAAATTGGTGCGGAAAAACGCGTTTTACCGCCGCAAGTAGAAAAAGGCACTTTACGCAAGAGTTAGGTACAAAATTTTTCCTAGTTGCATAAAAAGCTTGGTTTTACATTTTAATATATTTGGTATTTTTTACATTAAAACAGCAAAAAACAAAATTTGTTTTCATTTTTAATTTAATTGAGTTTATAAATGGGTCAATAAGTCTGATTAGGCCTAAAACTCAATTTGAAATTTAGCGTGCGTAACAGTATTTTTCACGCACGGCGTGCGTAAAAGTAATTACTTTTACGCACGCTAATTTATAATTAAAGATTTATATAAATTGCACTCACTCTATATATTGCTTTTGTCACTTGATATAAGAGATGACACTGACAAGCTTATATGATATTTACCGCCAGGCGTCAGGTTTTTAGTTTGATTTGTCTTGGCGGCGTCAAAATAGATTTTGAAATTTGTGCTGGAAATTAAGATTTTGAACTGCCAAGGTTAATATTTGTTATTTTTACTAAATAAAATTATAATTATATACTGTTATCAAACCAAAAAATTTGGCTTGAATTTATACCGATTATAAAAATGTAATTTTTTATTGTTATTAAAATTTTTATTTGGTCCAAATAGTATCATTTTTTACAAAAAAAACAGCGTGCGTAAAAAAATTTTTCACGCACGCCAAACCAGTTTTTTACGCACGCCAAACCAGTTTTTTACGCACGCCGTGCGCAAATTTTTTTTTTTACGCACGGCATGCGGGACGCTGAACTTTCCACATAAAAATTGGTGCGAAAAAACGCGTTTTACGCTCGCAAGTAGGAATAATTATTTCTTCTACGAGCTTGCGGAAAGTGACACTTTTCCGCACGCATTTTGGTTTTGAAAGTTCCACTTTTCCGCACGCCTTTAAAAACTTAGAAATCGGTACCTTAATATTACTTTGTTACGGTGTCCTTAACTGTCCAAACTATCGAATAGTTTTCAAAAACCGGCCATGTCAAGGTTATAAATAAACATTTTCTTGTTATTTTATTTTTATTTTATTTGTTTTCCGCACGCTCGAAGAAAAAATAGTATTCCTAACTCTTGCGGAAAATTTATTTTTCGCACATGATTGCAATCGCTTGCGGAAAAGTGACACTTTCCGCACTTGTTAGGAAATATACTATTTTCTATAAGCGTGCGGAAAAGTCCACTTTTCCGCACGCATTTTAGTGTGGAAAGTGACACTTTTCCGCACTAGTGCGGAAAAGTAAATTTGTTACGATTTTGAGGTGTTCTATAACATTTAGACCGTTCAAAATACATTTGTATCTTTCCTAGCACACGAAATATCCTAAAAATATTCAAATTGACTAAAATTTTGCTATATTTTCAATATTTTCGATAAAATAAAGTTTTCAGTAAAATAGGTTCAAATTATAAGTTTTAAACCTCCCCGGTATAAATATTGTCATTGTCAATGTCAAACAACAATGAACACTAGTGGGTTTAGATTTGGCATCTTAAATCACCATAGCAACAAAGTACAAACAAACTGTCAAAACAAAGCCAATTTTGCAGATACAAGCGTCTTTTGAATTTTTCAAACAAAAAAATCAGATTTTCAATGGATTCTTCGGACGAAGATCTACCCTAGTCAGTTCTAGAAGCCACTAGAATATGAATAATAATAATTGATTTGATTAAAACGTTTTGAATATAAATAATTTTCTGATTAATTTTTAGTTTTTTCCTCACGCTTATAGAAAAAACAGTGTACCTAACTCGTGCGTAAAGTGTCTTTTCCGCACTTGATTGCTGGCCAAACTCCGCTATCGCGTCGTTTGGCCATCTGCAATCGCGTGCGGAAAAGAGGCACTTTCCGCACTAGTTAGGTAAACTACTATTTCACGCACGGCGTGCGTAAAAGTAATTACTTTTACGCACGCTAATTTATAATTAAAGTTTTATATAAATTGCACTCACTCTATATATTGTTTTTGTCACTTGATATACTAGATGACACTGACAAGCTTATTTGATATTTACCGCCAGGCGTCAGGTTTTTAGTTTGATTTGTCTTGGCGGCGTCAAAATGGATTTTGAAATTTGTGCTGGAAATTAAGATTTTGAACTGCCAAGGTTAATATTTGTTATTTTTACTAAATAAAATTATAATTATATACTGTTATCAAACCAAAAAATTTGGCTTGAATTTATACCGATTATAAAAATGTCATTTTTTATTGCTATTATAATTTTTATTTGGTCCAAATAGTATCATTTTTTACAAAAAAAACAGCGTGCGTAAAAAAAAATTTCACGAACGTCAAACCAGTTTTTTACGCACGCCGTGCGCAAATTTTTTTTTTTACGCACGGTATGCGGGACGCTGAAATTTTCACATGAAAATTGGTGCGAAAAACGCGTTTTACGCTCGCAAGTAGGAATAAGTATTTCTTCTACGAGCTTGCGGAAAGTGACATTTTCCGCACTTGTTAGGAAATATACTATTTCCACACACGAGTAGTTGACCAAGGATTTTTTGCACTTGTTATGATAATGGCTATTATTATATTTGACAGTGCGACATATTTTATAAATCATTAAAAGATGGTCTACCACGTTGTCAAATAATTTGCAAAATTTGTTTTACTGAAATTGTTTTAAAGATCTTTTAATATAATGCCAGTCTTAGATTTTTGTGGAAAAATTACTTTAATTTATTTCTGTTTGACATTCTTTCTTCTCGAAAAATAATATTACATTTTTTGCAAATCGGTTGTTTTTCTTTTCAAACAGATTCTTCTGCCAAATATTTTCAATCTACCGCGTCATTTAATTTTTTTTAAAAACACTATTTGATTTTCCTCAAGAAGATCAATTGTTTCTTTCGCTTGCGCAAAATTATTTCTTCTACGAGCTTGCGGAAAGTTTCACTTTTCCGCACGCATTTTAGTTTTGAAAGTTCCACTTTTCCGCACGCTTTTAAAAACTTAAAAATAGGTACCTTAATATTACTTTGTTACGGTGTCCTTAACTGTCCAAATTATCGAATAGTTTTCAAAAACCGGCCATGTCAAGGTTTTAAATAAACATTTTCTTGTTATTTTATTTTTATTTTATTTGTTTTCCGCACTCTCGAAGAAAAAATAGTATTCCTAACTCTTGCGGAAAATTTATATTCCGCACTTGATTGCTGGCCGAACTCGCTACATCGTTCGGCCAACTGCAATCGCGTGCGGAAAAGTGACACTTTCCGCACTTGTTAGGAAATGTACTATTTCCACACACGAGTAGTTGACCAAGGATTTTTTGCACTTGTTATGATAATAGCTATTATTATATCTTTGACAGTGCGACATATTTTTTTATAAATCATTAAAAGATGGTTCACGTTGTCAAATAATTTACAAAATTTGTTTTACTAAAATTGTTTTAAAGATCTTTTAATATAATACCAGTCTTAGATTTTTGTGGAAAAATTACTTTAATTTATTTCTGTTTGACATTCATTCTTCTCGAAAAATAATACTACATTTTTTGGGTCTAGGAATTGATATGTTCGAATTTATATCTTATTTGACAATATAGTTTTGACTATTAATTTAGGTAAAACCTCGGGTAAAACAATTTTTTTTTGACAAAAGTAATAGTAAACGAATCCCAATGGGTAGATTTAATTTATATCTATTTAAAAAACATAGCTTTAAAATTAAAAAATTGATTTAATAACTTTACATTATATTTTTTCTAATTCGCATTGTGCGTTTTTTAAATCTTTCAAATTATGGGTCTGGTAATAATTTTTAGTTGTTTTAAAAAATAAGAATAATTGAAATTTTTGGGGCTAAACCCAAAAAGGATAGTTCCTAATTTAACTCTATATCACAAATACTAGGAGGCTATGTAAGTTTTTCGGCCGGTAGATAAATACAAAAAATACCAAACTCTATGAAAAACGTGTTTTATAAAATAAAGATGATACCTCAAAAAAGTGTCGAAATTGGAATACCTCCTGATTTTTAAATTAAACTGTAATTTTATCGCGATTTAAAATCTCTAAACGTACATATTTATTTTAAAAACATATATTCCTTTATAGTTATTAATAAGACTGGTTAGCCACAGAATACCAGCGGAAGAATTGGCAAAAAAGGACGACCTAACTCTACTTTTTTTGGCTATAACTTCCTGGTGTGCTCCATATAATATGATGTGGAGGAAAAGCGCCGCTGAAGTGCTTATGACGCTCTCGAGGCATGGGCTAACCCCTCCTGTTGTAGGGTATATACATAGTAAGTAATTGGTAACATCACTTAAGGGGGCAAACTACGCCCGAAAACTTACCATTTGACAACACTGATATCGCATTTTTTGGCCAAATCTTTGTTCTAATAGAAATAGAAAACGAGAAAGCGGAACGCGTCGAAATTTTGAGGGGTAGTTTTTTAAAGCATTTTGAACAAAAGTATCTTAGCAGTTTTTCGCGAAATCATTTTATTCAAAAAATAAAAAAAAAGTTATGGCTAAAACAAATCAAATATTTCAAAACAATGTTTGGCATTTCAGTAGCCTGTGTTATAGAAAACTGTTGCGAAATTGTTTCGATTTTTGTATTTTTTGGAAATGTACAAAAGAAAATCAAAAATCTAACAAGATATGTTTGAAGATTTTAAAAAAATCTTGCATATGAACAGAAATAATGTTTTAACTAGTTTTTTATAGAAGAAGAATCTATTAGGATTTACAAAAGCGTGCTCAATTTTATATTTGCTGCAGGACACCATCATCAAGTTTTGGGTGAGCTGTTCCTTTAACATTTCTTTGTATACAGTTTTATTTTGTGTAAGTTTATTCATATCAAGTTGTTCATAGCGAATAGGCTACACTTCTCATGTGACCCACAAAAAATTGTAGCTGATCTACAAAAAAAAAGGTTTTAAGGCACTGGAGGCCAGCAACAAACTTAAATGGAGAACAAGACAACCTCTTAATATGTTTATGCTCACATTTAGTCACGATGAAGATATCAACAAAATTTTTGAAATTTTCAGTATCCTTGGGATTGAAGTGGAAATAAAAGCACTAAAAACCTCAAAATTAGTCCCTCAATGCAAAAGATGTCAATCTTATGGACACACGCAAAAATATTGCGCTAAAGAACCACGTTGCGTAAAATGCGCGGGGAAACATATCCCCAAACCAAAAGAATCTGAGCCAAAATGCATCCACTGTGGAGGCAAGCATCCTGCTAACTACAGAGGATGCCTTGTTGCTAAGGAAATACAAAAATTGAAAAATAAACCTAAGAAACCGAATCTCATACCAAACGTGGGTACAAATATACAAAACCAACAGACAAGAAACACAGTCACACAAAACTCTGTGACAAGGACATACAGCCAAGTAGCAGCAACAGCTACTATACCTGATATTAATATCAGTAGTCAAAATACTATGGAACAAACACTACAATTAATTTTGGAGAAATTGAACAAACTTGATGAGCGATTAACTAAACTAGAAAGTAGCAATAACGGAGCTACCAATATGCCTCAAAATGGTCAGTAATCTTAGAATCGTAGCTTGGAATGCCAATGGTCTCTTGCAACATCAGCAAAACTTGCAAGTTATTCTAGACATAGAAAAAATTGACGTCTGTCTTGTGTCAGAAACGCATTTCACTAACCAGTCTCACATTAAATTTAAAGGTTTTAAAGTGTATCATACAACTCACCCTAGCAATACTGCACATGAAGGAAGTGCTGTACTAATTAAAGAAAATATATCACACTATGAGGAGATGAGATATAAAACCATAGAGATTCAAGCTACATTAGTAAGTGTAAAAACCAAAACATATACATTAGTCATAAGTTCTATATACCACCAAGGCACTTACTAAAGGAAAAATCAATATCTTAATTTTCTCAGAAAATTAGGAAACCGTTTTATAATTGGAGGTGACTTTAATGCAAAAAATACCTACTGGGGATCTAGACTGACGAATTCTAAAGGAAAAGAACTTTTGCAAGCTATTAGTGAATATCAATGTGAGCCGATATCAACTGGTAAGCCCACATACTATCCAACAGATCCAGGAAAAATTCCATATCTAATTGATTTTTTTATAGTAAAAAATATATCTTTGTTTTGTAGATATAGAAGAAAGTTTTGATTTACACTCAGATCATTCACCTATTATTCTAACTCTTAGTAAAAACATAATAAAGAAAGAAGCAAATATCTCACTAGTTAATAAACTGACTGACTGGATTAGTTTTAAACAAAGTCTGTCAGAAAAAATAAACCTATCAGTACCATTGCAAACGCCAGAACAAATCGATAAAGAAGTTGAATATTTTGTTACAAATATTCAACAAGCAGCTTGGGAAAACAGTCCAAAACCAAAGATAATTTTTAAGGGAAAAAACTATCCAAAGGAAATTAGAGACCTTATATTGGAAAAAAGGAAACTAAGAAGAAAGTGGCAGCAAAGTCGTGATCCTCGGGACAAAACAAATCTCAACAACATGACGCAGCGCATTAGGCGAGAAATTCTAGTAATAAAAAATTAATCTATTAACCAGTTTCTTAATGAACTTACAGATGATAAAAATACCGACTATTCTCTTTGGAAAGCAACCAAAGATTTTAAAAGACCAATTATCCAAATTTCACCCATACGAAAATCTAACAACCAGTTGGCAAGGAGTAACGAAGAAAAAGCAGATATTTTTGCAAGTCATTTAGAAAAAACATTTCAGCCCCACGAAGCACTAGATGAACACTTTCATTTAAATGAACCCCATCAAATCGAGGACCATATTAAGCTTACATCACCAAAAGAAATATTAACAGAAATCAAAAATATTAATTCGAAAAAAGCCCCAGGGTCTGATCTTATTAACGGGGTAGTCATAAAACAACTCCCCAGAAAAGCTATCGTAAAACTATGCAACCTAATTAATGCGTCTTTAAGGTATGTACCTAAACTGTGGAAAGTTGCAGAAGTTATCATGATTCCAAAATCGAGAAAACCACTCCATGACGTGTCATCTTACAGGCCAATATCTTTGCTGCCAATTATATCCAAGCTCTATGAAAAATTATTGCTTAAAAGAATAAAACCCATCATAGAAAGACAAGAAATTATTCCATCTCATCAATTTGGTTTTCGAGACAAGCATTCCACGATAGATCAAGTACACAGAATTATTAATATAATAGAAAAAGCACTAGAAGAGGGAAAAGTTTGTTCTGCAGTTCTTCTAGATGTAGCATAAGCATTTGACAAAGTGTGGCATGAAGGCCTTAATTTTAAACTAAAACGGTTTCTGCCAAAACAATATTCGGATATTTTAGAATCATACATATCTGATAGACATTTTAGAGTAAAACAGGAAGACTTATACTCAAATTTAAGAGAAATTCAAGCAGGCGTGCCTTAGGGTAGCGTACTAGGCCTTTATCTATACTTATTATTCACTTGTGATATCCCAAAGCCAGAAAATTGTCACTTAGCACTTGCCGATAATACTGGTTTATTGACAGTAGAAAAATCTATTGAAAAATGCATAGAAAAACTTCAGGATGCAGTTACCCAAGTTCACAGTTGGACCACAAAGTGGCGAATAAAATTAAATGAAACCAAATCAATTCATGTTGATTTTACAAACAAAAATATAAATCACATACAAATAACAATTAACAACATTCCAGTACCATATTCGAATCAGGCAAATTATCTAGGCATGACACTTGATGCCAAATTGCGCTGGAAAGCACATGTTAAGAAAAAAAAAAGAACTTGAGATAAGGTATAGAAAAATGAACTGGCTAATTGGAAGGAAGTCCAATTTAACAATTCATAATAAGTTACCGCTTTATAGACAAATACTGAAACCAGTATGGACATATGGTATTCAACTATGGGGTTGTGCTAAAGAGAGTAACATTCTAGTTGTACAGAGATTTCAAAATAAAGTATTAAGAAACATTGTGAATGCACCTTGGTACGTCCGAAATAGTGACCTTCATCGAGATCTAAAAATCGAAACTGTAGCAGAGACTATAAAAAAGTACGCAAAAAGCCATGAAGATGGACTCCATCGGCATGTGAATGTGGAAGCAATTCAGCTTCTAGACAATACTATGCTAGTTCGAAGACTAAAAAGAGTGAAGCCGTTTGAGCTAGTAAACTAAGTGAATTACACATAAAACAAAATAATGCTATAAACACAACACAATTGTGAGTTACAGACTAAACAAAGCGGGGAGAACTGTTGAGTGAACCCTCTGTGAAGTTTAAATCTGACTTTTCTAGTAAATTAAGTTAAAACAAAATTGCTAATTAGTCTTACTGACTAGATTGTAATACAATAAACACAGTGTGTTTGACAAAGAAAAAAGTTGTTCATTGTTATTATTAATTTTTCATTTCGAAATTGCTATCAATCCATCCCACTACTATTTTAATAATAATGCCGTAATTTGCTGTAATAAGCCTTATTGCGGAATGTTTCTATTTTAGCGAAAGCCTGCGTCGCAGTCTGCATAGAAAACATGAAAAAAGTACCTGAACTAGCACCGTTAGAGCTGGTGGAAATGTTTGTGACAGTATTTTGTTTTTTAAAAGATTCCAGTGAGGTCTCGTCAGTATTAATGGATGATTTCCGACAAGCCCAAGGCTATCAGTTTTTGTCCGATTTTCTCTTAAAGTAAGTGTTTATTATAGTTAGGGCCCATCGCACCGACTTTTTTTTCCGTTTCTTAGCCTAAAGAATACCTTATTTCGAAAAATTTCGTTGCACCGAACTTAAAGGCAGACTTATTCCTTCCTTAGTGTTGTTAAAATTAAGTCAGCTTTTTTCGTGACTTTACTGTTCCTTAAGAGCTGCTTAGATAAGATGCTGGTCACATAATGTTACCCGTGTGGCATAGCCATAGCAACTGACAATACCTACAAATGAGCAGTGTTTTGATTAAAGTGAATTTTGTCTTTTTTAAGTAAATAAAGTAAAAAAGATAGAGATCTGAGCCATGAAGGGGAGAAAAACTAGAGATATCCCAAAAAAAATAACCCCAAAATTAAATTCGCCCCGCCTGGGAAAACAGAGTCTATTAAACTAAAAAACAAAGGAAAAAATCGGCAACACGCTAGAAGCTTACCTTCTGTAATTCTGCAGCAGTCCCAAAATTTCACTGGCGGCACCGCCCCTCCTTTGACTGGAATTTCGGTCTTCAACCCGAAAACACGTGTGACTTCTTTTAGTTTTTTGGCGGAAGTGATTTCTTAATTCCCCTGTCACACCCAGGGTGGCGCTTCAAACTCCCAGCGTGAGCAAAAAACGCGAATGATTTTTGCCAAAATGATCAGGTGATCAAAAAGAAAATAACTTTCAACAAAGAGAGAAATTATCACCTGATCGGAATTTTTCCCAAACAGGACTTTCTTTTTTTGAAGGTTTTTGCAGAAAGCCCAAAAATATCAAAACAAACTTTAAGGTTAGGTTTTCCAAAAAATTCAAAATAAAACAATAAAGAAAAAATAACTGGCAGCATTAACAAAACATGTTTTTTTTTTAAATAAATAAAAATGATTTTGAAAAACTTTATTGCACAAGATAACGGCTTGATTTTGGTTCTTTTAGCACAATGTTTTTGTGAAAAAATATACCTATGTATTGATAACAAAAAGATTTGTAAGGAAGAAACATAATTTAAATAAAGTTGAATCTTATAATCAAACAAGTTTCGTGGCTAATCGAGCAAAAAGGAGTTTTTTGTTTCCCTTATATTTTTCCGTGGGTAGCCTGAAAGGTTAACCTCACGGGGGTCCAAGATCTAATGGACACCTAATAAGTGTTGACAGTTAACCGTTTCGTCCTTATGGGACTCCTCAGAACACTGCTGGTCAATGTGACAAATCTTGCGAAGTTAATCAGACGGTTTTGTCTCTAATTCTCGGTAGATGGCGCCTCTTGCTATAGTTCGCTCACTAATTACATTTAATTAGAGACTATAGCGATATAATCGTTATAGTCTCTAATTAAAACCGTCTGATTAACTTCGCAAGATTTGTCACATTGACCAGCAGTGTTCTGAGGAGTCCCATAAGGACGAAACGATTAACTGTCAACACTTATTAGGTGTCCATTAGATCTTGGACCCTCGTGAGGTTAAGCTTTCAGGCTACCCACGGAAAAATATAAGGGAAACAAAAAACCTCTTTTTGCCCGATTAGCCACGAAACTTGTTTGATTTTTAAATTCACGGGTACGAAATTCCACGTTTGTTAGTATTATTTGGCTTAAAACTTCCGTTGATTGACGCTCACTGTCTTGAAGACGGGTAAAAATGCAATCTGTGTTGATCCGGCCTGAAAGACAAAGCTGTCGTAGGTCACGGACTATAGTTGTTTTCTTTTATTTGCATTCGATCTTTTCATTGATCGATATTGTATAGCAGTGTTTTCGCCTGCTTTTAGTTTTTTGTTTCTCTCGTATCTCGGTAGATGGCGCCTCTTGCTATAGTTCGCTCACTAATTACATTTAATTAGAGACAAAACCGTCTGATTAACTTCGCAAGATTTGTCACATTGACCAGCAGTGTTCTGAGGAGTCCCATAAGGACGAAACGGTTAACTGTCAACACTTATTAGGTGTCCATTAGATCTTGGACCCCCGTGAGGTTAAGCTTTCAGGCTACCCACGGAAAAATATAAGAGAAACAAAAAACTCCTTTTTGCCCGATTAGCCACGAAACTTGTTTGATTTTTAAATTCACGGGTACGAAATTCCACGTTTGTTGAATATAATTTTTATTACAGTATTTTCGTCCGATTTTTGAGTTGACGGTTGTTTACAGCCTGGTGGGTACAGCGGTAAGGGTAGGATAGGACTGACCAGTGTAGGAAAAAAAGTAACAAGACGATTTTCCTTTCTGCCTTTACATTTTCAAATCAAAAGACGACAATTTTTTTAATGTTTTAATTGTTTTAAATCCATAAATAAATAAAAATTAACGTAACAAATGTTCAAACCTATCACCATTGACTTCAATACATTTTTGAAACCGGTCTCTTAAATTATTTATTGTTCTGGTTATTAAATTAGAAAAATTTTCATTAAGCTCATTGGCAGACAGTGATATTAATTCTCTGAGCTATCGAGTATTCCTCGCTTCTAATCTGTAAACTTTATCTTTAAGGTGACCTCATAAAAAAATGTCTAAATGAGTTAAATCAAAACTGTTGGGTGGCCAGCGTATTGTGCCGTTTTTCCCAACCCATTCATTAAAATTATTATTTAAGAATTCTCGAACCTCATGAACATAATGAGGAGGAGCCCCATCTTGCTGAAAAATCAATCTTCTTCTTTGATTTAGTGGCAAGTCATCCAAAAAATTTTGTAAGTAATTTTGTAAAAAATTTTGAAGTAAGTGCAGGTGGCGCCTATGGGGTGGGCGGGGTGTTTTGAAAAATACGTCATTTTTATTCCCCCTTGATTTTATAGAAACGGTATTTTTTATTTTATTTATTTTTTTTTTGCTTTAAAAATTATAGTTATATATATTAAGTTTTCAGTGGCCCAGCCTGTATAGTCAAAGTTCTTTATAGTTGCAGTTTTTGAAATATAAAAATTTCTTAAAAATGCATATCTTGCAAACCACAGCAGCTAGCGATACTCGGTTTTCAAATTTATGTTAAAAATTAAAATTTGCCAGTCATAAATATAAACAACAGCAACAGTACCGGTAATTTTAATTTTTTTTTTAATAAAATAAAAATAAAATAAATAAATATATACACATTAATTGAACATTACATTTTCTACAAAAATAAAGCTATTTTGATATCCAGAACAACTAGATCTTATGGTTATGGTCCAATTGATTAGTCATGATCAAAAATTGTGTGATCTGTCAAATACCCAACCCTAAATATTAGGAGTATGCAGAAAGTTATATCCCATCTTTTTTGTGGTTTCAGTTCATAAATATTATTATTTAAATCGTTTTATTTTAGGTTAGGCAACGAAAAATCGTTAGACGCTCAAGAATCAATTAGGAACTTAGTATTAATGATAACGTCTCTTTGTATGTGCGGCTACATGGAGCTCAAACCGTCGCAGTCGTCTTGCGGGAGTCTATTTCAACTGCAAGGTTAGTCTTATAACGTTAAATTCTTTCAACATTTATGGTATACTCTGTCAAAGTAGGACCACTTTTGCGAGGTTTTTGGCTTGATCTAACACATGACAAATATAATTTAAGGTAAATAATAATGATAGTTAAATAATCAACTAATAAATTGTGAGTGCACATGATGATTCTTTATATTTGCATGGCCTTTTACTTGGGTTATTATAAGTGCAGCAATTTTCTTAATAAAACGAAAACATTTTTGTTATAAATAGCTTGAAGAATACCACCGGTTATAGTGAAAAAATATAATTTATTGTAATTTTAATTTGGCTTGATATTAGTTCAACTAAGATGTATCTTAAACTTTAACATAACTAAAACTAAGAAAATAACTTAATGTGTACAAATAATCGTGAAAGGAATCACCAAATATACGGTACGCTAAAATACAAATTTTGTACATATAAAATATAAAAAGCAAACAAAATTATATGATTATTGGTTTTAGTTCCATACAATTTATTCCGAGATTATTTCTTCAATTTCCTCTACTGTATCGGATTCTGCAGATAAGTTAGGCAATATGTCCGACACATATAGGTCGACGCCATCTTCAATTTCAAGATAATATAGCATTTCTTGATCTACTGGAACATGATTTCTAGAAGAAGGTTTTCGTAACGTAGCTAAAAAAGGATCCGAAGTATTCATTAGATCCTGGTTTGTGTTGATCCCTGAACTTTTTCTACAATGGTGTAATCGGTTATCTCTTATTTCTTTATGCCTGGCTTCAAGTGCTTCTTCAGACAATTCACCTATCGGTAAATGAAATGAAGAAACAATCTCAGACCCGTGGACAAGCAATTTGTGTACACTGCTTGGCATGTAATACCAAGAATATAATCTTAATCCTGAGCCGTTTTAAGAATACTATTAACAGTTTTGTTGAGTAAATTTTGTAAATTTAATTCATCTCCAGATTCAGATATTGTTTCAGGTTCGATAGATACGATTTCTTTATCGATTGCAGCTTGTACTAGCTTGGAATAAAATCTTAATGATATTTATTTGTAACTGTTCTCAATATATTGTATTGATCCTTGGTAAGATGCAAATCGTAAAATAAACTCAAAGCCTCTTCATTGGGCAATACGACATATTTGAATCTGGATGATTCAATCTGCCTGTTTGTTTTGCGGCAAAAATAATTTCCTCTGGGCTCCTCGTACTCAACAAATTAGAAACGCGTTGTTTTTCTGTTTTTACTGAAGCATCCACAAAAGCTTTTTGGCATCTTCCACGACTACATCCTGGCTGATTAATAGTATTTTGTGCTAATAATACATCCTCAATAGGCTTTGAAAAAGTGGTAAGTGAATCAACCCAAATATGATGCCGCCTAATAAACTGCTGTCGGTTACGTGAAGCGGTTGCCCATTTTTTAGCAAATTGTGTGCTCAATAGCCGAACGAACTTTTTCAAACTGGTTTCTAGATATTTGTCCCAGTGAACTACTGCTAAATGTGTCCGAATTTGATTCACAGTAGCACTACTAGTTGCTTTACAGGAAAGCCCCATTTCGAAAATGTCCTAAATTTTAAGGGAGGGTCGACCTGGATCAAAAAAAAAATACTCTGCCAATATATGGGCCCCCCCCTTTCGTTTGATATCACACACGACATATTTTCACGTAAACTCTAATTTTTGAAATCTACCCCCACCCTTTTTGAAAAAAAAACTAAAATGTATTTTGTTTAACTCCATACTCAATTACCTTTCGTTTGATATCACACTCGCCATATTTTCACATAAAGTCTAATTTTTGAAATCTTCTCCCACCCTTTTATTTGGCTTGTGTTGGGTGGATTTTGTTCATTTTTAAATGGGACCATCTCGACCCAAGACCCAGCCTAGGTACCAAATTTCATTAAAATCGGCCTAGCGGTTTTTGAGTTATGCGCGTTGGTCGTTACAGACAGACAGACAGACAGACAGACATACATACAGACAGACAGACAGACAGACGGCGCGACAAAAAAGTTTCAAAATCATCTGAAACGCAAAGATATAAAAATTTTTGAAATCGGAGCAACTTTTTTTTTCTCGAAAAAATTAGGATCACCATAGCTTACACTACTATAGTATAGTATATGTGTGAGCTAATATTTTTCGCAAAATCGCAAAAAATCGCAAGTTTTTATTTTTTATCTCAAGAACATAAGTTTCGAGCTTTACATAAAACGCAAAATCTTAGGTAACAAATCCTAACATTTTTTTAAACGCTTAAATAAACTCTCGGATTAAAAAAAAAATATTTGAATGTCAACTTTAAAATCCTTAAACTCTATGTACAGAAAAACGTAAATAATTAAAAATAAGTGATATCGGAAGCACATACCTTCTTTAAAATTATCCATTAAATAAACAAATATATTAACTCAATTTAACTATTATGCAACCCTTTTATTAGACGCATATTCTGCAAATGATTCTCACATGTTGACACGCATCGACATGCCTGAGTTTGCACGCTTCAAAAAATTATTTTTCGAAGACTGGATAATCACCTGGTGGTAATTTAATGAAGTTTGGGGTTTTCCGTTGCGTTTTATGTATTAGCTTTAATTTTACACGACACTTCTTTTAAATATTTTTGTCCATGGCTCGTCCTAATGTGCGACGTCGGCGTCTGACGTCGCGTTTATCGCAAGCAACGTATGCGTAACGTAATATGAGGTCTAAATGCTACTTGGGATATGCATATGATAAATAAAGAGGTCGGAAATGTCACAAAAGTGTAACTGTCTACGGCAAGGACTATATATATCGATCGATTAAAAGATAGATTAAAAAGAGAGAATCCATACCTGACCTTCGAGAGCATTTTCGAGTCTTGTAGGTCAGGCAGCGGCATTTAAGCCAAATAAATACTATATATATATATATATATATATATATATATATATATATATATATATATATATATATATATATATTTATCGGTTTCACAACGTTCTAAATCTTCCGATACCTAATCTCCACTCGCTTTTGTTTGCCCATAATTCATCATCTAGGCCTCTTATTCTTATTTCACTATCTGTTCCTTCTCTCCAGCTTCTTCTTGGCCGTCCTCGTTTTCTTCGACCAGTTGGTTTCCATTGTAGTATTTGTTTAGGTAGTCTTTCATCATTCATTTTTTGTACATGTCCGTACCAAACCAGTTGTTTTGTTCTTATATCATCCACTAAAGTACGTTCACCCACTGTCATAATTTCTCTTATTCTTTGATTTGTAACTCTTTCTCTTTTTGATTTCCCTGTTGCTCTTCTCCAATAGTCCATCTCTGTAGCGGAAAGCATTTTTTCTGTTCTATCCTTGATTGGCCATACTTCTGAGCCGTATGTAATAATACTTTTTACAATGGTGTTATATATAAGCTTTTTGTTATGTTTTGATATACTTTGGTCCCAAATTATTCCATTTAATAAAGTTATTGCTTTTCTTCCTTGTACGTTTCAATCTTTTATAGCTCTGTCTAGTGTTCCGTCAGCTGTAATTTTTAGACCTAAGTATTTATACTCATCACAGGACTGTTTAAACTTTATTATTATATTGAATAAATTAGATTTTGTTTTTTTTAGGCTTTGTTTTGCCGCAGCCGGCCGGTAAAGGCACAAGCATCAGAAACATTCAGGCGTTTCAAGTGTTGCAGAGCTGTTTTTTAAAATCCGGTTCAACACTCATCTGCAGCAGTATTTTAGACGCCATTTCTACTATCTACCATTCCGATAACGCAAATTATTTCATACTGGAAAACCAAAACACGCTTAGTCAGTTTATAGAAAAGGTAAGAACAGTGAACTTTAATATAATCCTTGTAGTTCTAACAAACATTAAAAAAATATATTAGAAATTATTATACAGGGTGTTTCAACTAAAAGGTTCATTCAACAGAGGTGTTTTTGGGTATTTTTCGTGTGAATTTGGAGAAACGCTCGGACACGTCGATTTTGTTTGCAAGGGGGACACTTTGGTTATCTTGAAATTTTTGTAGCACGAACTCTCTTCGAGGGGTATACTTTACCCCTATATTTTAAATAGGGAATTTGAATGTCCTTACATGTTTTATTTATTTTGTTAGATCAATAAAGAATCTTGTGCGGTTTTTCTTGGCCCACCCTACGTGTGGGTAAGTACATATCAAATCAACCAATGGTTTGGACCTTGTCACTTTTGATTTTCATAATTTTTGGTCAAATTCTTTACTAAGTAGAAAGAAGTAAAAATGCAAAATTTTAGACTTTTTAGCAGTCTAGTTTTTGAGTTATTAATTTTTTTTAATGCTTAATATCGTCTTTTTTAGGATTGAACTGATTTCTTTAAACCCTTGTTATTCATAAAGTCTTGGGCATATCGAGGTAAAAGTTGCTGTGTAATCTTATAGGTCTACAAGCTTAATTATGGAGTGGTATCCTTCTTGTAAAAAAAAATGTAGGGGTCTACCACAAAATTTATTTTTGATGCAGTTTAAAAACGAATTTTTTATTTTGTTCAATTTTTTTATATTTGTTTTCTAGATTATTTATTTACATGCAGGCCAAGTTTTATCATGGGATGACAGTGGGTTCCTATTTAAAAATTTATTTTTGTAAATTGATGTTGTTCAAAATTATTTTATTTTACGTTAAATATAACTATTTGACAATTTCTCTAGTTTCATATTTTACCTTTAAATTAGCCGTGACTGGAATTACACTATTTCAAAAGTTTTTAATCATTTTCACTTACTTACTACGACGCCTAAGTTAAGATTACACATCCACTCTGTCACATTTCTGGAATTTTTCACTATCGTGGGATGATTTTATACCAACCAATTTTTTTTCGATTTTCAATCTACCATTTCGATTTCGGTAACTACGTAAAATCAAATTAATTTCCAGAACGGATACGTCGCAAAGCCACGAACAGACTGAGAAAACACGCTACGAAACGCCATGTTTACGCAACTTTTGTTTTTTACAAAAAGTCATCAGTCAAAATAATACGCCACCTCTGATATTTAATTACCTTACGGCCGATTTTGTCACTATTTTAAGAGCAGGGGCGGTTCCTCCATAAGTGCACATGTGCACGTACACTTCTAAATTTTACTTAAAAAATCTGACCATTATTTAATTAATAATTTCATCATAAAGTATCAATAAACCCTCTAAATGGAATTCACCAAAGACTTGAATACTAACTAAGAATTAATACCCGGTATGTATGTGTTTGTATTTGAGTTGAAACGAGGATGCGTAGGTTGTCGATCGTTGGCGCCGAGCTTAACTGGATCCAAATTCTGTGCACCGTTGATGTTATGTCGCATTCTAACTACGAAATATAGAATATTACAGTACACAGAATCTGGGCCTTACTTCGGTTCATGCTCTTGTGAATCAATTGCGGCGATCGATAACGTCCGCACCCTCGTGATGCCACCCACCGGTTGCCGTTGGCTGTGAAAGGTGCAGCTTAAATTAGTGCACTGAGACAACTTGGCGTTATCTGTTGGGTGTGGCTCCAATAATTTTTTGGTGTAAACCCCTAAAGGTTTACTCCACGCGCAACGACTGTTTAAGAGATAAATAATGTAACTATTTTCATCAATATCAAACATTGCAGCGAGAAAGGACGAAAAGGGGGCATTTATGTACAGGTTCTCAATTATTCTTGTGAGCCCGTTATTATGTACGTTTTTTAATTAATTGTTTCTTTATTTAAATGTCAACGTAGCGAAACCAGATGCCCATGGTGTCCACGTTTTTATAATATACATGCTACATAAATAAGATGCCTCATAACAATATGTGCACTTTAGATATTAATTTTTATAGTAATAAAAATATCGCACAATATATGCATCAAGATTAAAATACATTTTTTTAACGATGATCCCATTATCATCCCAAGGTAAAATTTAGCACATTTTATGGTGTCCACGTTTTGATAATATACATGCTACATAAATAAGATGCCCCATAACAATATGTGCACTTTAGATATTAATTTTTATAGTAATAAAAATATCACACAATCATCCCAAGGTAAAATTTAGCACACATGTATACAAATAGTCTAAGAAAAAAATTTATAAAAATTAAGAAAAACAAAAAATCAGTTTTTGAGATTTCATCAAAAATATAATTTTGGCATAGACCCTTTTTTTTAGGAAATGAGGCTATCAACACATCGAAGTTTGGCTTGTGAATCGTTCTCTACAGATAGCGAGTTTCAGCTAATTATCTTAAACGGTTTAAAAGAAGTTTAAAGAAACCGATGCAGGCTAAAAATGGGTCAATATTTTTATTTTTGGAAACGCATCTCAAAAAATATGCAACCAAAAAATTTAAAAATTTGTATTTTTACTTTTTATTAGGCGGAGAATAATCATCAAAAAACTCTAGGTTCAAAAATATTATTAAATTGGTTGAATTAATGTGGGCTTACCCGTGTGAGTTAATATTTGATTTTTTCAACAGGTTCATCACAAGCACGCGGAGGTGCAGAAGAAACTGTTTGAGTTGGTAGAATTTCTCGTTTTCACCTTGAATTTTGTTCCGTGCAAAGAGCTGATTTCAATGTCGCTGTGCCTAAAATCTCACAGCCTAAACTACGCCGACTGTGTCGTCATATGCATGGAAACTTTGCTGGAAATTTTGAAATTTAACCCTATTTTCAAAGACGCTTACAGCAAAGTGGGGCTGCTGGAAGTGTTTGTGACTTTGTTAAGTCGATACGCAAGTTTTTTGGAAAATAAAAAGTCGGCCAAGGTCAAGGGACAAGAGTATGCGATACCTGCTAGCCAGGAGAGACTTGGAGGTAAACCCCATTCAGTTGTTTAAAGTAATCTTGTCACGGTCATTAAATAAACCGGTTGTCTGGTAACTCGGTGTCATGACGGGCGTGACGTCAGAGCTACGTCACAGTTTTCCTAGGAAACAGCAGTTAAACGCTGTTTATAGGGTAATTTTGTCTTTTGCCAGTAGTAGAGTAAATTTGTAAAAGGGTATATTTTTTTATATTTTGCATAGTAGTACCTAACACCAAAAGCTAAATTTTCATTCGAGGATCCCCGATTTTCCGGCCCCAGAATCCAAGATGGCGGCTGCCAAAGTTAAGAAAAAAAATGATTTTCTTGTATTAAGAGAAACTAAATTAATTTTGGTAAATTTACTTTAAGCGGGATATACTCAATTTAAAAATGTAAAAAAAAATTACACCTGTCACTGCAAAACAAAATGGCGGCTATATTTAAAAAAAATCGTTTTTCTTCGATATTTTCTTTATTTTTTGTGCGATATTATATTTTAATACTTCATATTAAAGCTACTGACCAGTTCTTTAAACCTGCTTAAATGAAATGAAAAGTTTCCCAGCCGACACAAAGATGGCGCTTAATTTGTCAAAAATAAAAGAGACCTTTACAACCAGTAGACCAAATTAAATTTTTACAAAAAATTTCGGATTTTATCAGTAGTAATAAGCCAAATTTTGTAAAAATTTATAAAAAGTTACAATTTGACATTTAACATTTTAAGATGGCGGCCGAAGTTCAGATAAAAAAGTAATTTTTTTGTTCTTGTTTGACACAACTAGTATTGCCGTGTACTATATTGATTTATACTAAATGGGGGTCACCGATTGTAAATATTTCATAATAAATGACATATGTCTATTATTATCCAAGATGGCGGCGGTCAAAATATAAATACAACAGTATCTTTTTGGTTTAGTAAATCTTTTTACCAAGATATGTAGTTTTATATTAATCTTAATTAGTTTTAAATTGTAGTGTACAAAAAAAATAGAATTTATTGATTTTTTAAAGATGGCGGCCCAAAATGTAAAAAAAAACATTTTTGTTTATTTTTTCGAAATTTAACGAAAAAAAAAACTAAGAAAACCAAGACATCTCGTTAAACAAAACACAGATGTTTTAGATATGTCAAAAAAGTTGACATATGTCACGTGCAGGGTGATTTTAATAAATTGACATATTTTACTTAATAGCTATCTCCGAATATTGATCTAACAGTAACGTTTAAATTAGCAAAGTTAAATAATTTTTTCTAAATCATTAGAATCTGATGTCAAAAATGACATATGTCATACACTTGTCAAACTATTGACATATGGTTTATTTTTTTAATTGAAACACCCTGTATATAATATTTTTAATTGATAGGGCTCCTTTTTCTGATTTCAAAAATATATAATATGTTGACATTTAGTCCAGCGGTTGTTGAAATATTTGCATTTGCACACTCATCTTGGAACACCCTGTATAATGCTCAAATAGGAGGGAAGGAATATTATCGTTACGTATTGTATTATTTAATTAATTTTTCTTGAAATGCGTTAACAAGGGGGGGGGATCAAAAATCCTGAATCTTTGCGTTATCATTACTGCCATTGACTTAAAGTCATGTCAATCTCCTTTCTTTTAATAACATTTCTAAAAAAAATCTAATTTTAATTACTTCCTATCCATAAACAAAATCAATATTGCAGTGTGAGGCGAAGAAAGTTAAATTAATTTGAACAAGAGAGTCAAATTAACTCAGGAAAAATATTTATAATCGTGTCCTGAATCTGATATTTATAAAACTGTTGGAATTTTTTTCATAAATTTTCAAATTATTGAATTTTTTAATTAATTTTGGTATTTTTCCGGCATCTATCTTTATTTCTCTCATAATATAACGTATAGGTCTCTCTTTATTGATCGTGGAGCAGGCATATTGCCGCGTCATAGGCTGCCGAGTTCTTATTGGCTGGGAGTTACCAGACAACCGGTTTATTTACGGACCGTGCTCTTTTGTAAGTTTGTAAAAATAAGTCAAATAATCAAGCTGGCGATTATTTGACTTATTTTTTTAACCAGTGAAAGACGCCCGAACGAGGAGCTGGCAACTCACAACATTTAAATAAATAAATATAGTTGTTTAGTTAACGTTTGGCAGACCAACTTACTGGCTTTGATTATTTTTGGTTATTTTATTCTACCCATATGGAGGATGAAAAAAAGTATCACACTGTGTCCCTTCGTTGAAAAATAGTTGTTTTTTAATAGTTTTTTTTTTCATTTGGTTTGTTTCTTAATATTTGAACAAGATGCTTAAATTTGAAATGGTAAAAATACAAAAAAAAACATGTAAAAATAGTAAAAGTTGTTTTTTGATTAATTACACAAAAGATACAATTTAGAGAAAAACAATTATATACAATAATTACAAAATTATTTGAACCATATTTACGAATGAGGTAGCTTTTGGGTAGCTTTATTAAAAAAACGAAAAAGCAAATTTTTCGTAATGCAATTCGTCAAAAGATACTTTAGTCATTTTTGGGCCCCGTTTTAATTAAAATTATTTTGCAAGAAAAACAGACTTCCCATTTTTACGTTTTATCCCTAAAATTTGTGATAAAAAGCACACTTTTAATCTCCAAAGTGCAAAAAAAACTATTTTTTAGAAATATTCGCCCACACAAACACCAGAATAATTTTTGGCATATATATTGTAAGACTGATAGCAGTATTTTTATAATTTTATTGACTACCTCAAATTATTCTTCTTATCGATTCTAAAATATTTAATTTTTAATTTTGCTCACAGTAGTATAAATATTTAGGGATTTTTTTAAAAATTTATTATCACCTATAACCACTCGCCATCACCGAATAATAAGCCTCATATCTTTTCCAGATTTAGTGCCATTTTTGACACCTTGCTGCCGCCATTTTTGACGTTGATGAGAGCTGTCACAATTTTATATCTGTCCAAATGGCGGCAAGACTGGTTTTAAGGGTATATCTAAACAGGAGATGATGTGAGGTCTCTCAACCGGGGTGGTAACCAATGTGTTATAAATTATTAGGATTGAAATATATTATTTAAAAAAATACAGCACCCTTAGTAGCAGCCCGTAGCAAAAAATATTTATGCTACCTTTTTGCTAATTCATTGGACTAATATTTAGGATAAGACCTTGCAAATCTTTGCAATTTTTTATAACCTTAATAAAATTTAAAAAATATATTTTTTTGTAAGCATAACAGTTTTAATAAAATTATTTTAAAAGCGAGATGTCAATTTGACAAAATTTTATTTAAACAAATAGCGTAAATATATATCACTGTAATACTTAAAGAAATTTTTTTTTTATATTTAAATGCAGAACCAGTAAAATTAATTTTCTGATAGGTATTTTATACGATTTTTTTGTACCTGATTTAAAATAACGACTTTAACTATTTATTTTGTTCACTTTCGCAAGTGTGACTAAAAAATAGGTTATGATTACAGATAAACTGGACATTTATCTATACTTTTGCAATATTAAAACTTTTTATGCAAAGAAGAAAGATGGAAAACTTGTCATAGATGGCGCTTCGGCGTCTCAGACAAGACGATGCCAAGGTGTTTAAACTTTCGAGTGCTCGAGCCAGTCCGCTAGATGGCGCAACAACTTGTAATTCACTCGCATTGCACTGCCGCGAGTAATTCATATATAGGAGTTGATTTTGGTTAAAATTGGCTTACCTGGGTTTGCTGTTCTCTACTGATGACGTGAAACACACAGAAACGTACGTCTAGAGATGCAACCTTGTGTAAGTAGGAAAACAACCAAAATCAACTCTTCCCTCTCCTTCTGACACTCGAAAGTTAGGCACACATACCTTTGTGTGAAGTATAAAATTCGTTTTGATTTTTATCGATCCACACACAGCACGTTTTCCATCTTTCTTCTTTGCATATGCTTCGGGCAGTACGGCCTTTTAGTTGCTACGTGATTACGTGGTTTTAATACCACATTAATGGACGAAACTTGTCATAGATGGCGCTTCGGCGTCTCAGACAAGACGATGCCAAGGTGTTTAAACTTTCGAGTGCTCGAGCCAGTCCGCTAGATGGCGCAACCACTTGTAATTCACTCGCATTGCACTGCCGCGAGTAATTCATATATAGGAGTTGATTTTGGTTAAAATTGGCTTACCTGGGTTTGCTGTTCTCTACTGATGACGTGAAACACACAGAAGTACGTCTAGAGATGCAACCTTGTGTAAGTAGGAAAACAACCAAAATCAACTCTTCCCTCTCCTTCTGACACTCGAAAGTTAGGCACACATACCTTTGTATGAAGTATAAAATTCGTTTTGATTTTTAAAACATTTTAATTGTAACCTCAATTTTTTCGAATATTGCCCACAGGAGTCCGCACTGTGCGTCGATCCAACAGACCGATATACTGATATCAGTTCCACCCGAGGTTTGAACAACCATTTAAATTACACATTTAAAACAATTTATTTAAAAAATTTCTTGTCCTTTTTTCGCATTTTTTACCTAAAATCATCAACATAATATGAAGTGGATTGCTACCTGTCTGAATAATTTCATATGAATTGACCCATGAATATTTTATTCTAGGTCTAGTTATTGAAGCCATAACCCTTTTACTGAAAGACAACCCTGAAAACGCCAAGTTATTACGCGAATGCGGGGGTGCCAAATGTGTCCAAAACTTAGTACAACATCTAGAGTGCCGCTACGTCGCCCTGGGAATAATAAGAGAACTGGTTTTAACCAGTGGTGGCGATGAAGATATGGGGAACTTACTGAATACTTTGCATGCAGCGTCCAGGAATGATTTGGATTTAAAAATTGACATTTTGGAGGCATTAAGGCTGTGCCTAAAGGAGTCACATCGGACTAGAACGGTGTTTAGAAAGGTAGGAAAGTCAACAGAATTCATAATATCAATATTATTATTTTGGTTTACTTATTTAAATCAAAATCAATATTATATTTTTTTAAATAAACAAACAGGTAATTAAACATTTTTGTACCATTTTTGCAATTACTATTTTTTAGTAATGTGTAAGTCAGGCTAGGTAGATTGTCTATTCAAGTTAGGTTGGATCAGGTAGCGTATTTACGTTTCATAATATTTAATTAGGTATACCATTTTGCAAAAATGGCTTGACAATAACTTACGATAATAAACGACAATATACTTTTAATTTAATTAAAAATATTATGAAACGAAATTCACTTGATTACCTACATGTTAGTGAAAGAAAATAAATAAAATAAAGTCTCCCTCAAAAAAAAAACAAAAAAATATACAGGAGGTTTTTACATTTACCTCACTTTACTTAAAAGCTGTGAATTTGCAGATAGTGCTGATAATATCCAACTTAAGAAAAAAAAATCAAATTTTCTTTTATCAAAAGAATAATACGTACTTTAATAAGAAAATTATAAAGCAAAAATAGTTCGACAGGTACGTCGTTTTAAAGAATGCTATGTTTGAATGCTATGTTTTGTAACATAAAACGTAAATTTTAATTTTTAATTTGATAATAATTGTATAGAATCGATATTTGCTGTGGCTACATTTATTTAATCCATGGTTTTAACAATTTAGTGCCCATTTGAAGTCGGCGCGGTTTTGAAATAGACACGGAAATGTTACAATATATTTGGGTTAAATACGTGTTGATTTTAAGAGTTTTGATCTCGAAATGAGCACGGATCTGTAAGAGAACATCGCTCATTAAACTATTACAATTGTCAGATTAAAACGCTAACATAACGAAAGCTAATCAATCAAATCTAACCGAACCGAACCAAAGCAAACTGAACCAACAATTTTTTTCAAAAAAAAACTTTCCTGACTTTCTACCCGGGATCCTAGAGGATGTGAATCCGAACCGAATTGAACCAAACCGAACCGAACCAAAGCAAGCTGAACCAACAATTTAAAAAAAAAACTTTCCTGACTTCTTTTCCGGGATCCTAGAGGTTGTGAATCGTGTTGTAGTTTAGTCTCGTTAGGTTAGGTTTGGTTCGGTTTAGTTAGGATCGGTTCGGTTTCACATCCTCTAGGATCCCGGGTAAGAACTCAGGAAAGTTTTTTTTTTTTGAAAAAAATTATTGGTTCAGTTTGCTTTGGTTCGGTTCGGTTAGATTTGATTGATTAGCTTTCGTTAGGTTAGGTTTTTGAAACTTTCTATTTTTATGAGGTTAGAAATCAAGTGAAAATCATTTAAATCATTAAAATTTATTACAACAACATCTGTCGTCGTAGTTGCCGGTGTAAGCCAATGAACAATGAACTTTGTATAGTTAATGGAAGAGTGTTTTTCAAACTTCAAAGAATTTCAAAATCTTGAGTAATATTAGTACAAATACTTTTAAACTGCTCCATAATTTTCATATTAACAAACATATAACGTCAAAATCAAACTAATAAACAGCGTGAATCGAATTAAAGTTTCAAATGTGCACTAATAAGTAAACCCCTGCGATGCGTAATTCAATACAAATCCGTGCCTTGTTCGAGCCTCGGCGCCTTAAAATCAACACGCATTTGTAACCAGATATGTTGCAACATTTCCGTGTCTATTTCAAAACAGCGCTGCCGTGAAATCAGCACGGAAACGTAAATACGCGGTCAGGTCAGACCAGGTTGGAGCCGACTTCGTTAGATCAGTTTATAATATTGTCGCACCTCGTTTTTGAGCTTTTGGGGTGCGAGCTGTATTGGTAGGGTTTTTCGAAAAGACGGGGATCGTCAGTGTCCAAACAATCTTACCAATATATATGTTGTTAAAGGTAGAATATTAAAGCGTCAGAACTAAATAAAAAGATTGTGATGTTTGAGACTTGTAATATTAAAAAGTTAAGTCAAATTTCCTTTTCTTAGAAACAAAGTTACAATTTAAATATAGGGTGTCCCAGAACTAATGGTACATAGTTAAACTGTAGATTCCCTGGGTCAAAATATTACGATTTAGCCACACTTACCTTAGTCCAAAAGTTCGTACTAACCGAGATACAGGGTGTTAAACTTTATTTTTTCAATTCGATTTTCTTTAATAACTTTTTTACTAATTAATATTTTTGAAAAAAATAACCAGTGTGTAATTTTTTTTGAAACTGGCAAGACGATTCCGTTAAAAATTTTGATGTACAATGTACAGGGTGTTCCTTGGACCACTACCATTGCATTAAAATCACTGTATTTTTTTTGTGCCTCGGTGTATACCAGTTTTTATGTAAAATAAGTTTTCCCATCCCTTTTATGTAAAAAAGTCATACTGTTTTAAAGTCGCTCAGAGCAACGGTTTTTGAGATTTTTGCATTTAAAGATTTTTATAGCATGTGAGTGAAATGCCTAATTTATGTATGATACTTTCTTTAATTCTTTCTACTAATTAATATTTTTGCAAAAACTAACCAGCAAGTAGGTTTTTCTAAAATTTGCAAGACGATTCCGTTGAAAAAGTTGATGTACAATGTACAGGGTGCTCTTTGGACCACCACCATTGCATTTAAAGCATCAGTGTATTTTTTTGTGAGTCGGTGTATACTTAAGCAGGTTTTTAAACAGAATATGATTTTAATTATTAAGTAATTTTACAAAAAGTTCTGTAATTTTAAGAAAGTTTGACAGAATAGACGCAGACAGCAACTTTATTTGATTTTATTGTTTTTTATTTTCAAAGCCCACTATAGTAAACAATTTTAAGTTTGATTTACTATTTGTCCATTTTAAAATTTTAACTTTGTTGCTGAGAGCGCCATGCTTAAGAAATTTTATATTTTTTTAAATATATAATAAAATATTAATTTTATTAATAATTATAATTTTCTTTCAAAAGACGAAAAAAATAGTTGCATTAATAAAGTATACGTACTTACCATTTTTAAAAACAGTAATACGAAGAAGTTTTTGTTCCTCATTAAAAACATCGCCCTACACAGTTGCAATAACGGACAATAATTTACAATTGTTTTGACGCACTTATGATAATTCAAGAACCATTCTGTATATTTTTTAACTTAATATTTCTTAAGAAAACATCCAATCTTAAAATGCTATAAAAAATTATGAAGTAGGTAATAATTTAATCAAAAATCTTTTACGCATACAATAAAAACTTAAAAACCGTTGCTCTAAGCGACATCTAAACACTATAACTTTTTCAATTAAAAAAAAATAAAAAAATTAATGTTTTTTTATAGAATCTTGTATACACTGAGGAATAAAAAAGTTAGACCTATTTTAATGTAACGGTACCGAGCCAGAGAACACACTGTATAATATTTTTTTTTTTTTTAACCAAAATTAAATTGTCCATGCCCTAAAATCACCAAACTCAATTTTTTGTGCAAAATTATTAATTAGTAGAAAGAATTGAAGAAAGTATCATACATAAATTAGGCAGATCACTCACATGCAATAAAAAATTTTAATGCAAAAAACTCAAAAACCGTTGCTCTGAGCGACTTTAAAACAGTATAACTTTTTTACATAAAAAGGATGGGAAAACCATTATTTTACATAAAAACTGGTATACACTGAGGCACAAAAAAAATATACTGATTTTTATGCAATGGTAGTGCTCCAAGGAACACCATGTACATTGTACATCAAATTTTTCAACGGAATCGTCTTGCCAATTAAAAAAAAACTTACACGCTGGTTAGTTTTTGCAAAAATATTAATTAGTAAAAAAGTTATTAAAGAAAATCGAACACCCTGTATCTCGGTAAATACGAACTTTTGGACTAAGGCAAGTATGCCTAAATCGTAATATTTTGACCCAAGGAATCTACAGTTTAACCATGTACCATTAGTTCTGGGACACCCTGTATAAATTTGCAATCGAACTTTTCTAGTTTCTCTCGTATCTCGGTAGATGGCGCTTTTTGCGAGAGTTTTTTCACTATTTACGTAGGATTAGAGACAAGACAAGATGTCACATTAACCAAGCAGTGTTCTGAGGAGTCCCATAAGGACGAAACAGTTAGCTGTCAACACTTATTCGTGTCCATTAGATCTTGGACCCCCGTGAAGTTAAGCTTTCAAGCTACCCACGGAAAAATATAGGAGAAACAAAATTTCCTTTTTACCCGATTAGCCACGAAACTTGTTTGTTCTTAGATTATCTTGTTCCTTGTTATTTCGTTAAAGACCCTTAAAATCTGTTTCTAACGGGGCGAAAGAAAAAAATTTGTTAATTTTGCATTTTTAGGCGAATGGCTTTGTATACGTGACCAGCGTTCTGGTGGCCATAGAAGGCCGCCTGAGCATGAAAGAATCAAACTCCCAAGTGCTTCAGCTTCTCTATTTGGTCTTTCAAACGATTTGTACTGCCATGCGGTTCGAACCCGCAAATGCGAAATTTTTTTACCACGATATTTGCAAGACTAGTTTATGTGATACCATAAGACTGTTGGGCTGCTTTCAGCCAGACAAAATTGATGAGATTAATGAAAGTGACTTTGAACCGTCTTCAAATGGTTATCAGGAAGTTTTTCATAGACTGTTTGTTGGATCTGTTATTAATCCAAAGTAAGATTTTTTTCAAACTTAAACATACGGGTGTTATAAGCCTTTTGTTCTATGTAGCTGCGCGCTTGTATGCCTGTACAAATGTAGAACCACTATTGATAGCCTAACGATAACGAAGCGGAGCTATTTTCGGGTAATGAGTTGCGACTCCTTTAAGTAAATAGATGCGGTTAAATTTAACATTGAAAAATTAAAATATTGATTAACTTTTCTACGACAGGATATCAGCTTATTTAAAAACTGTAATAACTTATGTTAGTCCACGGATAGAAAAAACGCTAAATGCAGTGGACTGTAAATATTTTAATTAATGATAGCGCGAACAAACATAAACATTGATATGAAATTACGAAATAATCAGACGTCCATAGGTAAAATTGTTGGAACCACACAACGGTAATCAGATAAGTGCACTCACCTCCTTTGAAGCCAAATTCTCCTCGTTCCAAGGGGCCCCCGAAGGATCTAATGATGTCACCACGTAGCTGAAGGGTTGAAGTTTCTAGTTCTATGCTTCAGTACACAAAATTCGAGCACTTTCAGGTGTAGATATTTGAAATAGTTGGAGAACGAAAATTAACACGCCTTTTTCTCTGGGCGATTGACAAGGATCTCACTGGTTGTTGGTGCGCATGTCTAAATACGCGGAATGCGCTTTGTCCTTCATACAGTTGTGTGTTTTTAAAAATATATATAAACAACCGCGAAATTTAGCGGGAGCTAACAACTTATATGATGAAATAATTAAAAGTTTAAAAAATGTTCTTATAATGAAATTTAAAATCAAATAAAAACTATATTATAAAATTTAAAATAATCCTGAAAATACATATGGATGATTCTACAAAATTGGTGCTGTGGAGTGGGAATGCATATTTTTCAAACACAGACTGCAAATGAAGCATAGTTTTAGTTATAAGATTTAAAACGAAATGTTTTCTTTATGGCGCATTTGAGCTTAATGTATAAAAAAAAATGCATGTTTATAATTTTTTTTATTACAAAGCAAATACCTCATTCCTCTGGTGTAGTCCCAAACCAAATATTAAAAACTCAGATTGAAAAAAATATCCTAATAAATAATATTTAACCAAGTCTCAACTATTTATCAAAAAATTGATAAAACTTAAGTTTGCAGTCATATTTTTGAAAATCCGAATTTACATCTTCTCCGGAAAATTATACAATTTTAAACCTGCTCCATTTTTAATAACACAATATTTGTGAACACCACCGGTTAATTTCTAGAGAAAGAGACGGCCCTGGATATCTAATTTGCTTGTGAGGGTGACAAGTTGTGACAGATAATGTCAACTTTAGTTTGGTTTAAGTTATAGATCTTTTTATTTTCGGCAGAAAATTAGTTTTTATCGGATAAATCAAAAAGGAACGGTTCAGTTATCATTCCTCTGGTAAGTAAATATTCGACTAATATCAATAGTATAATTTTTTTGTTGATTGTTTTAAAATTATAAGTATAGGAACTTTGTTTATATAAAACTTAAGTTAAGTAGTCTAAATAATAAAATTTTGATTTAAATTGGAAAACCATTAAGAAACTCATTCCTCTGGTACTCATCCCTCTGGAATTTTTATGCAGTAATTCCTAAAATTCGGGAAAATAAATGTTTTTTAGCTTACACCTAATTAGTTACATAAATTTAACAAAACAAAATTATTTACTGTGCTGTACAGCGTGTCCCATTTTCGATGGGATTAAATGGGAAACTCGGTTATTATTAAAGATATCGATTTTCTGATTGCACCTAACCGTGCTCTTTTTTGGAGCCCTTAAAAATGGTGTAATCAGATTTTTGCTATAATTCGTGGTTTCGCTAATACAGGGAGTTTTTGAAAAAATTGCATTTTAATTAATTCCTTGTATCTCGCTTATTTTGCAAGATATTTTTATTCTGTAAAAACCTTTCTATGGCAACTTTTTTAGAGCAAAATAATGACGTTGTCAATTTTTTAAAATATTGTTTAGTTTTTGAGATATGGTATTTATCATAAAAAAATTAAATACGGACCTGGATTTTTTTTATTACTACTTTGATTATTTCCATGCTATTATTACCTTAAAATGATAAAACTTTAATATTTTTTTGATTTAAGGTTAAAAAAAACTATTTAATTTTTGAAAAAAAAATTATAGTCTGAACCTGGAAATTATAAATTAAAAATTGCAAGACACACTAGTTGAACGATTTTTAGTTTATCTGTTTTGAAATGATAATTAAAATATTTATAAATAAAGTAAAAAACGTTAAAAAGTTACAAAAATAATATCATACTGATTACTTGATAACCGAACAGCAGGTCGTGAAATTTACAAAACAAAAGCGTGGAATTGACATTGTCATTTTACTTGTCATTTTTGTGAATGGCTTACAATTATTTTAAACTGACTAGAAATCGACCATATCCAGATTTTGAAAAATGTGATATGTTTGACTGCTTCATTCAAGCAACAAAATCCCAATAGTTAAATGGCAGAAATATTTTTATGCAAAATGCGTTAAGAAAAATTACTCAAAAATGCCAACAATGTCTTACACATAATGGTAATCAGAAAAATTAGTTATTTTTTATAATTTTTTTTTGTATTTTTCGTAGACTTTGTTTCAAATAAATCTGTAAATTAACGTAAAACCATTTTAATATGCTAAGTATTAAAACAGTTAAACTAAAAATTGTTTAACTAGCAATTTTTACTTTATATTTATGTTGGAAATATCCAGATTTGGACTAATTTTTTTTTTTTAATATTAAATATTTTTTTTTTACCTTAAAACAAAAAATTTTAAAATTTTTATTATTTTATGATAATACTGGCATGAAACCAATCAAAATGGTAATAAAAAAAATCCAGGTCCGTATTTAATTTTTTTATGATAAATACCATATCTCAAAAACTAAACAACATTTTAAAAAATTGACAACGTCATTATTTTCTTCTAAAAAAGTTGCCATAAAAATGTTTTTACAGAATAAATGTATCTCGCAAAATAAGCGAGATACAAGGGATTATTAAAAATACAATTTTTTCAAAAACTCCCTGTATTAGCGAAACTACGGGGTATATCAAAAATCTGATTACGCCATTTTTAAGGGCTCAAAAAAAGAGCACGGTAAGGTGCAATCAGAAAATCAATATCTTTAATAATAACCGAGTTTCCCATTTAATCCCATCGAAAATGGGACACGCTGTACTGTTATTTAAAGGCAATGACCAAAAATGATATCCATATAGCCCACTTTTGGTAGAATCATCCATATTTTAAAGAAGCGTATCGATATACCAGAGCAACTAAATAAAACAAGAAGTACGAGAAGCTAAGAAAACATTCTACAAAGAAGAATTTTCAACTGGAGACCAAAAAAGGATTTGCCAAAATATTAATTTTCTATTATCGAACTCAAATAAAGAGAATTCTGGAGAGGAAATTTTGCAAAGGCTTGGGCAACTGACGCCATCTCTTGAAATCGTGCTGACGCTTGACACAGTATTTTCATTTGTACGGAGCATTACTTTTCATGTAATGTAACAATGGACAACTAAAATGTTTCTTGCGTTTTTAGCATTCCAGATGACATATCTCCGTCTCTAAGTTACACCACGTTAATGTACCGACTACTCTACGATCTGGCTTTAGATTTGTTTGACAAGTCATCTGTCAACTCAAATATGTTGTCTACTATCAAGTCACCGTGTTTGTCCAGGGAACCAAGTGAATCTAATGTAAGTCAGTACAATTGAAATGTCAAAAAATAAGTTTTTCAACCAAACCAAACTTTTTTAACATTTGTATTAGGGTATTTCAACAGAAATTTACCTTATTTTCACAAAACTCAATCGTTTCGTGTCTTTATAAAATCTAACCCAATAAAGAGAGGAATACTTATAATGATAGGTTTACCCAAAACTTTGCCTATATTTATGTAGTTTCTTTCAGCATTCTACTTTAGTCTTTTAAAAAAGCTTTAAGGCTCATAATGCAGAAAATTTAAATTTTGTTTACAATGAGGTCTAGCTTACACATTAAGATATATCATATTGAAATATTTATTGAAATGAACTGGTGGTTAGTGCCTAAAATATAAATATAAAATTTAATTCATGCAAGACATCATTTAGGATCTGTAACTGTAAGAACTCATCATTATTTATATGTCATACCCGTTACAAAAAAAAAGTTTTTCTAACTAACCACGCAAATACAAAAATTATACGAAACTATATCATTACAAGAAGTATGAAATACGCTTCGACAGTATGAAAAAAAAATGTTAGTCACCACAAGGAAATTTGAAAAAATACATTATTTAAATACTGTCGCACCTGTTGCAGGTAAATTTTAAAAAAATAAAACTGCTTGCAAAAATAAAGTAATCATAGCAGGCTGTGTATATCCAGTGTTTGACATAATATAAAACAATTGCTTAAATAACTAAATAATTTGATTAGCAGCCCCTCTCGGCATTAATATAAACACGAGTCCCTTACCTTTTATATCGCTATATAGAGGACCCCGAGAAGTTTAATTTAATATATTATAATATATATTTTTACAAAGTTAACAATTTAAAAAAAAAACTGCACTTTTTGGGTACCCCTTTGGTTAGGAAAATTTTCACCAAAAAGGTCAGAAAAAACATTTGGTTGATACTGTGCCACGCCGAAGCTACGGAGTCCCTTATACTAACCTAAAAATATTACTGTTGTAGATGTAATGGTTATCGAGAAAAATAGAATCAAAAGTTGAAAATTTTCAAAAACGTCAAAAAAAGTCAACTTTTTTGTTATTCGATATAAGTCAAAACAATTCTTATATTTTTATTGCTTGCCTCACAAGGAAATAAAAAAGACCCCAAAAGTTGGTCTATAGGTTAGTGTTTGTAAGACATAAATAAAAGTTTAAATGCCAAAACTCAAAACTGAAGTGACTTTAGCGGCCTCTCTCGGCATTAATATAAACACCAGTCCCTTACCTTTTATATCGCTATATAGAGGGCTCCGAGAAGTTTAATTTAATGTCTTATAAAATATATTTTTACAAAGTTAACAATTAAAAAAAATTAAAAAACTGCACTTTTTGGGTACCCCTTTGGTCAGCAAAATTTTCACCAAAAATCAAAAAAAACATTTGGTTGATACTGTGCCACGACGAAGCTACGGAGTCCCTTATACTAACCTAAAAATATTACCGTTGTAGATGTAATGGTTATCGAGAAAAATAGAATCAAATGTTGAAAATTTTCAAAAACTTCAAAAAAAAAGTCAACATTTTTGTTATTGGATATACGTCAAAACAATTCTTATATTTTTATTGCTTGCCGCACAAAGAAATAAAAAAGACCCCAAAAGTTGGTCTATAGGTTAGTGTTTGTAAGAAATAAATAAAAGTTTAAATGCCAAAACTCAAAACTGAAGTGACTTTAGCGGCCTCTCTCGGCATTAATATAAACACCAGTCCCTTACCATTTATATCGCTATATAGAGGGCCCCGAGAAGTTTAATTTAATGTCTTATAATATATATTTTTGCAAAGTTAACAATTAAAAAAAATTAAAAAACTGCACTTTTTGGGTACCCCTTTGGTCAGCAAAATTTTCACCAAAAATTTCAAAAAAAACATTTGGTTGATACTGTGCCACGACGAAGCTACGGAGTCCCTTATACTAACCTAAAAATATTACCGTTGTAGATGTAATGGTTATCGAGAAAAATAGAATCAAATGTTGAAAATTTTCAAAAACTTCAAAAAAAAAGTCAACATTTTTGTTATTGGATATACGTCAAAACAATTCTTATATTTTTATTGCTTGCCGCACAAAGAAATAAAAAAGACCCCAAAAGTTGGTCTATAGGTTAGTGTTTGTAAGAAATAAATAAAAGTTTAAATGCCAAAACTCAAAACTGAAGTGACTTTAGCGGCCTCTCTCGGCATTAATATAAACACCAGTCCCTTACCATTTATATCGCTATATAGAGGGCCCCGAGAAGTTTAATTTAATGTCTTATAATATATATTTTTGCAAAGTTAACAATTAAAAAAAATTAAAAAACTGCACTTTTTGGGTACCCCTTTGGTCAGCAAAATTTTCACCAAAAATTTCAAAAAAAACATTTGGTTGATACTGTGCCACGACGAAGCTACGGAGTCCCTTATACTAACCTAAAAATATTACCGTTGTAGATGTAATGGTTATCGGGAAAAATAGAATCAAATGTTGAAAATTTTCAAAAACTTCAAAAAAAAAGTCAACTTTTTTGTTATTGGATATACGTCAAAACAATTCTTATATTTTTATTGCTTGCCGCACAAAGAAATAAAAAAGACCCCAAAAGTTGGTCTATAGGTTAGTGTTTGTAAGAAATAAATAAAAGTTTAAATGCCAAAACTCAAAACTGAAGTGACTTTAGCGGCCTCTCTCGGCATTAATATAAACACCAGTCCCTTACCTTTTATATCGCTATATAGAGGGCCCCGAGAAGTTTAATTTAATGTCTTATAATATATATTTTTGCAAAGTTAACAATTAAAAAAAATTAAAAAACTGCACTTTTTGGGTACCCCTTTGGTCAGCAAAATTTTCACCAAAAATTTCAAAAAAAACATTTGGTTGATACTGTGCTACGACGAAGCTACGGAGTCCCTTATACTAACCTAAAAATATTACCGTTGTAGATGTAATGGTTATCGAGAAAAATACATTCAAAAATTGAAAATTTTCAAAAAATTTAAAAAAAAGTAAACTTTTTTGCTACTGGATATACGTCAAAACACTTCTTATATTTTTATTGCTTGCCTCACAAAGAAATAAAAAAGACCCCAAAAGTTGGTCTATAGGTTAGTGTTTGTAAGAAATAAATAAAAGTTTAAATGCCAAAACTCAAAACTGAAGTGACTTTAGCGGCCTCTCTCAGCATCAATATAAACACCAGTCCCTTACCTTTTATATAGCTATATAGAGGGCCCCGAGAAGTTTAATTTAATGTATTATAATATATATTTTTACAAAGTTAACAAATTAAAAAAAATTCAAAACTGCACTTTTTGGTTAGCCTTCTGGTCAGGAAAATTTTCACCAAAAATTTCAAAAAAAACATTTGGTTGATACTGTGCCACGACGAAGCCACGGAGTCTCTTATACTAACCTAAAAATATTACCGTTGTAGATGTAATGGTTATCGAGAAAAATAGAATCAAAAGTTGAAAATTTTCAAAAACTTCAAAAAAAAAGTCAACTTTTTTGTTATTGGATATAAGTCAAAACAATTGTTATATTTTTATTGCTTGCCTCACAAAGAAATAAAAAAGACCCCAAAAGTTGGTCTATATGTTAGTGTTTGTAAGAAAGAAATAAAAGTTTAAATGCCAAAACTCAAAACTGAAGTGACTTTAGCGGCCTCTCTTGGCATTAATATAAACACCAGTCCCTTACCTTTTATATCGCTATATAGAGGGCCCCGAGAAGTTTAATTTAATGTATTATAATACAGTCGAACCTCTATAACTCGAACCTGAAGGGACAACCAAAACAGTTCGTGTTATGGAGAGTTCGAGGTATAGAAACTCGAGTTACATAGGTTAAAATACATGTAAAAAGTGCAGGGACCGCTTAAAAGGTTCGAGTTATAGAGAGGTTCGAGTTATAGAGGTTCGAGTTAGAGAGGTTCGACTGTATATATTTTTACAAAGTTAACAATTTAAAAAAATTAAAAAACTGCACTTTTTGGGTACCCCTTTGGCCAGGAAAATTTTCACCAAAAATTTCAAAAAAAACATTTGGTTGATACTGTGCCACGAAGAAGCTACGAAGTCCCTTATATGAGCCTGAAAATATTACAGTTGTAGATGTAATGGTTATCGAGAAAAATACATTCAAAAATTGAAAATTTTCAAAAAATTTAAAAAAAAGTCAACTTTTTTGTTATTGGATATACGTCAAAACAATTGTTATATTTTTATTGCTTGCCTCACAAAGAAATAAAAAAGGCCCCAAAAGTTGGTCTATAGGTTAGTGTTTGTAAGAAATAAATAAAAGTTTAAATACCAAAACTCAAAACTGAAGTGACTTTAGCGGCCTCTCTTGGCATTAATATAAACAACAGTCCCTTACCTTTTATATCGCTATATAGAGGGCTTCGAGAAGTTTAATTTAATGTATTATAATATATATTTTTACAAAGTTAACAATTAGAAAAAATTTAAAAACTGCACTTTTTGGGTACCCCTTTGGTCCGAAAAATTTTCACCAAAAATGTCAAAAAAACATTTGGTTGATACTGTGCCACGACGAAGCTACGGAGTCCCTTATACTAACCTAAAAATATTACCGTTGTAGATGTAATGGTTATCGAGAAAAATAGAATCAAATGTTGAAAATTTTCAAAAACTTCAAAAAAAAATGAACTTTTTTGTTATTGGATATACGTCAAAACAATTCTTATATTTTTATTGCTTGCCTCACAAAGAAATAAAAAAGACCCCAAAAGTTGGTCTATAGGTTAGTGTTTGTAAGAAATAAATAAAAGTTTAAATGCCAAAACTCAAAACTGAAGTGACTTTAGCGGCCTCTCTCAGCATTAATATAAACACCAGTCCCTTACCTTTTATATGGCTATATAGAGGGCCCCGAGAAGTTTAATTTAATGTATTATTATTCATATTTTTACAAAGTTAACAATTTAAAAAAATAAAAAAACTGCACTTTTTGGGTACCCCTTTGGCCAAGAAAATTTTCACCAAAAATTTCAAAAAAAACATTTGGTTGATACTGTGCCACAAAGAAGCTACGAAGTCCCTTATATTAGTCTGAAAATATTACAGTTGTAGATGTAATGGTTATCGAGAAAAATACATCCAAAAATTGAAAATTTTCAAAAAATTAAAAAAAAAAGTCAACTTTTTTGCTATTGGATATACGTCAAAACAGTTGTAATATTTTTAGTGCTTGCCTCACAAAGAAATAAAAAAGACCCCAAAAGTTGGTCTATAGGTTAGTGTTTGTAAGACATAAATAAAAGTTTAAATGCCAAAACTCAAAACTGAAGTGACTTTAGCGGCCTCTCTCGGCATTAATATAAACACCAGTCCCTTACCTTTTATATCGCTATATAGAGGGCTCCGAAAAGTTTAATTTAATGTCTTATAATATATATTTTTACAAAGTTAACAATTAAAAAAAATTAAAAAACTGTACTTTTTGGGTACCCCTTTGGTCAGCAAAATTTTCACCAAAAATTTCAAAAAAAACATTTGGTTGATACTGTGCCACGACGAAGCTACGGAGTCCCTTATACTAACCTAAAAATATTACCGTTGTAGATGTAATGGTTATCGAGAAAAATAGAATCAAATGTTGAAAATTTTCAAAAACTTCAAAAAAAAGTCAACTTTTTTGTTATTGGATATACGTCAAAACAATTCTTATATTTTTATTGCTTGCCTCACAAAGAAATAAAAAAGACCCCAAAAGTTGGTCTATAGGTTAGTGTTTGTAAGAAATAAATAAAAGTTTAAATACCAAAACTCAAAACTGAAGTGACTTTAGCGGCCTCTCTCGGCATTAATATAAACACCAGTCCCTTACCTTTTATATCGCTATATAGAGGGCCCCGAGAAGTTTAATTTAATGTGTTATAATATATATTTTTGCAAAGTTAACAATTTAAAAAAATTAAAAAAACTGCACTTTTTGGGTACCCCTTTGGTCAGCAAAATTTTCACCAAAAATTTCAAAAAAAACATTTGGTTGATACTGTGCCACGACGAAGCTACGGAGTCCCTTATACTAACCTAAAAATATTACCGTTGTAGATGTAATGGTTATCGAGAAAAATAGAATCAAATGTTGAAAATTTTCAAAAACTTCAAAAAAAAAGTCAACTTTTTTGTTATCGGATATACGTCAAAACAATTCTTATATTTTTATTGCTTGCCTCACAAAGAAATAAAAAAGACCCCAAAAGTTGGTCTATAGGTTAGTGTTTGTAAGAAATAAATAAAAGTTTAAATGCCAAAACTCAAAACTGAAGTGACTTTAGCGGCCTCTCTCAGCATTAATATAAACACCAGTCCCTTACCTTTTATATGGCTATATAGAGGGCCCCGAGAAGTTTAATTTAATGTATTATTATTCATATTTTTACAAAGTTAACAATTTAAAAAAATAAAAAAACTGCACTTTTTGGGTACCCCTTTGGCCAAGAAAATTTTCACCAAAAATGTCAAAAAAAACATTTGGTTGATACTGTGCCACAAAGAAGCTACGAAGTCCCTTATATTAGCCTGAAAATATTACAGTTGTAGATGTAATGGTTATCGAGAAAAATACATCCAAAAATTGAAAATTTTCAAAAAATAAAAAAAAAAGTCAACTTTTTTGCTATTGGATATACGTCAAAACAGTTGTAATATTTTTAGTGCTTGCCTCACAAAGAAATAAAAAAGACCCCAAAAGTTGGTCTATAGGTTAGTGTTTGTAAGACATAAATAAAAGTTTAAATGCCAAAACTCAAAACTGAAGTGACTTTAGCGGCCTCTCTCGGCATTAATATAAACACCAGTCCTTTACCTTTTATATCGCTATATAGAGGGCTCCGAGAAGTTTAATTTAATGTCTTATAATATATATTTTTACAAAGTTAACAATTAAAAAAAATTAAAAAACTGCACTTTTTGGGTACCCCTTTGGTCAGCAAAATTTTCACCAAAAATTTCAAAAAAAAACATTTGGTTGATACTGTGCCACGACGAAGCTACGGAGTCCCTTATACTAACCTAAGAATATTACCGTTGTAGATGTAATGGTTATCGCGAAAAATAGAATCAAAAATTGAAAATTTTCAAAAAATTTAAAAAAAAAGTCAACTTTTTTGCTATTGGATATACGTCAAAACAATTGTTATATTTTTATTGCTTGCCTCATAAAGAAATAAAAAAGACCCCAAAAGTTGGTCTAAAGGTTAGTGTTTGTAAGACATAAATAAAAGTTTAAATGCCAAAACTCAAAACTGAAGTGACTTTAGCGGCCTCTCTCGGCATTAATATAAACACCAGTCCCTTACCTTTTATATCGTTATATCGCTATATAGAGGGCCCCGAAAAGTTTAATTTAATGTATTATAATATATATTTTTACAAAGTTAACAATTATAAAAAATTAAAAAACCACTATTTGGGCTTTGGTCAGCAAAATTTTCACCAAAAATTTCAAAAAAAACATTTGGTTGATACTATGCCACGACGAAGCTACGGAGTCCCTTATACTAACCTAAAAATATTACCGTTGTAGATGTAATGGTTATCGAGAAAAATAGAATCAAATGTTGAAAATTTTTAAAAACTTCGAAAAAAAAGTCAACTTTTTTGTTATTGAATATACGTCAAAACAATTCTTATATTTTTATTGCTTGCCTCACAAAGAAATAAAAAAGACCCCAAAAGTTGGTCTATAGGTTAGTGTTTGTAAGAAATAAATAAAAGTTTAAATGCCAAAACTCAAAACTGAAGTGATTTTAGCGGCCTCTCTCGGCATTAATATAAACACCAGTCCCTTACCTTTTATATCGCTATATAGAGGGCCCCGAGAAGTTTAATTTAATGTCTTATAATATATATTTTTGCAAAGTTAACAATTAAAAAAAATTAAAAAACTGCACTTTTTGGGTACCCCTTTGGTCAGCAAAATTTTCACCAAAAATTTCAAAAAAAACATTTGGTTGATACTGTGCCACGACGAAGCTACGGAGTCCCTTATACTAACCTAAAAATATTACCGTTGTTGATGTAATGGTTATCGAGAAAAATAGAATCAAATGTTGAAAATTTTCAAAAACTTCAAAAAAAAAAGTCAGCTTTTTTGTTATTGGATATACGTCAAAACAATTCTTATATTTTTATTGCTTGCCTCACAAAGAAATAAAAAAGACCCCAAAAGTTGGTCTATAGGTTAGTGTTTGTAAGAAATAAATAAAAGTTTAAATGCCAAAACTCAAAACTGAAGTGACTTTAGCGGCCTCTCTCGGCATTAATATAAACACCAATCCCTTACTTACCTTTTATATCGCTATATAGAGGGCCCCGAGAAGTTTAATTTAATGTGTTATAATATATATTTTTACAAAGTTAACAATTTAAAAAAATTAAAAAACTGCACTTTTTGGGTACCCCTTTGGTCAGAAAAATTTTCACCAAAAATTTCAAAAAAAAACATTTGGTTGATACTGTGCCACGAAGAAGCTACGAAGTCCCTTATATTAGCCTGAAAATATTACAGTTGTAGATGTAATGGTTATCGAGAAAAATAGAATCAAAAATTGAAAATTTTCAAAAAATTTAAAAAAAAAGTCAACTTTTTTGCTATTGGATATACGTCAAAACAATTGTTATATTTTTATTGCTTGCCTCATAAAGAAATAAAAAAGACCCCAAAAGTTGGTCTATAGGTTAGTGTTTGTAAGAAATAAATAAAAGTTTAAATGACAAAACTCAAAACTGAAGTGACTTTAGCGGCCTCTCTCGGCATTAATATAAACACCAGTCCCTTACCTTTTATATCGCGATATAGAGGGCCCCGATAAGTTTAATTTAATGTATTATAATATATATTTTTACAAAGTTAACAATTAGAAAAAATTAAAAAACTGCACTTTTTGGGTACCCCTTTGGTCAGGAAAATTTTCACCAAAAATTTCAAAAAAAATCATTTGGTTGATACTGTGCCACGACGAAGCTACGGAGTCCCTTATACTAACCTAAAAATATTACCGTTGTAGATGTAATGGTTATCGAGAAAAATAGAATCAAATGTTGAAAATTTTCAAAAACTTCAAAAAAAAAGTCAACTTTTTTGTTATTGGATATACGTCAAAACAATTCTTATATTTTTATTGCTTGCCTCACAAAGAAATAAAAAAGATCCCAAAAGTTGATCTATAGGTTAGTGTTTGTAAGAAATAAATAAAAGTTTAAATGCCAAAACTCAAAACTGAAGTGACTTTAGCGGCCTCTCTCGGCATTAATATAAACACCAGTCCCTTACCTTTTATATCGCTATATAGAGGGCCCCGAGAAGTTTAATTTAATGTATTATAATATATATTTTTACAAAGTTAACAATTATAAAAAATTAAAAAACCACTATTTGGGTCCCCTTTGGTCAGCAAAATTTTCACCAAAAATTTCAAAAAAAACATTTGGTTGATACTGTGCCACGACGAAGCTACGGAGTCCCTTATACTAACCTAAAAATATTACCGTTGTAGATGTAATGGTTATCGAGAAAAATAGAATCAAATGTTGAAAATTTTCAAAAACTTCAAAAAAAAAGTCAGCTTTTTTGTTATTGGATATACGTCAAAACAATTCTTATATTTTTATTGCTTGCCTCACAAAGAAATAAAAAAGACCCCAAAAGTTGGTCTATAGGTTAGTGTTTGTAAGAAATAAATAAAAGTTTAAATGCCAAAACTCAAAACTGAAGTGACTTTAGCGGCCTCTCTCGGCATTAATATAAACACCAATCCCTTACTTACCTTTTATATCGCTATATAGAGGGCCCCGAGAAGTTTAATTTAATGTGTTATAATATATATTTTTACAAAGTTAACAATTTAAAAAAATTAAAAAACTGCACTTTTTGGGTACCCCTTTGGTCAGAAAAATTTTCACCAAAAATTTCAAAACAAACATTTGGTTGATACTGTGCCACGAAGAAGCTACGAAGTCCCTTATATTAGCCTGAAAATATTACAGTTGTAGATGTAATGGTTATCGAAAAAAATACATTCAAAAATTGAAAATTTTCAAAAAAAAAAGTCAACTTTTTTGCTATTGGATATACGTCAAAACAATTGTTATATTTTTATTGCTTGCCTCACAAAGAAATAAAAAAGACCCCAAAAGTTGGTCTATAGGTTAGTGTTTGTAAGAAATAAATAAAAGTTTAAATGACAAAACTCAAAACTGAAGTGACTTTAGCGGCCTCTCTCGGCATTAATATAAACACCAGTCCCTTACCTTTTATATCGCGATATAGAGGGCCCCGAGAAGTTTAATTTAATGTATTATAATATATATTTTTACAAAGTTAACAATTAGAAAAAATTAAAAAACTGCACTTTTTGGGTACCCCTTTGGTCAGGAAGATTTTCACCAAAAATTTCAAAAGAAAACATTTGGTTGATACTGTGCCACGACGAAGCTATGGAGTCCCTTATACCAACCTAAAAATATTACCGTTGTAGATGTAATGGTTATCGAAAAAAATAGAATCAAATGTTGAAAATTTTCAAAAACTTCAAAAAAAAAGTCAACTTTTTTGTTATTGGATATACGTCAAAACAATTCTTATATTTTTATTGCTTGCTTCATAAAGAAATAAAAAAGACCCCAAAAGTTGGTCTATAGGTTAGTGTTTGTAAGAAATAAATAAAAGTTTAAATGCCAAAACTCAAAACTGAAGTGACTTTAGCGGCCTCTCTCGGCATTAATATAAACACCAGTCCCTTACCTTTTATATCGCTATATAGAGGGCCCCGAGAAGTTTAATTTAATGTGTTATAATATATATTTTTACAAAGTTAACAATTAAAAAAAATAAAAAAACTGCACTTTTTGGGTACCCCTTTGGTCAGGAAAATTTTCACCAAAAATTTCAAAAAAAACATTTGGTTGATACTGTGCCACGAAGAAGCTACGAAGTCCCTTATATTAGCCAGAAAATATTACCGTTGTAGATGTAATGGTTATCGAGAAAAATACATTCAAAAATTGAAAATTTTCAAAAAAGAAAAAGTCAACTTTTTTGTTATTGGATATACGTCAAAACAATTGTTATATTTTTATTGCTTGCCTCACAAAGAAATAAAATAGACCCCAAAAGTTGGTCTATAGGTTAGTGTTTGTAAGAAATAAATAAAAGTTTAAATGACAAAAGTCAAAACTGAAGTGACTTTAGCGGCCTCTCTCGGCATTAATATAAACACCAGTCCCTTACCTTTTATATCGCGATATAGAGGGCCCCGAGAAGTTTAATTTAATGTATTATAATATATATTTTTACAAAGTTAACAATTAGAAAAAATTAAAAAACTGCACTTTTTGGGTACCCCTTTGGTCAGGAAGATTTTCACCAAAAATTTCAAAAGAAAACATTTGGTTGATACTGTGCCACGACGAAGCTATGGAGTCCCTTATACCAACCTAAAAATATTACCGTTGTAGATGTAATGGTTATCGAAAAAAATAGAATCAAAAGTTGAAAATTTTCAAAAACTTCCAAAAAAAAGTCAACTTTTTTGTTATTGGATATACGTCAAAACAATTCTTATATTTTTATTGCTTGCCTTATTGTAACCATTTTTTAGTACTATGTTAGTACTTACTTTTTGTTTTTCGTTAATTAATACTAAAATTAATATGTTACTCCTTCCATGTAGTTATTTATTTTTTTACTAACATAAAAATGTATAAAAGTAGTTTTGGGTATTATATAGAGCATACGTCCTCAACTGCAATTGATGTTTGACCGAAAAAGTCTTTTAAAAAAATCCAATATAAAAATAAATTTACTATAATGCCTGTTACACTCAATCATAACACCCGTTACAAATTGAGGATAAAGAAAATAAAAGAGGTAAAAATGAATAAAACTCAAAATATATTATACCTCTTTGGTGGCCTTTTCTGCTATACACTAAGATCAAAAAATATATTAGTTGCTATGCTAACTTTTATGGAAAAACTAAACCTAACCATATCAATGTCTAAAAAACGTAAAAAACAAAATAACACCCGTTACATGTATTCGATTCCCTAAAATACATTGTTCTGGTGATTCCTAGTGAGTTTTTTTGCATAAAGATTTTCTCTTCTGTCAAGACCACATGAGTTAATTCGAGTTTTGTTGTAATAACTTATCAACGTCAAACATAAAATTGGATGTCAAAAATATAAAACGTAACACCCGTTACAATGGAATTACCCATTAGTAGCTGTTTTAAAAACCATGAAATGACAAAAAATCAGGTCATGCGTTTATGGTTTATAATTTTTGGGAATATCTTTGGTCCGTTACTCTATATTTTTAACTGTCAACATTTTAAAAAAAGTTGCATAAACATATTTATTAGTTAAATTTGATCTAAGACATTTTTTATTTTGTTTAATCGGTTTTGTTTTCAGACAATTCCAACTAATGCCGGTAAAGACAATAAGAGGTCCAGTGTGAATAGTTTAAATTTAAGTCCACCTCCACCCGATCCAATAATAGTCCATCCCGGAGTAATTATTTGTATGTTGCAACTTCTGCCCTGTGTAAAAGTGAGTATAATATTTATTGACTTCGTTTTCCAGATTTTACCAAAAGTGGGCTATATGGATATCATTTTTGGTCATTGCCTTTAAATAACAGTACAGCACAGTAAATAGTTTTGTTTTTTAAATTTATGTAACTAATTAGGTGTAAGCTAAGAAACATTTATTTTCCTGAATTTTTGGAATTACTGCATAAAAATTCCAGAGGGATGAGTACCAGAGGAATGAGTTTTTTTAATGGTTTTCCAATTTAAATCAAAATCTATTTAGAGTACTTAACTTAAGTTTTATATAAACAAAGTTCCTATACTTATAATTTTAAAACAATCAACAAAAAAATTATACTATTGATATCAGTCGAATATTTACTTACCAGAGGAATGATAATTGAAGCGTTCCTTTTTGATTTCTCCGAAAAAACCGAATTTTCTGCCGAAAATAAAAAGATCTATAACTTAAACCAAACTAAAGTTGACATTATCTGTCACAACTTGTCACCCTCACAATTAATTTAGATATCCAGGGCTGTCTCTTTCTCTAGAAATTAACCGGTGGTATTCACAAATATTGTGTTATTAAAAATGGAGCACGTTTAAAATTGTAAAATTTTCCGGAGAAGATGTAAATTCGGATTTTCAAAAATATGACTGCAAACTTAAGTTTTATCAATTTTTTGATAAATAGTTAAGACTTTGTTAAATATTATTTATTAGGATATTTTTTTCAATTTGAGTTTTTAATATATGGTTTGGGACTACACCAGAGGAATGAGGTATTTGCTTTGCAATAATAAAAATGATAAACTTGCAATTTTTTTTATACATTAAACTCAAATGCTGCATAAAGAAAACATTACGTTTTAAATCTTATAACTAAAACTATGCTTCATTTGCAGTCTGTGTTTGAAAAATATGCATTCCCACACCACAGCACCATTTTTGTAGAATCATCCATATCTTATTTTAAGTTCACTTTTGTATAAAAAATATTTTAAATATTTTTTAGGATGACAACTATGAAACTTACATAGCCTTACAACTATACATAGCCGAAATTATTAAGTCTCTGGTTCGGAGCGAGCGAAATCAGCAGATAATGTGCGACAAAAATTTTGTAGGTAAGTGGCTAGGGAAGGATATCCATCTGTGTTATAAAAAAGATAAGTCAGTTAATGGGAAGTCGTATTATTAGGCCAAGATTTATACGAAATTTCCTTTGCTAGGGGTGGAAAAAATGAACTGGGTTCGGTTCGGTTTGGTTCGGTTCGGTTCGGTTCGGTTCGGTTCGGTTCGGTTCGGTTCGGTTTGGTTCGGTTCGGTTCGGTTCGGTTCGGTTCGGTTCGTTTCGCAAACTAAGTGGCAGTGTTGCCACCCTCGATCCTGAGGTCTTCGGTAGAAAGCTTCGAGAAAAATCGGTAGATTTCGGTAGATTTTTTAACCATCTCAGCAAGCAGTGGAGAACTATCGATAGTTTGGATTGATTTAGTAGGTAAATTGTGTTTCTACGATTTATTTTCACTGACAAAATACCAAAATTAAGAATTAATTAAAAAAATTAGGTACATACTAGGGACCTATTGCAATAAAGCCAGGCACAAATTGTGCCGGGCACTATATTGACAGTTTCGCATTAAAAACTGACAGTTGATCTTTCAAAATAGACATACCAAAGTCGAATTTAGAAATCCAGTCGTTTATTTTCCATTAATTGTGGCGTCACTATTAATTCCGGCTCTTATAATACACAATGGCCTTAGTTTGAAAGAAGACAGCTGTTCTTATAATGTAAAACTGTCAATTTGTGCCTGGCTTTATTGCAATAGGTCCCTATTAGGTAGATAATATTATTAAAAAAACCTCAGGGTTTATAATAGCGTGATCTTTAATGCCGCTTGCGGCTGCCGGCTGAGTATATCGCGAAATCCAAGAGATGGCGCCATAAATACACTTTTAAAAACAATGGCTTGAAATAAAATTTTTATTCTACAAAGGATCTTACATAAAAAGAATATTTTATTTATGGTGTTTTTTTTTAAATCGCAATTACGAGGCGTATCAAAAAAAACAAGTTTATATTGAAAAAGAAATCGGTAGAAAACTATGGTAATTCGGTATATCATAAAGTAAAAGGCTAAATCGGTAGATCTACCGAAAAATCGGTAGAGGTGGCAACACTGCTAAGTGGTATCGTTGTATAGACCTCGAGCACACGTACAGTGGCGTCAAAGTGGAAAAAAACGTGACGTTTTCGGCATAATTTCATCATAACCAAGACGTTTTTAAAACAAATTAAATCCTAACTAATCCGACGTTAACACAAAAACCTCTTCTCATGTAGTTCTGCTTCAAATTGTTTAATTCTCTTATAATGTACATTTTAATAAAAAATTTTAAAAATTTTTGCGATATTAAAATATGAAAAAAGCAAAGTATTAATAGTTTATCTATAGCCTTATTCAAAACAAGTTATAATAAACTTTGTTTGGACAAAATCAGTCCATAAGTAACAAAGTTATCATACTTTAAATATTTTAAGGTTCATCATTTTTAGTCCGCCATATTGCATTAATTGTAGTGGGGTGCCTTCGCTACTATAACTTTTAGTGTTCAGTAGGGTATGTGTTATTAGATACCCGAAAAAGCAAAGTATTAATAGTTTATCTATAGCCTTATTCAAAACAAGTTATAATAAACTTTGTTTGGAGAAAATCAGTCCATAAATAACAAAGTTATCAAATTGTTTTAAATGTTTTAAGGTCCATAATTTTTAGTTCGCCATATTGAATTAATTGTGGTGAGGTGCCTTACCCACCATAGCTGTTATAGTTCAGTAGGGTATGTATTATTAGTTACCCGAAAAAGCAAAGTATTAATAGTTTATCTATAGCTTTATTCAAAACAAGTTATAATAAACTTTGTTTGGAGAAAATCAGTCCATAAATAACAAAGTTATCAAATTGTTTTAAATGTTTTAAGGTCCATAATTTTTAGTTCGCCATATTGAATTAATTGTGGTGAGGTGCCTTACCCACCATAGCTGTTATAGTTCAGTAGGGTATGTATTATTAGTTACCCGAAAAAGCAAAGTATTAATAGTTTATCTATAGCTTTATTCAAAACAAGTTATAATAAACTTTGTTTGGAGAAAATCAGTCCATAAATAACAAAGTTATCATACTGTTTTAAATATTTTAAGGTTCATCATTTTTAGTCCGTCATATTAAATTAGTTGTGGTGAGGGGCCTGACCTACTATAACTTTTAGTGTTCAGTAGGGTATGTGTTATTAGATACCCGAAAAAGCAAAGTATTAATAGTTTATCTATAGTCTTATTCAAAACAAGTTATAATAAACTTTGTTTGGAGAAAATCAGTCCATAAATAACAAAGTTATCAAATTGTTTTAAATATTTTAAGGTCCATAATTTTTAGTCCGCCATATTGAATTAGTTGTGGTGGGGGGCCTGACCTACTATAACTTTTAGAGTTCACTAGGATATGTATTATTAGTTACCCGAAAAAGCAAAGTATTAATAGTTTATCTATAGCTTTATTCAAAACAAGTGATAATAAACTTTGTTTGGACAAAATCAGTCCATAAGTATCAAAGTTATCATACTGTTTTAAATATTTTAAGGTTCATCATTTTTAGTCCGCCATATTGCATTAATTGTAGTGGGGTGCCTTACCTACTATAACTTTTTAGTCCGCCATATTGCATTAATTGTAGTGGGGTGCCTTACCTACTATAACTTTTAGTGTTCAGTAGGGTATGTGTTATTAGATACCCGAAAAAGCAAAGTATTAATAGTTTATCTATAGTCTTATTCAAAACAAGTTATAATAAACTTTGTTTGGAGAAAATCAGTCCATAAATAACAAAGTTATCAAATTGTTTTAAATATTTTAAGGTCCATAATTTTTAGTCCGCCATATTGAATTAGTTGTGGTGGGGGGCCTGACCTACTATAACTTTTAGAGTTCACTAGGGTATGTATTATTAGTTACCCGAAAAAGCAAAGTATTAATAGTTTATCTATAGCTTTATTCAAAACAAGTGATAATAAACTTTGTTTGGACAAAATCAGTCCATAAGTATCAAAGTTATCATACTGTTTTAAATATTTTAAGGTTCATCATTTTTAGTCCGCCATATTGCATTAATTGTAGTGGGGTGCCTTACCTACTATAACTTTTTAGTCCGCCATATTGCATTAATTGTAGTGGGGTGCCTTACCTACTATAACCATCATTTTTAGTCCGCCATATTGCATTAATTGTAGTGGGGTGCCTTACCTACTATAACTTTTTAGTCCGCCATATTGCATTAATTGTAGTGGGGTGCCTTACCTACTATAACTTTTAGTGTTCAGTAGGGTATGTGTTATTAGATACCCGAAAAAGCAAAGTATTAATAGTTTATCTATAGCCTTATTCAAAACAAGTTATAATAAACTTTGTTTGGAGAAAATCAGTCCATAAATAACAAAGTTATCAAATTGTTTTAAATATTTTAAGGTCCATAATTTTTAGTCCGCCATATTGAATTAGTTGTGGTGGGGGGCCTGACCTACTATAACTTTTAGAGTTCACTAGGGTATGTATTATTAGTTACCCGAAAAAGCAAAGTATTAATAGTTTATCTATAGCTTTATTCAAAACAAGTGATAATAAACTTTGTTTGGACAAAATCAGTCCATAAGTATCAAAGTTATCATACTGTTTTAAATATTTTAAGGTTCATCATTTTTAGTCCGCCATATTGCATTAATTGTAGTGGGGTGCCTTACCTACTATAACTTTTTAGTCCGCCATATTGCATTAATTGTAGTGGGGTGCCTTACCTACTATAACCATCATTTTTAGTCCGCCATATTGCATTAATTGTAGTGGGGTGCCTTACCTACTATAACTTTTTAGTCCGCCATATTGCATTAATTGTAGTGGGGTGCCTTACCTACTATAACTTTTAGTGTTCAGTAGGGTATGTGTTATTAGATACCCGAAAAAGCAAAGTATTAATAGTTTATCTATAGCCTTATTCAAAACAAGTTATAATAAACTTTGTTTGGAGAAAATCAGTCCATAAATAACAAAGTTATCAAATTGTTTTAAATATTTTAAGGTCCATAATTTTTAGTCCGCCATATTGAATTAGTTGTGGTGGGGGGCCTGACCTACTATAACTTTTAGAGTTCACTAGGGTATGTATTATTAGTTACCCGAAAAAGCAAAGTATTAATAGTTTATCTATAGCTTTATTCAAAACAAGTGATAATAAACTTTGTTTGGACAAAATCAGTCCATAAGTATCAAAGTTATCATACTGTTTTAAATATTTTAAGGTTCATCATTTTTAGTCCGCCATATTGCATTAATTGTAGTGGGGTGCCTTACCTACTATAACTTTTTAGTCCGCCATATTGCATTAATTGTAGTGGGGTGCCTTACCTACTATAACCATCATTTTTAGTCCGCCATATTGCATTAATTGTAGTGGGGTGCCTTACCTACTATAACTTTTTAGTCCGCCATATTGCATTAATTGTAGTGGGGTGCCTTACCTACTATAACTTTTAGTGTTCAGTAGGGTATGTGTTATTAGATACCCGAAAAAGCAAAGTATTAATAGTTTATCTATAGCCTTATTCAAAACAAGTTATAATAAACTTTGTTTGGAGAAAATCAGTCCATAAATAACAAAGTTATCAAATTGTTTTAAATATTTTAAGGTCCATAATTTTTAGTCCGCCATATTGAATTAGTTGTGGTGGGGGGCCTGACCTACTATAACTTTTAGAGTTCAGTAGGGTATGTATTATTAGTTACCCGAAAAAGCAAAGTATTAATAGTTTATCTATAGCTTTATTCAAAACAAGTGATAATAAACTTTGTTTGGAGAAAATCAGTCCATAAGTAACAAAGTTATCATACTGTTTTAAATATTTTAAGGTTCATCATTTTTAGTCCGCCATATTGCATTAATTGTAGTGGGGTGCCTTACCTACTATAACTTTTTAGTCCGCCATATTGCATTAATTGTAGTGGGGTGCCTTACCTACTATAACCATCATTTTTAGTCCGCCATATTGCATTAATTGTAGTGGGGTGCCTTACCTACTATAACTTTTAGTGTTCAGTAGGGTATGTGTTATTAGATACCCGAAAAAGCAAAGTATTAATAGTTTATCTATAGCCCTATTAAAAACAAGTTATAATAAACTTTGTTTGGAGAAAATCAGTCCATAAATAACAAAGTTATCAAATTGTTTTAAATATTTTAAGGTCCATAATTTTTAGTCCGCCATATTGAATTAGTTGTGGTGGGGGGCCTGACCTACTATAACTTTTAGAGTTCACTAGGGTATGTATTATTAGTTACCCGAAAAAGCAAAGTATTAATAGTTTATCTATAGCTTTATTCAAAACAAGTGATAATAAACTTTGTTTGGACAAAATCAGTCCATAAGTATCAAAGTTATCATACTGTTTTAAATATTTTAAGGTTCTCATCATTTTTAGTCCGCCATATTGCATTAATTGTAGTGGGGTGCCTTACCTACTATAACTTTTTAGTCCGCCATATTGCATTAATTGTAGTGGGGTGCCTTACCTACTATAACCATCATTTTTAGTCCGCCATATTGCATTAATTGTAGTGGGGTGCCTTACCTACTATAACTTTTTAGTCCGCCATATTGCATTAATTGTAGTGGGGTGCCTTACCTACTATAACTTTTAGTGTTCAGTAGGGTATGTGTTATTAGATACCCGAAAAAGCAAAGTATTAATAGTTTATCTATAGCCTTATTCAAAACAAGTTATAATAAACTTTGTTTGGAGAAAATCAGTCCATAAATAACAAAGTTATCAAATTGTTTTAAATATTTTAAGGTCCATAATTTTTAGTCCGCCATATTGAATTAGTTGTGGTGGGGGGCCTGACCTACTATAACTTTTAGAGTTCACTAGGGTATGTATTATTAGTTACCCGAAAAAGCAAAGTATTAATAGTTTATCTATAGCTTTATTCAAAACAAGTGATAATAAACTTTGTTTGGACAAAATCAGTCCATAAGTATCAAAGTTATCATACTGTTTTAAATATTTTAAGGTTCATCATTTTTAGTCCGCCATATTGCATTAATTGTAGTGGGGTGCCTTACCTACTATAACTTTTTAGTCCGCCATATTGCATTAATTGTAGTGGGGTGCCTTACCTACTATAACCATCATTTTTAGTCCGCCATATTGCATTAATTGTAGTGGGGTGCCTTACCTACTATAACTTTTTAGTCCGCCATATTGCATTAATTGTAGTGGGGTGCCTTACCTACTATAACTTTTAGTGTTCAGTAGGGTATGTGTTATTAGATACCCGAAAAAGCAAAGTATTAATAGTTTATCTATAGCCCTATTAAAAACAAGTTATAATAAACTTTGTTTGGAGAAAATCAGTCCATAAATAACAAAGTTATCAAATTGTTTTAAATATTTTAAGGTCCATAATTTTTAGTCCGCCATATTGAATTAGTTGTGGTGGGGGGCCTGACCTACTATAACTTTTAGAGTTCACTAGGGTATGTATTATTAGTTACCCGAAAAAGCAAAGTATTAATAGTTTATCTATAGCTTTATTCAAAACAAGTGATAATAAACTTTGTTTGGACAAAATCAGTCCATAAGTATCAAAGTTATCATACTGTTTTAAATATTTTAAGGTTCATCATTTTTAGTCCGCCATATTGCATTAATTGTAGTGGGGTGCCTTACCTACTATAACTTTTAGTGTTCAGTAGGGTATGTGTTATTAGATACCCGAAAAAGCAAAGTATTAATAGTTTATCTATAGCCTTATTCAAAACAAGTTATAATAAACTTTGTTTGGAGAAAATCAGTCCATAAATAACAAAGTTATCAAATTGTTTTAAATATTTTAAGGTCCATAATTTTTAGTCCGCCATATTGAATTAGTTGTGGTGGGGGGCCTGACCTACTATAACTTTTAGAGTTCACTAGGGTATGTATTATTAGTTACCCGAAAAAGCAAAGTATTAATAGTTTATCTATAGCTTTATTCAAAACAAGTGATAATAAACTTTGTTTGGACAAAATCAGTCCATAAGTATCAAAGTTATCATACTGTTTTAAATATTTTAAGGTTCATCATTTTTAGTCCGCCATATTGCATTAATTGTAGTGGGGTGCCTTACCTACTATAACTTTTTAGTCCGCCATATTGCATTAATTGTAGTGGGGTGCCTTACCTACTATAACCATCATTTTTAGTCCGCCATATTGCATTAATTGTAGTGGGGTGCCTTACCTACTATAACTTTTTAGTCCGCCATATTGCATTAATTGTAGTGGGGTGCCTTACCTACTATAACTTTTAGTGTTCAGTAGGGTATGTGTTATTAGATACCCGAAAAAGCAAAGTATTAATAGTTTATCTATAGCCCTATTAAAAACAAGTTATAATAAACTTTGTTTGGAGAAAATCAGTCCATAAATAACAAAGTTATCAAATTGTTTTAAATATTTTAAGGTCCATAATTTTTAGTCCGCCATATTGAATTAGTTGTGGTGGGGGGCCTGACCTACTATAACTTTTAGAGTTCACTAGGGTATGTATTATTAGTTACCCGAAAAAGCAAAGTATTAATAGTTTATCTATAGCTTTATTCAAAACAAGTGATAATAAACTTTGTTTGGAGAAAATCAGTCCATAAGTATCAAAGTTATCATACTGTTTTAAATATTTTAAGGTTCATCATTTTTAGTCCGCCATATTGAATTAATTGTAGTGGGATGCCTTACCTACTATAACTTTTAGTGTTAATAGTTTATCTATAGCTTTATTCATAACAAGTGATTTGATTGTTTTGAGAAAATCAGTCCATAAATAACAAAGTTATCAAATTGTTTTAAATATTTTAAGGTCCATAATTTTTAGTCCGCCATATTGAATTAGTTGTGGTGGGAGACCTGACCTACTATAACTTGTATAGTTTAGTAAGAGATGTATTATTAGTTACCAAGGTAAAATCGGACGTGACGATCAACGTTTACAATAGGATCATGTAGACAATTGCATGCCGCCATTTTATTACAATATTACTTTTTGTACCAGGTAGTCTCAGTAAAAATCCCAAAATTTTTTGAAGAATAATCAAGGTTATTTTTCAATTTTACTGCTGGGAGTGCGAGGTTTTTAGAAAAAATTCTTATTTGAAATGAAAAAACATTAAATTTTGAAACTGTCATTAGGAATTAGGCATTATTTCCCACTTTGTCGCTACTAAACGCTAATCTCCATGAAAAGATTTTGAAATTTTTTGCGATTTTAGTTATGCTTATGAAGATCTTTCCAACGATTCCACCGCCCCTTCCGAATTTGTTCTACCCCAAACCGGAGAAATCTTTATCTTTGTCTAGTCAATTTGTAGAAAAATGTCTGCATCATTTATTTTATTTTGTAGGCTATCTTCTTGAAATCGCATCAGCACCTTTACAAAATGAGAACCACCCTTTGCATAGCCCGTTTCAGTATATGCTTGAAAGATTGGCTGCTCAAGCTTTGGAGCCTATAGATCTGAGGAAATTTTTAAGGTAGATATCGTAGCTGAATAAATCATACAAGATGCATATAAATATAACATCCTGTTTGGACATGCAACTGGAAGCATATCGAAAAGATGATATACAAGGCTATTGAGATCGTTAAAAAAACTTTTTACTTTCATTCAAAATAAGTTATTTGTGTCAAAAAGGCCTAACTAATAAAATTTTTGGTGGAATCTGTCTGGAACACGATAACTCAAAAACCGATGAACCGAATTTGTCACAATTTTTGAAAAAAGAAAATAAAAAATCTCTAAAATTACAGCTAAGCATCTTTAATACTAGTCATACAAACTGCTAAAAGCTACAAGTTATTTCAACAATGAACAATACTGCCGGGTACGATTTTATTTTAAATCGGGGGGTACCATAGTAGATCTCTTGTGTATATAAAATAAATATAAAACAGTTTTAAAAACTTTAATGAATACAAAATAAAACTCTGTTGCAATTTACAAATTGTCACAAGACTTTTCTTATAACCTATAAAGCAAACAAGACCCAAATTATTTTTTTTTTATTTGTCAAACACACTGTGTTTTTTTTTATTACAATCTAGTCAGTAAGATTAATTAGCAATTTTGTTTTAACTTAATTTACTAGAAAAGTCAGATTTAAACTTAGGGTTCACTCAACAGTTCTCCCCGCTTTGTTTAGTCTGTAACTCACAATTGTGTTGTGTTTATAGCATTATTTTGTTTTATGTGTAATTCACTTAGTTTACTAGCTCAAACGGCTTCACTCTTTTTAGTCTTCGAACTAGCATAGTATTGTCTAGAAGCTGAATTGCTTCCACATTCACATGCCGATGGAGTCTATCTTCATGGCCTTTTGCGTACTTTTTTATAGTCTCTGCTACAGTTCGGTTCGGTTCGATTTTTAGATCTCGATGAAGGTCACTATTTCGAACGTACCAAGGTGCATTCACAATGTTTCTTAATACTTTATTTTGAAATCTCTGTACAACTAGAATGTTACTCTCTTTAGCACAACCCCATAGTTGAATACCATATGTCCATACTGGTTTCAGTATTTGTCTATAAAGTAGTAACTTATTATGAATTGTTAAATTGGACTTCCTTCCAATTAGCCAGTTCATTTTTCTATACCTTATCTCAAGTTCTTCTTTTTTTTTCTTAACATGTGCTTTCCAGCGCAATTTGGCATCAAGTGTCATATCTAGATATTTTGCCTGATTCGAATATGGTACTGCAATGTTGTTAATTCTTATTTGTATGTGATTTATATTTTTGTTTGTAAAATCAACATGAATTGATTTGGTTTCATTTAATTTTATTCGCCACTTTGTGGTCCAACTGTGAACTTGGGTGACTGCATCCTGAATTTTTTCTATGCATTTTTCAATAGATTTTTCTACCGTCAATAAACCAGTATCATCGGCAAATGTTGCTAAGTGACAATTTTCTGGCTTTGGGATATCACAAGTGAATAATAAGTATAGATAAGGGCCTAGTACGCTACCCTGGGGCACGCCTGCTTGAATTTCTCTTAAAGTTGAGTATGAGTCTTCCTGTTTTACTCTAAAATGTCTATCAGATATGTATGATTCCAAAATATCCGAATATTGTTTTGGCAGAAACCGTTTTAGTTTAAAATTAAGGCCTTCATGCCACACTTTGTCAAATGCTTGTGCTACATCTAGAAAAACTGCAGAACAAACTTTTTCCTCTTCTAGTGCTTTTTCTATTATATTAGTAATTCTGTGTACTTGATCTATCGTGGAATGCTTGTCTCGAAAACCAAATTGATGAGATGGAATAATTTCTTGTCTTTCTATGATGGGTTTTATTCTTTTAAGCAATAATTTTTCATAGAGCTTGGATATAATTGAACCCAAATTATTAAAATCAAAACTTTAATTTAACATAATAACAAACTGCAAAATATTATTCAAATAGAAAATACTTATGTTTCTTTAATGACAATTAATTTTAGAGGTTTGAGTTTAATTCAACAAAACTTAGAATGTGACTACCGACTTGTCTCCTCAAAGTTTTTTTTAACGGTAGGTTGGACCCAAGTAATCCATTATCCCCTCTTTAAAGAGCTTGAAGGAACCAAGTCAGTGGCGTTTCTCATAATCCTAAAGTTTAATTTACATTTAGTTTATGAGCTAAAAACCTAAACGAAAACAGAGACAAAATGACATTTTATAGACACCAATTTCTAATCTTACAGTTTTTCCACAGCCAATCACTTTGAAGGGAAAACCCTCTCTCTACTTGATGTATCCCCACGCTTAACCATTACAACTCCCACTCTTCACTTTTCAGTAGTTTTTCTCGCATCAACGACCTGCTGTGTGGTAGGCGGCAACCAAATGTTTACCATTTTGGAGGGAGGCGGAATCACTTTTTTTTTATCTCTGAGATATGTTGAAGGCCAAACCTTTCTGATATTTTAACCAAACAAAATTGAGGGGTCATACTTATTTAAATGCGCGCCACTGAAAATGGAAAAATATTAACAGTAGCTTTTTGTAATAACTTATCTTTTATTAAAGCTTTTATCGCAATTGACCAAATACAAGTAAGAATTTAATGAGCAAGATAGGGATAAAAATAGAATTTCGGTTTGGTAAGTCCGGACACATGAAACATCGCAAAAATATTCTATTTGCTTGTCTTGGATAAAAAAGGGCAGTGGCGGCGTAAAATAAAAATTTTGAATTCCACTTTTTTCTTTGGAATGGGTTGTACTGCGGCAGACTTCCATGGTGATGGATATACTCCTTGCCTATAAGATAAATTGAATAATTTTGCGAAAGTTGGGGTGAGTTCGCTAGCACAATTTTTGAGTACTATCGCGGAAATGCCATCTGGACCCATTGCCTTGTTTGTATCCAACTTTTTAAAGGATTTTCATATTTCTCTGTGACAAAAGGGTACCTCTGGCATACTGTGGGAAACCCTTTTAATGAACGGTGGAGTTTTTCCATTTGGCTTTTTCCTCTTGTCCATAATCGTCGGAAATCGAGTTAGGATTAGTGTATGCGACCATAAACATTGAGTGGCGCGTGAGTGTTTGGTCTTCAAACAAATTTTTTTAGGGAAATTTTTCAAAATCTTTTTTTCCGCACTCTGGGCACCCTAAAAAACCGTAATCTGGTCACCCTAATCCATCGCAATCAAAAAAAATCGGTAATCAAAGTGTCACAAATTTTTTGTTGGTTTCTATTCTTCTTTTATATTATGTAGGACAAAATTATTAATTAAACTAAGTGACCTTATTAAGTAAGACAGCATGATGGTCTAATGACATTAGAAGGACATACACATATGATACCGGCCTGTAGACCGGTCGCGGTGGCGTCATATAATAATAAATATATACTTTCGCGATGAAAGACCAAAATTTAACTTAAAATTACTGTAAAGTCCGCAAAAAACATTAAATTTATCGAAATTTATAAAAACATAGATCAGTGTGTGTAACAATTCATCAATATGTATAAAACTCGACCGTGACATGTCAAAAGTTTGGTTCGAAAAAACAAAAACAACTGGATAAAAATCGGTATGTAAGCATTTAAAAAAAAATCATTTTTAAGAAAATCAAATACTTTTTGTTAATTTTCATGCAATGCAAAAAAACCTTGTTGTAATAAGTTTTGAGTAGGGTGGTAAAACGTAGCAGAACCCATTTCAGAACAAATTATTATTAAAAAATAATCTTATAAGTGCGGGGAAGTGACACTTTCTGAATCAAAATGTATGAGGGTAAAATCGCACGGTCGCAGAAAAAACTATCTATTGTGACGCTACTGAACTTTCTCGTGTTTTAGCAAAAACTATCCGTCAAGAGGACTTACCCATGAAATGTTGTTTTTTTATCGATTTTTTTCTTCTTTTGCACAAAAAACAATTTCGGACCATGTTTGAACTCAAATAGTTACTTCTAAACTTGTTGTTAAACGTTTTAAGATTTCTTTTTGTAATATTCCCGCACAAAATTCAAAAAAATTATATGAACCGAACCGAACCGAACCGAACCGAACCGTACTTAGACAACATTGTCTATCAGTTTTCCCTGTATAAACCGACTAGCAGGTTGGCAGAGTATTTTTATTTAAATTGACAATATTATGTTGTTCTGTAAATTTCAGCTTCTCATCGTTTAACATTCCAAGAAATTTTATATCGTAACAAAAACATTTTATGTAAAAAAAGCCAAGTACGCGAAAATAGTATACCGTAAAAGAATTGAGATAAAAGTAAAGCTAAGTTCTCCAATACAAATTTCAAAATGAAAAGTTCTTACTATTTTTTCCATTAATCATTGGGTTAGTTTAATTTAGGAAGTTCGACCAGCATCGGGCGTATCGATCAGCTAAATTGGCGTGCTTGATATAAAAACACGAGAAAAATTGTATGGGTAGTGAATTGCTCTGAAAAGAACAAGTTGTTTATAAGATATAATATCATTACCACAAGAGCTGCATCTGCTTTACGTCGATTTGCAGAAGGCATATGATAGTATACCACTAAATCTACTTTGGAAAGCGTTGGAAAACACAAACATAAGCGTACAACTAATTAAGGCCATCAAAGAGTTATACCGCAATAGTAAGGCAAAAGTTAAAATAAAGGCAAATATAACCAAAGGCTTTCAAGTAAATAAAGGTCTTGAACAAGGTTGCTGTATCTCGCCTACGCTCTTCAAGATATACTTGGAACAAGTCCTTAAAGTATGGAAGAGAAAATGCCAAAACATGGGAATTCCGTTGGACGAAACCACCTTGTATACTTTATGTTTCGCCGATGATCAGATAGTAGTGGCTCAGGATTATGACGACCTCGAATATATGACACGAAAACTAATATAAGGGTACAATAAGTGGGGACTAGAGGTTAATCTCAATAAGACAGAGTATATGTGTATCGGTGGAATGAAACAGGATCTAATCTTAAATACCTGGCAGCGAATTCAGTCCTGTGATGAGTATAAATAATTAGGACTAAAAATTACAGCTGACGGAACACTACACAAAGCTATAAAAGATCGAAACGTACAAGGAAGAAAAGCAATAACTTTATTAAATGGAATAATTTGGGACCAAAGTATATCAAAACATAACAAAAAGCTTATATATAACACCATTGTAAAAAGTATTATTACATACGGCTCAGAAGTATGGCCAATCAAGGATAGAACAGAAAAAATGCTTTCCGCTACGGAGATGGACTATTGGAGAAGAGCAGCAGGGAAATCAAAAAGAGAAAGAGTTACAAATCAAAGAATAAGAGAAATTATGACAGTGGGTGAACGTACTTTAGTGGATGATATAAGAACAAAACAACTAGTGTGGTACGGACATGTACAAAGAATGAATGATGAAGGACTACCTAAACAAATACTACAATGGAAACCAACTGGCCGAAGAAAACGAGGACGGCCAAGGAGAAGCTGGAGAGAAGGAATAGACAGTGAAATAAGAATAAGAGGCCTAGATGATGAATTATGGGCAAACAGAAACGAGTGGAGATTGGGTATCGGAAGACGTAGAACGTTGTGAAACCGATAAATATGTATAATATCATTACCTTATTTTTATATTCAGGTTAGGCAACCCTCTAAATTGCCTGCCGCTTGGATCCAGCGAGCCAGGTGGAGGTCCTGTACCCTTGACGCGTGTGAAAACCATTGTGTCCATGACGACGCCGAAGGACTTTCGTGCACAGTCGTCTTACACCTTGCCACCTTTCATCGAATTCGATATGTCGGCTGAGGGATTCGGATGTCTTTTTTTACCCAGCATCGCACCTCAGTCTGTAAACGGTCCCAGCGTGGTTGCATCGGTTGACAGCAGCGTGTTGGGAGGGATTGGATCGGGTAAGTTATTCTTGTAGTTTAGTGTTAATTCAGAGTTAAAAAAGTGTCAAATTAGTAGTTTATATAAACAGTGGCTAAACACTTTTTTTAGAAGACCTGTTTATAAAGGTTTATTAAATATTAGAGAGCGAATATAAAGACATGGAGGCAGAAGAACAAGCCGGTTTTAGGGCGGATAGATCAACTTCAGATCATCTCTTTTGTATAACCCAAGTTATTGAAAAGAAAATGGCATACGGACAAGAGCTGCATCTGCTTTACGTCGATTTGCAGAAGGCATATGATAGTATACCACTAAATCTACTTTGAAAAGCGTTCGAAAACATAAACATAAGCGTACAACTAATTAAGGCCATCAAAGAGTTACACCGCAATAGTAAGGCAAAAGTTAAAATAAAAGCAAAACTAACCAAAGGCTTTCAAGTAAATAAAGGTCTTAAACAAGGTTGCTTTATCTCGCCTACGCTCTTCAAGATATACTTGGAACAAGTCCTTAAAGTATGGAAGAGAAAATGCCAAAACATGGGAATTCCGTTGGACGAAACCACCTTGTATACTTTATGTTTCGCCGATGATCAGATAGTAGTGGTTCAGGATTATGACTACCTCGAATATACGACACGAAAACTAATAGAACAGTACAATAAGTGGGGACTAGAGATTAATCGCAATAAGGCAGCGAATTCAGTCCTCTGATGAGTATAAATACTTGGGTCTAAAAATTACAGCTGACGGAACACTAGAGAAAGCTATAAAAGATCGAAACGTACAAGGAAGAAAAGCAAGCAATCTCCCACCATTTCGATGACGACTGTTGACCGCTAAAAACGAAGTGGGCAGCAGGGCGATGATTTTTTTTTTCTGTTTGAGGCGCAAACCTGTTACTTTTTTCATGTGAAGTCGACGACCAACCACTGGACTAGCCTGCCGCCATGCAAAACAAGTTGTTAAAAATTTTTATGCTAATAGGCTTTCAAACAAAGCTCTAACCATAGACGAATGACAGAGATAGACCAGACACTTACACGGTGGGAGTTGTATTACTAAATTGGCGCAGTATACCGGGTGTCGTGCACGAATTAGCGCCTCCAACTTTGTGCACCGTACTAAACATAACGCTTGCGCAGTTTGTCTCTAAGCTACAGGATGGCTTTTGAAATTATTGTATACCGGATGCTCGTAGCCATCAATGAAATCGTTGTCCAATCAAGCTATCTATCTTTTAATATAGTGTTTTGAACAGTTTTTATCAAATTAAATTTTAACACTAAAAAGCTCATTCTACTCGTCAATTACATAGATTTAAATTTAAACGATGTGCGCTGATAAGAATGAGTTATTTTGTGTCAAAGCTCAATTTGCTTAAAAAGACTCTATAAACACCAATCAATAAGGAAGCTTATTCAAAGAATGTTTAAATTAATGACTACTAGCAATAAAAAAAAGGAAAGTTAAATTTTTATTCAATCTATAAGGTTTAAAAGTTTGTTTCCCATTCATTTAGGAAATTTCCTTGAGAGGCTAATTTTCTAGTTAAAAAAAGGCTTTTTGACGAATATTCAACAGTAAATTCCTTTTTATTAGTGCATAGAAAATATTTACACATTCTACATTAACTTAAATTAATAATGTATACTTTTACAATGCTTTATACATAATAATGTTGCAAATATAGGTTTCTATAAACGGAAACATTTTTAATTGTTTTTTCATGAAAAATAAAAAAATATAACGTAACCCTTTTAAAGTAAAGTGAATATTGCCGGTTATTCATTTAATTAAACAGGATCCGTCATAATGATCTCCCACATTTTGCAGTGCCACTGTGCCTGAATCACTGAAGAGAGGGGAAGCTTAGCGTAGTTGGTTGGTAGCTCGCGGCCTGCCATTACCTTGCCATCGTGCCTTCGTTATCGAGACATTAAGCAAAAGTAGGTAACGAATCTGTGATTACGACACAAAGAACTTTTCGTACTCACTTCGCACTTGGTAGACATGTTTTAGTTCCAGATACTTTGGGAATATCTCAACACTATTCCCGAACCATTGACGAATTGAAAGCAGCAATACACCAAGAAATTACAGGAATATCGCTTTAGAGTTACTGCACAATGGCGTTTTTATTGTGGGAGATCATTCTGCCGGACCCTGTATATAAGTATAGTGAAATAATCTTTGTTTTTCCAAATATTAACATTTAAAACTAAACATTTAAAACTCCGTCCAGGTTCAACGTTTCCATCACACACTATATATTTGTGAATTTCGTCTTTCGTCAAAGTTAGTTTTTTTGCCGAAGTATTTTTTTAGGTTCCGTTTGGGAATGGCGCTTGCTAATATAGTCTTCGCACCCACGAACACAAAATTGTTTTCTTTTAAATTTCTTAATTACCGATAGGCCACAATTTAGCAAAAAACATTTTTAAAAATAAGGCAAAAATTCGAAAAATCACGAAAAACTGCAACCACAAATGAAAAATGCCGAATTAAATTTACGTCATATTTTTATCTGTTTTGCCAATGTCAGTCATAATCAAAAACATATACCGAGAGTAGCGGTTAATGTCCATGGCGACAGCACAGGAGTCTGTACATAATATTTTTATACCAGGGGTGACGGTCTGTAATAAGCGCCTCTCGAACTTTGTATTCGAAACTAATGTATACAGGGGGTATGTATAACAGTATTATGATAAGACCGGGGTGCTTTCCTTACTATAAATAATTGGTATACTGTGGCTCTAACAGTCTCTTTTTACATCCTTTACGCTTTATGTTTTTATTACAACCCAAACGAAATAATACTTAATCCAGTTGGAATTTAACATGCAGGTGATCGTCTGTTTCCACCACAAACTGGGCTGAGCTATTCAAGCTGGATATGCGTAGAAAAGTTTTCAGATCCGAGAACAGATCCTCATTCAGTTCATCTACTTACCTTGGTGAGATCGTATAATGGCGGGAAAGAAGATAGTTTGGTGTGTTTATCTATTGTTCTGTCGACAAGAGACAAGGCAATCATAATATCAACTCAGGAGACTAGGGTACCAAATAGTAAGTATTTTACTATGTGCAATTTATCTATTAAAGTTGCTGTAAAATTATTATTTTTTACTAAAATTACACTACTAAAAATACACTACGACAATCAACCCAAGAAACATTTATATGACTTACAACCTAATGTGACCTGAACCGACGTCGGATTTAGTGGAATTTTAAGTTGCAAGATTGATTATGCGTTAAGCGACGTCGCATTCATATCAAAACCGACGTTATTAAATATACGTCCGTTTTTTTAACGATCTCGCGACGTCAAATAATGCAACGCAATATACCATTAATTTCCCAACGTCGGTCTTACGTTCGTTTGTGCGACGTACAAAAACTCTGACCAGCCCAACGACCAACAGACGTCGGCGTCGGGTACGTCCGGTGAAGACCCTAACCTCAGACCTAAACTAGCGTTTAGTTTGGTTGGTGTATTTTCCGTAACTTTTACTTGACCTATTCCACGTCCGTTCATATGACCTACGCGTCACATGTACAGCCTACTGTCATTTATAGACGCCCATAACCTAACAACAAGTGCATTTGTTTGGTCAAGAGATATTTTGGTCAGGACGGCTACGTTTCAGGACATGACGCAGTTTTATATCTTTTTTGGATTTTGGAAACCATAATACCCCATCCTCTTCCCACACGTGGGGTATGGGTTTTATTTCCCTTTAGATTTTTTATATTAAAACAAACATTTCTAAAAAATAAAAAAAAAACAATGATTTCGGTGGGTAGTTAGCTTTGGGACCGTGGGCTTTACCTATTGTAGTACAAAAAGAGCGGACGTTGAGTTCCAATCCCTTGGTAGGCCGACGCGAAATCATGCGGGGCCAGAGCTATCAAAACGGACGGGCCACGACCCTCCACTTTGTTGACGTCACATTCGGGGCTGATTTTTTTTGATGGTCACGTTACGACACAGCTGATTGTCTTTAAAATATTGAAGTTGGAATGACGGTTCATGAATATTTCTTTTTTTTTTAAATAACGCCGTTTTTGAGATTGTTTTTACTTTATTCTGGCAGAACAATTTTTTTTAAATGTATAGTAATCCTTAATTTTTCATAGGCGCTTCATTAGCTCACACAATAATTCAGTTTAAAGCACAAGCAGATTTGACAATCACAGATGACAAAGTCAAATATAACAGTTGGCATGTGGTACATGGCGGGTAATTTGAATTCAAAATAAGGAATGCCAGATCTTGAAGATTTTAACCTTTTAATCATGTTGCTTTCTTACAAACCTTCGGTGGTATATCGGGATGGTGTCTGAGAATATTTCACTGAAATTTGGCGGAAATCTGTAGTGCCATTTTGAAAATATCATAAAAAAACGTCTGACCTCCCATAAGACCCAATGTAAAATTCAGCCCCGGGAGAACAGCTGATTTTTTCAGGGTCGTGGCCTCTATTTTTGTGTTGGCCTTGGCGGGGCGAACGTCCGAATTTAATGGGACGAAATACGTTTGCCGGATGTCGGACTTCGACTCTTTGGTTATCTTTTACAACCAAAAGTGGAGACCCGGTCCGAATTGGTATATTATTAGTTCACATTAAGTCAGACACAGTAATCCGCCATTCTAGAAAGGTTCGCGTCTGTCGGCCATTATAAAATATTTTTTCTTTTTCTAATTTTAATTAGAAATGAAAGAATAATTGCAAAATTATTAACAAATTTGAATTTAGTGAGGCAGCAAAATATTTTTTTTTACAAAAATAAAAAAAATAATAAAAATTAGATCTATTTAACAAATATATATTTTAGTAAATCTTGCATATTTCAGGAGCGCTTGCTTTTTTTGAAAGTATTTTAATCACATTTATCAATAAACATGTCTTCGTTGTAAAATTTTTGTTGGATTCCTGCTTTAAAATATAAATTATTAATATTGTAATACCCCCTTTCATGCATGACTATAATTGTCATGTGTAAACTGCACCCATTTTTATGAGACTTGTTATAATAAGTGTAAAATATTTACTTATCAGGTATAATTTTAGTTACTCGACAGGAATTCTTTTTAGCAAAAACTATATGTATTCTTGGCAATGGAAACGAAACCAAACGCAACTTACCTGTTTGCGACTAAATTTAAGTGACAAAAATCCAACGTACAATTACGTTGTTAATTGGTAAACTCTATTACCTATAAGGTCATGCTGACGTCGTAGCGACCCGAATTTGTATTCCCCATTTAGGTGCAAACGAGGGTCGTCAGGCGGTCGAAACGACGTCGGCACCCGACGTCGCGTTTATCGCAAGCAACGTATGGGTAACGTAATATTGTCACGAGGGGGTTTTATCGTGACGAACACAGTTTAAGTTAGGTGTAATGGTTTTATTATAATACTTATATTTGCTACTTACATTGTACTTAAATACATCTTGTCTACAAATCTTCTTTGATACGCTTAACTTCTTATACTTGACTATTGTACTACTTGTTCACTATTAACTAAGCCTGGACGTTAGGTTCTCAGCGTACAACTAACTGCTAAACTCTTTTGGAGATGCTTTTATTACAAACCGTTTGCCATTGATAGGATGTCGAGATGTGTTTTGTTTCCTGTATAAACATCATCGAAATCCCATTAACCGCGTTGTTTATAATAATTCTGTACACAATTTATTACTTTTAATACAATTTGAACTATATACAGAAGTTCATTTCCTTAGAATGTTTAGGGTTAATGTGCACTTGCTTATAAACGTAACTTGTGTCATTTACTTAATAGGACATTATTTTATATCCTGACAATATGACGTCCAAATGCTGCTTGGGAACTAACTTATCAACGTTTTTTTTGTATATTTTACTACACAAGGTAAAAACATTTGTTTGTCTTAACAGATATTAACGGCGACTGGGAGCCAGACGGTTCTGGCGAGCACGGCGCGAGAGTCTGGTGTCCAGAAATTCTACACGAAGGCCAGTGGCACCACATAGCAGTTGTGCTGAATCGAGCCGTACTAAAGAACTCATCTTTTTCGCTCTACGTGGACGGTCAGCAAATTCATTCGCAAAAAATGCATTATATATCGCAGAACCCCGGTGGACAAGCGGCCAGTATGAACGTGGCAACATCGGTTTATGGGTGAGAATATTTTAATATGTATATCTATATCTATGTCGATAACCTACAAATGAGAAAGTTCTTAATTGGATGTAGGGTCAGGTAGAGTCCCTGTATGTTGACATATTTGGATATATTGATACATCCAAATATGTCAACATACAGGGACTCTAGGGTTAGGTAGGAAATCAGGTTGAGATAGTCTTCAGAAAAGTTTTATAATTAAAAAAAATACTCTGCCAATATATGGACCCCTAAGCTCACACTAGGTACTATAGTTATAGTGTACGTGTGAGCTAATATAACTAAAAACTGAAATATATTTTATTCAACTCCAGACTAAATTACCTTTTATTTGATACCACACAAGCCATGTTTTGACTTAAACTCAAATTTTTGAAATCTACCCCCACCCTTAAAAAAAACAAAAACTGAAATGTATTTTGTTAAACTTTGGACACAATTACCTTTCGTTTGATATCACACACGCCATATTTTCACTTAAACTCTAATTTTTGAAATATACCCCCACCCTTTTTTCTAAATAAATTAAAATGTATTTTGTTTAACTCCAGACTCAATTACCTTTCGTTTGATATCAAACACGCCATATTTTCATATAAACTCCAATTTTTGAAATCAACCCCCACCCTTTTACTTGGTTTGTGTTCGGTGGATTTTGTTTATTTTTAAATGGGACCATCTCGACCCAAGACCCAGCCTAGGTACCAAATTTCATTAAAATCGGCCAAGCCGTTTTTGAGTTAGGCGCGTTGGTCGTTACAGACAGACATACAGACAGACAGACAGACAGACAGACGGCGCAACAAAAAAGTTTCAAAATCATCTGAAACGCAAAGATATATAAAAAATTTTGAAATCGGAGCAACTTTTTTTTTCTCGAAAAAATTAGGATCACCATAGCTCACACTACTATAGTATAGTATATGTGTGAGCTAATAGAACCTAAAAACTATTTTAACGAGATTATGTTTTTTTAATTTAGTTATATCGGTACGCCCCCTGCATGGAGACGTTTCTCTAGACTAGTATGGAAACAAGGACCTTGTCATTTGTTTGAAGAGGTAAGCAAAGCATATGTTTGGTTTCACGGGTTTTGTACATATTTGGTATCAAATAAGTTTAATTTTGTTGGGAAAAAAATAATAGATTCAATAACTTTGTTTACTATCTTTGAACAATTTTTCGCTAAAATGTTGTTGGTTTCAAACTTTAAAACCAAAAGTTTCTGGCCTAAATTTGTTCTCAGATTAAAGTGTTTTCTTTATAAAAGGAACAAACGTGAATTAGGTCAAGCAAAATTGACGTAAAACACACCAATGGAATCAAACGTTAACCTAAACTCGAGTTAAGTGACTATCACTAGATATCTCTAACGCCAACCAGGAACGTAGATAAGGGGGGTACTGGGTACTATAAAAAATATTACTATATGACAACCTACAGCTATACTTGATGTTGTATTAAAGTGGCACCGCGTCATCAAAACCGTGATGGGTGGGAAGGGTGTAGAGGGGTACACACAGTGGCCTGCTTTTTATTTATGTCTTCTTCTAAACGATTTTATTAGAAAGGAACATATATACTCTTGTCCGGTTGTTACGAACATATTGATTTAGCTGGGAGTTGTTTTGACAGTTTTAATGTCAAACAAATTGGGACCGACTTTTTACAAAACAAATTATCGTTTTTGCAACTAAATCAATATTTGCGCACATTTTAATACAATTTTGGATTCTCTTTTATGTTTCGGATCTTTATTTATTAGGTAAGTACCTATTTTATCTCACCTTTAAAAGGTCTTGGTGTATTATTATAGACATATAAAGTGGCACACTGCAGGTACAAAGTGAAACAACAATTTTTTGAGGCTTCTTTAATTAGATTTTGCCACAAAATTTGGTTTACCATAGCTATGACGCGGTGCCACTTATATACATCCTCAACAATAGATATAATAATTATAAATTATTAATAATATTTATATGATATTTTGTGTGTAATTTTCGAAGCCTCTAATATGCCTTAAGCTAAAAAGCACATAAAATTTGTTAGTTGCATTTCAAGCATCAACTTTTTTTTGCATAATTTGGATACAAGACATAGGCTATTTCAGTTTATTTAGTTATTGCCACATGGATTGGCCCCTCTGTACGACGTCAGCTTAGTTCACAACTAGTTGATAGTCATATAAGTATTTTTTGTGCGGGTTATGGAAAACTGATCTACAGCGGCCACCCTGAAGCTACGTTTACATTTGGAGAGTTTACTGGCGGAAAGTACTGGCAGCCACTAAACTTTTGTGTTTACACGTTTTTAAGTCTACTTGCCAAGCAGTTAAAAATAAAATGGCGGTAGTGCGTGCTGCTGTTAAATTTGTTATGTCTGAAATTGCCAATAATTTAATAAATAAGTTAGAACGCAAGAAAACTATGAAAAAACAAGTTTGGGATAGAGATTGGATCAGACGCAGAAGTACTTGCATCAGAACGACTCTTAAAAGAAATATCAACTGAAGATCCCGATTTTTATAGGAATTTCATAAGATTTTCATACCAAAAACTTAAAGAACTGTTAAGACTAGGTTAACATAAACTGACCAAATCGGAAACGTGTATGAGCAGTCCTATTTCTCCCAAAATTAATTGGAAGTCACATTACGCTATCTGGCCACTGGTAATAGTTTTGCTTTCTTGCAGTATTTATACAAACTACCGAAATGCACTATTTCAGTTTTTTACCGGAGGTTGATGATGAACTTTTGATGTTCCACAAAATTTCATATTTTTGATATATGTTTAAAAAGGAAATTATCTGATTTGCATCCCACTTAGGTTGATAATGAACTTGATATTTCACAAAATTTCATATTTTTGATATATGTTTAACAAGGAAATTATCTAATTTCCATCCCACTTAGGTTGATGATAAACTTGATATTCCACAAAATTTCATATTTTTGATATATGTTTAAAGAGAAAATTATCTGATTTCCATCCCACTTATTCATTATAAAAAACGTGGACACTTTCTCACAGAACGCTTGCTGACATGTGTTTACATTTGGAGAGTACTGGCGGAAAGTACTGGCAGTCACTAAACTAGCCGGCCCGTCAACTTTTGGAAAGTACTTGCGGGAGAGTAGCAAGTGCACTTTCTTGTAGTTTATACATGGCAAGTTTAGTGGCTGCCAGTACTTTCCGCCAGTAAACTCTCCAAATGTAAACGTAGCTCTACTTGCGGGAGAGTAGCAAGTGAACTTTCTTGTAGTTTACATATGGTAAGTTTAGTGGCTGCCAGTACTTTCCGCCAGTAAACTTGCTTTGTTGGAGAATTTACTGGCGGAAAGTACTGGCAGCCACTAAACTTTTGTGTTTACACGTTTTTAAGTTTACTTGCCAAGCAGTTAAAAACAAAATGGCGGTAGTGCGTGCTGCTGTTAAATTTGTTATGTGTGAAATTGCCAATAATTTAATAAATAAGTTAGAACGCAAGAAAACTAGGAAAAAACGAGTTTGGGTTAGAGATTGGATCAGACGTAGAAGTGCTTGCATCAGAACGACTCTTAAAGGAAATATCAACTGAAGATCCCGATTTTTATAGGAATTTCATGAGATTGTCATACCAAAAACTTAAAGAACTGTTAAGACTAGGTTAACATAAACTGACCAAATCGGAAACGTGTATGAGCAGTCCTATTTCTCCCAAAATAAATTGGAAGTCACATTACGCTATCTGGCCACTGGTGATAGTTTTGCTTCCTTGCAGTATTTATACAGACTACCGAAATGTACTATTTCAGTTTTTTTACCGGAGGTTGATGATAAACTTATGATGTTCCACAAAATTTCATATTTTTATATATGTTTAAAAAGGAAATTATCTGATTTGCATCCCACTTAGGTTGATGATGAACTTGATATTTCACAAAATTTCATATTTTTGATATATGTTTAACAAGGAAATTATCTAATTTCCATCCCACTTAGGTTGATGATAAACTTGATATTCCACAAAATTTCATATTTTTGATATATGTTTAAAGAGAAAATTATCTGATTTCCATCCCACTTATTCATTATAAAAAACGTGGACACTTTCTCACAGAACGCTTGCTGACATGTGTTTACATTTGGAGAGTACTGGCGGAAAGTACTGGCAGTCACTAAACTAGCAGGCCCGTCAACTTTTGGAAAGTACTTGCGGGAGAGTAGCAAGTGCACTTTCCTGTAGTTTATACATGGCAAGTTTAGTAGCTGCCAGTACTTTCCGCCAGTAAACTCTCCAAATGTAAACGTAGCTCTACTTGCGGGAGAGTAGCAAGTGAACTTTCTTGTAGTTTACATATGGCAAGTTTAGTGGCTGCCAGTACTTTCCGCCAGTAAACTTGCTTTGTTGGAGAATTTACTGGCGGAAAGTACTGGCAGCCAATAAACTTTTGTGTTTACACGTTTTTAAGTTTACTTGCCAAGCAGTTAAAAACAAAATGGCGGTAGTGCGTGCTGCTGTTAAATTTGTTATGTGTGAAATTGCCAATAATTTAATAAATAAGTTAGAACGCAAGAAAACTAGGAAAAAACGAGTTTGGGTTAGATATTGGATCAGACGCAGAAGTACTTGCATCAGAACGACTCTTAAAGGAGATATCAACTGAAGATCCCGATTTTTATAGGAATTTCATAAGATTATCATACCAAAAACTTAAAGAATTGTTAAGACTAGGTTAACATAAACTGACCAAATCGGAAACGTGTATGAGCAGTCCTATTTCTCCCAAAATAAATTGGAAGTCACATTACGCTATCTGACCATTGGTGATAGTTTTGCTTCCTTGCAGTATTTATACAGACTACCGAATGTACTATTTCAGTTTTTTTACCGGAGGTTGATAATGAACTTTTGATGTTCCACAAAATTTCATATTTTTGATATATGTTTAAAAAGGAAATTATCTGATTTGCATCCCACTTAGGTTGATGATGAACTTGGTATTCCACAAAATTTGATATTTTTGATACATGTTTAACAAGGAAATTATCTAATTTCCATCCCAGTTAGGTTGATGATGAACTTGATATTCCACAAAATTTCATATTTTTGATATATGCTTAAAGAGGAAATTATCTGATTTCCATCCCACTTATTCATTGTAAAAAACGTGGACACTTTCTCACAGCCTCGCTTGCTGACATGTGTTTACATTTGGAGAGTTCTGGCGCAAAGTACTGGCAGCCACTAAACTAGCCGGCCCGTTAACTTTTGGAAAGTACTTGCGGGAGAGTAGCAAGTGCACTTTCCTGTAGTTTATACATGGCAAGTTTAGTGGCTGCCAGTATTTTCCGCCAGTAAACTTGCTTTGTTGGAGAATTTACTGGCGGAAAGTACTGGCAGCCAATAAACTTTTGTGTTTACACGTTTTTAAGTTTACTTGCCAAGCAGTTAAAAACAAAATGGCGGTAGTGCGTGCTGCTGTTAAATTTGTTATGTGTGAAATTGCCAATAATTTAATAAATAAGTTAGAACGCAAGAAAACTAGGAAAAAACGAGTTTGGGTTAGAGATTGGATCAGACGTAGAAGTGCTTGCATCAGAACGACTCTTAAAGGAGATATCAACTGAAGATCCCGATTTTTATAGGAATTTCATAAGATTATCATACCAAAAACTTAAAGAACTGTTAAGACTAGGTTAACATAAACTGACCAAATCGGAAACGTGTATGAGCAGTCCTATTTCTCCCAAAATAAATTGGAAGTCACATTACGCTATCTGGCCACTGGTAATAGTTTTGCTTTCTTGCAGTATTTATACAGACTACCGAAATGCACTATTTCAGTTTTTTACCGGAGGTTGATGATGAACTTTTGATGTTCCACAAAATTTCATATTTTTGATATATGTTTAAAAAGGAAATTATCTGATTTGCATCCCACTTAGGTTGATGATGAACTTGATATTTCACAAAATTTCATATTTTTGATATATGTTTAACAAGGAAATTATCTAATTTCCATCCCACTTAGGTTGATGATAAACTTGATATTCCACAAAATGTCATATTTTTGATATATGCTTAAAGAGGAAATTATCTGATTTCCATCCCACTTATTCATTGTAAAAAACGTGGACACTTTCTCACAGCCTCGCTTGCTGACATGTGTTTACATTTGGAGAGTTCTGGCGCAAAGTACTGGCAGCCACTAAACTAGCCGGCCCGTTAACTTTTGGAAAGTACTTGCGGGAGAGTAGCAAGTGCACTTTCCTGTAGTTTATACATGGCAAGTTTAGTGGCTGCCAGTATTTTCCGCCAGTAAACTTGCTTTGTTGGAGAATTTACTGGCGGAAAGTACTGGCAGCCAATAAACTTTTGTGTTTACACGTTTTTAAGTTTACTTGCCAAGCAGTTAAAAACAAAATGGCGGTAGTGCGTGCTGCTGTTAAATTTGTTATGTGTGAAATTGCCAATAATTTAATAAATAAGTTAGAACGCAAGAAAACTAGGAAAAAACGAGTTTGGGTTAGAGATTGGATCAGACGTAGAAGTGCTTGCATCAGAACGACTCTTAAAGGAGATATCAACTGAAGATCCCGATTTTTATAGGAATTTCATAAGATTATCATACCAAAAACTTAAAGAACTGTTAAGACTAGGTTAACATAAACTGACCAAATCGGAAACGTGTATGAGCAGTCCTATTTCTCCCAAAATAAATTGGAAGTCACATTACGCTATCTGGCCACTGGTAATAGTTTTGCTTTCTTGCAGTATTTATACAGACTACCGAAATGCACTATTTCAGTTTTTTACCGGAGGTTGATGATGAACTTTTGATGTTCCACAAAATTTCATATTTTTGATATATGTTTAAAAAGGAAATTATCTGATTTGCATCCCACTTAGGTTGATGATGAACTTGATATTTCACAAAATTTCATATTTTTGATATATGTTTAACAAGGAAATTATCTAATTTCCATCCCACTTAGGTTGATGATAAACTTGATATTCCACAAAATGTCATATTTTTGATATATGCTTAAAGAGGAAATTATCTGATTTCCATCCCACTTATTCATTGTAAAAAACGTGGACACTTTCTCACAGCCTCGCTTGCTGACATGTGTTTACATTTGGAGAGTTCTGGCGCAAAGTACTGGCAGCCACTAAACTAGCCGGCCCGTTAACTTTTGGAAAGTACTTGCGGGAGAGTAGCAAGTGCACTTTCCTGTAGTTTATACATGGCAAGTTTAGTGGCTGCCAGTATTTTCCGCCAGTAAACTTGCTTTGTTGGAGAATTTACTGGCGGAAAGTACTGGCAGCCAATAAACTTTTGTGTTTACACGTTTTTAAGTTTACTTGCCAAGCAGTTAAAAACAAAATGGCGGTAGTGCGTGCTGCTGTTAAATTTGTTATGTGTGAAATTGCCAATAATTTAATAAATAAGTTAGAACGCAAGAAAACTAGGAAAAAACGAGTTTGGGTTAGAGATTGGATCAGACGTAGAAGTGCTTGCATCAGAACGACTCTTAAAGGAGATATCAACTGAAGATCCCGATTTTTATAGGAATTTCATAAGATTATCATACCAAAAACTTAAAGAACTGTTAAGACTAGGTTAACATAAACTGACCAAATCGGAAACGTGTATGAGCAGTCCTATTTCTCCCAAAATAAATTGGAAGTCACATTACGCTATCTGGCCACTGGTAATAGTTTTGCTTTCTTGCAGTATTTATACAGACTACCGAAATGCACTATTTCAGTTTTTTACCGGAGGTTGATGATGAACTTTTGATGTTCCACAAAATTTCATATTTTTGATATATGTTTAAAAAGGAAATTATCTGATTTGCATCCCACTTAGGTTGATGATGAACTTGATATTTCACAAAATTTCATATTTTTGATATATGTTTAACAAGGAAATTATCTAATTTCCATCCCACTTAGGTTGATGATAAACTTGATATTCCACAAAATGTCATATTTTTGATATATGCTTAAAGAGGAAATTATCTGATTTCCATCCCACTTATTCATTGTAAAAAACGTGGACACTTTCTCACAGCCTCGCTTGCTGACATGTGTTTACATTTGGAGAGTTCTGGCGCAAAGTACTGGCAGCCACTAAACTAGCCGGCCCGTTAACTTTTGGAAAGTACTTGCGGGAGAGTAGCAAGTGCACTTTCCTGTAGTTTATACATGGCAAGTTTAGTGGCTGCCAGTATTTTCCGCCAGTAAACTTGCTTTGTTGGAGAATTTACTGGCGGAAAGTACTGGCAGCCAATAAACTTTTGTGTTTACACGTTTTTAAGTTTACTTGCCAAGCAGTTAAAAACAAAATGGCGGTAGTGCGTGCTGCTGTTAAATTTGTTATGTGTGAAATTGCCAATAATTTAATAAATAAGTTAGAACGCAAGAAAACTAGGAAAAAACGAGTTTGGGTTAGAGATTGGATCAGACGTAGAAGTGCTTGCATCAGAACGACTCTTAAAGGAGATATCAACTGAAGATCCCGATTTTTATAGGAATTTCATAAGATTATCATACCAAAAACTTAAAGAACTGTTAAGACTAGGTTAACATAAACTGACCAAATCGGAAACGTGTATGAGCAGTCCTATTTCTCCCAAAATAAATTGGAAGTCACATTACGCTATCTGGCCACTGGTAATAGTTTTGCTTTCTTGCAGTATTTATACAGACTACCGAAATGCACTATTTCAGTTTTTTACCGGAGGTTGATGATGAACTTTTGATGTTCCACAAAATTTCATATTTTTGATATATGTTTAAAAAGGAAATTATCTGATTTGCATCCCACTTAGGTTGATGATGAACTTGATATTTCACAAAATTTCATATTTTTGATATATGTTTAACAAGGAAATTATCTAATTTCCATCCCACTTAGGTTGATGATAAACTTGATATTCCACAAAATGTCATATTTTTGATATATGCTTAAAGAGGAAATTATCTGATTTCCATCCCACTTATTCATTGTAAAAAACGTGGACACTTTCTCACAGCCTCGCTTGCTGACATGTGTTTACATTTGGAGAGTTCTGGCGCAAAGTACTGGCAGCCACTAAACTAGCCGGCCCGTTAACTTTTGGAAAGTACTTGCGGGAGAGTAGCAAGTGCACTTTCCTGTAGTTTATACATGGCAAGTTTAGTGGCTGCCAGTATTTTCCGCCAGTAAACTTGCTTTGTTGGAGAATTTACTGGCGGAAAGTACTGGCAGCCAATAAACTTTTGTGTTTACACGTTTTTAAGTTTACTTGCCAAGCAGTTAAAAACAAAATGGCGGTAGTGCGTGCTGCTGTTAAATTTGTTATGTGTGAAATTGCCAATAATTTAATAAATAAGTTAGAACGCAAGAAAACTAGGAAAAAACGAGTTTGGGTTAGAGATTGGATCAGACGTAGAAGTGCTTGCATCAGAACGACTCTTAAAGGAGATATCAACTGAAGATCCCGATTTTTATAGGAATTTCATAAGATTATCATACCAAAAACTTAAAGAACTGTTAAGACTAGGTTAACATAAACTGACCAAATCGGAAACGTGTATGAGCAGTCCTATTTCTCCCAAAATAAATTGGAAGTCACATTACGCTATCTGGCCACTGGTAATAGTTTTGCTTTCTTGCAGTATTTATACAGACTACCGAAATGCACTATTTCAGTTTTTTACCGGAGGTTGATGATGAACTTTTGATGTTCCACAAAATTTCATATTTTTGATATATGTTTAAAAAGGAAATTATCTGATTTGCATCCCACTTAGGTTGATGATGAACTTGATATTTCACAAAATTTCATATTTTTGATATATGTTTAACAAGGAAATTATCTAATTTCCATCCCACTTAGGTTGATGATAAACTTGATATTCCACAAAATTTCATATTTTTGATATATGTTTAAAGAGAAAATTATCTGATTTCCATCCCACTTATTCATTATAAAAAACGTGGACACTTTCTCACAGAACGCTTGCTGACATGTGTTTACATTTGGAGAGTACTGGCGGAAAGTACTGGCAGCCACTAAACTAGCCGGCCCGTCAGCTTTTGGAAAGTACTTGCGGGAGAGTAGCAAGTGCACTTTCCTGTAGTTTATACATGGCAAGTTTAGTGGCTGCCAGTACTTTCCGCCAGTAAACTCTCCAAATGTAAACGTAGCTCTACTTGCGGGAGAGTAGCAAGTGAACTTTCTTGTAGTTTACATATGGCAAGTTTAGTGGCTGCCAGTACTTTCCGCCAGTAAACTTGCTTTGTTGGAGAATTTACTGGCGGAAAGTACTGGCAGCCACTAAACTTTTGTGTTTACACGTTTTAAGTTTAATTGCCAAGCAGTTAAAAACAAAATGGCGGTAGTGCGTGCTGCTGTTAAATTTGTTATGTGTGAAATTGCCAATAATTTAATAAATAAGTTAGAACGCAAGAAAACTAGGAAAAAACGAGTTTGGGTTAGAGATTGGATCAGACGTAGAAGTGCTTGCATCAGAACGACTCTTAAAAGAAATATCAACTGAAGATCCGGATTTTTATAGGAATTTCATGAGATTATCATACCAAAAACTTAAAGAACTGTTAAGACTAGGTTAACATAAACTGACCAAATCGGAAACGTGAATGAGCAGTCCTATTTCTCCCAAAATAAATTGGAAGTCACATTACGCTATCTATCTTACGGTGATAGTTTTGCTTCCTTGCAGTATTTATACAGACTACCGAAATGTACTATTTCAGTTTTTTTACCAGAAGTTGATGATGAACTTTTGATATTTCACAAAATTTCATATTTTTGATACATGTTTAACAAGGAAATTATCTGATTTCCATCCCACTTATTCATTGTAAAAAAACGTGGACACTTTCTCACAGAACGCTTGCTGACATATGTTTACATTTGGAGAGTACTGGCGGAAAGTACTGGCAGCCACTAAGCTAGCCGGCCCGTCAACTTTTGGAAATTACTTGCTGGAGAGTAGCAAGTGCACTTTCTTCTAGTTTACACATGGCAAGTTTAGTGGCTGCCAGTATTTTCCGCCAGTAAACTCTCTAAATGTAAACGTAGTTTACTTGCGGGGGAGTAGCAAGTGAACTTTCTTGTAGTTTACATATGGCAAGTTTGGTGGCTGCCAGTACTTTCCGCCAGTAAACTTGCTTTGTTTGCGAATTTACTGGCGGAAAGTACTGGCAGCCACTAAACTTTTGTGTTTACACGTTTTCAAGTTTACTTGCCAAGCAGTTAAAAACAAAATGGCGGTAGTGCGTCCTGCTGTTAAATTTTTTATGTCTGAAATTGCCAATAATTTAATAAATAAGTTAGAACGCAAGAACACTAGGAAAAAACGAGTTTGGGTTAGAGATTGGATTAGACGTAGAAGTGCTTGCATTTGAACGACTCTTAAAGGAGATATCAACTGAAGATCCCGATTTTTATAGGAATTTCATGAGATTATCATACCAAAAACTTAAAGAACTGTTAAGACTAGGTTAACATAAACTGACCAAATCGGAAACGTATATGAGCATTCCTATTTCTCCCAAAATAAATTGGAAGTCACATTACGCTATCTGGCCACTGGTGATAGTTTTGCTTCATTGCAGTATTTATACAGACTACCGAAATGTACTATTTCAGGTTTTTTACCAGAGGTTGATGATAAACTTATGATGTTCCACAAAATTTCATATTTTTATATATGTTTAAAAAGGAAATTATCTGATTTGCATCCCACTTAGGTTGATGATAAACTTGATATTCCACAAAATTTCATATTTTTGATATATGTTTAAAGAGAAAATTATCTGATTTCCATCCCACTTATTCATTATAAAAAACGTGGACACTTTCTCACAGAACGCTTGCTGACATGTGTTTACATTTGGAGAGTACTGGCGGACAGTACTGGCAGCCACTAAACTAGCCGGCCCGTCAATTTTTGGAAAGTACTTGCGGGAAAGTAGCTAGTGCACTTTCTTCTAGTTTACACATGGCAAGTTTAGTGGCTGCCAGTACTTTCCGCCAGTTAACTCTCCAAATGTAAACGTAGCTTTAAGTGATCATGAAAGTTTGTCAGGCTTATTTTATCGTTTTTAGGTTCTGACTCCAGCAACAGTTACACAGATGTATCAGTTAGGTCCTCACTACATGGGTTCCTTCTTGGCCCCAAATTTACACACAGCTGAATCTGTTCAACTTGTCTCAGAGGAAAAGGTCGTCTTTGGTTTGAATGCCAAAGCTGTGTCTCAGCTTACTTTAAACAAAATTAGAAAGGTGTACAGCAGGGTAGATAATAAATTAATAGGTAAGAAGAGCTTGGTTTTTGTTTATAAATCAGGGCTAATGGTATTCAATAAAAGTGGCACCTGTTTTGCGAGGTTGTTAGACTTATATCACATTTGACAAATATAATTTGTGGTAAATTTTAATAAAAATAAGGTCATTTACCTAGTTTTGTTATCCCACAAAAATTAAATTACAAAAATTAATATATTGACCATTCCTGTTTTAAACTAAAAAATGTTTCTAAAAAGATGTATGATGTACTGTACCTTTTTTAATCTTTGTTTAACGACTTATACTTTTTCTGAATAATTTTGGTGGCATTTATGGAGCACATTGTAAAGTTGTCGCGAATCTTTCAGTATTATGTTGTTGTTGCCCCATTCTGATGTTATGCTCTACATCTTTCCCAGTTATTGCAATATGGTCTCTTCACCGCACCCGCATGCAAAAATTTGAGGCATATTTATGTGAAAAGGTAAACTTGCACATTCTAGTGAAACTTCTTTTACAAAGCCTTTCTATTGTCCCTGATACTAAGTGTAAATCAGTTGTAAACAACTTTAGTTTCCACCTATTTTAGATTCTACTAATTTTTAAAAGTTATTGATAACTATGCAAGTAGATTCACAAAATGTCGATCTTTGTATCCTACTCTGTATTTTATACACCATGTGCTAAAACGAACCTTGTATTGTCGAGTAATCTTTCGTTGTTCATCCGTTGTAAATGGCCGTACCATTTCAGTTGTCGTTTAGTGATCATCCGTTATGCTTCCCTCGATTCTTTCTTTTATAGTCTCATTTCTTATATGATCTGTTCTAGATATTCGCATTCATCTTCTTATTGCATCCATTTCGAGTATTTCGACACTTTTTAATTTTGTTTAAATCTTATAAAATCAAAAGAAATCAATTTTAGGAACCCAAAACTTTTCACGACTCTCCGAAGTATAAGACAAGCAAGGCCAAAAAATTTAAAATAAAAACTGTAACTACCAAATAAACAAGGTGAAAAGTTACAACCTTCTAACAGACCACTACTATCTTTTTATGAAGATTTTACAAAATAAAGTTTGAATTAAAAAAAAAACCTTAAAAAGTTGCTACCTTATTGTACTTTTCAGGTTTGTCTTTTTATAGGACGGAAGCTAAATCAACTAAAGTCTGGAGAACATCAATATGGTGGCTTGTTTTCAAATATAGTTTACATTTAAACTTTGTTGTTTAATAAAATACTGTATTGTTTGTATTTGTTGCAGCCAAGCAACTAGGAATGTCAAGTCATGAAAGCGCGACACCTATAAGAATTTTGCACAACTCGGCAGGTCATCTGGCGGGCTCAGCAAGAACTTTGGGTGGTGTAGTCATTGGTTATTTAGGTAAGAACATGATCAGAGTAGGTTCACTAGTAATAATCATTTCGAACATGTGTAGCAAAACTTGACATGAATAAAGTCACATTTTCTCTAAAAATAAAGTTTTGCCCACAGTATACTATGCCATATTTATCCAAGAAATAAAATAATGGTGAGTTTTTAAAGTACAAAGAAAAAGAAGAACAGGACAAAAAACGTTACCAGAAACAACAAGAAAATCGAAAAAAAAAACAATGAACTGAAAAGTAAGATTTTTGCAGCAGAATATATTTTTAAGTAGGACAACAAAATTATTAAAAAGAACTTAACTGACCAAAATAAACTAATTGAGAGTCATTTCATGATTGCATTAGCCCTCAAAACATGGCAGGTTGCTCAACACTCCTTTTAAAAAGTAAAAAAAAAAATTTTTTTTTTAAATTACAATTTTTTTATTTTTTTGAAAAAAAAATGTTTAAATCACCCTTTAAAAACATTTTTTTTAATGTCGTTAAATACTAATATTTTGGAGGCGTTTTGCGTTATGGGACCTGATTTGTACATTTTGAGGTGTTGGAAACAACATACTAAAAATAAAAAAAAATCAAATTGTAGCTAAGTAGACGTGTAGAAATTTTACGTTTTGAGAAAAACAGGTTTTTTTATGCTCTAATTTTGACATAAAGAGTAATAAAAAATAAAACCACTTTTTATTTCAAAACTGTAAGACAATAAAAAAATATAAAACTTTAAACCCGTTTTTTTCAAAACGTAAAATATCTACGGGCGGCTTTTTTCTTAGAGACGGCAGTGCATCTGTGTGAAATGCATTATATAATGAATGAATGAATGAATGAAAAAATACTTTATTGTCAGAAGAAAAAACAATTTCATTGACAAGGCATGCTAAAACTAGTCAAGTAATTAAGCATATTAACGTCAAAATAAAAGTAACAGCATATCATACAAATAAATACAAGCAACAATTTAAAATTAAACATGCAAACAATCAAGAAACAACAAAATCAATAATAGTTTTAAAAAATAATAAAACGTACACAATCGTAGATCTCAACTAACTAGAATTAATTTAAGTTTAGTTGGTGTTATAAAATCAGTTTAAGAAAAAAAATCAAATTCAAGTAAATATTTAAAATAATAGGTGTAATTAAATAAATAAAATTAGAGCTAAAATAATTTTTAAAAAAATCGATAAAAAAATTAAATAATAAAAAAAATCTGATATAAAGATTAAAAACAGAAATTTTTACAAAATAACAAAGTATAGACAAAATCACAAAATAAAAATTATAAAATTAAAAATAAAGGCAAAAACAAAAACATAATAATGTATATGGATGATTCTACCAAAAGTGGGCTATATGGATATCATTTTTGGTCATTGCCTTTAAATAACAGTACAGCACAGTAAATAATTTTGTTTTTTTAAATTTATGTAACTAATTAGGTTTAAGCTAAGAAACATTTATTTTCCCGAATTTTAGGAATTATTGCATAAAAATTCCAGAGGGATGAGTACCAGAGGAATGAGTTTTTTAATGGTTTTCCAATTTAAATCAAAATCTATTTAGACTACTTAACTTAAGTTTTATATAAACAAAGTTCCTATACTTATAATTTTAAAACAATCAACAAAAAAAATATACTTTTGATATCAGTCGAATATTTACTTACCAGAGGAATGATAATTGAAGCGTTCCTTTTTGATTTCTCCGAAAAAAACTAATTTTCTGCCAAAAATAAAAAGATGTATAACTTAAACCAAACATAAGTTGACATTATCTGTCACAACTTGTCACCCTCACAAGTAAATTAGATATCCAGGTCCGTCTCTTTCCCTAGAAATTAACCGGTGGTATTCACAAATATTGTGTTATTAAAATTGTAAAATTTTCCGGAGAAGATGTAAATTCGGATTTTCAAAAATATGACTCCAAACTTAAGTTTTATCAATTTTTTGATAAATAGTTAGGACTTGGCTAAATATTATTTATTAGGATATTTTTTTCAATCTGAATTTTTAATATTTGGTTTGGGACTACACCTGAGGAATGAGGTATTTGCTTTGTAATAAAAAAAATTATAAACTTGCAATTTTTTTTATACATTAAACTCAAATGCTCCATAAAGAAAACATTTCGTTTTAAATCTTATAACAAAAACTACGCTTCATTTGCAGTCTGTGTTTGAAAAATATGCATTTCCACTCCACAGCACCATTTTTGTAGAATCAAATATATAATATATTTTTAGGCGTTCGTGTATTTTGTCCTCGCCCCGTTGCTACTACGGTGGATACCGTAGGGGGATGCGCAGTCCTTTTGGGTCTCATAGACATGGCACAAGATGTAGAAAGTTTATACGCAGGCGTAAAAGCTTTGGTTTGTGTAGTCAGGAGCAATAAAGTGGCACAGGTAAGGTCTAATATCTAATCTACATTAATTCCAACAAGTTTTCATGGCTAATCGGGTAAAAAGAAAAATTAAGGGTTTTTTGTTTCTCTAGTACTTTTCCGTGGGTAGCTCGAAAGCTTAACCTCACGGTGGTCCAAGATCTAATGGACACCTAATAAGTGTTGACACTTAACTGTTTCGTCCTTATGGGACTCCTCAGAACACTGCTGGTCGATGTGACACCCTTCATAAATTAAGTATACGGCTTTATCTCTCACCTTACATTGTTAGTGAGAAAACAAAGTCATGCACCCAACAAGAAGCGCCATCTACCGAAATACGAGAGAAACTAAAACAGCAGCAGGCGAGTAAAACTACTATATCATCGATTGATGAAAGTATCGATTGAAAGAAAGAATCCATACCGTGACCTACGATGACCTATCAAGACGTCGGCATCGCGTCTGAATGTCCAGCTCAGCGTTGCCACCTCTACCGATTTTTCGGTAGATCTACCGATTTAGCCTTTTACTTTACGATATACCGAATTACCATAGTTTTCTACCGATTTTTTTTTTGATATAAACTTGTTTTTTTTTATACGCCTCATAATCGCGATTAAAAAAAACATCATAAATAAAATATTTTTTTTTTATGTAAGATCATTTGTAGAATAAAAATTTTATTTCAAGCCATTGTTTTTAAAAATGTATTTATGGCGCCATCTCTTGGATTTTGCGATATACTCAGCCGACAGCCGCAAGCGGCATTAAAGATCACGCTATTATAAACCCTGAGGTTTTTTTTATAATATTATCTACCTAATAGGGACCTATTGCAATAAAGCCAGTCACAAATTGTGCCGGGCACTATATTGACAGTTTCACATTATAAGAACAGCTGTCTTCTTTCAAAATAAGGCCATTGTGTATTATAAGAATGTAGCCGTGAAAGACAATTTTTTTGAAGAAATCCACAATGAAATATCAGCAGTAAGTACATCTAGAGAAATTGTAATATTGGGAGATTTAAATAGTAGAACAGGTAACAGAGTAAATGATCTGACAGTTGGCCAATATGGAGAAGATGTTGTTAATGACAATGGAAACCGGCTTATCACAGTATGTGAGCAATTAGACCTAAAAATCCAAAACGGTTTTTTCCAACATAAGAAAATACACAAATATACCTGGACCAAACCCTCACAAAACCTGAAATCCGTCATTGATTATCTTATCACTAAACAAAAGACAAAACTAAAAATTCAAGATGTCAGAACAAAGCGTGGATCAACATGCGGAAGTGATCACTATTTTCTGGAGACCAAAATTCTCTTTCCTTGTCAAGGCCGAAGCCTCCATCAACAAAATCTTGATGATACAGTGAATGAGGAAATTGATCACTGTCAATATAATCTACTAAGCCTAGAACATGACAGCGTAAAAAACTTATACAAAAAGAGACTGAACGAAAAACTTAATTCAAGTTCAGGTGAAACCCCAGATGAGGAATACGAATGTATCACATTAAGCATCCATCAAGCTGCAAAAGAAGCACTAGGATTAGTGGAAGAAACTCCTAAAAGAACAAAACCATACTGGTGGGATGCTGAGATTGAAAGTGAATTAGAGGAAAAAAGGAAATTATATCACACGTACTTATCCCAAAAGACAGATAGAAGCAGAGAAGAATACAAAACCGCGCAATCAAAGGTGAGAAGAATGATCAGTGATAAGAAGAATCAATCATGGATGCAAAAGTGCCAGAAAATAGATTCTTACTTAGGAGGTAGGAGAAGTACTGAAAGCTGGAAAACTATAAGATCGATCAAAAAAGAAACATGCAGATATATTATTTCACCAATACCAGACAAAGAATGGGATGAGCATTTTAAAAAACTTTTAACTGAAGATAGAGCAGAATTCAAGGAAGACGAAAGAGACAATAACATAACAAGCACCCTCAAAAACGGTCAAAAATAAGAGCGACAAAATTAATTTTTCCACAACTAATTCACGACTAATTAGCGGCAAATTATCCACCATATTCGATTTTGATAAAAGCCATTTTTACGAGGGTGCTTCGATAACTTCATATGAAGTTAGCGAAGCACCCTCAAAAACGGTCAAAAATAAGAGCGACAAAATTAATTTTTCCACAACTAATTCACGACTAATTAACGGCAAATTATCCACCTAGTCCCGATTCGATCTGCGATGGGTGCTTCGCTAACTTCATGCTCATCAAAAATATAATGAGTCAAAAGTATAAAAGGTCGAAAGTACAACAGATCGAACACATAAGCAAAAAAAAACTTCCCTGACTTCTTTCCGGGATCCTCGCAGGTGTGAATTCGAACCGAACCGGTTTGGAACCGGTTCGGTTCGGATTTATACTCTCTAGGATCTCGGGAAAGAAGTCAAGGAAGTTTTTTTTCGACCTTATGTTTTCAATCTTTTGTATTTTCAACCTTTTTGTCCCCCGCCCTTTGTTTGGGTGTGTCTCTGCTTAGGATAATCGTTCAATATTTAATAGGCTGAGATGGATAGAAGGAGAAGTTACCAAACTCTGGCTATGTTGCTCAGAAGAAAGAGAAACTTGCTCAATTCACATATTCTTCATTTGGCTTTTGGCCTGGTTGGGACTGTTGATAGTGGCAGGTGTGTATCTTAATTTAATGTATTTTTTAAAAGTGTCAATCGAAAATTTATTATCTGATTTTTACATATATTTTATCGATTTTTTTTTGCTAGGGTTGGTAAGCAAGGATTTTGTAAAAAATTTTTGACAAAGAAACAAGCGAAAACAAAAACAAGTTTATGAATGCAGAATAGTTATTTAAACAACAACGTTTGAAAACGACTCTTTGTACACGATGGACACAGTTTGGTGGACCGAGCCGAAGGCGAGATTCACTCGAGGGAGTGTGCAAAGAAGTTTTCAAACGAGTTTTTTACAATACTTTTGGATACGACTTCGCTTGCCTTCTGTAAAATTTCCAGAATCCGAGATTTTTACACCAAAACTTTGAAAATTCAACAATTTTTTGAAGTATCTTACCTATATTGTTTGGTGACAACAAGAAAAATCACAATAATGGGAGACCCGTGTGCATAAACGTCGTAAGCGTGCGCAAAAATGACGTAAGCGTGTGCAAAACGTTTTGCACACGACGTGCGTCAAATGCCGTTTTCCGATCGTGTTTTTCGTGCGCAAAACTATTTTTTTCAAGACACTCAGATCAGTTAAAAAATAAGGAAGTAATGATCATGTTAGTTTCTGCAAAATATATTATTTAACTGAAAAGAGCACCATTTTGATTTTTTTAGATTTGAGTATAAAATTGTATCGGGTGACCTTAAGCGCCGCAATATTTTAAGCTTGAAGCAAATTGCTTTATAAATAAAAGAGTTCATCATTTTGGATCCGCCATATTGATTTTTAAATATCACTAAAAGCGTCCTTACACACCTCAACTTTTGAATTGGATTTGATATCGTTTCATAGATGGAAAAGTCTGCCATATCAAGTTAAAACTATGTTGAGTGACCTTAAGTTCTCTGTAGTTTCCAGTTTGAGGAAAATGGGCTTATAAGGATGATTCTACCAAAAGTGGGCTATATGGATATCATTTTTGGTCATTGCCTTTAAATAACAGTACAGCACAGTAAATAATTTTGTTTTGTTAAATTTATGTAACTAATTAGATGTAAGCTAAGAAACAAATATTTTCCCGAATTTTAGGAATTATTGCATAAAAATTCCAGAGGGATGAGTACCAGAGGAATGAGTTTTTTAATGGTTTTCCAATTTAAATCAAAATCTATTTAGACTACTTAACTTAAGTTTTATATAAACAAAGTTCCTATACTTATAATTTTAAAACAATCAACAAAAAAATTATACTATTGATATCAGTCGAATATTTACTTACCAGAGGAATGATAATTGAGGCGTTCCTTTTTGTTTTCTCCGAAAAAAACTAATTTTCTGCCGAAAATAAAAATATCTATAATTTAAACCAAACTAAAGTTGACATTATCTGTCACAACTTGTCACCCTCACAAGTTAATTAGATATCCAGGGCCGTGTCTTTCTCTAGAAATTAACCGGTGGTATTCACAAATATTGTGTTAATAAAAATTGAGCACGTTTAAAATTGTACAATTTTGCGGGAAGATGTAAATTCGGATTTTCAAAAATATGACTGCAAACTTAATTTTTATCAATTTTTTGATAAATAGTTAAGACTTGGGTAAATATTATTTATTAGGATATTTTTTTCAATCTGAGTTTTTAATATTTGGTTTGGGACTACACCAGAGGAATGAGGTATTTGCTTTGTAATAAAAAAAATTATAAACTTGCAATTTTTTTTATACATTAAACTCAAATGCTTCATAAAGAAAACATTTCGTTTTAAATCTTATAACTAAAACTATGCTTCATTTGCAGTCTGTGTTTGAAAAATATGCATTCCCACTCCACAGCACCATTTTTGTAGAATCATCCATAAATATAAAAATCCGTTATTTCGGAATTTTAAACACATTAAAGTTCAGAATTTCATACATATCGAAAGTTCGCCATTTTAAATTCGTCATATTACTTCTTTTAAGTATAAGTAAAATTTTTAAATTAATAAATTATTTAATATTCTTAATATGTTTCAAAAATGGCTAGGGAAATTTGATTTACCTTAACTGACATCTGCCATATCTCAAAACTAGCCGGAATCCCGCAAAAAAGTTTCTACTTCTAATTGAATCCAGTATACTTTTATCTGGGACACTCTATAATTTATTTTAGAGAGTCCTCAACAATTCCTAACCGCATGTCCTTCCAAGACCTTCTTTGCGATATCGACGTATGGCATGAAGCACCCGGTGATCTCTTGAGATCACATCTGGAACATCTTCTGGAATTAGGTGCCGATTCTAGTGAAAAACGGCACAACGTCTGGATTATGAGAGATCTAAATCTGGTGGAGAAATTGCTCTACATTACGCCAGATGTTAAGCATTTGGCCACCCGACAGGTTAGTTAGTATAAAACGTCGAAACAAAATTACGGACTTCCATTGGCGTTATTTATTTTAAACACGACTTGAGGGTGATTTTAGATTCCAAACTGCAATTTAACTCGCACATTGATAATGTTGTAACAGGGGCCTTTGTGTGGCCTCAAGTGGCCAAGGCTTAAATGTTGTAAGCTACCAACTTAGGCTACAACTTATATAAATTATAAAAAGATTAAATGTTACTATATGTTATTAAATTTACACGATCTCGAAAGGGAATTTGACGGTTCTTGGAGGAAAAGTATGCTATAAACGTTTTTCTCAAATGTATAACTAATAGAATAATCATACATACCTTTTCAATTTTCTTCTTGTAGCTTCACACTTTCACTTCTTATATTTATTAGTTGAATATCGACTTTTACTACTATTAAACTTTTGTATTCAAATATTTACACTTCTTAAACTTTTAGGTTTTATAAACCTTTTATAAATTTGTTGTAAATATATATATTTATCAACATCTTAAACGTTGATTGAATGAGTGAAACTATTCAATCAACTGTTTAATTTACTTAATATTACTATTTAGGTTTGGGATATGTTATTGATTAAAAATGCCGATTTTAGGGCAACGAATGGTTTGTATTTTGTTGTTAAACAAACCATAAAATAGTTAAACGCATTATTTCAAAACACTGGAAACAGTAATAATTAATGACTTTAAAATCAATAAACTCTAAAAGAAAAGACCAAAATAATTATGAATATTAAAGTTAACAGTTTTATACAATGTTAAAATAATTGATAAATTTCCCCAGTTGAAATAAAACCCCCCGTAAGAAGTGTGAATGAAAGCGTAACGTACCAGGCAAAGGCAAACTAAAGAGTAAAGTAAAATCCGACTTTCGAAAGTTTCAGTACTCTGCTCTCTAGACACTCTTAACTAGCCGCTAGCTGATTGGTCTAAATCTAAGCTTTATTTAACGGTTTTCCCCCACAGACATTCTTGGTTGCCGTGGTCTGAAACTTAAGCTCTCTCGCATTGGCGAGAAAGACAAAGAGACAAAATACCACCGCAATTCAAAGATGTGTGGACTGACAAAATCGATAAAGTTAGAAGCATACAGTGTGTTTCTTAAAAGTCGAAAATAGTTTAGCTAATTTGTTTCCAGTTACAAAATATGAATTATTTTGATGTTAGTGGCTCAAAGGACATATTAGCCGAATACAACTTTTATTAAAATACCGCGAACCTGAAAATATGCCCAAAAACAAGTCGCCGAGTTGCCATAAATTTTACTTAATCTTAACCTAGTCTTTCATATAATTAATGCTTGTTGATGTCAAAACAATATTTAATTAAAAATCTTTAAAAACTTATAAATGGCAAAAATACCATTTATGCTCAAATCCCGTTTTGTTACAATGTTTTAAACAAATCCAATCGAATGCTCGGATTTATTAAACGCGTATGTAATGATTTTCGTGATGTTAGACCTATTCTCAATGTTTATGACGCATATGTCTATAGTCAGCTCTCTTTTGCATCGGTCGTGTGGGACCCATGTTATGACGTTTATACAAAAAGATTAGAATCTGTCCAACACAAATTGCTAAGATATATTGGCTACAAAACTAGAACACCTATAATTGATAGAGACTACAGGTTCATTATGCAATAATACAAAATCATTTCACTCAAGGACCGTAAAACAATGTCCAATCTTTTGATGATTTTTAAAATAATGAAGGGTCTGGCTTCGTGTCCAGAGGTTTACCAGAAAATACAGTTTAGACCACAAAACAATATTGTTACGGGTTCTCCACAACAATTAAAACTCGCAATTGTTGAAAACGATACGTCAATTTATTTCGACAAATTATGTACAAAAACACGCACTTAAACTTACTAATAACTTGCTAATAATTCACTACTTTAATACGCCTATTAACTTCGCGTTAACATCTAGCGATCACTACCATTGGTTATCTCTGACTCCTGATGCACGACGTCCAGCCCTATATATAAGGGTCTGCCTACTATTCGAGAATTTTCCAACCTTGTTCTATTCAGGATTATTCCACCCTTTTCTAGAACACGGACCGTTCGCATACCAGTTTGTCACAGATAACGCAACTAAAACCTAGATTAAGAATACAACCATAAAATACGTCAACCTAATACTACACTAAATCTAAAGAAATTCTAACTATAAAATTTAAATAACTTAAATTTGTAACAATATGAATATAAGAAACCGTGAGCTGTTTGAAATAACTTTTCGTACAACTAACTCTGGACAAAATGCTCCCCTTTGTAGAATATCGAAATGTTATAATCAATATTGTAATACATTTGAATACTTCGATATGTCACTCCCTAATTTTAAAGCTAGGATCAAAACAATATTTTAAAGTAATAACATAATGTGACTTTCTCAAACACAAATGGTTCTGTTAGTAACACGATATGAAATATTTAGGTAAACTAGTGTTCGACACTCTAACGAGCTGATTAGATTTTGGTCAAAGTACATTAATGCTAATGACAGTTTTTTGGCAGTTAAATTTTATTAAATATGCTAACTTTTTAACGGAGCATCGCATTAATATTCTGTTTTCGGAATATAGCAGACCACATTTTGCTCAATAATTTGTGTTATAACGAAAAACTTCATAAGAGCTTTAGTTTCCGATATATATACAAAAAACTGTTTGTAAGGCTGATTATCATAGCTTCACTTGAAGTGTGCTTATAGGCTAGCTAGGAAGGTATAGTCTTTGCAATAAGGCTAGTCCTTTTGTTTAATCACCCCGTAATTCTGGTAACAAAACGCACGTGTATTCTTAATTCAGTTTTAAACCACAGGTTCCTAAGGTAACTGATAATGGATGCTGCGAAACTAATTATCAGTTACCTTAATGTTAATATAATCGGTCACCACCCTTTATAATAAGGGTGGTGGCTGGGTGTTAAAACTGCCATTTCAAAGATTATAGATTATAATATTTGCCATTTTTTTGAAATTTCTGATTTGAAAGATAGTTTTTTGAGAAAAAGGTTCTGTCCCAAAATGAATTTATGAACAATTGGGGTGCCCTTCCGGCAAAGTTTCTACATTGGAAGATTTTTAGTGCGACTGATCGTAGAGCTACAAACCATAAATTAATGATTATTTAATTTTTCAAAAATGTTATTTTCTACAATGTATTTCGAGCTGGAGTTAAGCTAAGCTTTGCAATTTGTTTTGGTAAAAATTATGATTCAAATAAGATTAGGCCCTATTTATATTATATTTTATGTAAACAGAAGTTTTTAATATTATTACTTAAGCATAAAGACTTAATAAAAGTTAAATTAATATTATTTGTAGTTTCCAATATAAACTCTCGACTTATATTAATGTAATATATACTCATTTCTTTGTTACAATAAGTATATAAGCAATTATATTTTTTGTTTAGGGTAAATTAAAACAGTATTTTATTATAATTTGTTATGGTCGACACATAGATCTTTTAAAAAGTATAATAAAGTTCTCAACTGATTTAACTGCAAAGGCTTTGGGAATTTCAACAAAAACAGTAGTGTAAAGACTCTTTTTGAGTGAATTAAAAAAATATTTCAGACACTATATTTAAACTAAAAATAGCTATATTGAAGCTATTACGAATTACTAAGTTTAAAATGTTGCAGTAGAACAGCTCATAGGATTAAGTTCTAATCAAAACATGAAAATTATTATATTAAGCTTATTTGTATGGTTTTGTAAACCTATTTTCTTAAAATAAAATAAAACCAAACCAAAAAACTGAATATCTAAAATCTAACTAAAAAACAAACTATGCAAAAATAATCTATGCTCATCGTACAACAAACTTGATCTCATAAACTGCCATCGTCAGTTATGACGAGAGGAGCGACATCAATAGCTGTTTCATTTTCTCAGTCTTCCAAAATTAGTTTTTCGCAATCCATCATGTAATTTTAAACAATAGTTTTACAAACTTTTTGAATTAGATTTCTAAAGATGTTGTTTTGAATGGCATCACAAAGTCTGGTTCTACTACGTTATACCTCGCTCGTCAAAACGCCCTATATAAGGATTTTTTTGTATGAAAATGATTCTTTGGACTATTTTTAGTCGATTTGGATACGGGAAATTAAAAAAAAAAAGTATGGTTTTTCTTTAAAATAATTTTTTAAAAAACGTTGCATAGTGATTTTCTTTAACTTGTTTTGGTTAAAAAATATCAATTTCTATCACTGCATCGTCAAATTTTCGACATAAATTTATAAATTAGCTTAGGATTAATAATTTAACAATTTTAAATTAATTACATACCTAGTTTTTCGTGTTTTTTCGCGGTTTTTTCACATAATTTTGAAAATTTGTACAGTTGACCTTCTCACAGATGTTTTGACACATTGATAGAAAGTTTTTGCTTGGCCGACACTTTCCAGGTCATTCGGCCATATCTTATTTCCCAATTGGATTTGCTTACGCTGACTTACCCTCAGATGCACCGTAAGCACTGAAGCGCGATCATGGATTTAATCGCGATTAAGTCCTTGTTGCTCACATACAAAACAACAAAGATGGAGAATGGATTAGCAAAGCCTTGTTACAGTGCATCTGAGGGTTAAAGACCCAAATTATAGGAAATTATTTATATAGAACTATTCACCAAGAATCGGCGCAGCCGATTCTTGCTGATTGCTTGTGCGGTACGGTTCGGTTCCGTTCAGTCCGGTTCGGTTCGGTTCGGTTTGGTTCGGTTCCGTTCGGTTTGATTCAGTTAAGTTCCGTTCGGTTTGGTTTTAGGCTAGGTTTGTTGGGTGTTAAAGTAATTCAGCAGGAGTCGGCTGCGCGCAGCCGACTCCTGCTGAATTACTTTAAGACACAATCGACCTAATCTAAGATCGCCCCGAACCAAACCGAACTGCTCAATTTCTGTAAATCATCATTATCATAATTGTTTCTGCATCATTTTTTTCATTATAAATGCTCAATAGACGATTTTGGACGATTTTACGGAGTCAAAAATGCGCGACAAAAAAAAATGTTGGAGCAAGATGTCAGGTCGAACGTTAGATTTCAAAAATATGGTGTAACCATTTTTCTATGCGCAAATACATTTCTAAAAAACTTTTTATCGCCTCTTGCCAGGCAGTTGGTCACCTTATTTTTAGCTAAATTACCATTTATTTAAAGCTCCGTCGATTGTGAGCCGTCCCTCTCTTTCTCGAAATAACAAACGTCAAATAAATTCTTTCTATAGCAATTTGTATGAGTTTTTAATAACTTTTTAATTTTAAAATTTCAAAAAAAAATGCGAAAAATCCGCATTTTTTTTTCTTGAAAACAGTATAAAACGACCTCAACTTATCATTAAAAAAAAGAAACACCCATTTTCAAGCATCGAGGTAAAACGTAGTAGACCCCAAAGTCTTCATACTTTTTGTCATTACCTAATACTGTGTTTCTTAAAATTTTGCCCTGTAGTTATTACAGATGGGACTGAAGATCGAAAAAAGCCTGCAAATTTTTTTAACTTTTTTGACTACTTGCCAAAAATTTTTTGTTTTGAAAGTTGACTTTTATTGTCAATTTAAACTTTGATAGGTAGACAGGCTTGCAACTGCCAATAGCAATCTGGGGCCAACAATGATTTTCGATGCTATTTTCTGTCTTCTTTATAGGAGAAAAATAAAAAAGGATAGCAAAGGGACTTGGGGTATTGCAAGGACTATATCAGATCCGTCATGGATCCATTTATTTTAGTTACATTTCCTATTGCTTCATTTTTAGAGAATATTTACATTTTTATTTTAAGGTACTTTTTTCTCTGCTGACGGTCCTGTTGGGGAGTCAACCAAGATCCAACGACCTACTACTTTTTGGTCAGTTTCTAGCGGCTACTTTGCCTTCCATGGGAACGACAAATGAGAAAGGCATTGAACTTACAGAAGAAGATCCAGAAGCCGAGTCAATTTTGTTAAGAAACAGGTATTTTAATTTAATTATTATATATTTATCGGTTTCACAACGTTCTACGTCTTCCGATACCCAATCTCCACTCGTTTCTGTTTGCCCATAATTCATCATCTAGGCCTCTTATTCTTATTTCACTGTCTATTCTTTCTCTCCAGCTTCTTCTTGGCCGTCCTCGTTTTCTTCGACCAGTTGGTTTCCATTGTAGTATTTGTTTAGGTAGTCTTTCATCATTCATTCTTTGTACATGTCCGTACCACACCAGTTGTTTTGTTCTTATATCATCCACTAAAGTACGTTCACCCACTGTCATAATTTCTCTTATTCTTTGATTTGTAACTCTTTTTCTTTTTGATTTCCCTGCTGCTCTTCTCCAATAGTCCATCTCCGTAGCGGAAAGCATTTTTTCTGTTCTATCCTTGATTGGCCATACTTCTGAGCCGTATGTAATAATAATTTTTACAATGGTGTTATATATAAGCTTTTTGTTATGTTTTGATATACTTTGGTCCCAAATTATTCCATTTAATAAAGTTATTGCTTTTCTTCCTTGTACGTTTCGATCTTTTAAAGCTTTGTCTAGTGTTCCGTCAGCTGTAATTTTTAGACCTAAGTATTTATACTCATCACAGGACTGAATTCGCTGCCCGGTATTTAAGATTAAATCCTGTTTCATTCCACCGATACACATATACTCTGTCTTATTGAGATTAACCTCTAGTCCCCACTTATTGTACTCTTCTATTAGTTTTCGTGTCATCAACTTTTTACTTCCCAAGTATTGCGGTTGAAAATAATTAAATTATGTGTCAATTAATTAATTAATTATATGACACATAATTTAATTATTTTCAACCGCAATACTTGGCAAGTAAACAGTTGCCTGCTCTTCCTGACCAATTTTTTTTACATTGAAATGCAAAAACAAACCCGGCCATGGAATTCAGGAACCTGAATTTTTTGATTAATATAGAAAACAGCGCCAATACCTCAGCACCATTTTTTTAAACCGTAAAATTAAATGTTTGGTTGTATTGACTTAACTTGGAACTTTTTAAATGTTTCATCCTCTATATTTTATGTTTCTGGTTGTTAGCTCATGTACGAGGGGTGAACAACTAGGCGGTAGGTGTACAAATTTTTGTGCAGTACTAAACTTGAGCAGTACAGCGTGTCCCATTTTCGATGGGATTAAATGGGAAACTCGGTTATTATTAAAGATATCGATTTTCTGATTGCACCTTACCGTGCTCTTTTTTGGAGCCCTTAAAAATGGTGTAATCAGATTTTTGCTATACCCCGTGGTTTCGCTAATACAGGGAGTTTTTGAAAAAATTGCATTTTAATTAATTCCTTGTATCTCGCTTATTTTGCAAGATATTTTTATTCTGTAAAAACCTTTCTATGGCAACTTTTTTAGAGCAAAATAATGACGTTGTCAGTTTTTTTAAATATTGTTTAGTTTTTGAGATATGGTATTTATCATAAAAAAAATTAAATTCGGACCTGGATTTTTTTTATTACTATTTTGATTGGTTCCATGCGATTATTACCTTAAAATGCTAAAACTTTAATATTTTTTTGATTTAAGGTTAAAAAAAACTATGTAATATTTGAAAAAAAAAATTATAGTCCGAACCTGGAAATTTACAACATAATTATAAATTAAAAATTGCAAGACACACTAGTTGAACGATTTTTAGTTTATCTGTTTTGAAATGATATTTAAAAGATTTATAAATAAAGTAAAAAATGTTAATAAGTTACAAAAATAATATCATACTAATTATTTGATGGTAGCACAGCAGGTCGTGAAATTTACAAAACAAAAGCGTGGAATTGACATTGTCATTTTACTTGTCATTTTTGTGAATGGCTTACAATTATTTTAAACTGACTAGAAATCGACCATATCCAGATTTTGGAAATAGGATATGTTTGACTGCTTCATTCAAGCAACAAAATCCCAATATTTAAATGGCAGAAATATTTTTATGCAAAATGCGTTAAGAAAAATTACTCAAAAAGGCCAAAAATGTCTTACACATAATGGTAATCAGAAAAATTAGTTATTTTTTGTAATTTGTTTTTTTTTGTATTTTTCGTAGACTTTGTTTCAAATAAATCTGTAAATTAACGTTAACCATTTTAATATGCTAAGTATCAAAACAGTTAAACTAAAAATTGTTTAACTAGCAATTTCGAATTTATATTTATGTTGGAAATATCCCGGTTCGGATTAATTTTTTTTAAAATATTAAATATTTTTTTTACCTTAAAACAAAAAATTTAAAATTTTTTATTATTTTATGATAATACTAGTATGAAACCAATCAAAATAATAATAAAAAAAATCCCGGTTCGTATTTAATTTTTTTATGATAAATACCATATCACAAAAACCAAACAATATTTTAAAAAGTTGACAACGTCATTATTTTCTTATAAAAAAGTTGCCATAAAAAGGTTTTCACAGAATAAAAATATCTCGCAAAATAAGCGAGATACAAGGGATTATGAAAAATACAATTTTTTCAAAAGTTCCCTGTATTAGCGAAACTACGGGGTATAGCAAAAATCTAATTACGCCATTTTTAAGGGCTCAAAAAAAGGGCACGGTAAGGTGCAATCAGAAAATCAATATCTTTAATAATAACCGAGTTTCCCATTTAATCCCATCGAAAATGGGACACGATGTACACCCATTACTGCCCATTAGTACTTGGACAGGGCTCAAAATATTGTTGGATGGTGTACAAATTTTTATTAAGTTGTCACCCCTCTACAGGCCGACCCTGAAAATTCTTGCGCCCCGGGCAAAACCGACAGTTGGCTTCCCCTTTACAAAAATTAATTTTATTTTTTGCCTTTGCAAAACAAATTTTGTAGATTCTAATTGCGTGAAGCTGAACAGGGACTGGCTCTGCACTTGCTGACGCATTAATTTCCAAAATAATACTTAAACAATAGAAATATTTTGTAACCATACAAAATAAAGTTTGGGTGATTTAAAAAAAATATAGGGAGTTTCTCTATATTTTAACCAAGGTCTACTGCGCTTATTAAACGACAGCAATAAACTGTAAAAGCAAAACTGGTAGGGTTTATCCTAAACCGCCAGAAAAAATTTTCTACTAAAACAAATGAATGTCGCAATGGTGTAAAAAACAACACAAACATGGTGAAACTCTTATGGAACACCCCATTTATGTATTATGTATGTATAAACTCAAAATGAAAATATATTTGTTTATTGTTAAAATCTAGGTATTTATAAAGTCTAGTTATATTGTTTCACAAAATAACACTTGTCATAAACACACAACTTTGCTATGTCTTTATAAGATTTTAAAAATGCAAGTTTTTGAAAATCGGCTGGGCCAAATGTTAACATTTAAGATATTTTTGGATTTAGAAATAAAAGATCTATTATTTTATAATATCTAGGATGTTCCGTAAGAGATTTACAATGCTTGTTTTTTTTTACAACTATACGTCATTCATTTGTTTTATTAGATAACAATTTATTTCGGTTTTCTACAACTTTTGTATTTACACTTTTTTTTATAAACCTTGTAGAAAGACCTTGTAGACCTTGGTTAATATAAAAGGAAACATCTTATATAAGTATAAATTATTTGTTGCTGTTTATTGACTTTTTTTCAAGGGTTTTTCGATCTATTTAAATAGGCCCAATAAATTAATATTTAGAAAATGTAAATCCCTTGGGAATACCAATGAACCAATGAAGGGTTTGTGTGAGTATGCTCAGGGTATACAGGCTTTTAATAAAGTACTTCGCCAAACTTTAGAGGATGATTGATTGAGTGATTTAAAAAAAAACTTCAAATAAATATGGTTCCACATATGCTTAGTTTTTGAGATACATGGTTTCAAACTTTCAATTTTTGGTTTGTTTTTTCTTTATAGCTCGTACAGTGAGATGTTAGAACGTGTATTTAGCTACAAGGCATGCATAATTAAGGATGCCAAAAATTAGGAAAAAACTACAAGGTGATATTTTTTCAGGGGTTATGCCCCATTTTTTCCACCAGAACTTTTTTGCGGTATTACAATGGCAGATTCAAAATTATAAAATAGTCACTACATTACATTATTTTAATTTTATGCAAGTTTTATGTAATTTCTGAATAGCAATCGAAGATACAAATTATTTTTTTTGTCTTTTTTTCTCAAAAACGGTTAGATATACAAAAAATTGCAAGAAATCAAAAAGGTTCTGAATAAAACAAAGAGTTTATTTTATATTATTGAATCTGCAAGTTACTTACTTCAGTAGCTCCGGGGAAAAAAGGGGCCATGACCCCGGAAAAAATATCACCCTGTTGTTTTATCCTAATATTTGTCACGCTTAATGATGTATGCCTTGTAGCTAAATACATGTTCCAGATTTGACCAAAACATCTCAAAAACGTATTAGTTATATAGAAAAAAAAAACAAAAAATTAAGACTTAAACTGTATCTCGAAAACTAAGCATTTTCGGACTCATGTGTATACAAATATTTTTTCTTAAAATAACTCAAATGGGAATCCTCTGAAGTTTGGCTACACTTATTATTAACACCCTGTATAATTTTGCAGCTGTTTATTTCAACTGATTTGGTGGGATTTGCCCTTTACTCCACACTTAAAACCTTTAAATTTTGATCAATAAAAGATCTCTTTTTCAAGAAATTTGTTTATTCATTCAAAAATCAAATTTTAACCCGACCGGTTTCGAACCGAAAATTTGTCGCTTGAATTTATAAACATCAAGTTTACACAAATAAAAAACAAAAACTTACCCACAAATTTTGCAGGTCCCATAAAACTAGATATTAAAAACTAGGTTCGAGCACATTTTTAGAAAAAACTTCATAATCAACAATTAAAAAAAACTTATTTGCTATTCCTAGTAGTCACTACCATAAAGTACATTTTAAGTTATTTGATTGATTTTTTTTTCGTTATAGGTGTTTAAGTATTATTCACTCTCTCGTATGTAACCCGAACCGAAAGCAAGCTTGCGAAGAAGTGCCAAAAGTTTTGGGATTTGATTGGCTGATTTTGTTTATGCAGCCCAATTTACATTCGACCACCGTAGTTTGGGCTTTTAGAATAATAGTCGCCATTTGTTCCAATCCTTTTTTGATTCAAAGGTAAGAAGAATTAGGTCAATACCAAAACAATATAAACAATAATAATAAATAAGTGCAAAAAATATAACTCGATTTATTCTGCTAAACTAATCCCATAATGGCTAAAACACTTTCTCTGTATCTTGGAATAATCCTTAATATCGTCCGTGAGCCTGCAATATATCCTAACTGCGTATGACTTAATTTTAGAGAAGAAACTGTGTTTATGTTTCTAACTCAACGTATTTTTGTTGGTGAAGCAAAGCTAAAGTTTGTTAATTTTTTTTTCCTGTAGTTTGGTTTTTCAGAGGCCAAATAGTGACATGAAAAAAAAGCAGAAAATGTTACTCAGGAGATATTGCAGGCTGACGAACGATATGCAACATTATGTTATATCATCTTGGAGCAGTATTTCTTTTTTTTCTGCCAGAGAAATCTACAACACCACTTTCTTAAGTAGGATTTTACGTACACGGAAAACACAAAAAAATTACAAATAAAACATTTAATTTAGTTTTTTGTTCACAAGGCCAGGGCATTAAATTAAGTTACCATGACCCTAGGCAGCGCTTTACGACCAAACTCTCAGACATTCTAATGGTCGTTTGTATGTGTGAAACAATAAGGCCGATCACACACACAACCACTAGCAGTCGCTATTGATGGTAGTCCAAGGCCAGCACAAAAATAGAGGCCACGACCTTGAAAAAATCAGCTGTTCTCCCGGGGCTGAATTTTACATTGGGTCTTATGGGAGGTCAGACGTTTTTTTATGATATTTTCAAAATGGCACTACAGATTTCCGCAAAATTTCAGTGAAATATTCTCAGACACCATCCCCATATTCCACCAAAGGTTTGTAAGGAAGCAATATGATTAAAAGGTTAAAATCTTCAAGATTTAGCATTCTTTATTTTGAATTCAAATTACCCGCCATGTACCACATGCCAACTGTTATATTTGACATGTATTTGACTTTGTCATATGTGATTGTCACATTCGCTTCTGCTTTAAACTTAATTTTTGTGTGAGCTAATGAAGCGGCTATGAAAAATTAGGGCTTACTATACATTTAAAAAAATTGTTCTGCCAGAATAAAGTAAAAACAATCTCAAAAACGGCTTTATTAAAAAAAAAATCAAATATCCATGAACCGTCATTCCAACTTCAATATTTTAAAGACAATCAGCTGTGTCGTAACGTGACCATCAAAAAAAAATCAGCCCCGGATGTGACGTCAACAAAGTGGAGGATCGTGGCCCGTCCATTTTGATAGCCCTGGGTAGTCGAACGTTATTTCTATAGGCCATCTCAAACCACGGTGGATAGAATAGACCGGTGTTCGGATCTTATATATATATATATATATATATATATATATATATATATATATGTCGAAACAAACACTTTATTTTCTTCGAATTTAAATTTTTGTGTAAAAGAAATGAAGCGGGCTAAAAAAAATAACGACTAGTATGTCTGAAAAATATTATTTTATAAGAATATACTTAAAAATAGTAGGAAAATTGCCTTAGTTTTCAAAAAATTCAAAAAATATTAGTTGTTCATATCATATCTAACTTTTGTTTACAAAAATCAGCTGGACCACCAGTGTCGTCAATATTCGACATATATTTATAAGATCCGAACACCGGTCTATTCTATCCACCGTGGTTGATTATCACGTTAATTAGTCCGTTAATTATTACTGTTCATTAAGATGCGTCCGTTATCAGCCACGATTGGCGTTCAAGAGACCGCGCATGTCAAGTGTCATAACTGTCAATCACTCGCGGGGTCTGTACACTATTAATCTATACTACATGGGGTCTCTGTACAAGTTTATACACAAACAATACATTACAATAAGCTTGCGCAATGGAGGTCTTTTCGCATAGCACGTGATGGCTCGGAGCTAATTTAAAGCTTGCCATTGGCCAAAGAATGTGATGGCTACCAAGACCCAAAATAGTGGATGGGTGGTTTCAAATGTTATTATGATTTAGGTTTCGGGATGCCACCAGTAACGGCTGCTGGCTGCGTCACATCGAGCAAGTGACACATAACAAAATGGCCGTCGTCTTGGGCTCACCAATGCACGCGTCCGGATCGCATAGCAACAGTCATAGTCTAAGGTCTGAAGCTTTAGACATACCTGGGTTTAAGTTTTTAGGTAAGTTTTTATATAACTTTTAGAATCTGTCACGATTAGTTGAGAAGATAGCCTGCTTGGTGAGAAATAGTGTAATAACATAATTTTAAACTACCTGGTTTATATACGTAATATTCCAATTCCGGTGATTTGACATGACGAATACACGAATAAAATAATATGCATGTGTAAAGTATAAACAATCAGGACATTTTAACTTATTTTTTTTTATTTATTTGTCAAACACACTGTGTTTATTGTATTACAATCTAGTCAGTAAGACTAATTAGCAATTTTGTTTTAACTTAATTTACTAGAAAAGTCAGATTTAAACTTAGGGTTCACTCAACAGTTCTCCCCGCTTTGTTTAGTCTGTAACTCACAATTGTGTTGTGTTTATAGCATTATTTTGTTTTATGTGTAATTCACTTAGTTTACTAGCTCAAACGGCTTCACTCTTTTTAGTCTTCGAACTAGCATAGTATTGTCTAGAAGCTGAATTTCTTCCACATTCACATGCCGATGGAGTCTATCTTCATGGCTTTTTGCGTACTTTTTTATAGTCTCTTCTACAGTTTCGACTTTTAGATCTCGATCAAGGTCACTATTTCGAACGTACCAAGCTAATTTTAACTTAATGATTGCAAAAAGGATCTTAGTGTCGATTGATATTGCTATTTCAAATATGTTTGCATTCTGCATCGTAAGGTACCGTAGGTATTGCAATAATACGTACTATATGAAAATAATATGCATATGTCTTTGAAAGTAACCATTCAGGTCTTTTTTGCTTAAAGACCCCAAGGCCCTCATGTTTGCATCATAAATGGACAGTTACCGTGAGTATTGGAATATTATGTATATGACCTGGTTCCGTAGACGAGGTGAAGAGATACGAATATACACACCTGTACAAATGTTGTTTCCTGAGTCCAACTGGCAATTAAGATCGTCCAATTTTTTTTTTCGCTTAAAATAAGTTATTTGGGTTAAAAAAGGCCAAACTACCAAATTTTGTGATAGTGTCTGTCTGTCGGTTTATCTGTTTGTTGGTCTATCGGCCGTTCAAACAAATTGAACACAAACATTTTGCGGTTCCGGTGGATAAGGCCATTAGTTTTTGCTTGTTGGAAGTTTTTAAATTTAGATTAAAAATTACATTTTCAACAAAATTTGTCATCATGTCAAAGGTCGTCCGTGTCGCAGTTTTTCAGATTTAAAAAATATATTTACCCCGGTTCAAACCAAAAAACAAAATGTTGAAACAAAATTCTTTGAAGTTTTTCCGCTCAACGTGTATGCGGGCGACTGAACAACACGTTGGCCGGCAAAATGTTAAAGAATCTTGTTGCAACAAAAGTTTTTGTCAAATACCAAATTGCAAATAATGCAAGGACCTAAAACTATAAACAACAAGTGAAACTAAAGAAAGAAAAATAAGAAAAAAAAAGCCATGTCATACCCAAGCAGCATTTGGTCATATTACGTTACCCATACGTTGCTTGTGATAAACGCGACGTCGGTTGCTGACGTCGTTTCGACCGCCTGACGACCCTCGTTTGCACCTAAATGGGGAATACAAATTCGGGTCGCTACGACGTCAGCATCTGACCTTATAGGTAATAGAGTTTACCAATTAACAACGTATTTGTACGTTGGATTTCCCTCACTTAAATTTAGTCGCAAACAGGTAAGTTGCGTTTGGTTTCGTTTCCATTGCCTAGAATACATATAGTTTTTGCTAAAAAGAATTCCTGTCGAGTAACTAAAATTATACCTGATAAGTAAATATTCTACACTTATTATAACAAGTCTCATAAAAATGGGTGCATTTTACAAATGACAATTATAGTCATGCATGAAAGGGGGTATTACAAAATTAACAATTTATATTTTAAAGCAGGAATCCAACAAAAATTTTACAACGAAGGCATGTTTATTGATAAATGTGATTAAAATACTTTCAAAAAAAGCAAACGCTCCTGAAATATGCAAGATTTACTAAAATATATATTTGTTAAATAGATCAAATTTTTATAATTTTTTTTTTGTGAAAAAAATATTTTGCTGCCTCACTAAACTCAAATTTGTTAATAATTTTACAATTATTCTTTCATTTTTACTTAAAATTAGAAAAAGAACAAATATTTTATAATGGCCGACAGACGCTAACCTTTTTAGAATGGCGGATTACTGTGTCTGACTTAATGTGAACTAATAATATACCAATTCGGACCGGGTCTCCACTTTTGGTTGTGAAAGATGTGTCGAAGTCCGACGTCCGGTAAACGTATTTCGTCCCATTAAATTCGGACGTTCGCCCCGCATGATTTTGCGTCGGCCTACCAAGGGATTGGAACTCAACGTCCGCTCTTTTTGTACTACAATAGGTAAAGCCCACGGTCCCAAAGCAACTACCCACCGAAATCATTGTTTTTTTTTTTTATTTTTTAAAAATGTTAGTTTTAATATCAAAAATCTAAGGGAAATAAAACCCATACCCCACGTGTGGAAAGAGGATGGGGTATTATGGTTTCCAAAATCCAAAAAAGATATAAAACTGCGTCATGTCCTGAAACGTAGCCGTCCTGACCAAAATATCTCTTGACCAAACAAATGCACTTGTTGTTAGGTTATGGGCATCTATAAATGACAGTAGGCTGTACATGTGACGCGTAGGCCATATGAACGGACGTGGAATAGGTCAAGTAAAAGTAACGGAAAATACATCAACCAAACTAAACGCCAGTTTAGGCATATACGTAATATTCCAATACACCCGGTTAGCTATTTACTCTATAAGTGGATTTTGAGTATCACATTAAAGGATGACAATACGAAAATTGCATAAGTCTGTCCTTTACACGTATACGAAAACGGCCACGCCCGAACGAATCAGCGCCGTCACTAGACTATGGGTATTCCTTTGAAGAATAGTTTTTTAATTATGTTTTAAAAATTCCATAAAGAATATAAAAAAGTTTATAGAATTAAATTTGTTGTAATTATTAGATTCAAAATTTTATATTACGCTACAGATACACTATTGTCTTTAAAATGGTGCTGTGTTAGTTTACAATAGAAGTGCTAAAACTCAAACAATTAATTTTACGATTTTCTATATAATCTAATGACAACGTAAAAAATTCTACCTTTCGCACCAAACTTATCCTTAAACAGTTCCCAAAGTACCTAGGTATTTTTTGCATGCGAGCAGAAAATAATAAAATACGTAGGCATTTCTAAATGGCCGAACAAGGTAGGTAGATAGGTATATTATTTTTCTACAGGCGTGAAAAATAAACTACTGCCTCTAGTAAATATCTCTCTCAAAAATTAATAAATAATATTGTTTTGTATCATCATGCATTTTGCGTGCGAAAAATTGCACTTTTCCGCACTAGTTCGGAAAGAAACCTTGTTTGACATGTTTATTTATCAATTCATGGGCGCACCCAGGTGGGGGGCCCCCCAAGCCTTAGATTTTTTTACATATTTTCGACATATTTCAAAAAAAAACACAAAAAATAGCTTAAAATTCGACACTATGAGGCTTCGGGATAGTTTTTGTAAATTGGATGCTCCTTATGTTATTTAAGGGTTGAAAAGACACTTTCCGCCTGTGTTAGGTACAATATTTTACCTATGAGTATCTTTTTTTGTAAATTTAATGTAATTTATAAATAAACATGTCAAATTAGACGAAATTGAAATGTAAACAAATATTGAAGTTTTCTTATTACCGCGTTGCTAAGGTTTCCAAATGGTGCGGGTCCGGTAAAGTACCTTTATCGAACGGCGGTAAGTAGAGACACTTTCCGCCTGTGTTAGGTACAATATTTTACCTATGAGTACCTTTTTTTTTCAAAAAATTTAATGTAATTTATAAATAAACATGTCAAATTAGACGAAATTGAAATGTAAATAAATATTGAAGTTGTCTTATTACCGCGTTGCTCCAAGGTCTCCAAGTGGTGCGGGTCCGGTACACCCAATATGCAAAATCATCTTTTCGCAAAATGGTTTAAACACATATTATATAGTTTCTCTTTATTTTATTAAAAATTATAGCAGACTATTTAATTATTCTGTCAGTTACTCCCTAAAAACTAACTTCTTGCGCGCAGAAAGGTGAAGTTTTCCACATCCTAGTAGAAAATAGTAAATTTAACAAGTACAACAATATTACTTTGCCGTATGTAATTGCAGATGGCCGAACAACGCGCTTAGATGGCCGGGCCAGCAATTAAGTGAAACAAAATTTTACAAGTATTTATTTATATTAAATTTTGAGAACGTATATTGTTTTGTCTGACACGTTTGTTTTTAATTTTTTGTCATGGTGTTTGTTTTTCGCACTAGTGCGGAATAGGTTTCTTTCCTCAAAACACTATTTTTATAGTTTTCCTCGGGCGTGACGAGAGCTAAAACGGCTCTGGAGGCGAAGTGAAAGCGCAAGGCACAGTGGTCTATGCCAGAAATGCGTTACCTACTATTAGCATATAAGTAATTTACGTATATGACTATTAGAGTTTTAAAGCGCGTTAAAGGCTTCTAGAACCGATTTTCGTGTGCACTTCATTGCTAAAATGTAAGATACAATTTAAATCATTTCTTACACCCTAAGAATGCAAAATCGATTGGTCGTCCAAAAATCGTCGTGTGCAGGAGGTGGTGGGGGTAATTTTTCCAAAAATTTAGAAATTTTTTTTTTTGCATTTTTTAAATATATAAACTGTGCTCATGATTCCACCAAAAGCATATAGTAATATTTCTATCAGAAAGAGTTGCCTATTAAACAAGTGCTCGCCCTGAAAACGCGTATTTACAATAATTTATAACTTGTTATAACTCGAGAACCCTTTGCTTAATCAAAAAAACACCTTCTATAAACTTTGTGTATCAAAGATCAGGGATCACAACGGTTTTAGAAAAATGTCAATCGGACGCATAGTTTTAGCTCACACATATACTATACTGTAGTAGTGTGAGCTATGGTGATCCTAATTTTTTCGAGAAAAAAAAAGTTGCTCCGATTTCAAAAATTTTTATATATCTTTGCGTTTCAGACGATTTTGAAACTTTTTTGTTGCGCCGTCTGTCTGTCTGTCTGTCTGTATGTCTGTCTGTAACGACCAACGCGCATAACTCAAAAACCGCTTAGCCGATTTTAATGAAATTTGGTACCTAGGCTGGGTCTTGGGTCGAGATGGTCCCATTTAAAAATGAACAAAATCTACCGAACACAAACCAAATAAAAGGGTGGGGGTAGATTTCAAAAATTAGAGTTTATATGAAAATATGGCTTGTGTGATATCAAACGAAAGGTAATTGAGTCTGGAGTTAAACAAAATACATTTTAATTTATTTTAAAAAAAGGGTGGGGGTATATTTCAAAAATTAGAGTTTAAGTGAAAATATGGAGTGTGTGATATCAAACGAAAGGTAATTGAGTCCGGAGTTTAACAAAATACATTTTAGTTTTTGCTTTTTTTAAGGGTGGGGGTAGATTTTTAAAATTTGAGTTTAAGTCAAAACATGGCTTGTGTGGTATCAAACAAAAGGTAATTTAGTCTGGAGTTGAATAAAATATATTTCAGTTTTTAGTTATATTAGCTCACACGTAAACTATAACTATAGTACCTAGTGTGAGCTTAGGGGCCCATATATTGGCAGAGTATTTTTTTAAGTAGCAAAGAGTGATGCCATGACGCGACGAACGCGGCGGATCCTAGACATGCGACGAAGGGTCACCACCCAAACATATAATTTATTTTTTAGTTTAGCAGCATCATTTATTTAAAATTTGTCAAAAATTATACTTATTTTTTTTTAATTTCGCCTGCGGCGCTATTATTCTTATTTAGCTACTAAATTTCACATCTCAATTTCTATCAAAAACCACTAAAAAAATGTTTTTGATGTTTGCTGCCACTTTGACCCCTGCCCCCGGGAAATTCTGGATCCGCCACTGTATACAGAGTGTAAATAAGATTTAAGTGCAGAACAAATAAGAAAGCCAAAATTATATTTATTAGTATGATATAAGAAGTGAAACCAAAATAGGTTTGGGACAGTCACGTGATATATATTTATTTTTTAATATAATTTTTTGTGACAAGTTTATTTATTACTCTGTCTTTGTCACTTTCCAATCACCCCGTTTTTAACTTAAGGCAAGCGCAAACACATTATTTACCCCGATAAGCCTAGGCAGTCCATGTGAAAGATAGATTTGCGCACACTCGATATTTCTTTTCTATATAAACTTTGCATAACACATTGAAAGTTATCGTTACTTGTTTAGAAACTTTAAAAAATAGTTGTGGTATACCATGTATCCCAGATAAAAGTTATTACACGGTTTCTTATGAGAATTTTGAAAACAGTAATACACACAAATTTGGATTATTGGGTAAACATTGGCGCTGTTCCGAGCCCAGTCTATTTCAAAAATAAAAATATCTATAAAGACTTTTAAAAAATCAAGCAATAAATAAATTATTTTTATTAAAAGCAGTTTTTAGTTTTTGCTTGATATTTGGAAAAACCCTTGTGGTTATTTTAAATTTTAATACAGCACCTGATTGGGCTCAGAATATAGTCAGTTTTTTCCATTTAACCAGAATTATAATATGTCTTATCATTTCCAAAATTCACATAAGACCGCATGTAGTTACTTTTATCTGGGACACCCTGTATAGTAAGTACTTTTTGAATATTATCTATATGTAAAAATTATACTACCCGCAACTTAATGAATTATATACGAAGTAACTGGAACGACCACGGCTATATGAGACACTGAGACAAAAATTTAACAGTTTTTTTAGAGTGACAACATACAATAAATGCTAAGCATTGCAATCTTTCTCTCTCTAGTTCTAATCACCTGTGGTATTCTGTGAACTTAATACTTCAAGGAGATTGTCATTTGTGATTTGTCATTAAAGTGTTTGTCAATGTTGTCAGTAGCACCTCCTGCGCAGCGTGCTCTCTCTACAAAAAATATCAATATTCTTGCCTCACTTTGCATATAGAGATTATTGCCGTTAATAGGTCTTACGAGAATCTCTCAGTTTAGTGCCCTCTTTAGCCTATTAACCTTTCCATCATTTTTGACGTTGGTCAAAGCTGTCACATTATTTATTGATCCAGGAGACGATGTGAAGCCTTCCAAAAGGCGCCACAAATGAAATTGCCTTATTTGAAAAAAAACTTACTTGCGATTAAACTCTTTTAAAAAAATCTCTATATCGTTATTTAAAGTTGTAGTTGTACATTTACATAGATAGGGTTTTTGGCCACTGTGCGCCGATAAATCAATGTGACGACACGGGTCAAATGTGTGGGGACGATATACACCAATAAAATAATATGCATGAGTAAATTAAAGGATGTGTTTAAAAATAACCAATCAGGACATTTTATACTAAATTCTACAAGAAGGACACTCTTATGTACATTTGATATTGCCATTTCTTAATGTTTTCATCAAGAACTGGAAATTACCGTGGGTATTGGAATATTACAATATTACGTATATGAGTTTAGGTCTGAGGTTAGGGTCTTCACCGGACGTACCCGACGCCGACGTCTGTTGGTCGTTGGGCTGGTCAGAGTTTTTGTACGTCGAACAAACGAACGTAAGACCGACGTTGGGAAATCAATGGAATATTGCGTTGCAATATTTGACTTCGCGAGATCGTTAAAAAAACGGACGTATATTTGATAACGTCGGTTTTGATATGAATGCGACGTCGCTGAATGCATAATCAATCTTGCAACTTAAAATTCCACTAAATCCGACGTCGGTTCAGGTCACATTAGGTTGTAAATCATATAAATGTTTCTTGGATACCTTTGACAGTGGGAAAGAAGAATTAAAGAGATCAGTTGGATGACTTGGTCGAGTTAATACCCTGAGAATTTCTTGTTCTTGTATTGAGACACCGCAGCCTGCATAGATGGAAGTTTTTCCAAAATTTATGTATGGCTTCGGTAGTTCAATGCTAAGAATATTTGCCTAGAGAGCAAGAGATCCAGGTTCGAGTCCCTGCCGAAGCAGAAAACTTTTTTCTTATTTTTATTTCTTTAATTTTACTTGTTTAAAAGTTTTTGTATTTTTACAAAATCATATTTTGCAAACCACAGCAGTTAGAGAAACGCTGTTGTCAAAATAAGATTGGAAAGTTAATAATAAGAGGATATGTTGTAGGATGGTTACTAACTTCACACTTGGACATCCCAGAGTTATATTTTCTTCTGACTGCATTAATGATGGGTCAACCTGCCAAGCTGTTGCCTGTAGACACGCGATTTGACTTAGACACTGTTTGGGCTTTCCTTTGGGTAAGTTAGAGTCTACTACTACTACTACTAAGATATAATGCTTGTGCATGATAGGTATTTCATTTCTAGTCTGTACTTTTCCATGTGGATTCACCTGAGCTTTAAAACCTCAATTTGGCGCGCTTGTGGCGCAAGTTTTAGCTCACACATATACTATACTATAGTAGTGTGAGCTATGGTGATCCTAATTTTTTCGAGAAAAAAAAAGTTTCTCCGATTTCAAAAATTTTTATATATCTTTGCGTTTCAGATGATTTTGAAACTTTTTTGTTGCGCCGTCTGTCTGTCTGTCTGTCTGTCTGTCTGTATGTCTGTCTGTCTCTCTGTCTGTCTGTCTGTCTGTCTGTCTGTCTGTCTGTCTGTCTGTCTGTCTGTCTGTCTGTCTGTCTGTCTGTCTGTCTGTATGTCTGTCTGTAACGACCAACGCGCATAACTCAAAAACCGCTTGGCCGATTTTGATGAAATTTGGTACCTAGGCTGGGTCTTGGGTCGAGATGGTCCCATTTAAAAATGAACAAAATCCACCGAACACAAACCAAATAAAAGGGTAGGGGTAGATTTCAAAAATTAGAGTTTATGTGAAAATATGGCGTGTGTGATATCAAACGAAAGGTAATTTAGTCTGGAGTTAAACAAAATACATTTTAATTTATTTTAAAAAAAAGGGTGGGGGTATATTTAAAAAATTAGAGTTTAAGTGAAAATATGGCGTGTGTGATATCAAACGAAAGGTAATTGAGTCCGGAGTTTAACAAAATCCACCGAACACAAACCAAATAAAAGGGTGGGGGTAGATTTCAAAAATTAGAGTTTATGTGAAAATATGGCGTGTGTGATATCAAACGAAAGGTAATTGAGTCTGGAGTTAAACCAAATACATTTTAATTTATTAAAAAAAAAGGGTGGGGGTATATTTCAAAAATTAGAGTTTAAGTGAAAATATGGCGTGTGTGATATCAAACGAAAGGTAATTGAGTCTGGAGTTAAACTAAATACATTTTAATTTATTTAAAAAAAAAGGGTGGGGGTATATTTCAAAAATTAGAGTTTAAGTGAAAATATGGCGTGTGTGATATCAAACGAAAGGTAATTGAGTCTGGAGTTAAACAAAATACATTTTAATTTATTTAAAAAAAAAAGGTGGGGGTATATTTAAAAAATTAGAGTTTAACTGAAAATATGGCGTGTGTGATATCAAACGAAAGGTAATTGAGTCCGGAGTTTAACAAAATCCACCGAACACAAACCAAATAAAAGGGTGGGGGTAGATTTCAAAAATTAGAGTTTATGTGAAAATATGGCGTGTGTGATATCAAACGAAAGGTAATTGAGTCTGGAGTTAAACCAAATACATTTTAATTTATTTAAAAAAAAGGGTGGGGATATATTTCAAAAATTAGAGTTTAAGTGAAAATATGGCGTGTGTGATATCAAACGAAAGGTAATTGAGTCTGGAGTTAAACTAAATACATTTTAATTTATTTAAAAAAAAAGGGTGGGGGTATATTTCAAAAATTAGAGTTTATGTGAAAATATGGCGTGTGTGATATCAAACGAAAGGTAATTGAGTCTGGAGGTAAACCAAATACATTTTAATTTATTTAAAAAAAAGGGTGGGGATATATTTCAAAAATTAGAGTTTAAGTGAAAATATGGCGTGTGTGATATCAAACGAAAGGTAATTGAGTCTGGAGTTAAACTAAATACATTTTAATTTATTTTAAAAAAAAGGGTGGGGGTATATTTCAAAAATTAGAGTTTAAGTGAAAATATGGCGTGTGTGATATCAAACGAAAGGTAATTGAGTCTGGAGTTAAACCAAATACATTTTAATTTATTTTAAAAAAAGGGTGGGGGTATATTTCAAAAATTAGAATTTAAGTGAAAATATGGCGTGTGTGATATCAAACGAAAGGTAATTGAGTCTGGAGTTAAACTAAATACATTTTAATTTATTTTAAAAAAAAGAGTGGGGGTATATTTCAAAAATTAGAGTTTAAGTGAAAATATGGCGTGTGTGATATCAAACGAAAGGTAATTGGGGGCCGGCACAGGAACGCATCCTGTACCACAGGGTTTTGATGCTCTTCGACCCGTCTCATGAAACGATCCTTCTGCTCCTGGATCGTTTCTGAGATATCCTCAATGTTGAGTTCGCTCTTGGTTTGTACGTTACGCACAAACCAAGAGGCGCCCGCTATTTGTCTTACGACTCTGCTTTGAAAGCTTGGTAGCATTCCCATTTGTATTTTGCAACTTGCCTCCAAATTTGTAATTTTACTCTCCAGTATAGAGTGCTCCTGGCATTTAACAAGGGGTATAGCCTACTGTGGGCTCCCCCTGCTTTTTGAAGTGCATTCGATACCTGGTTAGTTTCTTGTCGAAAACTAACCTCAGGTATTTCACGTTCCTTCTTTGCCAGGGTATCCTTCGACCATCCAGAGCAAGCTCTGTTCGCGGATTGCCCCTTTTCCGTGAAAAGACAATCGCTTGAGTCTTGTCTAGGTTGATCTTAATTTTCCACCTTTTACCCCAGGTTTCAATTTCTACGAGGTGCCTTTGAAGCCTTGTGACGACATATTGGATGTTGTTACACTTTGACGTTGTCAAAGTGTTGTCCGCGTACACTAAGTCAAGGCCAACACAAAAATAGAGGCCACGACCCTGAAAAAATCAGCTGTTCTCCCGGGGCTGAATTTTATATTGGGTCTTATGGGAGGTCAGACGTTTTTTTATGATATTTTCAAAATGGCACTACAGATTTCCGCAAAATTTCACTGAAATATTCTCAGACACCATCATGATATTCCACCAAAGGTTTGTAAGGAAGCAACATGATTAAAAGGTTGAAATCTTCAAGATTTAGCATTTCTTATTTTTAATTCAAATTACCCGCCATGTATTTGACTTTGTCATATGTGATTGTCACAATCGCTTCTCCTTTAAACTTAATTTTTGTGTGAGCTAATGAAGCGGCTATGAAAAATTAGGGCTTACTATAGATTTAAAAAAAATTGTTCTGCCAGAATAAAGTAAAAACAATCTCAAAAACGGCTTTATTTAAAAAAAAAATCAAATATCCATGAACCGTCATTCCAACTTCAATATTTTAAAGACAATCAGCTGTGTCGTAACGTGACCATCAAAAAAAAAAAATCAGCCCCGGATGTGACGTCAACAAAGTGGAGGATCGTGGCCCGTCCATTTTGATAGCCCTGACTAAGTTAAAGTCCCTGTATGTTGACATATTTGGATGTAATAGACCTATTAAGGTCATGTGACACCTCGAGGGGCACACATCAGGTTGGATTCTTCTAGAATCGTTTCCAACCAGTAGTCTTTCTCCATCTTTTTCTAAAGCCATAAAAGCAAAAGAGATCTAGGTATAAATTCGACTCAATGCAAATAATTATAGAATCTTTCTCCAACGCTGTCATCTTCTTGTCTTGACCTTGGCAATTTTTTCTTTGTAAATTTTAAAGTGTCACCATTGTTTATAGCCTGATTTGGTTTGTGTGCCCCTCAGTGTGACGTCAATCCTAATAGGTCTATAGAGTCTAGGTTATGATATTTTTCTGGCGTGGTATAAGTATATGTATTTATTGAAAATTAATAAGGCCTCCCATCACAAAGGTCCCAGTTGAAACCACCTGGATATGTATACAAGAGTGCGGCCCAGTTAAAGGAATCCAGGATTAAAACACTCAACATCTTGATTTTATATATGTGTTTATCATTTCATTAGTTTAACCTTTTTTTTCTTAAATAAGAAAGTGAGAATAATTTTGATTACCTATATATTAATCATAAATTATTATTAGGTAACATCCAATGTGCATATCAAATTGTCGATAATTTTTAACTATTTCCTATATAAAATATTGGATGATTTAATTATTATAACAACTGCATTTTTAGTCCACAGCACAACGGTCTATTTTTTAAGTGAACAGGATAAATTTTCGTAAGTAGCATTATTTTTCTAAAAAGTCAAACTTTTTCCTATGTGAAAATTCTTGAATGTGATTCCTATTCCTAGTACACAAGCGCTAAATATCAATTTAGAAGCTGTATCCAAAGATTTTATGATATCAACCATGACAAAACGTTTGTTATACAAATTAGATGCTTTGACGGCAGCATTTGCCAGAATTTTACAGGAAATAACTAGTAAGCGGTTGATTTTTCTTTTTGTTTTTTCTGTTAGGAATCACCAACCATTTTTCGCAGATGAAGTTGTAAATCTTGGCAAAATGAAGCGATATTTATCAAAATTTAGCCAGTTACTCATTACTTAAAACATAGGCCGGTGTACTGTGCACTATTTGTTTTATATTGACTTTTTTTAAATAATAAATATGATGATGATAAATGCTTTTTTGTTCTAGGAGAATAATAATTTTCTCTAGTGTTTTTTGAAAGAAATTTTTTTTTTTAAGTAGTAAAATGAGAAATTGTTCATGTTCTTGATAAGATTCCAAAAAATGTTTCAATTCCTTAAACTTTAAAACTAAATTGTCGTTTTCTGTTTTGTACAGTTCAATTTTTCCCATATATTTGTCGAATTTTCATAAAAGGAGAGTGATATCATTTTTTTCTAAATTCCGCTGGAATATTAAAGGGACAACTTGCTGCTTCAGTGATTTAGTGACATATAAAATCTTCTTATACAAAGTTGGCTTGAAATTTTTTTGTGTTCTTAAATAACATTAGAAAAATGATTTCTACATACAGAGTATTTCTTTTATATCGAAATAGAGGCTTTTTTTGATATTTTTAGCAAATTAAATTAAAAACGGTTGAAATCGTCAATTTTTAGCTCACACTACTACTATACTATAGTAGTGTGAGCTATGGTGATCCTAATTTTTTCGAGAAAAAAAAAGTTGCTCCGATTTCAAAAATTTTTATATATCTTTGCGTTTCAGATGATTTTGAAACTTTTTTGTTGCGCCGTCTGTCTGTCTGTCTGTCTGTCTGTCTGTCTGTCTGTCTGTCTGTCTGTCTGTCTGTCTGTCTGTCTGTCTGTCTGTCTGTCTGTCTGTCTGTCTGTCTGTCTGTCTGTCTGTCTGTCTGTCTGTCTGTCTGTCTGTCTGTCTGTCTGTCTGTCTGTCTGTCTGTCTGTCTGTCTGTCTGTCTGTCTGTCTGTCTGTCTGTCTGTCTGTCTGTCTGTCTGTCTGTCTGTCTGTCTGTCTGTCTGTCTGTCTGTCTGTCTGTCTGTCTGTCTGTCTGTCTGTCTGTCTGTCTGTCTGTCTGTCTGTCTGTCTGTCTGTCTGTCTGTCTGTCTGTCTGTCTGTCTCTCTGTCTGTCTGTCTGTCTGTCTGTCTGTCTGTCTGTCTGTCTGTCTGTCTGTCTGTCTGTCTGTCTGTCTGTAACGACCAAATTTGGTACCTAGGTTGGGTCTTGGGTCGAGATGGTCCCATTTAAATATGAACAAAATCTATCGAACACAAGCCAAATAAAAGGGTGGGGTTGATTTCCAAAATAAGAGTTTATGTGAAAATATGGCGTGTGTGATATCAAACGAAAGGCAATTGAGTCTGGAGTTAAACAAAATAAATTTTAGTTTAAAAAAATGGGTGGGGGTAGATTTCAAAAATTAGAGTTTAATGAAAACATGGCGTGTGTGATATCCAACGAAATTGAGTCTGGAGTTTAAAAAATATATTTTAGTTTAAAAAAAAGGGTGGGGGTGGATTTAAAAAATTAGAGTTTAAGTCAAAACATTGCTTGTGTGGTATCAAACGAAAAGTAATTGAGTCTGGAGTTGAACAAAATATATTTATGTTTTTAGTTATATTAGCTCACACGTACTCTATAACTATTGTACCTAGTGTGAGCTCAGGTGCCCATATATTGGCAGAGTATTTTGCTAGGGAAAATTTTTCCGAAATTTTGTCAATTTTTGAGATAATTACATTTAAAGTTACCATAGATTAGCTAGTGAGTCAAGTGGCACCTTGACCACCAAGTTTTTCAACAAAATTGCAAGAAATACTCAATTACTTTAGTTAAGTTTAAAGAAAACAAATGCATGAATGCATAAAATATTGTTCTTACTTAAGCAAAACAGTTAACATTTTTATTACTAAACAACTAAAATACGTAAGAATACAAGCTAAACCTTAAAGAGGTCAAATTAACATAGCAATAGGTACTGCGCATGTTCCGTAGCCGGCACAAAATTGTGGCTTAAAGTAAAACTTGCAGCTTGCAATTTTTTTTTCGATCTCACTATAATGCCTCAGTTTAGATCCCGTGCCAAATTGCACCTCGGTTGGCGAAATTACTACGAGTGTAGCTTAAGAGTTAATATAATAACTCTTTATTTGTTGCTTTAGTTATCCCTAATACAACAAAGCTAAACAAATACAAATCCTCAATCGACTCTAAGAAACTAACAAACATATTTATTACGGTTAAATGTCAAACAAATATCTACAGTTAAATCTTAAATTTTAAATTTTAAAGGAAAAAACATTAAACCCAAACACATTTAAAAAAATAATAATAAAATTCCTAAGCAATACGCATTTCGAAATTTTGAAGACTCTAAAATTAAGATTAACGCTCATTTAAAAATTGTCTTATAAAACGTTTAAAAATTTCAAGACTTTGAGGTTGTTTAATTTCTGATGGTAAGCTGTTGTATTCTTGAAGCCCCTTAACAAAAAGTGAATTTGAATATTTTTTGTTTTTACTTTAGGAATATAGAAATTGTACCTGCTTCTTGTTGGATACCTATGAACATCCATATTAAATTTTAAAAATCTATCAAAATATGGAGGCATCAAGTTATTAAGAATCCTTATAACTATAGTTAACCGGCTTGGTTAAAAGGAACTAAATTGAGGCAAAGATAGAGGGGGAGTTTTCCTAAAAACTTCTCCATTTATCAATATCTAGCAACAAGTGAAATAATACACTGTTTAAATTTATGAAATGTTTATTTCTGTTTGTTCCAGGGTGGTTCAATTAACAACCAACCAATGAACACTGTAAATACAAGAATTAATTTGTGCGCTGAAGCTGTAGTCGTTTTGTTGAAAATGATGCGGTATCTTGTTCACTCAGATAGTTCGATGTTTCCAGAATGGTTGCAAGGACATGCTGTATCAATAATTCAGGTAAGAAATGTAGGTGCCATTCACACTATAAGCACCGGCACCCTCACGGCTCCTTACACCCGGTTCCCACCTAGGACTTTCTCCCCAAGTAACATTTCTTTATTTATAGCAGAAGCTAAAAGGTTGCCAGCGCCTTGGAAACCATTAGTTTCAATGTTTGGTCGCTAGCACGTTCCCATTACCCTTATATACCCCTTAGACCTCCTAAATGGGACTCCCCAATTGGTGGTGGCAACCTATGTATTAAACTCACTATAAAACCATAAGAAATAAACTCCAGCTTCGCCCTCTAGCGGTTCCACCAGTATAGAACCTTTTAGAGCCTAAAGCTATTATGCCAGGTTCTAAAAGCAACTCAGAAACGTCCTCTATCCTATTATAAAACTAGATTTGGTAATTTGGTATCCTGGCGATTCTGTTGAATACCATAATACCTTTAGAGTAAAGAAGTTTTTCTATGGCTATGGCGATATTTTAGATTCACAATGGCTATATAAAATAATTTAGGTCACAAAATTGCCAAAAATGTCAGTCCCAAGATTATACCGAGTTAGTCGTTTTGTTGATGATCAAATTGCCTGCCAGATTTATTTTTTTGATAAAATCGTATCTGAAAAGCTTTCAAAACAAGCGCGCCACCTCAAGAATGCTTTTTAATAGTTTTTTGATAACAAAATAATAAATATTTAAAATTAAAAAAAAAATCATTTACACTATTCACCATTAAAAAAGTCTGTTTGGTTTACATAAATCAAAATTAAAGTAAAATTATTGTTAAAAAACACTGCTAAAACGACTAGATAAATATTTTCTCATTACAATATTTTTTAAATAAATTTATATACGCCATTATGGTTTTATTGTGGTCACTTGGTTTTATTTGTTACTGTATCGCAACTAGGATTTTTGAGTGCCCTTATGAAACCAAGAAAAAAGAACAATGTAAACATAGTCAACATAACCTCGCTTAAAGTTTTTGTATTTGTTTTTAAAGTGTTTAAAAGCGTATAATTGAACACTTTTAAATGTTTTTTTCGTGCAATTTCGACACAATCGAGAGGGCCAGTGCAATGATATTCGCCTGCAGGTTGGAGGGCAACCTCTTATATTGGACGTCTAAATAGGCCTTATCTAGGCCTGGGTGTCCTATCCAGGAGGACGGAAACTCAACAATTATTAATTATTGGGCTTTAAATAATCAATCTTGCAATAGGTAGGTACCAATCTGTACCTAGGTATATCTATTATTTTTACAAGAAATACCTAAAAAAATAAAACACGAAAGTATTTACTTACTTCTGTTAGAACCCTTAAGGAAACAAGGTTTTATATGGCCGCCTATTTAAATAATATTTAATATACAGCTATGGGTAACTATAAATACAAAAGAATTAAGTTTACCTTTAAGCCTTCCTATAAAACCTTTGTTAAATGCCTAAAAATAATGGCAAAAACCAAAAGTCTAAAGTTTATATTTACCACTCTTAAAAACCTTAAGGAAACTAGGTTCTATATGGCTGCCTATCTAATCATATTTACTTTTAAACTACTGGCAACTATAAAAACAAAAGGATATAAGATAACCTTTTAGCTCTATTATAAAACACTTTTGTGATAACCTAAAGTAATGAAAAAAACTAAATGACCAAAGTTTATATTTATTTATTTTTAAAAACTTTAGGTAAAATGGTTTTATAAGACCATCTTTATAAATCAGAAATTAATAAAACAAAAAGTATCTAAAAGGAACAGAAGGAATATCAGTTTTATTATGCTCCCTTTATAAATCACTTTTTGGTTGTATAACACTCCTTTAGGTAATTGGCAATATAAATTACCTTTATGTAGTCAAATTGATCCTAAAACCCATAACAGCACCCTCTAAATAACCTAGGAACCAAATTAATAAAACCTTGAGTGGTAATAATGTTACTTGGGTCGTGGGTGCCCGCTCACGCGTCACCTGATCTAAAAGTGAAATGACAGTGACGCGTGTGCGGGAACCGGGTTTTACCCGTCACCGTACCCGTTACCGACGCTTAAGATATTGTTACATTAAAAACCATGGACGCATTCACAATACACCATAATGGCACCGTTAAAGGTGTAGTGTGAATACGCCCAATGCTTTCAATGTAAGAATATTTTTCGTGTCGGTACGCTCATGTGACTGGGTCGGTCCGTATCGTATGAATCCCGCCTTATTTTTATTTGATTGATATTGTACACTGTATACCTCGGTTATTATTTGTCTGTTAAGGACCAAACAAAAAGTAGGTGTCTTATGAAATTATAGCGATTTGTTTTTACTACGTTAACTTAAAAAAAACTGTGGTATTTTTAAGAAGTTAATAGCCATAGCCACTTGCATACGGGGTAATTAAAATAAACAGTGGCATAGTAGAAAAATATTGCTATAATTTTATGTTTGGTCGTTATATGATAAATCTACCCCCCGTTAGTTAAAAAGGCCGAAAGAGATTTTTTAGATGTTGATACAAACAAAAACATAAATCACATACAAATAACAATTAACAACATTCCCGTACCATATTCAAATCAGGCAAAATATCTAGGTAAGACACTTGATGCCAAATTGCGCTGGAAAGCACATGTTAAGAAAAAAAAGAACTTGAGATAAGGTATAGTAAAATAAACTGGTTAATTGGAAAGAAGTCCAATTTAACAATTCATAATAAGTTACTGCTTTATAGACAAATACTGAAACCACTATGGACATATTGTATTCAACTATGGGGTTGTGCTAAAGAGAGTAACATTCTAGTTTTACAGAGATTTCAAAATAAAGTATTAAGAAACATTGTGAATGCACCTTGGTACGTTCGAAATAGTGACCTTCATCGAGATCTAAAAATCGAAACTGTAGCAGAGACTATAAAAAAGTACGCAAAAAGCCATGAAGATAGGCTCCATCAACGTGTGAATGTGGAAGCAATTCAGCTTCTAGACAATACTATGCTAGTTCGAAGACTAAAAAGAGTGAAGCCGTTTGAGCTGGTAAACTAAGTGAATTACATAAAACAAAATAATGCTATAAACACAACACAATTGTGAGTTACAGACCAAACAAAGCGGGGAGAACTGTTTAGTGAACCCTAAGTTTAAATCTGACTTTTCTAGTTAATTAAGTTAATACAAAATTGCTAATTAGTCTAGTCTACTGACTAGATTGTAATACAATAAACACAGTGTGTTTGACAAATAAAAAAAAAAGGTGTCGATAAATTCTTCATTATCTCATCTATAAAATAAAATCAAAATAAAATAAAACAAAAAACATTTTTTACATGTTTAAATTAAAAAGCAAATAGCAGTAACTGTACTGCGTCATTGCTGATGGAAACTTTGAAGTAATTTTTCTCGAAACAACACTTTTGTTACTTGCTGCTTTTTAAGTAACGGGGACAGAAATAATAACTACAGAGAGAGAGAGAGAGACTAGTTACAGAGATATAGCAACTTGTTCAACCCTGTATAAACAGAATGCATTATTAGTTTTGGGCTGAAATTATTTTTTCACAACTAAAACTTTGAACAAATAAATGGCAATTCCACAAAAACTTTTTAAAGGGATTAATTATTATTATTGCCAACATGCTAAAAATATTGTTTCCAAGTAGTGAGGGTGATCGACCACTGACCATACTTTCCAGGCATCATTGACAGATTTCAAAGTAAGTATTGCCATTTATTTGTTTTTTTTTTGTGAAAAAATAATTTAAGCCCAATACTAAGGTCGTCGAACAGTCAATCACGATTTTCCGAGAAATTAACGAAGGAATTCAAAAAATATTTACGCCCGTACCTGATCCACGTCGCCATTGAGATATTTACATTATTTAATCCGCGTAATTATTTATGATTGCGCAAATATTAATGCATGAAAACAGACTTACTATAAAATAGGTGTAGACCTGAAAAGGGTCCCGTAACGAGAGACCGTTCCATGTGAAGTCACCCCAACGCGGCTTTCTCATAAGTCAGCCGCGCGGCCATATTGCCTACGTCACTAGCACTTTGTCACAGCGCGGGAAATTTAAATTCGTGTGTTTGTCGTTTCACTAATATGCAAACACTACACTAATATTGTGTTCTGTTTATACAGGGTTGAAAAAGTTAGAATACCGTAACGAAACGTCCCAAGGAAAAATTGTCTTTTTTTTTCTCCATCAAAGCCTATCCCACAACCCACGAAACCAAATCAAAGTAATGTCACAGGGATACGAAAACCAAACAATTTAATATTATGTTTTTCACAGGTCCTGTTTCAGCTTTATCACAATATGCCAGAATTTATGCCAATATTTATGTCTTCCGAAGTTTTGACAGCACTGGCGAGTGTGCTGTTTCCTTTAAACAACACGATAGATGAAAGTGCCGGAAGCAGCGGCGCATCGACGCCAGTGGGGGAGGAGGTAAGTTTTTCCTTGTTTTTGTTCGATTATAATAATTTGCACACCCGCTGAAAAAGAGTCACAACTCAAAAATCGCCCTTATTGAGATAAACCTGCCGCCATCATCGAAATAACTTGTACTTTGTTCCATAAAAGCGTCACATTTATGTTTCGACAATTCACCGCGAAATGGCGATGTGACTCTTTTATTTTGGAGTTTCATCCTGAAAAGAGTCACATTTCGAGTTGTGAAGGTTTTCGTGTGAACTATTGGTTAAATCTGACCCATATAACAAGTAAAATACTGTTCTTTTTTGTGTTGTGACGGTTGTGACTGTTTTTTCGAATTGTTCAGTGTATTTAGAATTAAGGAGAATAAGAAAAAAATCTTTTGAATTTATTAGAGAATAATCACATACCCAGTTGTTATTCAGCATTTTATAACTCGTAAAAATAAAGTTTCTTCTTTATTTGTTTTATTTTTTTATATTATTTACCATCCTGCGTGACATCCTGATTGATTTACAACGTCATGATGCCTTGTTCTAAAAAAGTGTCACAATATCGGGTTTTTGTCTTTTTTTTAACTAAAAACGACAAAAATCATTTTTTCTGAGAAACGTACTGCACCAATTACATTGAGTTAATAGCTTCCTGTTGATATAAAATAACATGTTAACTCGTAATTTGTCATGTAAGTGAAAAATAAATCTCTCTAATGAACTAAATTCTTTAACAGCGATTTTCTCAAAACAATGTTTTTTGAGTTGTGACTATTTTTTAGCGGGGGTGCGATATGTTCTCTTTTATTTATAATTTTTAGAACCCAGAGAGCATGGTAGTTATTCCACGAAGTCCTTCGCTGGACGAAGAACCTTTGACGACTCACCCCGCCCGTCAATTTGTCATTGACTTTATACGCGTTATAGTGGTTGACTCTCTCAGTTTATCAAACACTGGCAAAAGTGTTCCCGTTATCGATTTAGTATTGGATGCTTTTCCTGCTTATCCAAGGAGTACGAACTCACAGCAAGTGGCCTATCAGACTGAGGTAAATTAATAAAAATACATTAACAATTCATGGGAAGTATACGCATATCAAACATTAAGTGTGTGAATAATTAAAAGACACACATATTGTCATGAGGGGGTTTTATCGTGACGAACACAGTTTAAGTTAGGTGTAATGGTTTTATTATAATACTTATATTTACTATTTACATTGTACTTAAATACATCTTGTCTACAAATCTTCTTGATACGCTTAACTTCTTATACTTGACTATCGTACTACTTGTTCACTATTAACTAAGCCTGGGCGTTAGGTTCTCAGCGTACAACTAACTGCTAAACTCTTTTGGAGACGCTTTTATTACAAACCGTTTGCCATTGATAGGATATCGAGATGTGTTTTGTTTCCTGTATAAACATCATCGAAATCCCATTAACCGCGTTGTTTATAATAGTTCTGTATACAATTTATTACTTTTAATACAATTTGAACTATATACAGAAGTTCATTTCCTTAGATTGTTTAGGGTTAATGTGCACTTGCTTATAAACGTAACTTGTGTCATTTACTTAATAGGACATTATTTTCTATCCTGACAATATTAAAAATTAAATATTAAAATTCAACATAGTGTGCTGTGTTGTGTGTATGTTGAATTTTGCCTACGCAATGTTTTTTGCATAATTGCCAAAATACAGATTTTAATGCGTAAAGGTTTTATGTATTTTTTGTATCTTTTAAAATTTAAGTTTTTTATACATTTGGATTAGACTATAATACCGGGTGGGCCGAAAAATACTGGACAATTTTTTTTCATTATAACTTGAACTATACCATCGATTTTAATGGGACAAACTGCACTTGGCAGAGAATCAATCAGAGTTTTGACTATAGTAGTGTTCCTAACTAGTGCGGAAAGTGCCTCTTTTCCGCACGCGATTGCAGATGGCCAAACGACGCGATAGCGGAGTTTGGCCAGCAATCAAGTGCGGAAAAGACACTTTACGCACGAGTTAGGTACACTATTTTTTCTATAAGCGTGAGGAAAAAACTAAAAATTAATCAGAAAATTATTTATATTCAAAACGTTTTAATCAAATCAATTATTATTATTCACATTCTAGCGGCTTCTAGAACTGACTGGGGTAGATCTTCGTCCGAAGAATCCATTGAAAATCTGATTTTTTTGTTTGAAAAATTCAAAAGACGCTTGTATCTGCAAAATTGGCTTTGTTTTGACAGTTTGTTTGTACTTTGTTGCTATGGTGATTTAAGATGCCAAATCTAAAACCACTAGTGTTCATTGTTGTTTGACATTGACAATGACGATATTTATACCGGGGAGGTTTAAAACTTATAATTTGAACCTATTTTACTGAAAACTTTATTTTATCGAAAATATTGAAAATATAGCAGAATTTTAGTCAATTTGAATATTTTTAGGATATTTCGTGTGCTAGGAAAGATACAAATGTATTTTGAACGGTCTAAATGTTATAGAACACCTCAAAATCGTAACAAATTTACTTTTCCGCACTAGTGCGGAAAAGTGGCACTTTCCACACTAAAATGCGTGCGGAAAATTGGACTTTTCCGCACGCTTATAGAAAAAATATATTTTGTTGTCCGCCACCTCAAAGTCCAAGATGGCGAATAAATTAAAATGTACCCTTCAAAGATGCATGTTTATTCTTGTGTTGCGCATACGTTTTAATTATTTCTTTAAATTAGTAAAAAAGCTGTATCTTTGCCACGCACAACAAGATACGAATCAAAAAAATCGGTTCAGTGCTTCAAAAAAAAAATACTTTTGATTCAACCATTGTTTTGCATATTATACGATTGCCCAATCATATCTGCATTTATTTCCTTCTAAATTCATCATTACTAAACCGATTTTAATGAAATAAAAAACATCCTGCAATTTCTACCAAAAAAAAACCTCAAACAAGTTTCGTGGCTAATCGGGCAAAAAAGGAGATTTTTTGTTTCCCTTATATTTTTCCGTGGGTAGCTTGAAAGCTTAACCTCACGGGGGTCCAAGATCTAATGGACACCTAAGTGTTGACAGTTAACCGTTTCGTCCTTATGGGACTCCTCAGAACACTGCTGGTCAATGTGACAAATCTTGCGAAGTTAATCAGACGGTTTTGTCTCTAATTAAATGTAATTAGTGAGCGAACTATAGCAAGAGGCGCCATCTACCGAGATACGAGAGAAACAAAAAACCAAAAGCAGGGAAAAACACTGCTATACAATATCGATCAATGAAAAGATCGAATGCAAATAAAAGAAAACAACTATAGTCCGTGACCTACGACAGCTCTTTGTCTTTCAGGCCGGATCAACACAGATTGCAGTTTGCATCGATTTCTTTTTAAAGATCATTATCAAAGTTTATCGCCACCTTGAAATTTATGATGGCGGACAGAATCATACTTGATTCTTCAAAAAGGCGTGGTTATTCTTATTTTCCGTAAATGTTTTTTTTTAATTTATAGAAAAGCAGTACTTTTTCCCCACACAACGAGGTAAAAATAAGTAAAATCGGTGTGATGGTTCTCAAAAAAATCTATTTTTGTTTCAACCATTTATTTTCTTATAAATTCGTTATTAATAAACCAATTTTAGTGAAATAAAAAAAAATCATGGTGAGAATTGATTGCTCTTTAAAGATTATAAAGATTAAAATCTTAAAATTTACTTGATTCTTCAAAACTGCGTGTTTATTCTTATTTTTCGAAAATGTTTTAGTTTTTTTTTAATTTATAGAAAAACACTAATTTTCTCCCCCATAAAGGGGTACTAAATACTACACACAAAATCTGATTTTGTTTTAACTATTGTTTTACAAATTATACGATTGCATGGTCAATCCTGTCTGCATGCATTTCTTTATAAATTGATTATTACTGAGCCGATTTGATCTTTAAAGATCAATCAGTTTGCACCATGACGTTTTTTATTTCACTAAAATCGGTAGTAATAATGAAGTTATAAACAACTGAATGCAGACAGGATTGGCAATGCCATCGTATAATTTGTAAAACAATGGTTAAAACAAAATCAGATTTTGTGGGAACCACTTTACCGGTTTTATGACTTTATATCTTGTTAAGCGGGACAAAATTAGTACTTTTCTATAAATTAAAAAAAACCTAAAATATTTTAGGAAAATATGAATAAACAAACACGCACATTTTGATCATGCATCTTTATAAAGCAATCAATTTTCACTAGGATATTTTTTATTTCATTAAAATCGGTTTAGTAGTAATGAATTTATAAGGAAATAAATAAAACAATGGTTGAAACAAAAATATTTTTATTCAGAACCACCGAATCGATTTTGCTGATTCGTAACTTATTATGTTTGGCAAGAATGCAGCTTCTTTATTGATTTGAAAAAAATGTTAAAACGTGTTCGCAACACAAGAATAAACGAGCATCTTTGAAGGGTACAATTTAATTTCTTCCGTCATCTTGGATTTTAAGATGGCGGGCAAAAAAATATATTTAGTCAAAACTTTGATTAATTCGCTGCCAAGTGCTGTTTGTCCCATTAAAATCGATGGTATAGTTCAAAAGATATATGGATGATTCTACAAAAATGGTGCTGTAGAGTGGGAATGCATATTTTTCAAACACAGACTGCAAATGAAGCATAGTTTTAGTTATAAGATTTAAAACGAAATGTTTTCTTTATGGAGCATTTGAGTTTAATGTATAAAAAAAATTGCAAGTTTATAATTTTTTTTATTACAGAGCAAATACCTCATTCCTCTGGTGTAGTCCCAAACCAAATATTAAAAACTCAGATTGAAAAAAATATCCTAATAAATAATATTTAACCAAGTCTTAACTATTTATCAAAAAATTGATAAAACTTAAGTTTGCAGTCATATTTTTGAAAATCCGAATTTACATTTTCTCCGGAAAATTTTACAATTTTAAGCGTGCTCCATTTTTAATAACACAATATTTGTGAATACCACCGGTTAATTTCTAGGGAAAGAGACGGCCTTGGATATCTAATTTACTTGTGGGGGTGACAAGTTGTGACAGATAATGTCAACTTTAGTTTGGTTTAAGTTATAGATCTTTTTATTTTCGGCAGAAAATTAGTTTTTTTCAGAGAAATCAAAAAGGAACGCTTCAATTATCATTCCTCTGGTAAGTAAATATTCGACTGATATCAATAGTATAATATTTTTGTTGATTGTTTTAAAATTATAAGTATAGGAACTTTGTTTATATAAAACTTAAGTTAAGTAGTCTAAATAGATTTTGATTTAAATTGGAAAACCATTAAAAAACTCATTCCTCTGGTACTCATCCCTCTGGAATTTTTATGCAATAATTCCTAAAATTCGGGAAAATAAATGTTTCTTAGCTTACACCTAATTAGTTACATAAATTTAAAAAAACAAAATTATTTACTGTGCTGTACTGTTATTTAAAGGCAATGACCAAAAATGATATCCATATAGCCCACTTTTGGTAGAATCATCCATAATGAAAACAAAATTGTCCGGTTTTTTTACCCACGCGGTATATTTATGTTTTTTATAATGCCATTGAATCTCGTAGAAAAAAAGATTGTTTTTAACGTGTGTGCAAAGTGTCTTTCCTGCACTTACGCTTATAGGAACTCTATTTTGCATCGTTCGTGTAACTGCTTTTGCATGCAGACTGTACGTTTTTTTTTTCAGATTTTGGTGACTTTAATGGAGCACCTCCTGGCGGCGGATATGTTAGTGGGAGACCAAGCTGCCATTCCTATAGTGCCTCTTCCAAACGCCCACATACAACACATCGCACCTAATGTATTTTATCTGACAGCGCGAGTTGTTGACAAGATGTGGCAGGGGGCCCTAAACCAAGATCCACATGAAGTCTTTGAGTTTATTGTAAAACTAATAGGTAATTCAATTCGAAAGTGTGATTTCTACCCAGGCTTAGCTTGTAGTAGTATTAGCTCACACATATACTATACTATAGAAGTGTGAGCTATGGTGATCCTAATTTTTTCGAGAAAAAAAAAAGTTGCTCCGATTTCAACATTTTTTATATATCTTTGCGTTTCAGATGATTTTTGTCGTGCCGTCTGTCTGTCTGTCTGTCTGTCTGTCTGTCTGTCTGTCTGTCTGTCTGTCTGTCTGTCTGTCTGTCTGTCTGTCTGTCTGTCTGTCTGTCTGTCTGTCTGTCTGTCTGTCTGTCTGTCTGTCTGTCTGTCTGTCTGTCTGTCTGTCTGTCTGTCTGTCTGTCTGTCTGTCTGTCTGTCTGTCTGTCTGTCTGTCTGTCTGTCTGTCTGTCTGTCTGTCTGTCTGTCTGTCTGTCTGTCTGTCTGTCTGTCTGTCTGTCTGTCTGTCTGTCTGTCTGTCTGTCTGTCTGTCTGTCTGTCTGTCTGTCTGTCTGTCTGTCTGTCTGTCTGTCTGTCTGTCTGTCTGTCTGTCTGTCTGTCTGTCTGTCTGTCTGTCTGTCTGTCTGTCTGTCTGTCTGTCTGTCTGTTTGTTTGTTTGTTTGTTTGTTTGGCTGGCTGTCTGTTTGTCTGTCTGTCTGTCTGTATTTATGTATGTATGTATGTATGTATGTATGTATGTATGTATGTATGTATGTATGGATGTATGTATGTATGTATGTATGTCTGTCTGTAACGACCAACGCGTATAACTCAAAAACCGCTTGGCCGATTTTAATGAAATTTGGTACCTAGGCTGGGTCTTGGATCGAGATGGTCCCATTTAAAAACGAACAAAATCCACCGAACACAAGCCAAATAAAAGGGTGGGGGAAGATTTCAAAAATTAGAGTTTATGTGAAAATATGGCGTGTGTGATATCAAACGAAAGGTAATTGAGTATGGAGTTAAACAAAATACATTTTAGCTTTTTTTCAAAAAAACAGAAAAGTACAGATACATACAATACATTAAAAATATTAATATAAATAATAATATTTAATTTAGAAAAATATTCCTTTTCAATTCACATTCTTTTGTAATTTTCTTGATAGATATTATTAAACAAGAAGCCCATTTGCTGAGAAAATCGTGGCCATTTTTTTTACCCTGTAAACAAACGTTCTCTGTCCTGAATCGAATTTTTACACACTGTTAACAAACCAAACGTGAAAATGTTTGTTTATATGTCTTTTCTTAGTAGCACTGCATTGAAACAATCCAAAAACACAAACTATTCAGCGAAATATCAACAAAACTCTCTTATAAATACGAATAACATCATATACAACGAACGTAAACATAGGATTTAGCACAAGTGGTGACGTCACGCCGCTCTACTTACCCCGCAAAATTTGTTAACACAGGTTAACTTGAACCAAGGCCAACACAAAAATAGAGGCCACGACCCTGAAAAAATCAGCTGTTCTCCCGGGGCTGAATTTTAGCATTTCTTATTTTTTATTCAAATTACCCGCCATGTACCAAATGCCAACTGTTATATTTGACATGTATTTGACTTTGTCATATGTGATTGTCACATTCGCTTCTCCTTTAAACTTAATTTTTGTGTGAGCTAATGAAGCGGCTATGAAAAATTAGGGCTTACTATACATTTAAAAAAAATTGTTCTGCCAGAATAAAGTAAAAACAATCTCAAAAACGGCTTTATTTAAAAAAAAATCAAATATCCATGAACCGTCATTCCAACTTCAATATTTTAAAGACAATCAGCTGTGTCGTAACGTGACCATCAAAAAAAAATCAGCCCCGGATGTGACGTCAACAAAGTGGAGGATCGTGGCCCGTCCATCTTGATAGCCCTGCTTGAACTAAGCAGTCCTTTATGTCTATAGTCCTTGGCCTTCACCCACATGGCAGCTGTTTGTCTACATGACAAGAGACACGTCTGCGCCCTTGAAAATTCGCGTCCGCGAATTTAAATTTGCTATTGTTTCCAAAGCCAGCTATAAGGGCTTCTTTTTTCAATTCTTTGAACATTTATTTATGCTATAACGTATTTAGTTTAGAAGTAATATTTGACATCGCTGAACAGACTCAATTATCTTTTAGGACAAGCCAAACGAAGAACCAGTAATCTGTCTCTTGAAAGCTTATACCACTGTTTAAACAGAAGCATTTTGTACCTGTTGTCTAGAAATACTGAGTCCATCGCGGATCAAATGTCAGTTTTGGAGGCTTTACACAAACTGACTACAAATAGGTAAATTAACTGTTTTTGTCGATCACCAATCTGTGTTTAAATGTAATTTTTACTCATATTTTAACTATGTTTTGGTTGATTCTGAAAGTTGACCTTTTTAAATGCTTACTGGTAAATGATTGCAAGCTTAGTAACCCTCGGAGGGGTGAAAAGACCCCCCCTCCTTCCAAAAATATATGAACTGATGTTTTTGACACATGACCATAATTAAATAAAAACAAGCCACATTTGATGAACTTTCCACACAGTTTTTCCATTTTTTAGCTTAGAAAACTTTTTCTGAAGAAGAAAATTATTTTATCTTGTTGTATTTATTTAGGACATGTGTTCATATAAAGTTTTTGTCAAAAGGGATTCAAGAGTTATGTCCTTAAATATTAATATGTTTATTCACACACCCTACCCAAGTAACATTTCTTTATTTATAGCAAAAGCTTAAAGGTTGCCAGCGCCTTTTCTTAAAACCATCAGTTTCAATGTTTCGTCGCTAGCACGTTCCCATTACCCTTATATACCCCTTAGACCTCCTAAATGGGACTCCCCAATTGGTGGTGGCAACCTATGTATTAAACTCACTATAAAACCATAAGAAATAAACTCCAGCTTCGCCCTCTAGCGGTTCCACCAGTATAGAACCTTTTAGAGCCTAAAGCTATTATGCCAGGTTCTAAAAGCAACTCAGAAACGTCCTCTATCCTATTATAAAACTAGATTTGGTAATTTGGTATCCTGGCGATTCTGTTGAATACTATAATACCTTTAGAGTAAAGAAGTTTTCCTATAAAAGCTATGGCGATATTTTAGATTCACAATGGCTATATAAAATAATTTAGGTCACAAAATTGCCAAAAATGTCAGAGTCCCAAAATTATTTTATCATATAAAAATATACCGAGTTTGTCGTTTTGTTGATGATGTTGCCTGCCAGATTTATTTTTCTGATTATATCGTATCTGAAAAGCTCTCAAAACAGGCGCGCCAGCTCAAAAATGCTTTTTAATAGTTTTTTGATAACAAAATAACAAATATTTAAAATAAAAACAAAATAATTTACAGTATTCACCATTAAAAAAGTCTGTTTGGTTTACATAAATCAAAATTAAAGTAAAATTATTGTTAAAAACACTGCTAAAACGACTATATAAATATCTTCTCTTTACAATATTTTTTAAATAAATATAAACGCCATTATGGTTTTATATTGGTCACTTGGTTTTATTAGTTACTGTATCGCAACAAGCATTTTTGAGTGCCCTTATGAAACAAACAAAAAAAGAACAAAGTAAACATAGTCAACATAACCTCACTTAAATTTTTTGTATTTGTTTTTTAAAGTGTTTAAAAGCGTATAATTCAACACTTTTAAATGTTTTTATCGTGCAATTTCGACACAATCAAGAGGGCCAGTGCAATGATATTCGTTGTGCCTACAGGTTGGAGAGCAACCTCTTATATTGGCCATCTAAACAGGCCTTATCTACGCCTGGGTGATCTACCTAGGAGGAGTACAGAAATACCTAAAAAAATTAAACACGAAAATATTTACTTACTTCTATTAAAACCCTAAAGGAAACAAGGTTTTATATTAATTTAAATTATGTTTGATATACAACTATGGGTAACTATAAATACAAAAGAATTCAGTTTACCTTTAAGCCTTCCTATAAAACCTTTTTAAAATGCCTAAAAGTAATGGCAAAAACCAAAAGTCTAAAGTTTATATTTACCACTCTTAAAAACCTTAAGGAAACTAGGTTCTATATGGCCGCCTATGTAATCATATTTACTTTTAAACTACTGGTAACTATAAAAACAAAAGGATATAAGGTAACCTTTTAGCTCTATTATAAAACACTTTTGTGATGACCTAAAGTAATGAAAAAAACTAAATGACCAAAGTTTATATTTATTTTTTTTTTTTAAGATAAATGGGTTTTATAAGACCATCTTTATAAATTAGAAATCAATAAACCAAAAGAATCTAAAAGGAACAGAAGGAATATCAGTTTTATTATGCTTCCTTTATAAATCACTTTTTGGTTGTATAACACCTCTTTAGGTAATTGGCAATATAAATTACCTTTATGTAGCCAAATTGATCCTAAAACCCATAACAGCACCCTCTAAATAACCTAGGAACCAAATTAATAAAACCTTAAGTGGTAATAATGTTACTTGGGTATAATATAGTATCAATCAAAGTAAGTAAGTAATCAACTTTTCCTTTAAATTTTAATTTTGTAATATGTTTTTAATGTAGGCTTTTAGTCTTCGGGGCAGGCAATCACGAACTTGACTTCATCGGCTGTCTGACATATTGCCTTCTTCAATTGACAGCTGACATGAAAATCGTCATGGAAGTGTCAGGTAACGCGGCACCTCGCACTACCTGGCACGTCAACCCTGGTCAAGATGTTGAAGCTAGAGATGAATTTCTGAATTCACATCAGGGTAAGTAAAGTAATTTTTGACACTTTTGGAGGCTCTGGGTACTCCTGCCCGGGGCACAGAGAGGGTACTCCTGCCCGGGGCACATCTAATATGGAAGATATTTTTAGTGAAAACTATTTATTAATAATCGCTTTACCATAGCAAGTTAGCTTCGGATAGTCAAACGTCAAACAAATGAATGAAACACCTTGTCAAAGTTTGCGTGTTTTGAAAACTGACGTTGCGTAGTTGTTTTAAGAAAACAAATGAATCAACTTTGCCACAATTTTTAATGTTGATCAACTTTGGTTAAAATAATTTTAATTATGTCAGATAATCACTATGGTAAGTACATTATTCTCGTATAAAAAAAATGCAAATTTTTTTGATGTTTTTCTTTAAACTGCTATTTTTGTAAAATCTTTCAAAAATTTATTATTTTCTTTAATTTTAAAAATATACAAAGTAAACTTGTCGCCCGCTATCGCGGGCGAGTTTTCACATGTCATTTTAGCTCACACATATACTATACTATAGTAGTGTGAGCTATGGTGATCCTAATTTTTTCGAGAAAAAAAAAGTTGCTCCGATTTCAAAAATTTTTATATATCTTTGCGTTTCAGATGATTTTGAAACTTTTTTGTCGCGCCGTCTGTCTGTATGTATGTCTGTCTGTCTGTCTGTCTGTCTGTCTGTCTGTCTGTATGTCTGTCTGTAACGACCAACGCGCATATCTCAAAAACCGCTTGGCCGATTTCAATGAAATTTGGTACCTAGGCTGGGTCTTCGGTCGAGATGGTCCCATTTAAAATTGAACAAAATCCACCGAACGAAACAACCCAAATAAAAGGGTGGGGGTGGATTTCAAAAATTAGAGTTTATGTGAAAATATGGCGTGTGTGATATCAAACGAAAGGTAATTGAGTCTGCAGTTAAACAAAATACATTTTAATTTATTTTTAAAAAAAGGGTGGGGGTATATTTTAAAAATTAGAGTTTCAGTGAAAATATGGCGTGTGTGATATCAAACGAAAGGTAATTGAGTCCGGAGTTTAACAAAATACATTTTAGTTTTTTGTTTTTTTTAAGGGTGGGGGTAGATTTCAAAAATTTGAGTTTAAGTCAAAACATGGCTTGTGTGGTATCAAACAAAAGGTAATTTAGTCTGGAGTTAAATAAAATATATTTCAGTTTTTAGATATATAAGCTCACACGTACACTATAACTATAGTACCTAGTGTGAGCTTAGGGGCCCATATATTGGCAGAGTATTTTTATATATCTTTGCGTTTCAGATGATTTTGAAACTTTTTTTGTCGCGCCGTCTGTCTGTCTGTCTGTCTGTATGTCTGTCTGTCTGTCTGTCTGTCTGTCAGTCTGTATGTCTGTCTGTAACGACCAACGCGCATAACTCAAAAACCGCTTGGCCGATTTCAATGAAATTTGGTACCTAGGCTGGGTCTTCGGTCGAGATGGTCCCATTTAAAAATGAACAAAATCCACCGAACGAAACAACCCAAATAAAAGGGTGGGGATAGATTTCAAAAATTAGAGTTTATGTGAAAATATGGCGTGTGTGATATCAAACGAAAGGTTATTGAGTCTGGAGTTAAACAAAATACATTTTAATTTATTTTAAAAAAAGGGTGGGGGTATATTTCAAAAATTAGAGTTTAAGTGAAAATATGGCGTGTGTGATATCAAACGAAAGGTAATTAAGTCAGGAGTTCAACAAAGTACATTTTAGTTTTTGTTTTTTTTAAGGGTGGGGGTGGATTTCAAAAATTTGAGTTTAAGTCAAAACATGGCTTGTGTGGTATCAAACAAACAGTAATTTAGTGTGGAATTGAATAAAATATATTGTTTTTAGTTATATTAGCTCACACGTACACTATAACTATAGTACCCAGTGTGAGCTTAGGGTCCCATATATTGGCAGAGTATTTTATTGAACCTTCCTTTTTAAAATGATGCCACATATAGCTGCTACTTTTTGCTAATAAGGCCGGAATTAATTTTTAAATATTAACATTTTTCTCCAAACTTAGCGAAATATGTGTTTAAATTGTAGTATAGATATTTAAAATATAACATACTAAATACATATACATCTACACATACTATTATTATACTCATTATATATTAAGGAATAAAAGTCACACTTTATCCCGAGGCAAAAAGTTTGTAACCTGAGCGTAGCGAGGTATATAATTGGCGAATAATTACACTAATTACCAATTTTAGGAGATATTTTTAAAATTTTTGGGATTTTTCTGCCCTAAAATTAAATTATAATTATAATTATGTGGTTCACAGCTACTTTACTAAAAACATAATGTGTGATAGCGCCTTTTATTTTGAATTTTAAGGATAAAAAGTGACAGTTTTATCGCTAAAATAAGGATTAAAGAGGGCCCTGTTAATATATACCAAGGGATAAAAGTGACACTTTATTTCAAGGTAAAAAGTTTTTTGCACGAGCGTAGCGAAAGCTACAATTTGTTAAAGGATAAAAATACTCTTTTATAACGAGGTTTATACGTTAATTTTACACTTTCAGACCGATCTTTTTTTTAACTTATTTGATTTATTAATATAGTTAAATTATTTTTTGTTCTGTTTAGTATAATATACAGTGTGTCCGCGTAAGTTGGCGGCATATAGGAAACTTTTTTATTATAAGCTTTACGAAAAAAAGTTATTCATTATTAAAACCTAAAATGCAACCATCAGATCTAAAAATTTTTCAGTCATATTACGAGGTTTGTCAAAAAATGTGAGTTTTGCTCTAGAGTAAAGTACCTTTCTTTTTGACAATATCGAAAATTGTTATCAAGAAAAGATGTTTAGAATTAAAAATTGCTTTCAAATATTCAACATTGTTTATTTACATTAAAAAAATATTTTTTCTACATTTTCTCTCCGATTATGTTGGAAATTTAAGTTTGCACATTGATGCATTGCATTTATTAATTATAAATTTTTTTAATGTAAATACACAATGTTGAATATTTGAAAGCTATTTTTAATTCTAAACATCTTTTCTTTATAAGAATTTTCGATATTGTCAAAAAGAAAGGTACTTTACTCTAGAGCAAAAATCATATTTTTTGACAAACCTCGTAATATGACTGAAAAAATTTAACATCTGATGGTTGTATTTTAGGTTTTGGACCATGCAGAACTTTTTATGAAGAATAACTTTTTTTCGTAAAGCTAATAATAAAAAAGTTTCCCATATGCCGCCAACTTACGTGGACACACTGTATAAACATGACTATTTATAAACAAAGAAAGTTTCCAGTGGCGTATATAGAAAAATGTCTCAAGGTGGGCCCGAGACAGTTTTGGGGGGGAGCCGCGATCCCATGAGGCCCTATTTTATGCTGTTTTATGTTTGTATTCGTGAAATATGTGGAAAATATCTAGAAAAATCTTACCTTCGGGGGGTGCCCCGGCCCCCCAGGCCCCCCTTATATATGCCACTGAAAGCTTCTGTCAAGTCGTTTTAAAAATGGCGAAAGTCAGACAGAAGAAAAGTGTGTAAAAATTTAATGTCGGTTCTGTAAAGTTTTTTTTGGGGGGGTTTAGGTGTTTTCATTTTTCAGGGCGACGATTAGTTATTGGGGAGGGGGCAAACTTGGCCTTCCATTTCTGTAGGGTCGACAACATAATATAATATTTTGTAAACCTTGCCGTCGTACATAGTATTTTAGGAAATATTTTGAAGCTTATTCGACCACTTATACCTCGACTAACAGCTCGGGGTCAATTTTTTTTATTTTGGATTACTAAGTAATTCATTTTAAACATTCCTGACTACAAAGGAATACATCCATTGCACTGTGGGACTTTATCGCACCTGTTTGTGCTTCTGCCCCACTGTGCGGGGGAGAGATAAAGAAAACCAGACATTACTTCAGTACGCTCAAATTTCTAGTAAAGAATAATAATTATAAAAACCGCATTTTGCTATGTTGAACTGTCTAAATTACGGGAGTTTTTGAACAGTCTGTATTTTGGGATGGGGTATATAACTTTTTTATTTTTGAACATTTCGTTTTGGTGGACATTGCTTTTTTTTAGTTTTTTTCATAGACATTCTTCACAAACTAAACTTCATATGTTTCTTTTAGTTTTTGAGATTTTATTTAAAGTTGTATAAAATAACCCTTTTTCAATCAATGTAAAATTTTTTTAATTTAGTATTTGATCTTTATTATTTTTTTAAATAATTACATATATTTCTACCCATAAGTGGATTTTTTTACATACGCTTTTAGCTCACACATATACTATACTATAGTAGTGTGAGCTATGGTGATCCTAATTTTTTCGAGAAAAAAAAAGTTGCTCCGATTTCAAAATTTTTTTATATATCTTTGCGTTTCAGATGATTTTGAAATTTTTTGTTGCGCCGTCTGTCTGTCTGTCTGTCTGTCTGTCTGTCTGTCTGTCTGTCTGTCTGTCTGTCTGTCTGTCTGTCTGTCTGTCTGTCTGTCTGTCTGTCTGTCTGTCTGTCTGTCTGTCTGTCTGTCTGTCTGTCTGTCTGTCTGTCTGTCTGTCTGTCTGTCTGTCTGTCTGTCTGTCTGTCTGTCTGTCTGTCTGTCTGTCTGTCTGTCTGTCTGTCTGTCTGTCTGTCTGTCTGTCTGTCTGTCTGTCTGTCTGTCTGTCTGTCTGTCTGTCTGTCTGTCTGTCTGTCTGTCTGTCTGTCTGTCTGTCTGTCTGTCTGTCTGTCTGTCTGTCTGTCTGTCTGTCTGTCTGTCTGTCTGTCTGTCTGTCTGTCTGTCTGTCTGTCTGTCTGTCTGTAACGACCAACGCGCATAACTCAAAAACCGCTTGGCCGATTTAAATGAAATTTGGTAGTCTGGGTCTTGGGTCGAGATGGTCCCATTTAAAAATGAACAAAATCCACCGAACACAAACCAAATAAAAGGGTGGGGGTAGATTTCAAATATTAGAGTTTATGTGAAAATATGGCGTGTGTGATATCAAACGAAAGGTAGTTGAGTCTGGAGTTAAACAAAATACATTTTAATTTATTTTAAAAAAGGGTGGGGGTATATTTCAAAAATTAGAATTTAAGTGAAAATATGGCGTGTGTGACATCAAACGAAAGTAATTGAGTCCGGAGTTTAACAAAATACATTTTAGTTTTTGTTTTTTTTAAGGGTGGGGGTAGATTTCAAAAATTTGAGTTTAAGTCAAAACATGGCTTGTGTGGTATCAAACAAAAGCTAATTTAGTCCGGAGTTGAATAAAATATATTTTAGTTTTTATTTATATTAGCTCACACGTACACTATAACTATAGTACCTAGTGTGAGCTTAGGGGCCCATATATTGGCAGAGTATTTTTTTCCCTCACAGTGCTGAATTTTTAAATTTTTTTCTCCAAATCCTATTGGCGGTTTGGCTGCTATAGGCCATTGTCCTATAATCTTTACCTAAACTTGTTTAACTTACAACAACCTTAATATTATAAACTATCAATATTTTAAAATTATCTACCGGGTTAACAAATAATATTAAAAAATATATATTTTTTAAAATAATATGTTAGGTTTTTTATTTATTTTATAACATAGGCCGAATCACTTTGCGTATTTTTTTTGTCTTGAGTTTTTTAATTTTTTAATTTTTGTCCTATGGATAGAGGAAGTTTAATACCGAATTATAGGCCGGTTGTTTGTCTAAAGAGTTGAAAATGCCACAATGCCCATTTGTAAATGTTTTTAACCAAGTTTCAGGTATTATATTATACAGTCATATTCGGCTTGAAGTTGTCTTAAATAAATTGTCATTAATAAAAATTAACTTGACAACAACAACAATTCCGTTTATTTGTACATATATAAACTAAAGTACATATTTTTTTACGTAATTACTTGTGAAAAGAACGGTTTAAATATACTTAAGTGTACACACTCTTCCATAATACACAACGTTTTACTATTTTTTACCAACCAAATCTAAATCAAACACACCTAAATTTTAAAAAGTTTTTATGGCTTTCAAATTAACACAAATCGATTATCAAACAAATAACTCAAACTCAACCCCCGTTATATACATATATAGGGTGATGTTGCTTAAATCAAATTGAGAACTAATGACGTTGCAAGCACTTTTATAGCCCATCGCACCGACTTGTTTTTAGCTCACACTACTACTATAAGTAGTGTGAGCTATGGTGATCGTAATTTTTTCGAGAAAAAAAAAGTTGCTCCGATTTCAAAAATTTTTATATATCTTTGCGTTTCAGATGATTTTGAAACTTTTTTGTCGCGCCGTCTGTCTGTCTGTCTGTATGTCTGTCTGTCTGTCTCTCTGTATGTCTGTATGTCTGTCTGTAACGACCAACGCGCATAACTCAAAAACCGCTTGGCCGATTTAAATGAAATTTGGTACCTAGGCTGGGTCTTGGGTCGAGATGGTCCCATTTAAAAATGAACAGAATCCACCGAACACAAACCAAATAAAAGGGTGGGGGTAGATTTCAAATATTAGAGTGTATGTGAAAATATGGCGTGTGTGATATCAAACGAAAGGCAATTGAGTCTGGAGTTCAACAAAATACATTTTAATTTATTTAAAAAAAAAGGTGGGGGTATATTTCAAAAATTAGAGTTTAAGTGAAAATATGGCGTGTGTGATATCAAACGAAAGGTAATTGAGTCCGGAGTTTAACAAAATACATTTTATTTTTTGTTTTTTTTTAAGGGTGGGGGAAGATTTCAAAAATTTGAGTTTAAGTCAAAACATGGCTTGTGTGGTATCAAACAAAAGGTAATTTAGTCCGGAGTTGAATAAAATATATTTTAGTTTTTATTTATATTAGCTCGCACGTACACTATAACTATAGTACCTAGTGTGAGCTTAGGGGCCCATATATTGGCAGAGTATTTTTTTCTCTCACAGTGCTGAATTGTTAAAATTTTTTTCTCCAAATCCTATTGGCGGTTTGGCTGCTATAGGCCATTGTCCTATAATCTTTACCTAAACTTGTTTAACTTACAACAACCTTAATATTATAAACTATCAATATTTTAAAATTATCTACCGGGTTAACAAATAATATTAAAAAATATATATTTTTTAAAATAATATGTTAGGTTTTTTATTTATTTTATAACATAGACCGAATCACTTTGCGTATTTTTTTTGTCTTGAGTTTTTTAATTTTTTAGTTTTTGTCTTATGGATAGAGGAAGCTTAATACCTATATTATACAGTCATATTCGGCTTGAAGTTGTCTTAAATAAATTGTCATTAATAAAAATTAACTTGACAACAACAACAATTCCGTTTATTTGTACATATATAAACTAAAGTACATATTTTTTTACGTAATTACTTGTGAAAAGAACGGTTTAAATATACTTAAGTGTACACACTCTTCCATAATACACAACGTTTTACTATTTTTTACCAACCAAATCTAAATCAAACACACCTAAATTTTAAAAAGTTTTTATGGCTTTCAAATTAACACAAATCGATTATCAAACAAATAACTCAAACTCAACCCCCGTTATATACATATATAGGGTGATGTTGCTTAAATCAAATTGAGAACTAATGACGTTGCAAGCACTTTTATAGCCCATCGCACCGACTTGTTTTTAGCTCACACTACTACTATAAGTAGTGTGAGCTATGGTGATCGTAATTTTTTCGAGAAAAAAAAAGTTGCTCCGATTTCAAAAATTTTTATATATCTTTGCGTTTCAGATGATTTTGAAACTTTTTTGTCGCGCCGTCTGTCTGTCTGTCTGTATGTCTGTCTGTCTGTCTCTCTGTATGTCTGTATGTCTGTCTGTAACGACCAACGCGCATAACTCAAAAACCGCTTGGCCGATTTAAATGAAATTTGGTACCTAGGCTGGGTCTTGGGTCGAGATGGTCCCATTTAAAAATGAACAGAATCCACCGAACACAAACCAAATAAAAGGGTGGGGGTAGATTTCAAATATTAGAGTGTATGTGAAAATATGGCGTGTGTGATATCAAACGAAAGGCAATTGAGTCTGGAGTTCAACAAAATACATTTTAATTTATTTAAAAAAAAAGGTGGGGGTATATTTCAAAAATTAGAGTTTAAGTGAAAATATGGCGTGTGTGATATCAAACGAAAGGTAATTGAGTCCGGAGTTTAACAAAATACATTTTATTTTTTGTTTTTTTTTAAGGGTGGGGGAAGATTTCAAAAATTTGAGTTTAAGTCAAAACATGGCTTGTGTGGTATCAAACAAAAGGTAATTTAGTCCGGAGTTGAATAAAATATATTTTAGTTTTTATTTATATTAGCTCGCACGTACACTATAACTATAGTACCTAGTGTGAGCTTAGGGGCCCATATATTGGCAGAGTATTTTTTTCTCTCACAGTGCTGAATTGTTAAAATTTTTTTCTCCAAATCCTATTGGCGGTTTGGCTGCTATAGGCCATTGTCCTATAATCTTTACCTAAACTTGTTTAACTTACAACAACCTTAATATTATAAACTATCAATATTTTAAAATTATCTACCGGGTTAACAAATAATATTAAAAAATATATATTTTTTAAAATAATATGTTAGGTTTTTTATTTATTTTATAACATAGACCGAATCACTTTGCGTATTTTTTTTGTCTTGAGTTTTTTAATTTTTTAGTTTTTGTCTTATGGATAGAGGAAGCTTAATACCTATATTATACAGTCATATTCGGCTTGAAGTTGTCTTAAATAAATTGTCATTAATAAAAATTAACTTGACAACAACAACAATTCCGTTTATTTGTACATATATAAACTAAAGTACATATTTTTTTACGTAATTACTTGTGAAAAGAACGGTTTAAATATACTTAAGTGTACACACTCTTCCATAATACACAACGTTTTACTATTTTTTACCAACCAAATCTAAATCAAACACACCTAAATTTTAAAAAGTTTTTATGGCTTTCAAATTAACACAAATCGATTATCAAACAAATAACTCAAACTCAACCCCCGTTATATACATATATAGGGTGATGTTGCTTAAATCAAATTGAGAACTAATGACGTTGCAAGCACTTTTATAGCCCATCGCACCGACTTGTTTTTAGCTCACACTACTACTATAAGTAGTGTGAGCTATGGTGATCGTAATTTTTTCGAGAAAAAAAAAGTTGCTCCGATTTCAAAAATTTTTATATATCTTTGCGTTTCAGATGATTTTGAAACTTTTTTGTTTTGCTGTCTGTCTGTCTGTCTGTCTGTCTGTCTGTCTGTCTGTCTGTCTGTACGTCTGTCTGTAACGACCAACCCGCATAACTCAAAAACCGCTTGTCCGATTTTAATGAAATTTGGTACCTAAGTTGGGTCTTGGGCCGTGATGGTCCCATTTAAAAATGAACAAAATCCCCCGAACGCAAGCCAAATAAAAGGGTGGGGGTAGATTCCAAAAATTAGAGTTTATGTGAAAATATGGCGTGTGTGATATCAAACGAAAGGTAATTAAGTCTGGAGTTAAAAAAAATAAATTTTAGTTTATTTTTAAAAAAAGGGTGGGGGTAGATGTCAAAAATTAGAGTTTAAGTGAAAATATGGCGTGTGTGATATCAAACGAAAGGTAATTGAGTCTGGAGTTAAACAAAATACATTTTAGTTTTTTTTTAAAGGGTGGGGGGTAGATTGAAAAAATTTGAGTTTAAGTCAAAATATGGCTTGTGTGGTATCAAACGAAAGGTAATTGAGTCTGGACTTGAATAAAATATATTTCAGTTTTTGATTATATTAGCTCACACTATAACTATAGTACCTAGTGTGAGCTTAGGTGCCCATAGATTGGCAGAGTATTTCGTTACTTAGCCTTAAGTGTTCCTTATTACGTCATATAATTATATTAAGAAACGCTTTAAGCTAAGTAACGATAAAAAAATCGGTGAGATGGACCCTTAGAATATCGCATTAAAAATAAATATATCCTATTATATTACCGCAAAGCGTGGCAACAAGATTTCCCGTGTTTATTTATTGTAGAAAAATAATAAACAAATACCGCCTTAACTCTGTGCAGATGTTAAACTACCACAAATTTGACAATGCTTTCTTGTTAATATAAATTGCAAAAACTGATGTTTATGACATTTGGGGCCTTATCTCCAGCGAAGGACCAGGAGGGTTTTTAGGGAGCATCAGTTTTGAGGACCGTTCTAGAGGATGTTTGTTTCTAAATAAACATTTATACATTTGGTTCTGTTGTGCTAGTTTGTATTTATATACAAAATTTGGTTAAGTTTACTTTCCTTTATAACAAGTTTTACTGTCAAATAGCTAATATATATTTTAACATCAAAAGAAATATTGGTTCTAGTTTAAAAATGAGTATTAAAATCCAGACATGAACTGATTTATTATGTACCTAAAGCTTTTTAGCCCATCCACTAATAGATAATTGCGCTCGGCGGGGCAAGTGATCCCACTAAACACAAAAACATTTTAATAACGTCAAAATAATGTATAACATAACGTATAACATAACGTTAGGTTGGATGTTAGTTCTAACGTCATATTCATAGTGAAAAAGAAGCTTAATAACCCGTTTTCTGACGTTAGAAAAATAATCTTATGTTTTTATAACGTTTTTTTAAAGTGTTTTTCGAACGTTAAAAAAAATATTGATTTTTAACATTGAAAAATAAATGTTTTTTTAACAATGAAAAAATATTTTTTTCAATTATCTCTAAAGATAAAGTAACATAAATAATGTAAATAAAATTCTTCTATTTTGGAAACGCAGGGCAGCAACAGTCCGTTGAGGTTTTCGTAAACTCGACACACAGTAAAGGCAATTCGGCTCGTAGCTTCTGAAAATAAAATTTAAAATTCTATGTAAACAATAATTTTGTAGTAAGTGCCTCGCTACGAGGCCAAACAATTCATGCTCAAGTGAATACAAGGCAAACAATTTCAAGGCGCGTATTCACTTTAGCATGAATGCAAACGAAGCATTCGTTTGGTCCCGCTGCGAGGCTTGCGAAGTAGTAGTTTGCTAAACCTCGCCTATGTAACATTTATTTATCAATAAAGACGATTTATTATTATTATATAATTCTGCCTCAAATGAATGTGCGGCTTAAGGTCTGGCGGTTAATCGTCCGCGGTGAATTGTCGTATTCCCTGTCTGATTACCTATAGGTATGCGATATTTCATACAAAACCATTTTTTTTCTTTTGTTTACTTTTTCTTACCTGATTTTGTGGTGCTTCATTTAGATCACTGCACACACATTTGTTGTTCTTTAACTACACAATCTTTCCCACACAACTGGGGTAATATTCCGATCCAAATATGTATTCAATATCAATATTAATAATTGTGCTTTAAATTTGCTATGTTTGTTTCTGAAAAATGCAAATATTTTAACCAAAATTACAAAAAGGGTCTTTGCTACCGACTCGTATCAACTCGCAGCGAAACGCAACTAATGGCGATGTTCAGGTAGTGGGACTGCTATAATATAGAGGGCGCTGACATCGCGCCCTCTATAATATATATTTTTTTAATGTTTAAAAAACAAAACATTTATTAGCTTTATAGTTAGAAGTGAGATCTAGGAAAGACATTATAAAAATAACCATATATTGATGGTATTATTTTTAATGTTAGTGAAATTATGGTTTTTTTAATGCTGGTTTCTTAACGTTATTAAGAAATATATTTTTGGTAATGCTTTTACATTAAATTTTCGTTAGGATTTTCTACATGTTTTTTTAATGTCAAAAGTTGACTTAATTTTAACACATATTTGTGTTAGAAAAAAAATTGTATCAACATTTTTTTAACGTTTTTTACGATTTTGTGCTTAGTGGGATTTTGTTTAAAAAACGCGATCTTTTCTAAAATATCATCAAAACAAACCGTTAATTCAGGTTGAGAAACACCCAGGTTTCACACCTGTGATAAAATCTGAATAATAGTAGGACAGGCTTGCGGCCTAAAAATATTAAATTAAATTTTAATTAATACAAAAAATACATGCTGTACAAACTTTTCATCTGTGCTATCCTTATTGTATCCAACTAAGTAAACATATATAAATATTAATAAAGGGTAAATAAAAAGTGAAAACAAAACCCAAATAAAAACCGCAGCAATTTCTAAAATGCTATTTAAAACTTTCGAACTTATATCGAGAACTACATTAGTCATATTACCTAAGCACATTTGTGAAAATTGTTTAAAAATGTATTCAAAAATGGATACCATTGATTTCTTTGTTTCCTTCAGATATCACTTTCGGACCTTGACAGTTTGCAGCTACTGACAAGGCAAAAAATTTTGCTCCATTCCGAGCAAATATTGTACCCCTTGTACAAATTTTAAAATCCTTTTTTTTACAGGAAAAAACCTTATGGCAACGGCTGCCACCAGAGTTTGGGAAGAGCTCTACGTTTGCAAAAAGCCAGCTATTGAAGAAGTATTTAAAGTTTCTCTATCTGCACCTGCGCCAACTGCCAAGGCTCCGGATTTGACAACTGTTAGAGAGCAGGTAATTATTGCTTATTGCAACCCAAAAGTCGTCTTAACATAAACTTTTATATTCTTGACTTTTTAGTAATCAACTAAATGACCCAGCTCGGGTAAATACTTTATAAAATATTGGTTGTGTTAGGAAGGTGCGAAAAGTGCTATGGCAATTTTCTTTTTACACGTATTTGGATAATTCTACCAAAAGTGGGCTATATGGATATCATTTTTGGTTATTGCCTTTAAATAACATTACAGCACAGTAAATAATTTTGTTTTTTTACATTTATGTAACTAATTAGGTGTAAGCTAAGAAACATTTATTTTCACGAATTTTAGGAATTATTGCATAAAAATTACAGAGGAATGAGTACCAGAGGAATGAGTTTTTTAATGGTTTTTCAATTTAAATCAAAATCTATTTAGACAACTTAACTTAAGTTTTATATAAACAAAGTTCCTATACTTATAATTTTAAAACAATCAACAAAAAAATTATACTATTGATATCAGTCGAATATTTGCTTACCAGAGGAATGATAATTGAAGCGTTCCTTTTTGATTTCTCCGAAAAAAACTAATTTTCTGCCGAAACTAAAAAGATCTATAACTTAAACCAAACTAAAGTTGACATTATCTGTCACAACTTGTCACCCTCACAAGTAAATTAGATATCCAGGGCCGTCCCTTTCTCTAGAAATTAACCGGTGGTATTCACAAATATTGTGTTATTAAAAATGGAGCACGTTTAAAATTGTAAAATTTTCCGGAGAAGATGTAAATTCGGATTTTCAAAAATATGACTGCAAACTTAAGTTTTATCAAATTTTTGGTTAAATATTATTTATTAGGATATTTTTTTCAATTTGAGTTTTTAATATTTGGTTTGGGACTACACCAGAGGAATGAGGTATTTGCTTTGTAATAAAAAAAATTATTAACTTGCAATTTTTTTTATACATTAAACTCAAATGCTCCATAAAGAAAACATTTCGTTTTAAATCTTATAACTAAAACTATGCTTCATTTGCAGTCTGTGTTTGAAAAATATGCATTCCCACTCCACAGCACCATTTTTGTAGAATCATCCATTTGCATTTGAAATAATGTTATATTTAGGTGTACGATTCCGCTGTGAAACTATGGCTTACCTACGTTGACGCAGAGCGAAAGGCTATATATAGAGTGCCGTGGGAATTACACAACCAGATCCAGTCAAAAATTCACAAAGTGACTGGAGGATTGACACGATTGGCCAGTCGAACGAAGGTAGGAAACATTTTTAAACCATGCCGGCTATTTATTCATTTTTACAAGCTTTTATTTAGCTTCAGATGTTCTGTCTAACTAACTATCTAACTAACTATCTATCAAATCTTGTGAAGAGTTTTTGACACACTTCCCATTATCCGATTTGGATGAAATTTGGTACACACATAGTGGTCCCATGACAATACAACATTAAGAAATAAATGTCCTCCCATCCCTACCCCCACCTCTTCTATAGAAAAATATGTTTTTGACACACTTCCCGTTATCCGATTTGGATAAAATTTGGTATACACATAGTGGTCCGATGATAATACAACAACAAGAAAAAAATATCCTTCCACCCCTACCCCCACCCCCTTCCATAGAAAACTTTGTTTTTGACACACATCCCGTTATCCGCTTTGGATGAAATTTGGTTTACATATAGTGATCCGATGACAATACAATATTAAGAAAAAAATATCCTCCCACCTCTACTCCCACCCCCTTTCATAGAAAAATGAGTTTTTGACACACTTCCCATTATCCGATTTGGATGAAATTTGGTATTCACATAGTGGTCCGATGACGATACAACATTGAAAAAAAAAATCCTACCATTCCTACCTCCACCCCCATCTATAGAAAAATGCGTTTTTGACACACTTCCCATTATCCGATTTGGATGAAATTTGGTATACATATAGTGGTCCGATGACAATACAACAATAATGAAAAAATGTCCTACCACCCCTACCCCCCACCCCCTTCCATAAAAAATGCGTTTTTGACACACTTCACTTCAAATGACTTTTATAAAATTTGGTATATGCATAAAGGTCCGATGGAAATACAGCTCAAACAAAAAATATATTTCTACCTCTACCCCCACCCTCTCCTTCCCCCAATAGAAAAATGAGTTTCCAAACAACTTACGATCAGCGATTTCATTAAAATCTAGAATAAACTCTTCTGTTCTGTTATTGAACAAATATTTTCATTTAATAGAGTAGACAGCTGAGACTAAAAAGTAAAAAATAAATTGGTAAAAATTTTTTTTAAGTCACAAGCTTTTATAAAATGCACTAAAAATTAAAAAATAATTTTCTAACATTCTAATATTATCATAATAGTAAAAGCGATGGCCGCAAATCAAAGCATAAGTTAATCTAAATTTGTGATCCAAACACTTAAAGAATATTCAACATAGCAGGTCATCAAAGATATGTTTGATGTGCCGCAATGTTATGCCATTGCCATACCTATGTCAGAGAAATTCTGGGGTATGTTGGGTCGGGTTGGGTGGGATTGGTACCCCTGCATTTTTCTGCTAGATTGATTCTTGCAAATAGTGATATTTAATTGATACGGATATCTTATCGTGCTAACATCGTCAAAATTTCCAACAGTCGGCCATCGCTTTTATTATTATGATAATATTAGAATGTTAGAAAATTATTTTTTAATTTTTAGTGCATTTTATAAAAGCTTGTGACTTAAAAAAAAATTTTGCCAATTTATTTGTTTGCTTAATCAGTGGTATCAAAACTTTTCGTATTTGTATTTGGATTTTGCTCTAATACAGTGGTTCCCAAACTAATGGGCGCGCCCCCTTGGAGGGGGGGGGGGGCGCAGACCAGTATTAAGGGGGGCGCGGGAGTCCTGATTGTAATTTAAATTTCAAAATGAGGAAAAGTTATATATTGTCCTGTCTCCCGTTTAGTTATTAAAAAATCAGTTTAGTTATAGTTTTACCAAAGAGGATTATACAGTGGCGCACCCAGGAATATGTCGTGGAGGGGGGGGGGGGCGAGGCCTTATGATGTCGAATTTTAAGCTATTTTTTGTGTTTTTTTTCTGAAATATGTCGAAAATATGTATTTTTCAACTATTTATCCAATTATGATATAATTTATTGTGTAAACGTACTTTGGGCACTCGCTGATTTATCAAGATTTTTGAAATTTTTACAAGGTTGTAAGGACATTCAAAATGCCTTTAAAACAAGGTATCACTAGACCCACTTTCCAGATTAAAAATATAGGGGTAAAGTGTACTTCTCGAAGGGGGTTCGTGCTACAAAAATTTCAAGATAGCTAAAAAGGTTCCCCCTCGCAAACAAAATCGACTTGTCCGAGCGTTTCTCTAAATTCGCACTCTAAATACCCAAGAAGGTCTCTGTTTCGTTCGTGAAACATCGTATATTCAGGGTGTTTCAGACCACCCGCACAGGCCGATTATTTTAAAAGGGATAATTATTTGTAAACATTTTTAAATCACTATCAAGGTAGTGAGATGTGCTCTTTCTGATGATGTAGGTTTTAAGGTCCTAGCCTTACAGAAAGTGTCAAAATTCCGCTCGACGTTGATTTTTTTAAATTGAACATGCTATTTCTGATTGCGGATTTTAATTCTACGCGGAAAAATTAAAACGTTTTATTCGAAAACTTTTTCCCAAAAATGCTTTTTTAAACCTCAAAACTGATATTAACTTATTTCGCAGTTATAACCAAGACAAAAACGGAAAGTAACCAAAGTCTAAATTAAATGACACAAGACAGGCAAAAACAATCTTTTCAATGGAAATGTGTCAAATTTAAATGTCTTGTTATGCCAAAGTTTGGGAAGTAAATATTTTGGTTACTTTCCGTTTTTTAGCTCACACATATACTATACTATAGTAGTGTGAGCTATGGTGATCCTAATTTTTTCGAGAAAAAAAAAGTTGCTCCGATTTCAAAAATTTTTATATATCTTTGCGTTTCAGATGATTTTGAAACTTTTTTGTTGCGCCGTCTGTCTGTCTGTCTGTCTGTCTGTCTGTCTGTCTGTCTGTATGTCTGTCTGTCTGTCTGTCTATCTGTCTGTCTGTCTGTCTGTCTGTGTGTCTGTCTGTGTGTCTGTAGGTCTGTCTGTAACGACCAACGCGCATAACTCAAAAACCGCTTGCCCGATTTTAATGAAATTTGGTACCCAGGCTGGGTTTTGGGTCGAGATGGTCCCATTTAAAAATGAACAAAATCCACCGAACACAAGCCAAATAAAAGGGTGGGGGTAGATTTCAAAAATTAGAGTTTAAGAAAAAATATGGCGTGTGTGATATCAAACGAAAGGTAATTGAGTCTGGAGTTAAACAAAATACATTTTAGTTTATTTAAAAAAAAGGGGGGGGTAAATTTCAAAAATTAGTGTTTAAGTGGAAATATGGCGTGTGTGATATCAAACGAAAGGTAATTGAGTCTGGGGTTAAACAAAATACATTTTAGTTTAAAAAAAAGGGTGGGGGTAGATTTGAAAAATTAGAGTTTAAGTCAAAACATGGCTTGTGTGGTATCAAACGAAAGGTAATTGAGTCTGGAGTTCAATAAAACATACTTCAGTTTTTAGTTATATTAGCTTTCACGTAGATACACTATAACTATAGTACCCAGTGTGAGCTTAGGTGCCCATAGATTGGCAGAGTATTTTCTTGGTTATAACTGCGAAATAATTAAATATCAGTTTTGTTTTCGAATAAAACGTTTTAATTTTTCCGCGTAGAATTGAAATCCGCAATCAGAAATAGCATGTTCCATTAAAAAAAAATCAACGTCGAGCGGAATTTTGACACTTCCTGTGAGGCTACGACCTTGAAACCTACATTATCAGAAAGAGCCCATTTCACTACCTTGATAGTGATTTAAAAATGTGTAAAAATAATTAGCCCTTTTAAAATAATCGGCCTGTGCGGGTGGTCGAAAACAGCCTGTATATATATTTATAGAGTGAATTAATTTTGAACGGATTCATTATTTTATATTTTAGCTGGTGAAGTTTTTAATTCGTAGGGACAAGTACACTATTTTCCTGAAAATGTTTACCACTAAACAGGCAGAAAAGATAGAGAGGGGACATTTCTTAAGTTCAATTCTTTAATACACTATACTATAGGTTGCCAGAAGTGCTTGTAAATATTCACACCAAGTATTTTCTTAAAAAGTTTAAACTTTTAAAATTGAGATTCTTTATTATATTTTAAGTTAAATTTTTAAATATAAATGAATAATCCTCTCGGTAAACAAACATAATTTATCTGAATATAGGTCAGAAAAGAAGAAACGACTAAAACATCTTCCAAGAAAATCACCCGGAAACAAGCTTTGGATTGGATCTTAAGCCATGTGGGATTGGTAAAAGAACTAGTGGAAATGCGAAGACAACAGCACCAGAATACAACACATCATACTCAAAGGTACACACGGTTTCCATAAAGTTTTATAGACTCAATCATCTGTTATTTCATCTAATAGTGTCACGCTGTGCGGTACAAGCTTATTTTCTGTCCCCTTGACCACTTTCAACGCCCGGATTGTGTTAACAGGGTTGGCACAAGCCGCGACGGTTTCCGGGTCCTTCCGGATTGTTCCCTTAAGGTTGAAGATCCAGAGACTAACAACGCTGTCCAGAGAAAACAGGATATTGGTTTGGAGTACAAATTGGTATTTTTTTTTTACGGTTAAGCGCACTCGCAAGGAGATCCCTATCACGCTCGAGAAGCGGCCAGTGCGCGGAAATGTTGGTGTCTGTTGGTTTTGAAACGGTTCAGGTTGTAACCTGCAGGGAAAACTGTCGCAGGGAGTTTATTCCACAGCAATGCTGTTCTCCAGAGATATGAATTCTGACATAATGAGGTTCTTGGTGCCTCTATTTTGACAGTAAATTGATTACTCCCGGGGGGATCATACGTGCCAACTCTTCAGAGCATTTTCCGTGATAATACCTGTATAAGAGAGATAGATCGCCCACAGTTCTTCAATGTTCGAGACTATCCAAGCTACGAGTAAGTGCGGGGTCATTGATCAGCTTGATAGCTCGTTTTTGCACGGTGTTCAAAAGCATTAAGGTATGTTTGGGTGCCGCACTCCATATATGTGAGCAGTACTCCATAGTTGGTCGAATCTGGGCTTTGTAGAGTGTCAGCAGTTGGCTTGGTGTATACAGATGTCTTGTACGAAACAGCACCCCAAGCTTTTGGGACGCCCTTTTAGCTATATCTGCCACGTGACTGTGCCAAGACATGTTGGTCTCTGCAGTGACTCCTAAGATGTTCAACTGGCTCTGCAATGTGACAGCACTTCCAGATAGCATGATGTTTGGCTCACCGGTGCTGGTCTTTTTTGAAAACAGGGCTGCTTGGGTTTTCTGCGCGTTGAACTGTACAAGGTTTTTGTTGCCCCAGTCCTCTATTATCTCCAGGTCGTTATTTATCTGCGATATTTGAGTTAGTCTAAGATGATAGAATTCACGTGCGGATAGACACTGAGTGGGTGGTATGACTGAGGAGACTACATTGCCATCATCTGCAAAGCAATAAAATTGATTTACTGTTTTATCTATGAGGTCATTTATGTAAATCAGAAAAAGTGTTGGCGAAAGGATTGCTCCCTGTGGCACACCAGCATTTATTTGGTAAGAGTTGGAGTTCCGGCCATCCAGTGCAACATAAATGGATCTATCCTTAATGTAGCTTTCAAACCAAGTGCAAAGTTTCGGCAATAATCCCATTGCTTTGAGCTTGTTGAGCAGATTTTCATGCCAGACTTTATCGAATGCTTTAGATATATCTAAGGCAATTGTTCTCGTTTCGCCCCGTAACTCAATCGCTTTTTGCCATAAGTGAGTGACGTATATAAGTAAATCGCCAGTTGACCTATATTTTCGAAATCCGTATTGCTTGTCGTTGATAATTTTGTACTTGGTTAGGTGATTGTTTACAACTCTTTCCATTACTTTTGATATCACCGGAAGTAGAGCAATTGGTCTATAGTTTAACGGATTTGTCTTTTTTCCTTTCTTTGGAATAGGTTGTACTGCGGCAGACTTCCATGATGATGGATATACTCCTTGCCTGTAAGATAAATTGAATAATTTAGCGAAAGTTGGGGTGTGTTCGTTAGCACAATTTTTGAGTACTATCGCGGGAATGCCATCTGGACTCATTGCTTTGTTTGTATCCAACTTTTTAAGGGATTTTCGTATTTCTCTGTGGTATAATGATTACTTTGGGTTACACAAGTCGACAATAATGATAATGATAATTTACTTACTTTTACTCGTGTAACTGGCACTGCACTTTTTGTGGAAACTATACTTATTCCCGTCCTGTTGACTCGGCATCATTAAGGAACTTTTGTCGCCCTCTCGATTTTCTGGCCTGGGCCACTTGAGGTGCTTCAATTCTAAACCCCCAAATCCGAATGCCACGACCCCCAAAAAGCCACCGTCACCTTCTCTGTTCCGCTTCCACGACCGTCCTTTTGCGTGGCAGCTAACTTCCACGTCTTCGCCAAAGTCCAGCATGCAAAACGTTCTATTGGTCAATTCGCGCAAACCCCGAAATGACTTCGATTTCTGCAGGGTCAGCGTAACCTAGATTTCGGCCTAGGAACCCAGAGCATTGAACCCATTACATTGTGTAAACTTTCAAGGAATATTTAATACCTTTTTGGGATTCAATTTGACTTCCTGACCAATCTGATCAGTCTGTTTCTTACCCTACCTATTATATTATATCAAGCCAAGCTGGTTGAAGACGCCACGTCTGTGTTTACGTTTACTTAAGAAGTAAAGAACATAAAGTACCCAAGTAAATTTTTATTTTTAAAGAACGCGCGAAATAATAAAATACATAAGCGTACCAAGGAATTCACAAACAACAAAAAATAAAAAATACACATAATCAAGTAAATCACTTATTAGCCTAACAAAATCTTAACTATATAGATCTTAGTATATTTTTAAAACCTGTCATCAAAATATTCTTCCAGTGAATAATAGGCTTTACCAACTAACAATTTTTTGACTGTTTTTCTAAAAGTTTGTACATTAATTGTATTAAATATTTTAATGCTATCATATATCAAAGATTGGGGGGACTGATTTGGGAATCGGAAGAGGAATATTTTCTTGGTTCCGAAAGTTATAGCTTGATGAAAAAACTACACCCTTGTACTTTTTAAAAATTAAGCAAACTGTTTCCAATAAAAAAATACATGTAAGAGTTAAAAACCGCGCGTTTTTGCAAAATGAAGACTGACTCCAAAAGGGTTTTGCTACAACAACCCCAGAATGCTACTCCATAATGTAAAAACGATTCAATCAAAGCAAAATATGTTGTTTTTGCCATATTGTATCCCAATTCAAAAAATGTCCTATAAAACATCCAGAGGCGAGTTTTTTATTTAAATTTTTGATGTGCTCATTAAACTTTAATTTGTCATCTATATAAATTCCCAAAAACTTTGAACCATTAGAACCTTTTATTGTCTTGTCACCAAAAGGAATGTCACTAATGAAGAACCTAAAACTTACAAACCTTGTTTTTTCTATATTAAAACAAAGAAAGTTGCTATTGCACCACTTTTTGATCTTGCCTATGTCTCGAGAAATAATCTGCCTCAAAGTTTCCGGGTCTTTATGATGCCATAAAATAGTTATGTCGTCAGCGAAAATTGTGAAGAAACCCTGAATATCTGTTTTGATCAAATCATTGATATATAAAAGAAAAAGAACCGGACCAAGAACAGAACCCTGTGGAACCCCATGATTTATTGGTTCTGGATCAGAAGTTTGACATCCATTCTTGACCATTTGCCTTCTCCAATTCAAATATGATCTGAAAAATTCCAAGACACTACCCTTAAAGCCATACACATATAATTTTTTTAAAAGCAATTCATGGTTAACACAGTCGAAGGCTTTACTAAAGTCACACAATTATATTTGTTTCTTTAATTAGATACGTTTATCAAGAATGGCTTCAGACTGTTAATGACCTCACCAGGGAAAGAGGCTTGTGGGGTCCTTTGGAGCCCTGCCTTCTCGATAAATGGATGATGGATATGACAGAGGGCCCTCATCGTATGAGAAAGAAAACCATGAGAAATGATCTCTTTTATCTGCATTATCCATTTAGGCCGGATCACGAAAAAGGTAGGCTATTTTTTTTTAATTTTAACTTAGTTTTATTACTATATTTAAGTAGAATTTTTAGTTTAATAAGAGATGTATAGCATTTCATATAGCTTAAGATATATTCTTAGTAAACCTATAAGTGTTAGAACCATCATACAGTAATTTTAAAGATATAATTTTTAATAATTACAAGCCGGCAGCACCGCGCGGGACAAGATTTCAATTTCATTCGTTTTTCATCTGTTCTCGCGTGGGGGCGCGAGGAATGTTTGTTTTAGGTGACGTCGGCCATTCTAATCGGGCGAAAACCTTCGTTTCTCTTTCTACGTACTGCCAGTTCTATCCTTAGTAAAGACGTATGAGTTTGTTTTGATTTGGGGTAGGTCAGTAGTTAAAAGCCTTACCGGTCGCGTGCCATTGTTTGTTTTCAAAATGGAAATAAATACAGAGGGGTATCCTTTTGTGCGCTTGAACTTTTTTTCCAGGTCATCGCGCAAATTTTTGTGGGTTTTATTACTGTAGCACTAATATGCTAAAACATGTCCTCCACATAGGAAAGGATTTTTATAATATTTAAGTTTTAAAATAGTGAAATATGCAAAATATTGTTCAAAACTTTTGCAATGCCTTAGTTAAAATTTTGAGGATTTTTTCCCATGGTTTTATCATAGTTCCCATCAGCCTTTCAAAGCTCAGCTCTCTAGCGTTTTTGGATTCGGCAATATTACTCTTAGATAACTTTACATTTACAGGGTAGGGAAGTAAATTAAAATTGTTGTGTTTTTAAAAAAGAGGGCGGCCTAAACTGGAAGGGCAACAGTCAATCCAAAGATCAATAAGTCAAAACAACCTGACGAAAGACGACGAGTCGTTAAATACCGAGATGAATTCCAAAACGTGCGCAAGCGTTGATCTGTCACTTCTGCCAACCAATCAACTGAGAGATATTTCAGTATGGTTTTATACAGCAAAACTTTAATAATTCCCAGTTCTTTTTGATGAAAATTCGTCGTTTTTGTGCTGTGAAAATGCCGGTGACGTGCAAGTTGCGTGACAAATTATTTAGTGCCCAATTTAATTTGAATAAACACTGTCATCGGGGTTCTACTGTATGTCTATGCTACGATAAACATTTTTTTAAAGATTTAGCGCATTTAAATTTGTCAATACTCCCATGGCAAAACAAAATAAACGTGAAATGCATATAGAAGAAATACTGCATATACCTCAAAAAATATTAATTGCAGCACATAGATATTGTATATTTTTGAAATCATAAAGAAAAGACGAATCTTAAAATGCAAAAATATACAGGGTGTTTTTGTTTGAAACTCGTAGACAATGATTGTGTAGAAATAAAATTTCGGACTTCCATTGTCTTTATTTATTTTAAAACACAACGTTTCGGTTAGTAAGTAAGTTTACACTTGATAACGGTTAGAGATACTTACTAACCGAAACGTTGTGTTTTAAAATAAATAAAGACAATGGAAATCCGAAATTTTATTTCTATACAGGGTGTTCCCTCTCAAAAAATCGACTTTATTGTCACACCCTGTACAGGGTGTCCCAAATTCGTTGTTTTTTTTGTGGTGTCGGGTATTTCTTGGGAAGAAAGAAAAAAACTGAGTCCCCTTTGTGACGCTCAAATTTTAAGAGAAGCCTAAAGGTGAAAACTACATTTAGATATAGCAAGCCGTTTTTAAGCTACGGAGTGTTTTTGTCTGCATTTTGCTTTTGTGTAAATAGCTTTCTTATAGATCTTTTCTTGAAGAATTGACAGATGTAAACGGTTTTTATTTATCTCTTTTGGTTTTTAAAATATTGCATAAAGTTATTATTTTTCTTACAGAATAACTCTAAAACTCTCTCTAAAATATCCTTTAAAATGATGTATCACACTCAATATTTTAATTTTGAATTTTTTTTATTGTTTTCTTTATTTTTATTTTTTAATCACCTCTTTATTATTTTTTTATTTTTATAATTTTATAATATTAAAATATTTTAAACCCATTAAGCAAACTAAAATATGTAGTAAAAATAAAAAAAAAAACAAAAATATAAAGAAATCCCACTAATCCCATAAAGAAAAATTAATTTTATGTGATATCTCAAAAACGTGACAAATGAAATTTAATTTAACAGTTGAATTCCTCTTAAAAAAGTGTCTAAAGAATGTTTTCACAGAAATAAAAATATTAATAAATAAACAAGTTATAGACCCCTACAATTTATTATAGCCCTTTATTTTCAATGATAAAGTTGCTCCGGTTATAAAAAACCACCCGGTACCTACATAAAATCATTCCTAAAAATTAGAACTGACCATTATTTTATACCTTGAATTTTTTATTATACGTTAAGCTCTTCGATCTCGCGCCAATCCCGGTATTCGCGCCAATAATTTAAATTATACATTTTGACGGTAATTTTGGCGCATGCTCCTTTGATGGAATTCATCTCGGTATTTAACGACTCGTGACGAAGGATGATTGTCAGGATCGAAGGAGGTGGAGAATAGGCGTCGGACAACGTAGAAAAACGTTCTTAACCGACATAGTAGTAGTAGCTTATTGTTTTCCCAAGGTCTTCACATATCACGGATTCTTATTTGAGTGTGCTGTGCAGCCCTTCCACTGCGACCACCAGTGGGTCTATTGTGGCTGATTTGTGAGTGGTTCCTCACCACTGTATGCCTGGATGAGGGACGATTCGCTGCGGGCACATTTGGACTCGGCCAATTTGCCGCGGGGACAACTCAACTCCGGCCGATTCGCTACGGGGTCAAGTCGCCGCGAGACTTTTTGTCTATTTTTTTTCTCTCCTCTTGTTGGGCGATCAATTTCTGGTTAAACATAACCGTGGGCAATTGATCGCACCTAACCGGTGTTTAGACCAACAACATTTTGCAAAAAGAAACATTTTTGAATATATAGAGTCGTTTTTTCAAAAACTAATTAATTAAAAAACTAAAAAAATCTTTTTATTCTTTTTTTGAATAGAAAATTAATTTTATTTCATTAATAACAAATTGTATAAAAATTTTTGTACTACTTTTAAAAATACTCAGCCAATCTATGGGCACCTAAGCTCACACTAGGTACTATAGTTATAGTGTGAGCTAATATAATCAAAAACTGAAATATATTTTATTCAACTCCAGACTCAATTACCTTTCGTTTGATACCACACAAGCCATGTTTTGACTTAAACTCAAATTTTTTTAATCTACCCCCCACCCTTTTAAAAAAACTAAAATATATTTTGTTTAACTCCAGACTCAATTACCTTTCATTTGATATCACACACGCCATATTTTCACTTAAACTCTAATTTTTGACATCTACCCCCACCCTTTTTTTAAAAATAAACTAAAATTCATTTTTTTTAACTCCAGACTTAATTACCTTTCGTTTGATATCACACACGCCATTTTTTCACATAAACTCTAATTTTTGGAATCTACCCCCACCCTTTTATTTGGCTTGCGTTCGGTGGATTTTATTCATTTTTAAATGGGACCATCACGGCCCAAGACCCAACTTAGGTACCAAATTTCATTAAAATCGGACAAGCGGTTTTTGAGTTATGCGGGTTGGTCGTTACAGACAGACATACAGACAGACAGACAGACAGACAGCAAAACAAAAAAGTTTCAAAATCATCTGAAATGCAAAGATATTTAAAAAATTTTGAAATCGGAGCAACTTTTTTTTTCTCGAAAAAATTAGGATCACCATAGCGCACACTACTTATAGTAGTAGTGTGAGCTAATATCGTTTGGATAATAACCTAACCAATCTTAACAATAAAAACAAAAAAAAAAGGTTATTAATAACAGAAAAAGCACCATTTAAAATACAAATATCAAGCAAATCAAGATTAAACGCTAAAAATTTCCTCATACCCTGGTTCCTCACGAGGCGGCATTACCCCTCTGGATCGCAAGACCTATTCTCTGTGTAATGAAGCTACGAGACTGGTCAGAAGATATTCTCGATGCTATATCTAGGACCAGCCTCTTAGCCTCATCTCCCCAGGGACCATAAGTCTAACATGTAGCATCCCATAGTAGCTGCTTACCATGTCTCCAAGGAATTAAAGTCATGCCATCTGCACGCTTTCCATCATTTCGGCACACCCCGAGTGGCTCCAGTAAAGCAAGGCAATCCGCCGAAATCAAAGCACGCTTTAAAATGTCATTTATCTGCCTATGTCTAGAAGCACGCCCTGCGCTTTGAAAGCCGTGAATATCTGCTGTTTCGCCACAAACACAGGTGTGTTCACCAGACACAGGCAGACCTAACCTTAAAGCAGTTGCTATACGGAAAATATTGTTGTCCAACAGATTTCCTAACAGTGCGGATGGAAGGACGTTAAGCCATGCGTTACTTTCTGGGACCTGGAGTGCAAGAAGCCGTGCTTTGTCTTCGTTAGTTTGAGATGAGGATAAAAGAAAATTTTGACATACTTCACAGATTTTGTTATCGTAGTACTTTTGAGAATTCTGAATTTCTTCAGTTAGTGAATTCTCAAGGTTACAAAACGAGAGCCATTTTTGAAAACAGTTGTTAAAATCCAAATCAGTTGTGACGGAAACATAACATGGTAAAATATTGTTAAGTAGCTCAGAAACATCGCATACAGACCCCAAAAAAGCGGAAATTGATAGAGAAACAGTATCTCGAATTTCGAGACCTCCCATTTTAATAGGTAGGGTACTTTGTAACCAAGAATTTAAAGATATTTGGGAATTCGATATTCCTTGAAGAAGACTTTGAGTAACATTATCAAATTTAGATAGAGAATCTTGAAGTTTCCAACAAGGTGAGCATCTGAGTAAATATGACAGGCGAGGTATTCCATAAGAATTTTTTAATAAAAGTTGTTCTTCATCCATCTCCATATGAATCGAGCCGTTATAAAAACCAAAATATACGAGGTCTTTTGTAATCCTTTTATTTTAAGATTTAGAATGGTGCAAAAACATTTAAGTAGATCCGACATTCTGGCTTTTGTTCTTTAGTAAGGACGGAATGGAACGTATAGACATTAGGTGTTAAATTAATTAAAATTATTTTACGACTGCGTTACTATTTTTTTTACTAGGTCTTCTTAAATACAAAGTAGCATCTAGCTACCACAGTAAAGAGCATTATCAAGCTCTTCAACTTCGTCAGCAACACAACAATATCGCCGGGTTTCTCGCTGAACCACCAGAAAGATCTGAAAGTGTCAGCGACGAACCTTCACCTTTGCCTTACTCTGCTCTTCCGCATTTGACAAGACTGACATCGGACCCAAATGATGACCAACAGGTTAGTATACACGGTATAGCTAAAACAATATTCCTCTAATATGTATGTCTGTCTATCTGTCTGTATGTCTATATGTCTGTCTGTAACGACCAACGCGCATAACTCAAAAACCGCTTGGTCGATTTTAATGAAATTTGGTACCTAGGCTGGGTCTTGGGTCGCGATGGTCCCATTTAAAAATGAACAAAATCCACCGAACACAAGCCAAATAAAAGGGTGGGGGAAGATTTCAAAAATTAGAGTTTATGTGAGAATAAATTGGTAATTATGATAATATTAGAATGTTAGTAAATTATTTTTTAATTTTTAGTGCATTTTACAAAAGCTTGTGACAAAAAATTTTTTTTACCAATTTAGTTTCTACTTTTTAGTCTCAGCGATCTACTCTATTAAATGAAAATTTGTTCAATAACAGAACAGAAGAGTTTATTCTAGATTATAATGAAATCGCTGATCGTGAGTGGTTTGGAAACTCATTTTTCTATTGGGGGAAGGAGAGAGTGGGGGTAGAGGTAGAAATATATTTTTAGTTTGGGCTGTATTGCCATCGGACCTTTATGCATATACCAAATTTTATAATAATACATGGAAATTTTTAGCTCACACATATACTATACTATAGTAGTGTGAGCTTTGGTGATCCTAATTTTTTCGAGAAAAAAAAAGTTGCTCCGATTTCAAAAATTTTTATATATCTTTGCGTTTCAGATGATTTTGAAACTTTTTTGTTGCGCCGTCTGTCTGTCTGTCTGTCTGTCTGTCTGTCTGTCTGTCTGTCTGTATGTCTGTAACGACCAACGCGCATAACTCAAAAACCGCTTGGCCGATTTTAATGAAATTTGGTACCTAGGCTGGGTCTTGGGTCGAGATGGTCCCATTTAAAAATGAACAAAATCCACCGAACACAAACCGAATAAAAGGGTGGGGATAGATTTAAAAAATTAGAGTTTATGTGCAAATATGGCGTGTGTGATATCAAACGAAAGGTAATGGAGTCTGGAGTTAAACAAAATACATTTTAATTTATTTTAAAAAAAGGGTGGGGGTATATTTCAAAAATTAGAGTTTAAGTGAAAATATGGCGTGTGTGATATCAAACGAAAGGTAATTGAGTCCGGAGTTTAACAAAATACATTATAGTTTTTGTTTTTTTAAGGGTGGGGGTAGATTTTAAAAATTTGAGTTTAAGTCAAAACATGGCTTGTGTGGTATCAAACAAAAGGTAATTTAGTCTGGAGTTGAATAAAATATATTTCAGTTTTTAGTTATATTAGCTCACACGTAAACTATAACTATAGTACCTAGTGTGAGCTTAGGGGCCCATATATTGGCAGAGTATTTTCTTAATGTTGTATTGTCATGGGACCACTATGTGTGTACCAAATTTCATCCAAATCGGATAATGGGAAGTGTGTCAAAAACGCTTCACAAGATTTGATAGATAGTTAGTTAGATAGTTAGATAGTTAGACACAACATCTGAAGCTAAATAAAAGCTTGTAATAAAATCGTTTAATTAAAAATTTCTTTTATTAGGAAAAATTATATCATGCAGATTCAGCACTGCGACATTAATTAATATACTTATCTAGACAGATGATATCGTCAAAACTTCGCATGTAACAACTGAAGTCAGCATGTTTTCAAAATAAAATTTTTGCGTTATGTATTTGACCTATACTAGTGCTATTTATAACAGGAAGAAAATGACGCCGAAGAAGAACAGCCCTCTCCGCATCCTGACAACCAAACTTTACTACGGCTGCTCGAGCAAAATGAAAAAGTTAGCTACATGTTCAGGTGCGCGCGTATACAGGGCTTGGATACCACCGAAGGGCTTTTGTTGTTTGGACTGGAACATTGTTATGTTGTCGATGGATTTACGTTGCTGAAAAATAGGTAATACAGGGTGTTCCAGAATTTAGCTTATTTTTAGAAATACCCTACACAATTTTCAGTGATAATAAATAACTCAAAATAACCTTTTTATCAATAATTTTTTTGACGCCCAAGAAATAAAAAAACTTCTCTTCAAACATTCTAAATTGATTATGCACGACCCCTCGTCTACTGGTTGTTCAAAGAAGTAAAGTAAACAAAGAAGTATAAAAACATCTGAAGCAATTTGTTTACCTTGTTTCAGCTGATGATTAGTCTCTTTAGACTCGAAACATCTCCTTAATAAATCTCGAAACAATAATGACTTTAGTGGAGAGGACGTTGAGTTTTTCTTTGTAATTTGCAAACTCCACTTTGAGAAATGGACTATTTTTTCAATCTTTATGAACCCCAAATTTTTCGCCCGTATTTTTTTAGATGTAAACGATGCGCAAACATGAATTTTACTATTCCTATTTAATGCTTAAATTGGGTATGTATGACAATACAGAAAATCGTCGACTTTTTTACATTGGATGTGAAACCGAATTACAAAAGAATTGTCTGCGACTTGAGTTTTAGTAACGCTCGTACTTTTTATTAAACAAGTTACTTGTCATTTTGTTGTTTTTGTTAATTTTTCCGAAAAAAGTTAAATAATACAAAACATCAAAAGATTAAATTTTTTCTATTTAGGGAAATCAGAGATATTGACAGTGTACCAAACAATGCCCATGAATATGAACCAATTTTGCCAAATCCCGGATCACCGAGACGGTCAAGGGCCATGCGCAACTGTTCCAAATTTTCCTATGATGATATAAGAGAAGTGCATAAAAGAAGGTAGGTCAGGTGTTATCCTGCCCCGAACTTATTTAATAAGTTTGGCTTAACAAATTTACAAAAATTGTAAAATTGTTTAAACAAGTGTATACTGAATTTTTTATAGAGTGATCAAAAGTTGTCTGACCACTGACCACCCTTTGCAGTGCTTTACAAAAATTACAAAAATTACAAAAATTACAAAAATTACAAAAGTTACAAAAGTTACAAAAGTTACAAAAATTACAAAAATTACAAAAATTACAAAAATTACAAAAATTACAAAAATTCCAAAATTACAAAAATTACAAAAATTACAAAAATTACAAAAATTACAAAAATTACAAAAATTACAAAAATTACAAAAATTACAAAAATTACAAAAATTACAAAAATTACAAAAATTACAAAAATTACAAAAATTACAAAAATTACAAAAATTACAAAAATTACAAAAATTACAAAAATTACAAAAATTACAAAAATTACAAAAATTACAAAAATTACAAAAATTACAAAAATTACAAAAATTACAAAAATTACAAAAATTACAAAAATTACAAAAATTACAAAAATTACAAAAATTACAAAAATTACAAAAATTACAAAAATTACAAAAATTACAAAAATTACAAAAATTACAAAAATTACAAAAATTACAAAAATTACAAAAATTACAAAAATTACAAAAATTACAAAAATTACAAAAATTACAAAAATTACAAAAATTACAAAAATTACAAAAATTACAAAAATTACAAAAATTACAAAAATTACAAAAATTACAAAAATTACAAAAATTACAAAAATTACAAAAATTACAAAAATTACAAAAATTACAAAAATTACAAAAATTACAAAAATTACAAAAATTACAAAAATTACAAAAATTACAAAAATTACAAAAATTACAAAAATTACAAAAATTACAAAAATTACAAAAATTACAAAAATTACAAAAATTACAAAAATTACAAAAATTACAAAAATTACAAAAATTACAAAAATTACAAAAATTACAAAAATTACAAAAATTACAAAAATTACAAAAATTACAAAAATTACAAAAATTACAAAAATTACAAAAATTACAAAAATTACAAAAATTACAAAAATTACAAAAATTACAAAAATTACAAAAATTACAAAAATTACAAAAATTACAAAAATTACAAAAATTACAAAAATTACAAAAATTACAAAAATTACAAAAATTACAAAAATTACAAAAATTACAAAAATTACAAAAATTACAAAAATTACAAAAATTACAAAAATTACAAAAATTACAAAAATTACAAAAATTACAAAAATTTCAAAAAATACAAAAATACCAAGAATTATAAAAATTACAAAAAATACAAAAAATTACAAAAATTACAAAAATTACAAAAATTACCAGAATTATAAAAATTACAAAAATTACAAAAATTACAAAAATTACAAAAATTACAAAAATTACAAAAATTACAAAAATTAAAAAAATTACAAAAATTACAAAAATTACAAAAATTACAAAAATTACAAAAATTACAAAAATTACAAAAATTATAAAAATTACAAAAATTACAAAAAATACAAAAAATACAAAAATTACAAAAATTACATAAAATACAAAAATTACATATATGGCACTCCAAAATGTCGTAAAAGTCATAAAATTTAGAAAAGTTGGGTTTTAGGCAAGAGTTAAAACAATAATACAAAATATCCCACAATCATTTCTCTTTTTTAGATACCTTCTTCAACCGATGGCTCTCGAAGTCTTTTCCGGGGATGGCCGAAATTATCTTTTGGCTTTTCCGAGGAAACAAAGAAACAAAGTTTATCAAAGATTTATGTCCACTGCTACAGGCATTGCTGACAGCGCTCAACAATCTGTCGCCGGTCAAAAGAGGACGGCGAATGTGGAACAAGCCACGAGTTTGTTGAGCAACTTGATTGGAGAGACTAGTGTTACCCAAAGGTTGGTTTCTATCATAGTTCGGACAGAAACTAATTTACACAACCAAAGATTGGTAAACGAGAATATATCGTCTTATTCTTGACAGTGGCGTATATAAGGTTTTTATAAATATTTTCCACATATTTCATAAATGGATGATTCTACCAAAAGTGGGCTATATGGATATCATTTTTGGTCATTGCCTTTAAATAACAGTACAGCACAGTAAATAATTTTGTTTTTTTTAATTTATGTAACTAATTAGCTGTAAGCTATGAAACATTTATTTTCCCGAACTTTAGGAATTATTGCATAAAAATTCCAGAGGGATGAGTACCAGAGGAATGAGTTTTTTAATGATTTTTCAATTTAAATCAAAATCTATTTAGACTACTTAACTTAAGTTTTATATAAACAAAAGTTCCTATACTTGTAATTTTAAAACAATTAACAAAAAAATTATCCTATTGATATCAGTCGAATATTTATTTACCAGAGGAATGATAATTGAAGCGTTCCTTTTTGATTTCTCCGAAAAAAACTAATTTTCTTCCGAAAATAAAAAGATGTATAACTTAAACCAAACTAAAGTTGACATTATCTGTCACAAGTTGTCACCCTAACAAGTAAATTAAATATCCAGGGCTGTCTTTTTCTCTAGAAATTAACCGGTGGTATTCACAAATATTGTGTTATTAAAAATGGAGTACGTTTAAAATTGTAAAATTTTCCGGAGAAGATGTAAATTCGGACTTTCAAAAATATGACTGCAAACTTAAGTTTTATCAATTTTTTGATAAATAGTTTAGACTTGGTTAAATATTATTTATTAGGATATTTTTTCAATTTGAGTTTTTAATATTTGGTTTGGGACTACACCAGAGGAATGAGGTTTGTGCTTTGTAATAAAAAAAATTATAATTTTTTTTATACATTAAACTCAAATGCTCCATATAGAAAACATTTCGTTTTAAATCTTATAACTAAAACTATGCTTCATTTGCAGTCTGTGTTTGAAAAATATGCATTCCCACTCCACAGCACCATTTTTGTAGAATCATCCAAATACAAATATAAAATAGCATAAAATACGGCCTGATGGGGTCTCGGGCCCCCTCGAAACTGTTCGGGCCCCCTCCGAAAAATTTTTCTATATACGCCACTGACAGGAAGTATAGTTCGTTTTGTGGTTGCTAAGAGATAACTAAAATCTCCCTTTTTTACTTTATTACTTTATACTTTTAAGAGTTTATTTTAAAACCATTTCGTGCATTTTGTAGTCTCTTCCAAAAGCTGGAAAATACAGTTCTGCTTCCAGATATTTAATTATTCAGTGGGTTTTTGTGTCACAAATTGGCAAATTGTTATTATTCTAATTATAGTGTCACAAAATGGTGGCAACGTCTTTAAGCTGCCACAAATGTCACCCAACGCATTTTAATAGGCCACAATAGTTGAGACTTGGTTAAATATTATTTATTAGGATATTTTTTTCAATTTGAGTTTTTAATATTTGGTTTGGGACTACACCAGAGGAATGAGGTTTTTGCTTTGTAATAAAAAAAATTATAAACTTGCAATTTTTTTTATACATTAAACTCAAATGCTCCATATAGAAAACATTTCGTTTGAAATCTTATAACTAAAACTATGCTTCATTTGCAGTCTGTGTTTGAAAAATATGCATTCCCACTCCACAGCACAATTTAACAAAGATTATTCTGACTGGCTTTTGATCGAATTTGCTTTTGCTTAGATTTTTTTTTGTTCTATAGATGGGTCAGAGGCGAAATCTCCAACTTTCAGTATTTGATGTACCTGAATACTTTGGCTGGTCGTTCTTACAACGACTTGATGCAGTATCCAGTATTTCCCTGGATTTTGGCCGACTATGACTCCGAGGAATTAGACCTGTTTGACCCAAGTACCTTTAGAGATTTTACAAGACCCATGGGAGCCCAGAGCACTGATAGACTGGATCAGTTTAAGAAGAGGTTTAAGGTAGGTGATTTCTCCTAATTAGCGGTTTTGGTTTCACCCACAGTATACTAATTATTTATAGTAAGGAAAGCACCCCGGTCTTGTCATAATACTGTTATACATACCCCCTGTATACATTAGTTCGGAATACAAAGTTCGAGAGGCGCTTATTACAGACCGTCACCCCTGGTATAAAAATATTATGTACAGACTCCTGTGCTGTCGCCATGGACATTAACCGCTACTCTCGGTATATGTTTTTGATTATGACTGACATTGGCAAAACAGATAAAAATATGATGTAAATGTAATTCGGCATTTTTCATTTGTGGTTGCAGTTTTTCGTGATTTTTCGACTTTTTACCTTATTTTTAAAAGTATTTTTTGCTAAATTGTGGCCTATCGGTAATTAAGAAATTTAAAAGAAAACAATTTTGTGTTCGTACACAGTCGAAGCTGATTTCTGAAAGTTTCACTCGTGCAGTAACTCTAAAGCGATATTCCTGTAATTTCTTGGTGTATTGCTGCTTTCAATTCGTCAATGGTTCGGGAATAGTGTTCAGATATTCCCAAAATATCTAGAACTAAAGCATGCCTACTGTTATCCGGCTCGAAGGACCACTTATGTTAGCCGCGGTTAGAAAAAACGATAACTGCAATGGACTGTAAATATTTTAATTAAATGAAGCGCGAGCAAACACCTACCAAGTGCGAAGTGAGTACGAAAAGTTCTTTGTGTCGTAATCACAGATTCGTTACCTACTTTTGCTTAATGTCTCGAGAACGAAGGCACGATGGCAAGGTAATGGCAAGCCGCGAGCTACCAACCAACTACGCTAAGCTTCCCCTCTCTTCAGTGATGATTCAGGCACAGTGGCAGTGCAAAATGTGGGAGATCATTATGCCGGATCCTGTTTAATTAAATGAATAACTGGCAATATTCACTTTACTTTAAAAGGCTTATGTTACATTTTTTTATTTTTCATGAAAAAACAATTTATAAAGTTTCCGTTTATAGAAAAATAACCTATATTTGCAACATTATTTTGTATAAAGCATTGTAAAAGTATACATTATTAATTTAAGTTAATGTAGAATGTGTAAATATTTTCTATGCACTAATAAAAAGGAAATTACTGTAGAATATTCGTCAAAAAGCCTTTTTTTAACTAGGAAATTAGCCTCTCAAGGAAATTTATTTACCTAAATGAATGGGAAACAAACTTTTAAACCTTATAGATTGAATAAAAATTTAACTTTCCTTTTTTTATTGCTAGTAGTCATTAATTTAAACATTCTTTAATTAAGCTTTCTTATTGATTGGTGTTTATAGAGTCTTTTTAAGCAAATTGAGCTTTGACACAAAATAACTCATTCTTATCAGCGCGCATCGTTTAAATGTAAAACTATGTAATTGACGAGTAGAATGAGTTTTTTTGTGTTAAAATTTAATTTAATAAAAACTGTTCAAAACACTATATTAAAAGATGTAGCTTGATTGGAGAACGATTTCATTGATGGCTACGAGCATCCGGTATACAATAATTTGAAAAGCCATCCTGTAGCTTAGAGACAAACTGCGCAAGCGTTATATTGTTTCAAGTCCCCCTGTAAATATTTAGTATGGTGCACAAAGTTGGAAAGGCGCTGATTCGTGCACGACACCCCGGTATACTGCGCCAATTTAGTAATACAACTCCCACCGTGTAAGTGTCTGGTCTATCTCTGTCATTCGTCTATGGTTTCACCTTAGATTAACACTAACTTTTTGTCAACCTTTTCTGGTGACATCTACATGACATATTATGTATCATAACAAAAACATTTTATGTAAAAAAAGCCAAGTACGCGAAAATGGCATTCCGTAAAAAGAATTGAGATAAAAGTAAAGCCAAGTTCTCCAATACAAGTTTCAAGGTTCTTACTAGTGTGGAAATATTTTTTTAAACTTTGGTATTACAGCCAAACTTCTTTATGTTCAATTTAGCACTGTGCCTAAGAGTCATTTAGAGCCGTAATAGCCAAGTTTAGAAAAATATTTCCAAACTAGTAAGAACCTTTCATTTTGAAATTTATATTGGAGAACTTGGCTTTACTTTTATCTCAATTCTTTTTACGGAATGCCATTTTCGCGTACTTGGCTTTTTTTTTACATAAAATGTTTTTGTTATGATTTCACTTCTTTTTTAAAGGAATTGGAAAATACTTAATTTTTAAAGTAGTAAAATATGCGGAATATTGTTCAAAACTTTTGCAATGCCTTACTTAAATCTTTGAGATTTTTTAATTTTTTTCCATGGTTTTATAGTAGTTCCTATCAGCCTTCCAAAGCTCAACTCTCTAGCGTTTCTGAAAGTGCACAATATTACTTTTACATAACTTTACATGTATAGGGGAGGGAAATAAATTAAAATTGTCGTGTTTTTAAATTTTGTCCTATAGTTTTATCATAGTTCCTATCAGTCTTCCAATGCTCAGCTCTCTAGCGTTTCTGGAAGTGAGTAATGTTACTTTTACATAACTTTACATTTATAGGGGAGGAGAGTAAATGAAAATATTGGACGTTTTAAATTTTTTCCCATGGTTTTATCATAATTTCTATCAGCATTCCAAAGCTCAGCTCTCTAGCGTTTCTGAAAGTACACAATGTTACTTTTACATAACTTTACATGTATAGGGGAGGGAAATAAATTAAAATTGTCGTGTTTTTAAATTTTGTCCTATAGTTTTATCATAGTTCCTATCAGTCTTCCAATGCTCAGCTCTCTAGCGTTTCTGGAAGTGGGTAATGTTACTTTTACATAACTTTACATTTATAGGGGAGGAGAGTAAATGAAAATATTGGACGTTTTAAATTTTTTCCCATGGTTTTATCATAATTTCTATCAGCATTCCAAAGCTCAGCTCTCTAGCGTTTCTGAAAGTACACAATGTTACTTTTACATAACTTTACATGTATAGGGGAGGGAAATAAATTAAAATTGTCGTGTTTTTAAATTTTGTCCTATAGTTTTATCATAGTTCCTATCAGTCTTCCAATGCTCAGGTCTCTAGCGTGTCTGGAAGTGGGTAATGTTACTTTTACATAACTTTACATTTATAGGGGAGGAGAGTAAATGAAAATATTGGACGTTTTAAATTTTTTCCCATGGTTTTATCATAATTTCTATCAGCATTCCAAAGCTCAGCTCTCTAGCGTTTCTGAAAGTACACAATGTTACTTTTACATAACTTTACATGTATAGGGGAGGGAAATAAATTAAAATTGTCGTGTTTTTAAATTTTGTCCTATAGTTTTATCATAGTTCCTATCAGTCTTCCAATGCTCAGCTCTCTAGCGTTTCTGGAAGTGGGTAATGTTACTTTTACATAACTTTACATTTATAGGGGAGGAGAGTAAATGAAAATATTGGACGTTTTAAATTTTTTCCCATGGTTTTATCATAATTTCTATCAGCATTCCAAAGCTCAGCTCTCTAGCGTTTCTGAAAGTACACAATGTTACTTTTACATAACTTTACATGTATAGGGGAGGGAAATAAATTAAAATTGTCGTGTTTTTAAATTTTGTCCTATAGTTTTATCATAGTTCCTATCAGTCTTCCAATGCTCAGCTCTCTAGCGTTTCTGGAAGTGGGTAATGTTACTTTTACATAACTTTACATTTATAGGGGAGGAGAGTAAATGAAAATATTGGACTTTTTCAATTTTTTCCCATGGTTTTATCATAATTTCTATCAGCATTCCAAAGCTCAGCTCTCTAGCGTTTCTGAAAGTACACAATGTTACTTTTACATAACTTTACATGTATAGGGGAGGGAAATAAATTAAAATTGTCGTGTTTTTAAATTTTGTCCTATAGTTTTATCATAGTTCCTATCAGTCTTCCAATGCTCAGCTCTCTAGCGTTTCTGGAAGTGGGTAATGCTACTTTTACATAACTTTACATTTATAGGGGAGGAGAGTAAATGAAAATATTGGACTTTTTAAATTTTTTCCCATGGTTTTATCATAATTTCTATCAGCATTCCAATGTTCAGCTCTCTAGCATTTCTGGAAGTGGGCAATGTTAGTTTTATATAAATTTACATTTATAGAAGAGGGAAGTAAATTATGCATAATGATCCAATTTAACGGTTTTTCTTCTTTTGCAAAATTACACTTTTGCTACATTAGATGCCCGGCGACGATTTCTTAGTAAACCTAAAAATCTGCAAAACTGTGTTAAACTTCGCGATTTCTGGCACCTTTTACCCGTTGAAAAGAAAATACGGAAAAACTGCGCGGTTAACAGTGTGTATAGGGTATCCAAGTCCCGGGACCAAATATGTTTTCGGGACTTCGTGACCAAATGTCAGGTCCCGGGACTAGTCCCGGGACTGGTCCCGAAACTAAAATAAAAGTAATTAAATTAATTTAACACAGAACAGAACACAGGTTTATTGATATTGGTAAATGGTTAACATAAAAACAAATTGACAAACGTAGCTAATAAAAAGGTAAGTATAGGGAAACATTATTTTTGTCCAAAGTGAGATTTAAGTGCCACGAGTGCATTTAAGGACTCATTATTTAATCTTAAACGAAGCTTCTTGCAAACACCGCCGGCCACTGAGAAAGCTCTCTCCGATTGGACGCTGGTAGGTGGTATAGTCAGTAAATGCTCGTAGCATAGCTGCAAATATTTTCCTCGACAACCGCCATCCTCAAAAGCTAAATTTCTCGTTTTATTATTTTTGAGTATGATTGCTCTTGTACTTGTTGAGGCAGTAGCAAATATTGCATTTTCAATAAATCCGTCTAACTTTTTTGCGATCCTTTCGCGTTCATGCAATAGACGGCGCTGCGTCATGCTAATTATGCATGTGTCTGGTATAATTTAGCGGTTTCGGAACCAAGTTGAGGTCCCGGGACCTTTACTGAGTGCCAGGACCACTTTTTTTAGGAAAAGTCCCGGGACCTAGTCCCGGTATTGAATACCCTAAGTGTGTAGCTTTAATGAAAAAAACACGCCAAAAACGGCTAAAACATTTACTACTTTGCGTTTTATGGTCAACAGTGAAAAACCTGATATTAGTAGTTTCGGAGAAAACCAAAGTGGTAAATTATAATAATATACTCTTCTACAGTGGTTAATATGAAAATTAATAATAACCTTTTTTTTTATTTGTCAAACACACTGTATTTATTGTATTACAATCTAGTCAGTAAGACTAATTAGCAATTTTGTTTTAACTTAATTTACTAGAAAAGTCAGATTTAGACTTAGGGTTCACTCAACAGTTCTCCTCGCTTTGTTTAGTCTGTAACTCACAATTGTGTTGTGTTTATAGCATTATTTTGTTTTATGTGTAATTCACTTAGTTTACTAGCTCAAACGGCTTCACTCTTTTTAGTCTTCGAACTAGCATAATATTGTCTAGAAGCTGAATTGCTTCCACATTCACATGCCGATGGAGTCTATCTTCATGGCTTTTTGCGTACTTTTTTATAGTCTCTGCTACAGTTTCGATTTTTAGATCTCGATGAAGGTCACTATTTCGAACGTACCAAGGTGCATTCACAATGTTTCTTTATACTTTATTTTGAAATCTCTGTACAACTAGAATGTTACTCTCTTTAGCACAACCCCATAGTTGAATACCATATGTCCATACTGGTTTCAGTATTTGTCTTTAAAGCAGTAACTTATTATGAATTGTTAAATTGGACTTCCTTCCAATTAGCCAGTTCATTTTTCTATACCTTATCTCAAGTTCTTCTTTTTTTTTCTTAACATGTGCTTTCCAGCGCAATTTGGCATCAAGTGTCATACCTAGATATTTTGCCTGATTTGAATATGGTACGGGAATGCTGTTAATTGTAATTTGTATGTGATTTATATTTTTGTTTGTAAAATCAACATGAATTGATTTGGTTTCATTTAATTTTATTCGCCACTTTGTGGTCCAACTGTGAACTTGGGTGACTGCATCCTGAAGTTTTTCTATGCATTTTTCAATAGATTTTTCTACCGTCAATAAACCAGAATCATTGGCAAATGTTGCTAAGTGGCAATTTTCTGGCTTTGGGATATCACAAGTGAATAATAAGTATAGATATGGACCTAGTACGCTACCCTGGGGCACGCCTGCTTGAATTTCTCTTAAATTTGAGTATGAGTCTTCCTGTTTTACTCTAAAATGTCTATCAGATATGTATGATTCCAAAATATCCGAATATTGTTTTAGCAGAAACCGTTTTAGTTTAAAATTAAAGCCTTCATGCTACACTTTGTCAAATGCTTGTGCTACATCTAGAAAAACTGCAGAACAAACTTTTCCCTCTTCTAGTGCTTTTTCTATTATATTAGTAATTCTGTGTACTTGATCTATCGTGAAATGCTTGTCTCGAAAACCAAATTGATGAGACGGAATAATTTCTTGTCTTTCTATGATGGGTGTTATTCTTTTAAGTAATAATTTTTCATAGAGCTTGGATATAATTGGCAGCAAAGATATTGGCCTGTAAGATGACACGTCATGGAGTGGTTTTCCCGGTTTTGGAATCATGATAACTTCTGCAACTTTCCACAGTTAAGGTACATACCTAAGCCTAAAAGACGCATTAATTAGGTTGCATAGTTTTACGATAGCTTTTCTGGGGAGAATAATAACATAACATACATTTTTTAATAGGAGTGGGACGATCCTCATGGTGAAACTCCACCCTACCATTACGGAACCCACTACTCCAGTGCAATGATAGTCTGCTCGTATCTCGTTCGCATAGAACCCTTTACACAACATTTCTTAAGACTGCAGGGCGGCCATTTTGATTTAGCCGACAGGATGTTTCATTCTATCAAGGAAGCGTGGACCTCCGCATCAAGACACAATATGGCTGACGTTAAGGAGTTGATACCGGAGTTCTTCTATTTGCCAGAGTTTCTGGAAAACTCGAATGCGTTTGATCTTGGTAAGTGCTACAACCCCTTACAAAATCTAGACTTGGAAAGCTAAGAATAAAATGGATGGATGCTGGGACGGACACGAAAAGGTACTCTAACTGGACATAACCGGTTGAGGAAGCACATGACACGTATAGGAGTCGAGAATGACTCTACCTGCCCAGCCTGTGGACAGGAAGAAGAGACATCAAGACACCTCGTGGCAGAATGCGAGGCCTACGCAAGGATGAGACAACAGGCATTCGAAGCGCCAACTCTGAGCGAGGAAGAACTGCACATGCTCAAATGGGCAGACTTACAGGACTTTGTAAAGAGAACAGGAAGGCCCAATGAGTTACCCGACCATCAAAGGGAAGTGCAGAGAGTGGGTTAAGGGACAGACTTGGGGCATGGCAAAAAGGGCCTACTCTGGCCTACTTGTCAGACCTGCAGGTCAACCCCCCCACTACTACTACTAAGAATTAAATGTCATGGTGTCACGTCAACCTGAGTTTATCTCAGAAAAATAAATAATATTATTTGGTAGAGGCGTCGGTCTTGCCTTTTTTGTATTATTATTGTTTATCTGCAACACATTAACAAATACAGACATTATACTCGAAGATAACATGCGAGGAAGTTTACGTTACTCTATATACGACCAGTGAAAATTTCAGTACCTGTGTCAAAAATTATTAAAATATTAAATATTAAACACATAATGACACTCTAACAACGAGAAAAGGTGCCCTATATTGTAATGTATTCATGAACAATTTTATAGGAGTCGAACTTTGAAAGGGGTCGAACTTTGATCAGCTCTGCTGTTTTCGACTCCTTTTTGCAATTTTTTCTTTTATTGCAAATAAATGTATTTATTATTATTATTATTATTATAAATATTAAAAACTATTAAATTCAAGGCACAAAAATGAGTTAGACCTTTAACCAAAATCTAGACCGAGTTCTAAGGATTTTAGTAAATACTGGTGTGTATGTTTATAAGAAAATCAAGACATATTTAATATATTTTGTGACAAAGTTCAAGTTTTTAAAAAGTTCATACATTTTTAAAAATTTCATGAAACTTTGTTAATTGAAAATTTTTAAAATATTTGAAGATTTTAAAATTTATAGTGTTTAGAATTTTGACAATTTTTATAATTACTACATCTGGGTAATACTTTTATATTACCAAATCTATTGCTTACTTAAATAAACTCTATGCTTGCTATGCAAGATCCCGTTTTTGATAAACTTTCGGAAACACATAAGAAAACAGCCAAAACTCTGTGGGGCAATATTTTCTCCGGGGAGGAGACAACTCGCCGCGGAGAGAATTCGCCGCCGGCCAATTTGTCGCGAGAATTTTGTGTGTAGTAAACATATTTTTGAAAAATAATTTAAAAAAAAATATTATTTTAGTTTTTTTACACCTATATTAGTTTTTGGAAAAACTACTTTATAAAAAAGTATTATTTTTAAAACTAATTTAAAAAAAATTGTTAAAATTTAATTTTTTGAAAAAGCATTTTTTTTTTCGGTAAGTACAGGGTGTCCCAAATTGGGCACTTTTACAGGGTTTAAGGTACTTCTAGGGGAGACAGAGAAAAACTGACCACGCATTGCGAGGCTCAAATTACAAGAGAAGACTTATAGTGACAACCGCATTTTGAAACATCGTCTCGTCTTTGAGCTACGGGGGCTTTTTGAAAAGTCTGCATTTTGAAAGGGGGTCTATAACTTCGTTATTATTGGAAATATTGATTTAGGATAAATTGCAATTTTATAGACTTTGTCACGAGGAATTCACCCGCTAAATTAAATTTTAACTGTCACTTTTAGTTTTTGAGATATGACATAAAGTTGCATTTTTTCTTTTGGAATGGCCTATATTTTAATTAATTTTCGAATTCGTCATTAAATTCTTTTCAAAATGATGTATTGTATGTCATAGTTTGATTGAGCGGTTTCGGAGATAATTAAAGTTTTTTATTTTTGTCTAGTGTGCGTTGAATGACGTCATGCGCCATTAACGTGAAAGCCTTGCGGTCAAATGCTACTTCAATGCTCCTATAGTTTTGGTGTCTTATACTATACAAATCAAGTTGGCCTTGCGTCTTGGCGTTTTGTCATGGTTTTCAATTGTTTAAACAATTTGACATTACGCTTTGATATGAAATTATTTTGCACAAAAGCGTTTAAATTTTATTTTGAAATATGTATCATTTTTGTTACTTTTTATAACTAGGCTTTGAGGGCCGTCAGCTGAATTATAATTTTTCCAAACCAGGCTTACTATATTTTTGACTGTGTAAAATAATAAAAATACTTTAGTGCCTTGACCTGCCTCAGCAGGAAATCATAGCGCACTAGAAATAAGTGAGAAAGCTGAATATCTCCTAAACCGCTCAATGAAACTATGACCTATTATACATCATTTTGAAAAGAATTCAATGACAAATTCGAAAATTAATTAAAATATAGGCCATTCCATAAGAAAAAATGCAACTTTATGTCATATTTCAAAAACTAAAAGTGACAGTTAAAATATAATTTAGCGGGAGAATTCCTCGTGACAAAGTCTATAAAATTGCAATTTACTCTTACTAAAACCAAATTTCCACTAATAACGAAGTTATAGACCCCCTTCAAAAATGCAGACTTTTCAAAAAACCCCCGTAGCTCAAAGACGAGACGATATTTCAAAATGCGGTTTTCACTATAAGTCTTCCCTTGAAATTTGAGCCTCGCAATGCGTGGTCAGTTTTTCTCTGTCTCCCGTAGAAGTACCTTAAACCCCCTAAAAGTGCCCAATTTGGGACACCCTGTACATTTTGTTTTGCAAAATATTGGTTGTCCACGCATATGTTTGCGTTCAATTTACCACGGTTAGGTTTAACACAGATTTTGATCTCCCAGCAGTCATGTTGGCAGGCAGGGCAGGCTATGAGTTAAGAAAAAATAAGTAATATTTAAATATATTTAAATAAAAATTAAAGAAAAATTCTTGCGGCAAATTGTCCCCGGGGCGATTCGAACGGTTGCGAATTGCCCCCTACTCATTTCTGCATAAGATCGGAGGACGCTTGTTTTGAATGAAACAGCACGAATAGAATAGAGTTACTTAATCTTAATTCTTTTCCTGTAATAAACTGTAAATAGTTTGGTAATAAATATTTTTTAAAGAAAAAAAAACGGAAACCATTTTTAGATCCTAATCCTCAGGTTATACTAAAAAGTTGTTTTTTTTTTCATTTAGTTTAGTTATACCTATATATTTATCGGTTTCACAACTTTCTACGTCTTCCGATACCCAATCTCCACTCGTTTCTGTTTGCCCATAATTCATCATCTAGGCCTCTTATTCTTATTTCACTGTCTATTCCTTCTCTCCAGCTTCTCCTTGGCCGTCCTCGTTTTCTTCGACCAGTTGGTTTCCATTGTAGTATTTGTTTAGGTAGTCTGTCATCATTCATTCTTTGTACATGTCCGTACCACACTAGTTGTTTTGTTCTTATATCATCCACTAAAGTACGTTCACCCACTGTCATAATTTCTCTTATTCTTTGATTTGTAACTCTTTCGCTTTTTGATTTCCCTGCTGCTCTTCTCCAATAGTTCATCTCCGTAGTGGAAAGCATTTTTTCTGTTCTATCCTTGATTGGCCATACTTCTGAGCCGTATGTAATAATACTTTTTACAATGGTCTTATATATAAGCTTTTTGTTATGTTTTGATATACTTTGGTCCCAAATTATTCCATTTAATAAAGTTATTGCTTTTCTTCCTTGTACGTTTCGATCTTTTATAGCTTTGTCTAGTGTTCCGTCAGCTGTAATTTTTAGACCTAAGTATTTATACTCATCACAGGACTAAATTCGCTGCCCGGTATTTAAGATTAGATCCTGTTTCATTCCACCGATACACATATACTCTATCTTATTGAGATTAACCTCTAGTCCCCACTTTTTGTACTCTTCTATTAGTTTTCGTGTCATGTATTCGAGGTCGTCATAATCCTGAGCCACTACTATCTGATACAAGGTGGTTTCGTCCAACGGAATTCCCATGTTTTGGCATTTTCTCTTCCATACTTTAAGGACTTGTTCCAAGTATATCTTGAAGAGCGTAGGCGAGATACAGCAACCTTGTTTAAGACCTTTATTTACTTGAAAGCCTTTGGTTAGTTTTGCTTTTGTTTTAACTTTTGCCTTACTATTGCGGTATAACTCTTTGATGGCCTTAATTAGTTGTACGCTTCTGTTTGTGTTTTCCAACGCTTTCCAAAGTAGATTTAGTGTCATACTATCATATGCCTTCTGCAAATCGACGTAAAGCAGATGCAGCTCTTGTCCGTATGCCATTTTCTTTTCAATAACTTGGGTTATACAAAAGAGATGATCTGAAGTCGATCTACCCACCCTGAAACCAGCTTGTTCTTCTGCCTCCATGTCTTTATATTCGCTCTCCACTTTATTTCTTATTATTATTATACCACTAGGTCTTAAGATCTTATAGTAAATACTCTAATATTTATTATTGTTTTAAGGAGTAAAACAAAACGGCGTTGCTCTAGGCGATGTAGTTCTTCCAGCTTGGGCCAAACAAGACACCAGAGAATTTATTAGGGTACATCGACAGGCATTAGAATGCGATTATGTTTCCCAGAACCTTCACCATTGGATAGACTTGATCTTCGGCTACAAACAACAAGGTCAGCCCGCTGTCGATGCAGTCAATGTGTTTCATCATTTGTTTTATGAAGGCAATGTTGATATTTACAACATTGATGATCCCCTAAAAAAGGTAACAAGAATTAGCAGACATTTTTGTGATTTTTAGTTTTTTACGGCTGCTGATATTTGATCATTTGTTTAATGCTATGTGGATATTTGGATTTTTCTGATGGGTAACAATAGAGAACTTGCCCAAAAAATCGAATCCTTTAAAAACAATTAAAATCGTAAGGTATTATCATAAGAAACTTCCTAGAAAAAGAAAAATTCCAATAACAATTAAATTACCTGAGAAATAACGGTTTGAAATTTGAATAACTTGACCTGTTCTTAAAACGCGCTGCCATTGGTTGTGACGTCACGCCTTTGGATCTCGATCCATGCGATTGTAACCGACATTGAAACAACACGCAAATAATTAATATTGTACTTATTGGAGCTTTGAACGTGGTGTTCAGTTATTTTCGGACATAGTTTTGTCTAAATTTTCTTAATTTAGTGTTTCGTGATTCTGTTAAAGACTGAAAATGGTTGATGCGGGGTTTATAAAAGGACAATCAGACAATTTACCTAGAGTTGATATGTTTATGACTGCATTAGACATTAAAAATTCGGAGGATTTTTCTCAAGCTGAAGTTCGTGGTGTAAAAGCTCGCAATTAAGTATAAATACCTAAGTACTGTAAGTACTATAATATAATAATTATATATATATATATATATATATATATATATATATATATATATATATATATATATATATATAGATATATATATATATATATATATATATATATATATATATATATATATATATATATAAATATATATATTTATATATATAACCATACTAATTATGTCTGGCCGGTGGAGGGGTCACAAGCCAGTGACACTCTCTGCTGCTACAGGTAACGACGTAAGACCTGTACAGCCAGCTTCGCCTGCAGGGGGGGCCGTAGGCCTTCGGGATTCGCATCCCCGCAGACCCCAGCAAACCAACTGGCGGGTTAGCACCCCGCGGGTTGAGAATTACCTGCTCTCGTTGAACCAAACGAAGCCTCGGAACCCGCCCCAGACGTCGGGAGTGCGTCTGTGGGAAGATCGTTACAGTCCCTAGCACAAGAAGGCGGAGCGAGTGGCGCCTCTGTGCGAAACGGAACCACAAGGCCAAGCACCCCCAATCACGACACCCGGAGAAACAGCTTGGATCTGCAGGACGCAAGTCCACCGCAGGATCCCGCTGTAGCTCAAAGACGGGGAAGGCAGCATTGGACCAGGGAAATGAATCTCACACTGATGAATGCTTACTTCAAAGTCACTGAAGGGGAGACAAAGAAAACCAAGTACCGGGCAAGAATGGTTGAACTATGGAATGAAGCTTTTCCCGAAAAACAGTTCACATCGCAACACCTAGCGGCACAAATTACTAACATCAAAAAGCGTAAGTTGATATCTCCGGATGAACTAGCTGCAATGAAGGCTGAAGCAACTGAAAACCGGAACAGGAGGCCGCAACTGCTTAGGCAGTCACTAGCAAGGAGAAGCTTTATACCAGCGGCCCCAGATGAAAGGACCGAACCAAACGATGAGCCACAACAAGAAGATGATCAACCAGTATCAGCCGAGATCAAGCTGCTCTTTCAAGAATTCCATCATAAATATGAAGGAGTAGAAATGCACGTAAGGCCAAAGCTATCACGCATTAAAATCACCTTAGAGGTCAAAAACACAATAGAAGCAATTAACACAACACTTAAAGGAGAGTTCACAAGATCTAATGACCTAGAAAACCTATGTCATAACGTATACTGCGCTGCTAGCGTTGCCACTAGCATACACGCGCAAACAAAAACCGCGCCTTCTACAACAACAAACGAAACCCAAAAACAACCTCCATGGGAGAAAAGGCTTGAAGAAAAAATCTCTGCCTTTCGGCGGGAGATTGGTGTATTACACTCGTATCTTACGACCGATCAACCCAAAAAGAAGCTAGAGAAGAAAGTTTTAAGCTATGCAAAGAGCGCAAAAATAAAGAAAAACGATGCGCAGTATCGGGAAAAACTACTCCTTAGGGTCGAGGTGTTAAAGCAAAAGATAGCAGCACTGGGAAATAGGATAAAAAGGTATCATAAGAGAACGCTTAGGCGGAAACAAAATGACCTTTTTATCAATAACCAGAAATTGTTCTTCAGAAATCTTAACGAGGAGAACCAAGGCCAAAATACAAACACAATACCCTCTAAGGAAGAAATGACTGAATTCTGGTCGAGCATCTGGTCCCAGAGAGTTGAGCATGACTTCCAGGCACAATGGATCGCTGCTGAAAAAGAAAGCGCGGCAAATTACACAGAGATGCCAGAGGTTACTGTCTCTGAAACAGACGTTAAGGAGACAGTAAAGCGACTCAAAAACTGGACAGCGCCGGGACTTGACGGAATACACAATTATTGGTGGAAGGGATTCTCACACACACACAAGATCTTAGCGAGCCTGATTCAAAACGCATTAAGGAATCCACGCGAAATCCCCACATATCTCACGCTTGGGCAGACACACATGCTGCCTAAGAAAGGAAATTTACAACAGGCCAAAAACTATAGACCAATAACGTGTCTTCCGTCGGCTTACAAGATACTGACTTCCATCTTAGGGCACAAGCTTAATGGTCACCTTAAAGTGAACAAAATCCTAGCATGGGAACAGAACGGATGTAAGCAAAAAGCTAGAGGATGCAAGGAACTCTTGGTGATCGACAACGTCATAACCAAACAAGCAAAAAGACGCCAAAAAAATGTTTCCATGGCATGGATCGATTACCAAAAGGCGTATGACTCGGTACCACACTCATGGCTGATAGAAGTCCTTAAAATTTACAAGGTTGACGAAAATCTGATAGGTTTACTACAGCATTTAATGTCGACATGGAGGACGACTCTGACAGTCAGGGGGGGGGGCCAACTCATACAGCACAGAAGAGATATCTGTTCGCCGAGGAATATTCCAAGGCGACAGTTTTAGCCCACTGTGGTTTTGCCTAGCCCTTAACCCACTAAGCAACATGCTTAACAGAAGTTCATACGCATACACAATCGATGACCATGCAAAAATATCGCACGTCTTTTATATGGACGATCTCAAACTGTACGGAAGAGGACAACAACAGTTAGAGGGAGAGCTGGAGCTTGTTAGAAGCTTCAGTGAAGGCATACAAATGAAATTTGGACTTGACAAGTGTGCGGTCGTCCATGTAAGGAGAGGTAAACTGATGGAGCAAGGCGATATCACACTGAGGGATGGAGGTCGGATCAAGGAACTAGGGACAGAAGCCACTTACAGGTATTTGGGTATCCAACAAACCTACGAGATACGACAAAAGGAAAACAAGGAAGGGGCAGAGCGCGAACTGATCCGGAGGGTACAGAAGATACTAAAAACGCAATTAAATGCTAAAAACAAGATAGCAGCAATAAATACTTGGGCAGTACCGGCTTTTACATACACCGCCGGAGTACTTTCATGGTCAAAAACTGACCTGGAAAGATTAGATCAGAGGATCAGAAAACTCCTCACTAAGAACGGATTACTGCACCCTAACTCAGCAATCGAACGACTGTACCTATCTCGTAGGGAAGGAGGGCGTGGACTGAGCAGTCTGCAAGCCTCAAATATCAAAGAAAGAAAAATGCTCAGAAAATACTTTAATAAACACAATCAGCCAGTACACAGAAGTATACGAAACTGGGATAAAAAGATCACTCCACTGAACCTGGCAAATCCGGAGGAGCCAGAGGAAGATAATCTTTCTGAGCAGCTTAAATCCAACTGGCAAAGAAAAGTGTTGCACGGAAGGTTCTACACAAGTCTGCATCAACCTGAAGTAGATATTGCCGCATCTAACTCCTACCTAACGACAGGGTACCTTTTCCCAGAAACCGAAGGAGCTCTCCTCGCGATCCAAGATCAGGTCGTTAAAACGAGAACATATACCCGACATATCCTCAAGCAGGAGGTAGAAACAACCAAGTGCAGACTTTGTAATATAGCTGAGGAAACCGTACAACACTTGGCATCGGGTTGCTCTGCCATTGCTAACACCAAATATCTGGAAAGACACAATAACATGGGTAAAGTGGTTCATCAGATGGTCAGTCTAAGTAAGGGTTTGCTGGAGAAATTCACTCCTCACCATATGTACAGTCCACAGCCACTGCTTGAAAATAATACCACGAAGATCTACTGGGACGTTACCGTAGAAACAGATAGAGCAGTGGAGCACAACCGACCGGATATGGTTGTGTGGAACAAAACGGGGAAAACGGCAATTATAATTGATTTTACTGTTCCGCAAGATTATAACTTGGCTAAAGCCTATGGAGAAAAAATAACGAAATATCAAGCATTGGCTCAGGAAGTAAAAACCATCTGGAACTTACAAAAGGTGACAATAATGCCAATAGTCATCAGCGCCAACGGCTTGGTACACAGAAAAACCATGCAACATATAACAGAGCTTAGCATGCCAAATAGTGCTATCACATGGATGCAGAAAGCCGTTGTACTTGGGACCGTTGGAATTATTCGACGGACTGTCTCGCCGTATTGACACTAGCAGTGTCCTTGGCGACAATGAGCGCCCGGACACTGTTAGCCAAAACCACGTATGTGTGAATTAAAAAAAAAAAAAAAAAAAAAAAAAAAAAAAAAACCATACTAATAAGTCTTATTAAAAATAAGTATATGAATTAAGTGAACCTATTTAAAACACTGTTTAGAATGAGCTCTATAAACACTAGTGCTGATTTATTTTCATTAATACCTACCCATATAGGTACAGAGTGGTCCAAATTGGACACTTTTGATAGGAAACGCCCATTTCTAGAAGAGATAGAAAAAAACTAACCTACATGTTACGAGCTCGATTTTTGTTAAAACATTAATGCCGAAAACCGCACATCGATATTTTAAACTACTTTCAAGATATATATTTTCAATTTGATGCATTTTGGTGGGCACCCCCGTAACTTTTTTATTTATGAATATTTTTTATTACTGTAAAAAGATTCCTGAGGCACTTTTTTAAGAGCAAATTAACTGTCAAATTAAATTTTATCAGTCACTTTTAGTTTTTGAGATGTTACATAAGGTTTGTATTTTTCTTATAGAATGACCTTTTTTTTATTCGATTTTTGAAATAAGCGTAATTTTTTTTTTAATGACACTTAATATTTTATTTTTTATTTTTTTTATTGTTTTTTATATTTTTAGTTTTTAGTTACCTCTTAACTTTTTTTTTTAGTTTGCTGAATAAGAATTGGTTTAAACTATTTTTAAATTATTTAAAAGTAATACAAAAATAAACATATAAAAAAATTAAAAAATTAAATATTAAGTGTGAAACATCATTTTAAAGGAAATTTTACGCTAATTTTAAAAATCGAATAAAATAAGGATCAATCCATAAGTAAAATATAAACTTTATGTAATATCTCAAAAACTAAAAGTGACAAATAAACTTTAATTTGACAGTTGAATTGCTCTTAAAAAAGTGCCTAAAGAATGTTTTTACAGAAATAAAAAATATTCATAAATAAAAAAGTTATGAACCGAATGGCTGGTATACTTATAAGGGGCCCGGGATTTTTCTCAGGAGTGACGTCACAGCGGCTAAAGCGCATTTTGCTGTGTTTGAATATACCAGTCAGCGATTCCAACTTTAATTATTTATTGTAAAATAAGTATTGCGATTTAAGGGCTGATATTTGGTATAATGCGTTTTCATACAGAAACACACATTTTAGTAAAATAAAAAAAAAATGGGCAAGTTCCCTATTAGGATGTCGTACCTAAGGCAACAAATTCGATTTAGGAAATTTTTTAAGCAAAATAAAAGAAGGCAAAATATTTAAATATCATCGATCTACAGCAGCGGAGGATCAAGCACACCAATGAATTAGGCGAAAAATTAAATTGAACTTGTCTGACACCACCATGCCATCGGTGCTGTATATAGATGGCGCTACGCACTTTATTACACTCCTATATCACCATAGGAAAACCACGTATAAGGATTTGGGTCTGATTCAGTGTTGCCAGACTTTTCTGACCACTTTCCTTCAACTAAGTGACGAAAACCCTTTATATCCTTCAAAACAGTAACGAGTGGGTGGTTGACACAAGAGTTTCTGTATGTTGACATATTTAGATATATAATATATCCGCTCTAGTTGACACCAATCCAAAAAAAAAAAAACTTTTTACCATGAACAATTTTTTTAAAATAAAAATGGATGAAAAAACCAAACAAATAAAAGATTTATAACTTAAATTAAAAATTTTAGAAACCAAAATTAAAAATAAAGTATATTTAAATTTTAGATTGTTGGAATATTTGCAAAATATATAACTTTGCCTCAAAATAGTCAAAGTTCTTCAAATTTGGATAAAAACTTTTAAACCTCAAAATTTTTTGTTCAAAACCCTTCATATTGAAGAAAAACCTTTAAATCTGGCAACACTGGTCTGGTTACAGGTGGGCCTGCTTATCGAATGCTGTTCGCCACTGATGACGTGAAACACACAGAATCATACGTCTGGGGATGCTTCATAATGATTTCATGATACATATGTGAGTGGGCCTTGCAGCCCTTCCACTGCGACCACCAGTGGGTCTATTTTGGCTCAGTTTTGAGTGGTTTCTCACTATTGTATGCGTAATCCTTTAAAAAGGCCCACTATCAGTTTGGGTGAGACAATGTTCAGATCTTCTGAGTCAATCTCAGGTTTACCGAAAGTGCTCTGGCGTAAACGTGCAATAGCCGGACATACGCACAGTAAATGTCTGACTGTTTGGTTATCCTCCATGCAGAGTCTACATTCGGTCTCTTCTATTAGTCCCATTCTGTGCATGGGTACTCTCAGTCGACAGTGACCTGTAAAAAGACAGTATACGTTTCTCCTGTCTGGTCCAATAATGTTCCTGGCTCTGTTTCTACAAGGTCCTTTAATGAACTCTTTAGAGTGAGCCAGTTCTGGTATATTTATCCAGTATTGTTGAAAGCTATTCTCCATCCATTTTAATATGGTTCATTTTGCAGCATTGTATGATATCCCCAGGGCTGACTCGGGGCCGAAAAATTCGGCAGATGGCGCTTCCCTCGCTGCTAGGTCTGCGGCCTCATTTCCCTCCTACCCAGAATGTCCTGGTATCCATACTAATGACACATTGTTAGCGCTACCAAGCGCATTTAGCGAATCCCTACAGCTCCTCACGGTTCTCGATGAGATCGTATAGGAATCAAGCGCTCTTATGGCTGCTTGACTGTCGGAGACGATTTGTATTGTCCTGCTGGTCCATTCGTGGTCAGTAATCCACCGGGCACACAGTTCAACGGCTACAAGTTCGGTCTGAAATATAATAGCCAATTGCCCAAGACTATGTTTAATCTCGACTTTTTCTTGAATACTAACAACTCTAGATCCAACGCCCGATGGTATTTTGAGTCCGTCGGTATACCAGATGCTATCGTTATTTGTCTGTGGATGTTACCTGTAGTGGGTAATCCTTCTACTTCCTCGCTCTCTCTCTAGCGCATGAGAGTCAAGCATATATACTACGTATGTTAAGTCACGGTGGATAGAATAGACCGGTGTTCGGATCTTACATATATATGTCGAATTTTCCACGTCACTGGTGGTCCAGCTGATTTTTGTAAACAAAAGTTAGATCTGTTATGAACAACGGAACAACTAATATTTTTGAATTTTTTGAAAACTAAGGCCATTTTTCTACTGTTTTCGAGTACATCCTTATAAAATGTAATTTTCTAGATGTATTGTCGTTATTTTTTTTAGCCCACTTTATTTTTTATTACACAAAACTTAAACTACAAGGCAAACTGAATGTGATCGTTTAATATCAAAGGTGAACCGAGGACTATTGGGGAGTAAACAAAGAGATATGTCAGCGGATAATTTTTAAAGCTGAAGCGAACACATTCATTTCTTTGAATTTTATTTTTTGTGTAAAGAGAAATGAAGCGGGCTAAAAAAAATAATGACAGGTATATCTGAAAAATATTATTTTATAAGAATATACTAAAAAATAATACGAAAATTGCCTTAGTTTTCAAAAAAATCAAAAAATATTAGTTGTTCATATCATATCTAACTTTCGTTTTTAAAAATCAGCTGGACCACCAGTGACGTGAAAATTCGACATTATATTTATAAGATCCGAACACCGGTATATTCTATCCACCGTGATGTTAAGTAGGAATTTCCTTTTTGGTTTTTAGTACGAACACGCACAACTTTTCCATCTCTTTTTTTTATAATTAACGTGTCTGTAACTTAATTATTACATTAAAATTGCAAGAAAGCTTTGAATTTTTTTGCTTTTGTTGTTTATTTTTTACTCAAACTCATTGTTAACAAATCTAATTTTAATAGAATGCGACCATCGGATTTATCAACAACTTTGGCCAGATTCCAAAGCAGTTGTTTAAGAAACCTCATCCGTGCAAAAAAATGGGCAGCGCTGGGAACAGGACTTCTATGGTGATAGACACAGGATCCTTGGTTCAAGCTTTTTCTCTGCCCCAACCCGAAAAGCTGTTCTTCCACCATTTGGATAATTTAAGACCTAGTTTGCAGCCCATTAAAGGTACTTTTTTTTAGATAAAATGGTGTTTGTTTAGTTTATTCTTTTTTTTTTCTATTGTTTTATTGTTTGGGAAATAGCGTTTGATAACAGATATAAATAGGAATCAAGTCAGATGACGGTAGAATACTACTATGTCGGTTTAGAACGTTTTTCTACGTTGTCTGACGCTTATTCTCCACCTCCTTCGATCCTGACAGTCATCTTCCGTCAGGTTTTTTTGACTCATTGATTTTTGGATTGACTGTTACCATTCCAGTTTAGGACGCCCTCTTTTTCTGCGTCCTATTGGTTGACATTCTAGGACCTGCTTTGGTAATCTTCCGTCGCTCATCCGTTGTACATGGTCGTACCATATCAGTTGCCTTTTAGTGATGTCATCCGTTATACTTCCCTCGATTCCCACTCTTTCTTTTATGATCTCATTTCTTATATGATCTGCTCTAGATATTCTCATTGATCTTCTTATTGCATCCATTTCGACACTTTCCATTTTTGCTTTGTATTTTTCTGTTACGCGACAAGTCTCTATTCCATACAACAGCGAGCTTTTCACCATTGTTTCATATATGTTAAATTTTACATTCTTTTTTATCTCTCTGCTCCATAAAATACTGTTAAGACAACTAATAACCTTTTTTGCTTTTACTATTCTTTTTTCCAGTTCTTTACAGTCTGTTCCTGTCTTATCCAATGTGACACCCAAGTATACATACTCATTGCATGGAGATATTGTTTGTCCATTTTCTAGTTCTAATTCACTTGATTCGTTTCCAATACATAAGTACTGTGTCTTGTCCACGTTCACTGTTAACCCCTACTTTTCGTATTCTTCCATTAACTTTCTCATCATATACTCCATGTCTTCTTTATCATTAGCTAAAATTACTTGGTCGTCAGCAAACTGTAGTGTGTATATGGTAAATCGGTCGTTAAGTTGTATTTCCATGCCGTGTACTTTGCGTTTCCCGTTTTTTAGAGCTACTGCGTTATATATTTTAAAAAGAGTTGGAGAGATACAACATCCCTGCCTTAAGCCTTTCGTTACCAGGAATTCTTTTGAAAGTCGATTTCCAATTTTAATTTTAGATTTTGACCCTTTGTATAATTCTTTTATCGCTTTTATGTATGTATGATTGGTATTAGTCTGCTCTAACACTGTCCATAATTTTTCTACCTTAACGGTATCATATGCTTTTTGTAGGTCTACAAAGGTAACATGAGTCTCTATATTTCTGGCGCTCCTTTTCTCAATTACTTGTTTAAGACAAAAAACATTATCACTACAAGGTGTGCCTGCACGAAACCCACTTTGCTCTTCTTCTTCTTGTTCATGAAAATCATTCTCTATTAGATCTCTAAGAATCCTACCGTACAATCTACTTAGAGTACTGGTTACTGAAATTCCTCTGTAATTGTTGCAATCCAGCTTGTTTCCTTTTTTATGTATTGAGGGTATGATATGTGTAGAATAAATTATCGTAGATCCCAGTTTTATTTTAGCGATTAAAAATAAGAAGTTTATAAAGAAACTACTTACTTTTAGATAATAGTAGTAATAGGTTTACACTAATTCAATCTTCGTAATTTAACAATAATCTTTCAAGCGCCATTAAATATTCGATTTAAAAAAAAACGCGGACAGTATTGAAAGAAGAAGAAAAATTTACTTGGTATGGTGATATTGTCACGAGGGGGCTTATCGTGATGAACACAATTTAAGTTAGGTGTAATGGTTTTATTATAATACTTATATTTACTACTTACATTGTACTTAAATACATCTTGTCTACAAATCTTCTTGACACGCTTAACTTCTTATACTTGACTATCGTACTACTTGTTCACTATTAACTAAGCCTGGGCGTTAGGTTCTCAGCGTACAACTAACTGCTAAACTCTTTTGGAGATGCTTTTATTACAAACCGTTTGCCATTGATAGGATATCGAGATGTGTTTTGTATCCTGTATAAACATCATCGAAATCCCATTAACCGCGTTGTTTATAATAGTTCTGTATACAATTTATTACTTTTAATACAATTTGAACTATATGCAGAAGTTCATTTCCTTAGAATGTTTAGGGTTAATGTGCACTTGCTTATAAACGTAACTTGTGTCATTTACTTAATAGGACATTATTTTCTATCCTGACAATATCGAGGTCCAAGGAGCGCACAATTAATTTCCATCAACGTCGATTCTTCACGAACAACCAGTTGGGATATAATTGGCACTTCCCAATTGGCGTAAATAAATTGAGTAGACATGCATAGGCTCTGCTTGGTCGCAAACTTATCGTACACTTTGAATCAGTTTGAAAAAATTTAAATAAAGCATGGCGTTCCAAAAGTTTATTCAACAGTATATTTAAAAAACAGAATTTTTTTATTTTTCTTAAAAATTTTTGAAACGTTTGTTCTTTTGTTGATTCATGAATAATAATTATAAATTTTAGTGCTAAGTACAAAAACATTAAAAAGTTAAGGGTTAAGTTTTGCAGAAAGTATAACTTTTTAATTACAAAACTATATAAATGCTTGTAAAAAAACTTTAGTCGTAAAAACATTTGATTTTTTTCATTTGTATAAGAGGTTACGTTTTTTTTTTTGCAGAGGTCAAAGGACCGGTGGGACAGATTTTGCACGTAGAAAAATTAGTCTTAGCCGTGGAACAAAACAAAGTTCTCATGCCGTCTACTTTCAATAAATATGTGGCTTGGGGATTCGCAGATCATTCCATAAGAATTGGCAATTATGACAGCGACAAGGCAGCATTTATATCAGAAAGTTTAGAACAGAACATGGGAGAGATTTTGGCATGTGTGTGTCCATCGCCGAAGTTGATCGTTACTGCTGGAACTAGCTCGGTAAGTTTTGTGTTATTCGTACTTTTTTTAATTTTCTGGGATCGACAGTATTCAATTTATAATATTAGTTAAGCATTGGAGAGTTTTCACCATCTTATTGTTGCCTGGCCGTATTTTGATATTATTGACATATAAGCGTAGGCATTAGCCAGAAGTAATAAAGGGCATAATAAAGTAATGACTTTATTTTTGGTCTTTTGAAATCCGATGCATCTCAGCCATGCCTTGCCATTTTTTGAAGCCAATTTTGGAATCTAAATAACCCTAATTTTTTTTTGTAATTTCCTTAGACGCGTTAATAATCCCCTAACTCTGATTTTTATTTTATATCATAGGCATACATTTTATACTATAGGCCTACTTAGCTACAGAAAAAAGTCCACCAAAACTTAGCACGCCCAAAGAAAGGGCTTCTGAGATTCTGTTTTACTCTCTCTGCTGGTATATGAAAATAAATACCTACAACTCAAAATTTAAAAGTAAACTTATTTTTACAAGCTTTTATTTTGCTTCAGATGTTCTGTCTAACTATCTAACTATCTAACTATCTATCAAATCTTGTTTCTCGTTTTTGACACACTTCCCATTATCCGATTTGGATGAAATTTGGTTCACACATAGTGGTCCCATGACAATACAACATTAAGAAAAAAATATCCTCCCACCCCTACCCCCACCCCTTCTATAGAAAAATGTGTTTTTGACACACTTCCCGTTATCCGATTTGGATAAAATTTGGTATACACATAGTGGTCCGATAATAATACAACAATAAGAAAAAAATATTCTCCCACCCCTACCCCCACCCCCTTCCATAGAAAAATTTGTTTTTGACACACTTCCCATTATCCGATTTGGATGAAATTTGGTATACATATAGTGGTCCGATGACAATACAACAATAATGAAAAAATGTCCTCCCACCCTACCCCCCACCTCCTTCCATAAAAAATTAGTTTTTGACACACTTCACTTCAAATGACTTTTATAAAATTTGGTATATGCATAAAGGTCCGATGGCAATACAGCCCAAACAAAAAATATATTTCTACCTCTACCCCCACTCTCTCCTTCCCCCAATAGAAAAATGAGTTTCTAAACAACTCACGATCGGCGATTTCATTATAATCTAGAATAAACTCTTCTGTTCTGTTATTGAACAAATATTTTCATTTAATAGAGTAGATAGCTGAGGCTAAAAAATAGAAAATAAATTGGTAAAAAATTTTTTTTAAGTCACAAGCTTTTATAAAATGCACTAAAAATTAAAAAATAATTTTCTAACATTCTAATATTATCATAATAATAAAAGCGATGGCCGCAAATCAAAGCATAAGTTAATCTAAATTTGTGATCTAAACACTTAAAGAATATTCAACATAGCAGGTCATCAAAGATATGTTTGATGTGCCGCAATGTTATGCCATTGCCATACCTATGTCAGAGAAATGCTGGGGTATCATGGGTCGGGTTAGGTGGGTTTGGTACCTCTGCATTTTTCTGCTAGATTGATTCTTGCAAATAGTGATATTTAATTGATACGGATATCTTATCGTGCTAACATCGTCAAAATTTCCATCAGTCGGCCATCGCTTTTATTATTATGATAATATTAGAATGTTAGAAAATTATTTTTTAATTTTTAGTGCTTTTTATAAAAGCTTGTGACTTAAAAAAAAAAATTTTACCGATTTATTTAAACTTGACAACAAGATATTTCTAAATCAAATCAAAATTATTAAAAATCCATTAATATAACAAAAAACATGCTGGTTTCGAAATATTTCCAAACATCCTCTCACCGCATTTTTTTATTTTCCTTAGAGGTTAAACTGCAACTTTTAATCTTTTTGGTAATAAAACTTTTCTTTAACTTTCTAGTGTCATTGTTAAAGGAGAAGAAACGAAAAGTCCTGCTTACTTCACAAATATTTCAAATATTTTGTGAAGTAAGCAGGACTTTTCGTTTCTTCTCCTTTAACAATGGTTCAAGGACTTCACCCTGGAGAAATCTACAATTCATTTCTAGTGTCAATCTGTTTAGATATAAATTGCACAAAATCAGTATTTAAAGCTGTGTTAAAAGCGCAGCCAACGATAAAGACCGGCCATTGCGCGTTATAAGCAAGTCGGCGGTCACGTGATCTTAGGAGTCCCAGGATTCTTATTGTATTGCTTAATTTATTATATGTTTTTACACAATTTTGTTCTTTTATAGGCAAAAATTGAAAAAAATATTTTGCTGATATATGTGTTTATTATGGATAAAAGAACTGAATCTATAAAATAAAAAATTATACAAAATTTGCACTTTAATATCTTCAGGTACATATATTAGGTACATAATATCGTTAGTAACTTCAAATCTATTATTAGCAGACATTAAGTCATTGTGCTTTTTAATAAAATTATTTAAAAAAAACTTTACATGCCCTTAAACTAATTTTTTCAAGCTTTGACAATAGTTTTTCTCCACAAAAACACTCGCTAGAGTTATCTGAAGAAAAATTTTCAATTTAAAACATTTCACAATAATTTATTAAAAAGAAACAAGTGATTTTGTGAATAAGTGAGATGGTTTTCCCATTCAATAAACTGAATGTAGTGGTCGTCAATAATTTTTAGCTCACACATATACTATACTATAGTAGTGTGAGCTATGGTGATCCTAATTTTTTCGAGAAAAAAAAAGTTGCTCCGATTTCAAAAAATTTTATATATCTTTGCGTTTCACATGATTTTGAAACTTTTTTGTTGCGCCGTCTGTCTGTCTGTCTGTCTGTCTGTATGTCTGTCTGTCTGTCTGTCTGTCTGTCTGTCTGTCTGTCTGTCTGTCTGTGTGTCTGTATGTCTGTCTGTAACGACCAACGCGCATAACTCAAAAACTGCTTGGCCGATTTTAATGAAATTTGGTACCTAGGCTGGGTCTTGGGTCGAGATGGTCCCATTTAAAAATGAACAAAATCCACCGAACACAAACCAAATAAAAGGGTGGGGGTAGATTTCAAAAATTAGAGTTTATGTGAAAATATGGCGTGTGTGATATTAAACGAAAGGGAATTGAGTCTGCAGTTAAACAAAATACATTTTAATTTATTTAAAAAAAAAGGGTGGGGGTATATTTTAAAAATCAGAGTTTAAGTGAAAATATGGCGTGTGTGATATCAAACGAAAGGTAATTGAGTCAGGACTTTAACAAATACATTTTAGTTTTTGTTTTTTTTGTAAGGGTGGGGGTTTATTTCAAAAATTTGAGTTTAAGTCAAAACATGGCTTGTGTGGTATCAAACAAAAGGTAATTTAGTCTGGAGTTGAATAAAATATATTTCAGTTTTTAGTTATATTAGCTCACACGTACACTATAACTATAGTACCTAGTGTGAGCTTAGGGGCCCATATATTGGCAGAGTTTTTGAATAATTACCCAGCACAAAGTTTAATATCTATTTCAATAAAGTGTAAGTTAACTACCAACTCATGTTCTTTTAAAAGCTGTATCTTACTTTTTAAATATTTCACACTACCAGATAGATTACTATCTGTTAACAATATTATACAAATCAGTTTTTTAATATTGCGAGGGTGCGGAAGACATATTACCTTAGAATTGTAAATTGACGTGTATGCACTGGATGACTGGATAAACAAAGATGAAGCCAACATTAAAATGTATCTACCATATCTTCGATTCTCAGGTTACCTTTTCAAGAGACCTAATTGGTCAATAAGAAATGACAACTGAACACATTTTTTACTCTCACTATCGAAAATGTCACTAAGGATATCTATTACTTGATCAATTTTATCCAAGATCTTTTACCACTTCTTTCCCGTTTGCAACATATTAGGTTTCAGTTTTATAGTTGGACCGACAAGGAACAACACTAATTGCACATTCGCGGCATTGTTTATCTTATAGGTATTTTCTTTATAATTTACTCATTAGCCATTAATTATTTTAACGCAGCCCACTACAGTCTTTTTCGTGGGCTGCGTTATTTTAATAACTTTGATAAAATTCACATAATCGTGCCCGAATTAAAAAAAAAATCGACGTAAACAAACATACCAAAACTGAACACACACATGTTTTATAATGACAGCGGGCCGTGAGGCGTTTTTTTGTGGGACTCCTACGGTCACGTGATATTTCCGCGCCCGGGCCGGTCTTTCTCGTGGGCTGCGGTTAAAAGGTACTGGACACAAATTAAAAAACATATATTGCACACAGACTATCTAGGAATTAATATCGGATCGCAGATGCCAAAAGCTCTAATTTTGTCGAGCAACGGCCGACAGAAGTTAGAAGATAAAAAGCAACATTTTTAGTGCAACGACCGACAGGGGTTAAAGTTAAAAAATAAAAGCAGGATTTCTATAACATTTGGACACCATTTTTTTTTATTACATGGTGTCAAAGTTATTCTTTTTCATAATTTCTTTTAAAACCACGCTTTTTTTAATTATTTTTTGTTTAAATACTATTTATTTGCATCTTTCCGATTTATTTTGTTTTCTTTCTTTTGAATCTTTCTTTTTTTCTTGCTTTTGGCTTTTTACTGGAAGTTTTTTCTTTCTTTTATTGGTATCTCAGTACAGGACTATATATATATTTATCGGTTTCACAACGTTCTACGTCTTCCGATACCCAATCTCCACTCGTTTCTGTTTGCCCATAATTCATCATCTAGGCCTCTTATTCTTATTTCACTATCTATTCCTTCTCTCCAGCTTCTCCTCGGCCTTCCTCGTTTTCTTCGGCCAGTTGGTTTCCATTGTAATATTTGTTTAGGTAGTCTTCCATCATCCATTCTTTGTACATGTCCGTACCACACCAGTTGTTTTGTTCTTATATCATCCACTAGAGTACGTTCACCCACTGTCATAATTTCTCTTATTCTTTGATTGGTAACTCTTTCTCTTTTTGATTTCCCTGCTGCTCTTCTCCAATAGTCCATCTCCGTAGCGGAAAGCATTTTTTCTGTTCTATCTTTGATTGGCCATACTTCTGAGCCGTATGTAATAATACTTTTTACAATGGTGTTATATATAAGCTTTTTGTTATGTTTTGATATACTTTGGTCCCAAATTATTCCATTTAATAAAGTTATTGCTTTTCTTCCTTGTACGTTTCTATCTTTTATAGCTTTGTCTAGTGTTCCGTCAGCTGTAATTTTTAGACCCAAGTATTTATACTCATCACAGGACTGAATTCGCTGCCCAGTATTTAAGATTAGATCCTGTTTCTTTCCACCAATACACATATACTCTGTCTTATTGATATTAACCTCTAGTCCCCACTTATGGTACTCTTCTATTAGTTTTCGTGTCATATATTCGAGGTCGTCATAATCCTGAGCCACCACTATCTGATCATCGGCGAAACATAAAGTATACAAGGTGGTTTCATCCAACGGAATTCCCATGTTTTGGCATTTTCTCTTCCAGACTTTAAGGACCTGTTCCAAATATATCTTGAAGAGCGTAGGCGAGATACAGCAACCTTGTTTAAGACCTTTATTTACTTGAAAGCCTTTGGTTAGTTTTGCTTTTATTTTAACTTTTGCCTTACTATTGCGGTATAACTCTTTGATGGCCTTAATTAGTTGTACGCTTCTGTTTGTCTTTTCCAACGCTTTCCAAAGTAGATTTAGTGGTATGCTATCATATGCCTTCTGCAAATCTACGTAAAGCAGATGGAGCTCTTGTCCGTATGCCATTTTCTTTTCAATAACTTGGGTTATACAAAAGAGATGATCTGAAGTCGATCTACCCGCCCTGAAACCAGCTTGTTCTTCTGCCTCCATATCTTTATATTCGCTCTCCACTTTATTTCTTATTATTTTGCCATATATTCTGCTTAGCGTACTAGTTACAGATATACCTCTATAATTGTCACATATATCTTTCCTTCCTTTTTTTTGTGTAGTACAGGACTAAACGGGATTAAAAATGAATTATATTTATCCATTTAGGTTGTTACTGTGTGGGAATACGAAGCCAGAAAAAAAGCAACTAACATCAAACATAGTCTCTATGCACACACCGACGCAGTGACTTGTTTGGCGGCTAGTCCAGCATTCAACGTCATAGTGTCGGGGTCACGTGACTGTTCTGCTATTATTTGGGATCTGTCACGTGGTGTATTTGTCAGACAACTAAGAGGTAACGTTATGAAATCTTACAATAATCTGATTTAAAGACATTTGATACTTTCATTGCGGTCGTGTGAAAATTTACCTAGGCATGCTGAAATTATTTATTATTATTATTAACAATTTGCAATTTTTGTCGGAATCAAAGTTTTGACCAATACTAATATCTTTAATTTCACTTCTCGCGAATAATATAAAGCATTTGTACCAAGTTTATCAAATTCCGCATTTAAATCCAACAGCGAACGTCACTTTGTACGTTCGCTGCAATATCAATTAATTAAGTACAGTAGAACCCCGATTATCCGTGCTCCACGGGACCGAGGCACGGATAAGTGAAAAGCACGGATAATCCGAACATTCATTTATTACATGTACATACATATTCCCAAGTAACATTTCTTTATTTATAGCAGAAGCTAAAAGGTTGCCAGCGCCTTTCCTTAAAACCAATAGTTTCAATGTTTGGTCGCTAGCACGTTCCCGTTACCCTTATATACCCCTTAGACCTCCTAAATGGGACTCCCCAATTGGTGGTGGCAACCTATGTATTAAACTCACTATAAAACCATAAGAAATAAACTCCAGCTTCGCCCTCTAGCGGTTCCACCAGTATAGAACCTTTCAGAGCCTAAAGCTATTATGCCAGGTTCTAAAAGCAACTCAGAAACGTCCTCTATCCTATTATAAAACTAGATTTGGTAATTTGGTATCCTGGCGATTCTGTTGAATACCATAATACCTTTGAGTAAAGAGGTTTTCCTATAAAAGCTATGGCGATATTTTAGATTCACAATGGCCAAAAATGTCCCAAAATTATTTTATCACATAAAAATATACCGAGTTTGTCGTTTTGTTGATGATTAAATTGCCTGCCAGATTTATTTTTCTGATAAAATCGTATCTGAAAAGCTCTCAAAACAAGCGCGCCAGCTCAAGAATGCTTTTTAATAGTTTTTCAATAACAAAATAACAAATATTTAAAATAAAAAAAAATCATTTACACTATTCATTATTAAAAAAGTCTGTTTGGTTTACATAAATCAAAATTAAAGTAAAATTATTGTTAAAAACACTGCTAAAACGACTACATAAATATTTTCTCTTTACAATATTTTTTTAATAAATTTATATACGCCATTATGGTTTTATAGTGTTCACTTGGTTTTATTTGTTACTGTATCGCAACAAGGATTTTTGAGTGCCCTTATGAAACCAACAAAAAAGAACAAAGTAAACATAGTCAACATAACCTCACTTAAATTTTTTGTATTTGTTTTTAAAATGTTTAAAAGCGTATAATTCAACACTTTTAAATGTTTTTATCGTGCAATTTCGACACAATCGAGAGGGCTAGTGCAATGATATTCGTTGTGCCTACAGGTTGGAGGGCAACCTCTTATATTGGCCGTCTAAACAGGCCTTATCTAGGACTGGGTGTCCTACCCAGGAGGATGGAAACTCAACAATTATTAATTATTGGGCTTTAAATAATCAATCAATAGGTAGGTACCAATCTGTACCTAGGTATATCTATTATTTATACAAGAAATACCTAAAAAAAATAAAACACGAAAGTATTTACTTACTTCTGTTGGAACTCTTAAGAAAACAAGGTTTTATATGGCCGCCTATTTAAATAATATTTAATATACAGCTATGGGTAACTATAAATACAAAATAATTAAGTTTACCTTTAAAAAAAAACTCTTAAAAACCTTATGGAACCTAGGTTCTATATGGCCGCCTATCTAATCATATTTACTTTTAAACTACTGGTAACTATAAAAACAAAAGGATATAAGATAAACTTTTAGCTCTACTATAAAACACTTATGTGATGACCTAAAGTAATGAAAAAAACTAAATGAACAAAGTTTGTTTTTATTTCTTTTTAAAAACTTTAGGTAAAATGGTTTTATAAGACCATCTTTATAAATCAGAAATCAATAAAACCAAAGTATCTAAAAGGAACGAAGGAATATCAGTTTTATTATACTCCCTTTATAAATCACTTTTTGGTTGTATAACACCCCTTTAGGTAATTGGCAATATAAATTACCTTTATGTAGCCAAATTGATCCTAAAACCCATAAGAGCACCCTCTAAATAACTTAGGAACCAAATTAATAAAACCTTGAGTGGTAATAATGTTACTTGGGATTATGTATATATACTCAAAATATGACAGAAAAAAAAGATCCCATAAGTTCAAACTAAGTTTATAAGTATGTATTGCATAAAAAGATAACAGAACAAAAAATATAATTCTACATAAGGTTTTTGTCGAGTGATTTCCGATAACGCTATTTCGATAGAACTTCAAAAACACAATTTCGATGATGGGAAATCATAGCACGGATAATCCGCAGCCCGGATAATCCGGGCACGGATAATCGGGGTTCTACTGTAATAGTTTTTCGTGATTTTCTTGAGTTGTTGCAGATTTATGATAGACAAGTTTAATGACTCGATTCATATTTAAGTGAAAAAAAATTATACCAGTACACAACGAGAAAAATTAAGTGGCATAAGGGCATGTCAAAAATAAGAAAAATAAGATAATAAAAAGATTTACCCCAGGCTTGATTTGCCTGGTTAGCGAAAGGTCGCTGTTTAATGCTGCCAGTTATTTTTGTTTTTGTTTTATTTTGAATTTGTGAGAAAACCTAACCTTAAAGTTTGATTTGATATTTTTGGGCTTTCTGCAAAAACCTTCAAAAAAGAAAGTCCTGTTTGGGAAAAAATCCGATCAGGTGATAATTTCTCTCTTTGTTGAAAGTTATTTTCTTTTTGATCACCTGATCATTTTGGTAAAATCATGCGCGTTTTTTGCTCACGCTGGGAGTTTGAAGCGCCACCCTGTGTGTGACAGGGGAATGAAGAAATCACTTCCGACAAAAAACTGAAAGAAGTCACACGTGTTTTTGGGTTGAAGACCGAAATTCCAGTCGCAAGAAAGGGCCGCGGCCGCCAGTGATATTTTGGGACTGCTACAGAATTATAGAAGGTAAGCTTCTAGCGTGTTGCCGATTTTTTCCTTTGTTTTTTAGTTTAATAGACTCTGTTTTCCCAGGCGGGGCGAATTTAACTTTGGGGTTATTTTTTTTGGGATATCTCTAGTTTTTCACCCCTTCAGGGCTCAGATGTCTAAGAGGTGTCTACAAGGAGGGGTTTCACTGTAATTGAAAAAGACACCACAATGTATTTGTTGTATGACAAGCTGACGTAGAGTTATAATGGGGATTGTTCTCAGACAAAGCAGACAATTACTGGATAAACTGTATCTTTTCTCATAAGGATATTCATTTGTTAATGGGCGGTACATCTGCGGTACAGTGTTTGTCAGAGGTTTGTTGTTTAATGCTGCCAGTTATTTTTCTTTATTGTTTTATTTTGAATTTTTTGGAAAACCTAACCTTAAAGTTTGTTTTGATATTTTTGGGCTTTCTGCAAAAACCTTCAAAAAAGAAACTCCTTGTTTCGGAAAAAATTCCGATCAGGTGATAATTTCTCTCTTTAATGAAAGTTATTTTCTTTTTGATCACCTGATCATTTTGGCAAAAATCATGCGCGATTTGCACACGCTGGGAGTTTGAAGCGCCACCCTGTGTTTGGCAGGGGAATGAAGAACCACTTCCGACAAGACACTGAAAGAAGTCACACGTGTTTTAAGGTTAAGAACGAAATTCCAACCACAAGAAAAGCCGCGGCCGCGAGTGAAATTTTGGAACTGCTGCTGAATTGAAAGAAGGTAGCGTGTGTAGTCGATTTTTTCCTTTGTTTTTAGTTCAACAGACGTCTGTTTTCCCAGACGGGGCGAAGATAACTTTGGGGTAATTTTTTGTGATATCTCTAGTTTTCTCCCCTTCAGGGTAAAGCCGTTAAATTGGTCCTTGTGACCCGCGTCTAGTCGCTGGTTCAAATCTTTTTATTATCTTATTTTTCCCTTACCCTTATTATGTGAATGATCTTGACGTAAACTTTCCATCCGTACTATTCACATGATTTGCAGATGATACCAGCATAACTTTAGACAAAAAACTTTTACATGATCTGCAAGTTCTGCAAATGTTGACAAAACATTTAATATACTGTTTCAACCCAACAAAAAAGTTGGAGAACTCAATATTCTCATGGAAACTGGAAGTGTGACTACCCAAGCCGATATGGAGTTTCTGGGAGTACTCATTGATCAGGCTCTAGATTGGAAATGCCATATTTCAAAACAAAACAAATCTTTAAGCAGTGCCATCTATGCAATTAGGATCGCTAAACAGAATATTGGTGGGGACGTCGCAATAACTATTTATTATGCATACTTTTATAGCATTTTGGTGCGAGGAGTGCGTTTCTCCTTCAGAAACGTGCTGTTCGAGCGATATTTTCCCTTGACAGATTGCAATCATGTCGACAATATTTCAAAAAACACAAAATATTCACACTCACTAACCTTTACATTTATAGAATTGCTATTTTGTTATTTAGAGAAAGAGAAAATTTAAGAACTCACGCACGTATTCATAACTACCCTACAAGAAATAATGATGCTTTTGTTCTTCCAAACTTTAATTTAGAAGTTAATAGAAAAAGTTCCTATTATATGGGAATCAAAGTGTTAAATAGGTTGCCTCGTGATGTATTAAATAGTGAAAATGAAAACATATTCAAAAAAAAGCTAACAAATCTGCTACATACTCAGGTTTGTTATAACATAGATGAATTTTTTAACCATGAATTTTAACTTAAACTTTATTAGACACTGTAATTTTTAACCTGATATATTCTATTCTTAAGTTGTCCTAGGTATATTTGTGTGACCCAGCTTACTGTTTTATTATTTTGTTTTATTTTTTTAAATTTTTAGACTGTTTATGTGTATTACTTAGTTTGGGCATTTTAATTTTTAAGAAGTTAAAAAAATAATCTTTCCAGACAGCTTTTTAGAGCTTCTTTTGTACCTCTATTTTGTACAAGTTGGAATTAAATACTACTACTACTACTATGCCACTAAATTCCTCCTTCCTCGTTGTATAATTTATATCTAGGGCGCTAAAACGAACCTATATTTTATTTTGTCTTAGGACATGCTGGCCCAATTGCAGCAGTAGCTGTCAACGAACTGACGGGTGACATTGCAACCTGTGCTGCCACCTGGTTGCACGTTTGGAGTATTAACGGTGATCCGCTAACTGAAGTTAATACCTGTGTTGGTAAGTCGAACTGATAAATCCCTAAGTTGTGTGGGTAAATAATCTCAGCTGATTTTAGCCTGGTTTAGTTATAATCATTTCCAATTCATTTCCGTGGGTGCGGATTTATCCAAAGTTGTGAAAATTGGGCAAACACTTGAGTTATTCTTTTATTAGTAACTTGTTGGTTATATTTCTGTAGTTATCGTTTTAATAATTTTTTTGTTCGGTTGCGATTTACATTAAATGAACACCAATTACCCAAATTTTATAATAATTTATGTCTGTCTGTTTGCCTCTCTGTCTGTGGAGGGGTTTTAGGTGATAGAGGGGGGATTTAGTTACAAAAGTTTACAAAAAAACTCGTAAACTACATCAGCCAGCGAAATTTGATTTTATGCAGTTTTTTATTGAGAATATTGTATGGACGACTTCACTTGACTGCATGCCAAGTCGTATAAGTTTATTTATTTATTTATTAGCAGTAGTAAATACATTTTTAGTAAATACAATGATGTACTAATTCAACTAAAGAATATATCTTAACTAGTTAAACTAAATTAATTAAAAACGTAACTAATGATAGAAAGAAGGAAGAAAAAAAAATCCTAAGAAATATTACAACAATTGCTCTTGCTGCTATTTGTTCAAGGTAAAATGCTTTTCAATGGACTATATTTGCCTTAAAAGAGAAAAATAAAAAATATTAGATTCAGGAAAAAAATTTAAAATACCAAAAATTTTTTTGCAGGACGAGCTGACCGAATGCAACAAATATTATGCGTCGCATTTTCACAAGCTCACGATTGGGACCCACTCAATGTTATTATTACTGGATCCACAGATGGAGTAACCAGGGTAAGATGTTTGTTTAAATATATTTTTTTAAAATACATATGTTCCGTGTAGAATTAGAATACCCAATCACTACTACTACTATGTCGGCTTAAAACGTTGTCCGACGCTTATTTTCCACCTCCCTCGATCCTGACAATCATCTGTCAGGTTTTTTTGACTCATTGATCTTTGGATTGACTGTTGCCCTTCTAGTTTAGGATGCCCTCTTTTTCTGCGCCCTATTGGTTGCCATTCTAGGACCTGCTTTGGTAATCTGACGTCGTTCATCCGTTGTACATAGCCGTACCATATCAGTTGTCTTTTGGTGATGTCATCCGTTATGCTTCCCTGGATTTCCATTTTTTTCTTTTATGATCTCATTTTCTTCTTATTGCATTAATTTCGAAACTTTCCATTTTTGTTTTGTATTTTTCTGTTACGCGAGTTAGTCTATTCCATATAACAGCGTGCTTTTCACCATTGTTTCATATATGTTATATTTTACATTCTTTTTTATCTCTATAAAATAATGTTTTTTAGCTTACACATATAGCTATGGTGATCCTAATTTTTTCGAGAAAAAAAAAGTTGCTGATGATTTTCAAACTTTTTTATTGCGCCGTCTGTCTGTCTGTATGTCTGTCTGTCTGTCTGTATGTCTGTCTGTAACGACCAACGCGCATAACTCAAAAACCGCTCGGCCGATTTCAATGAAATTTGGAACAGGCTGGGTCTTGGGTCGAGATGGTCCCATTTAAAAATGAACAAAATCCACCGAACACAAACCAAATAAAAGGGTGGGGATAGATTTCAAAAATTAGAGTTGATGTGAAAATATGGCATGTGTGATATCAAACGAAAGGTAATTGAGTCTGCAGTTAAACAAAATACATTTTAATTTATTTTAAAAAAAGGGTGGGGGTATATTTTAAAAATTAGAGTTTAAGTGAAAATATGGCGTGTGTGATATCAAACGAAAGGTAATTGAGTCCAGAGTTTAACAAAATACATTTTAGTTTTTGTTTTTTTTAAGGGTTGGGGTAGATTTCAAAAATTTGAGTTTAAGTCAAAACATGGCTTGTGTGGTATCAAACAAAAGGTCATTTAGTCTGGAGTTGAATAAAATATATTTCAGTTTTTAGTTATATTAGCTCACACGTACACTATAACTATAGTAGCTAGTGTGAGCTTAGGGGCCCATATGTTGGCAGAGTATTTTTTATTATTATTAAATTCTTTATTTAGCATTTGCTAATTTACAAAAATGATAATAGAATTTAGGTAAAAATATAAACATAAAAAGTGGCAATGTCAATATAATATTTAAGCCTAAGTTGTATAATAAAGTACCAAGTACTATTTCTTGCACCTTTCTCAATGCTAGTATATTTGGAAACTACTTGAAAAGAAAAAAAGCAAACATACCATGCCGTTTTTTTATTATTTTTTTAGTTTTGTCCCAGAAAACAAAGGCAAAAATTTAATGAAAAAAAAATCGTACAACATTGAACTCTTACATAAATATTAAATCGATCTGTGTTATAGGGTTAAAAAATTAAAAATAAAAAGTTCTAATAATTTAGGTTGTTAAAAAAAAATATTTTTTTATGATGCAAAGACCCATTCTAAAAATTAAAAATAGCAAAATAATAATAAGTCAAATTGCTTCACAAACAAAAAAACAGAAACATACTCAAAAATAAAAAATAGTCATGAAACAAAATTAAAAAAAAAACAATAAAACGCAAATAATATAAAAAATAACAAAATAAAAAAGGTAAAAGACAGACTGCAATGCAAAGAATCATAGACTAGTAAACCTGTAAACAAAATAAACTGACACAAACTACAATCTTTCAAACTAAACAAATTTAAACTAACTGATGTCAATAAAAATAGGCCTATGCAATATAAATATTGCTTTTCTTTAGCAAATATTCTTTAAGTTTGGCTTTAAAAGTTTCTACAGAAAGAGCTACTTTTATTTCATTTGGCAATTCGTTAAACATCACAAATCCTTTATGAAAAACAGAGTTTTGTGCACTCGATGTATTTCTTCTATTTATATAAATGTCACGCTGCTGTCTTGTGTTATAGTTATCCAATAACCTTTTTTGCTTTTACTATTCTTTTTCCAGTTCTTTACAGTCTGTTCCTGTCTTATCAAATGTGAAACCCAAGTATACATACTCATTGTATAGAGATATTGTTCGTCCATTGTCTAGTTCTAACTCACTTGATTCGTGATTCGTTTCCGTACTCTATCTTGTCCACGTTCACTGTTAATCCCCACTTTTGGTATTTTTCCGTTAACTTTCTCACTATATGCTCCATGTCTTCTTTATCATTAGCTACAATTATGTGGTCGTCAGCGAACTGTAGTTTTTTAGAGCTACTGCGTTATATATATTCGGCCTTTACGAAACCCAGTTTGCTCTTGTTCTTCTTGTTCATGAAAATCATTCTCTATTATCAATTCCGGAATAAAGTAGAACACATTCATCTCAATAATTTGTTTTTAAGGCGGAGTTAACTTATAGTGTGATAATTAACTACAAAGGTATCAGATCCGTCATGGATTTAATTAATAATATTGCTTTTATTTGATATTTAATTTTTTTGGTTGGCAATTCGTTAAACATTACAAATCCTTTATGAAAAACAGAGTTTTGTGCACTCGATGTATTTCTTCTATTTATATAAATGTCACGCTGCTGTCTTGTGTTATAGTTATCCAATAACCTTTTTTGCTTTTACTATTCTTTTTCCAGTTCTTTACAGTCTGTTCCTGTCTTATCAAATGTGACACCCAAGTATACATACTCATTGTATGGAGATATTGTTTGTCCATTGTCTAGTTCTAACTCACTTGATTCGTTTCCGTACTCTATCTTGTCCACGTTCACTATTAATCCCCACTTTTGGTATTCTTCCGTTAACTTTCTCATTATATCATTAGCTAGAATTACGTGGTCGTCAGCGAACTGTAGTTTTTTAGAGCTACTGCGATATATATATTCGGCCTTCACGAAACCTAGTTTGTTCTTGTTCTTCTTGTTCATGAAAATCATTCTCTATTATCAATTCCGGAATAAAGTATAACACATTCATCTCAATAATTTGTTTTTAAGGCGGAGTTAACTTATAGTGTGATAATTAACTACAAAGGTATCAGATCCGTCATGGATTTAATTAATAATATTGCTTTTATTTGATATTTAATTTTTTTGGTTCGTTAGAAATATTTACAAAAATTTTGTAATATCTCAAAAATTGTACCGTTCTCAAAGTGCGCACTTTTCAAATGGAATTGGATACGGTTCAACATTAGGAAAATGCGTTTTTTACTATCGTTCTTCTCTTGAAATTTGAGTACAGCGTGTCCCATTTTCGATGGGATTAAATGGCAAACTCGGTTATTATTAAAGATATCGATTTTCTGATTGCACCTTACCGTGCTCTTTTTTGGAGCCCTTAAAAATGGTGTAATCAAATTTTTGCTATACCCCGTGGTTTCGCTAATATAGGGAGTTTTTGAAAAAATTACATTTTAATTAATTCCTTGTATCTCGCTTATTTTGCAAGATATTTTTATTCTGTAAAATCCTTTCTATGGCAACTTTTTTGGAGCAAAGTAATGACGTTGTCAATTTTTAAAAATATTGTTTAGTTTTTGAGATATGGTATTTACCATAAAAAAATTAAATACGGACCTGGATTTTTTTTATTACTACTTTGATTAGTTCCATGCTATTATTACCTTAAAATGATAAAACTTTAATATTTTTTTGATTTAAGGTTAAAAAAACTATTTAATATTTGAAAAAAAAATTATAGTCCGAACCTGGAAATTTCCAACGTAATTATAAATTAAAAATTGCAAGACACACTAGTTGAACGATTTTTAGTTTATCTGTTTTGAAATGATAATTAAAAGATTTATAAATAAAGTAAAAAACGTTAAAGCGTTACAAAAATAATATCATATTAATTATTTGATAACCGAACAGCAGGTCGTGAAATTTACAAAACAAAAGCGTGGAATTGACATTGTCATTTTACTTGTCATTTTTGTGAATGGCTTACAATTATTTTAAACTGGCTAGGAATCGACCATATCCAGATTTTGAAAAATGTGATATGTTTGACTGCTTCATTCAAGCAACAAAATCCGAATATTTAAATGGCAGAAATATTTTTATGCAAAATGCGTTAAGAAAAATTACTTAAAAATGCCAACAATGTCTTACACATAATGGTAATCAGAAAAATTAGTTATTTTTTATAATTTGTTTTTTTTTGTATTTTTCGTAGACTTTGTTTCAAATAAATCTGTAAATTTACGTAAAACCATTTTAATATGCTAAGTATCAAAACAGTTAAACTAAAAATTGTTTAACTAGCAATTTTTAGTTTATATTTATGTTGGAAATATCCAGGTTCGGACTAATTTTTTTTTAAAATATTAAATATATTTTTTTTACCTTAAAACAAAAAAAATTTAAATTTTTATTATTTTATACTTATACTAGCATGAAACCAATCAAAATAGTAATAAAACGAATCCAGGTCCGTATTTAATTTTTTTATGATAAATACCATATCTCAAAAACTAAACAATATTTTAAAAAATTAACAACGTCATTATTTTCTTCTAAAAAAGTTGTCATAAAAATGTTTTTACAAAATAAAAGTATCTCGCAAAATAAGCGAGATACAAGGGATTACTAAAAATACAATTTTTTCAGAAACTCCCTGTATTAGCGAAACTACGGGGTATAGCAAAAATCTGATTACGCCATTTTTAAGGGCTCAAAAAAAGAGCACGGTAAGGTGCAATCAGAAAATCGATATCTTTAATAATAACTGAGTTTCCCATTTTTTCCCATCGAAAATGGGACACGCTGTACACTAAAAGTGAAATTTAAGCTCACTGAAAGTGAAATCAGTTTTCTCTATCTCCTCTAGAAGTACCTAAAACCTTGCAAAAGTTATAAACCCTGACAAAGACATACCAAGACTTGTAACGATTCGATTTGTCCCTGCAGATGTGGTCGATAGACTATGTCCAAGTTCCCATTGAAGACGCCATGACTGGTTCAAAAGACAATTTGATTTCGAACACCAGAGACAAGCCCGAAGCTAAAGATCAAATATCGAATGAACCGATTAGGCCCGCGGCCATCCATCCCAAATTGGTTAAACAAATTCACATACCAAGCATCGACAGTGCTGGTAGTTTGGTGAAATCTGGCTCGGAAAGCAGTTTATCCGAAGATAGGGTAAGTAGGAACATAGAATTATTATTCGAATTATTATACATAGTACAGTGAAACCTCCTATAAGCGGACACTCACGATTTCGTCGATTTTGTCCGCTTATTGGAGGTGTCCGCTTATGAGAGAGAACTGCGAAATTTTACTATACAGGGTGTCCCAGAACTAATGGTACATAGTTAAACTGTAGATTCCCTGGGTCAAAATATTACGATTTAGCCACACTTACCTTAGTCCAAAAGTTCGTACTAACCGAGATACAGGGTGTTAAACTTTATTTTTTCAATTCGATTTTCTTTAATAACTTTTTTACTAATTAATATTTTTGCAAAAAATAACCAGCGTGTAATTTTTTTTGAAATTGGCAAGACGATTCCGTTGAAAAGTTTGATGTAAAATGTACAGGGTGTTCCTTGGACCACTACCATTGCATTAAAATCACTGTATTTTTTTTGTGCCTCGGTGTATACCAGTTTTTATGTAAAATAATGGTTTTTGCATCCTTTTTATGTAAAAAAGTTACTGTTTTAAAGTCGCTCAGAGCAACGGTTTTTGCGATTTTTGCATTTAAAGTTTTTATTGCATGTGAGTGAAATGCCTAATTTATGTATGATACTTTCTTCAATTCTTTCTACTAATGAATATTTGTGCAAAAACTAATCAGCAAGTAGGTTTTTCTGAAATTTGCAAGATGATTCCGTTGAAAAAGTTGATGTACAATGTACAGCGTGCTCTTTGGACCACTACCATTGCATTAAAATCATCAGTGTATTTTTTTGGTGCCTCGGGGTATACTTAAGCAGGTTTTTAAACAGAATATGATTTTAATTATTAAGTAATTTTACAAACAGTTCTGTAGTTTTAAGAAAGTTTGACAGAAAGACGCAGACAGCAACTTTATTGGATTTTATTGTTTTTTATTTTCAAAGCCTACTATAATAAACAATTTTAAATTTGATTTACTATTTGTCAATTTTAAAATTTGAACTTTGTTGCTGAGAGCGCCGTGGTTAAGAAATTTTATATTTTTTTTAATAAATAATAAAATATTACTTTTATTAATAATTATAATTTTCTTTCAAAACAATAAAAAAATAGTTGAATTAATAAAGTATACGTACTTACCATTTTTAAAAACATTAATACGAAGAAGTTTTCGTTCCTCATTTAAAACATCGCCCTACACAGTTGTAATAACGGACAATAACTTACAATTGTTTTAACACAGTTATGATAATTCAAGAACCATCCTGTATATTTTTTAACTTAATATTTGTTAAGAAAACATCCAATCTTAAAATGCTATAAAAAATTATTGACTATAGCTAATATGTATGAAGTAGATAAGAATTTAATCAAAAATCTTTTACGCATACAATAAAAACTTATAATTTAAATATCTTAAAAACCGTTGCTCTAAGCGACATCTAAACACTATAACTTTTTCACTTAAAAAAATATAAAAAAATAAATGTTTTTTATAGAATCTTGTACACACCGAGAAACAAAAAAGTTAGACCTATTTTAATGTAACGGTACCGAGCCAGAGAACACCCTGTATAATATTTTTTTTTACCAAAATTAAATTGTCCATGCACAAAAATCACCCAATTTTTTGTACAAAATTATTAATAAGTAGAAAGAATTGAAGAAAGTATCATACATAAATTAGGCAGATCACTCACATGCAATAAAAACTTTAAATGCAAAAAACTCAAAAACCGTTGTTCTGAGCGACTTTAAAACAGTATAACTTTTTTACATAAAAAGGATGGAAAAACCATTATTTTACATAAAAACTGGTATACACCGAGGCACAACAAAAATACACTGATTTTTATGCAATGGTCGTGGTCTAAGGAACACCCTGTACATTGTACATCAAATTTTTTAACGGAATCGTCTTGCCAGTTTAAAAAAAAACTTACACGCTGTTTAGTTTTTGCAAAACTATTAATTATTAAAAAAGTTATTAAAGAAAATCGAATTGAAAAAATAAAGTTTAACACCCTGTATCTCGGTTGGTACAAACTTTTGGACTAAGGTAAGTATGGCTAAATCGTAATATTTTGACCCAGGGAATCTACAGTTTAACTATGTACCATTAGTTCTGGGACACCCTGTATATATATATATATATATATATATATATATATATATATATATATATATATATATATGTATATATATATATTTAATATAACTGGATAGGCCTTTACATATATGCAAAGTGAGGCAAAAATATTGATATTTTTTGTAGAGAAGGCACGCTGCGCAGGAGCTGCAACCTTTCCTTTTTTAATTTTACTCTCCGATGATATTCTGTGGTTTTGAAAGTTCGCGGACGTTTGATTTTTAATTTATAACTGGATATATACTGCGATTAGGTACAAACAAAGTTTTTTAAATAATCAAAGCTACTTACTTAAAAAAAAAAACTACTTTTTACTTCTATAAAACTCGTTTTTACAAGCAACACATATTGTTCCCATTTTTTATTTTTGTTCAACAAAAACAATTTCAATAATATACTGACAGACACAATGACAACACAGATAGGCCAGTAGAATAATAATATTATAAGGTAAAAAAAAATATATTTACTAACAGGACTTAAAGCATTGGAAATTGTAAAGCGGTGACAAACGAAGTTAAAAAAAATAAATGCGTGAGCATGGGCGTTGCGGGTTAGGTTTTGGGGGTTAAAAAGTGACAGGGAATCGTAATATTGCGATTTACGGCGAAAGTTGACGTTGGAGAAAAAAGTAACATACAGAAAAGTTATAGGCCATAAAAATGTCTAAAACTTTTGTAAATTTCATTTTTTACATAACCTCAAAATATTCGAGAAAAATTAAAAAACCGTATTTTTTTTGTTTTTTTTTGCAAAAATAATGTCAGTTTAACAAAACTTGGTAAGAGTAAAGCTTTTTGGGTATTTTGTATACATAATATTTTACAAACAAAAAATTTTTGAAGTTTCTAAGATATTTGTTTTTCCGCTCAAAAAAAAGTATAGGGAAACCCATAAGACCAAAATAGCAAAACTTTGAAAATTCATATTTTACAAACTATACAGTTTATCAAAAAAGGCACCGAGTTGCAGTATTGTGGCATCATACAGATACGAAAAAACCACTGAGTGATTTGAGATTCCAAAACACGTCATTTAGCAATTTTTAGTATAGGGAAACCCATAAGACCAAAATGGCAAAATTTTGAAAATTCATATTTTGCAAACTGTACAGTTTATCAAAAAAAGCACCGAGTTGCAGTATTGTGGCGTCATACAGATACGAAAAAACTACTGAGTGAGTTGAGATTCCAAAAAACGTCATTTAGCGATTTTTAGTATAGGAAAACCCATATGACCAAAATGGCAAAACTTTGAAAATTCATATTTTACAAACTATACAGTTTATCAAAAAAAGCACGGAGTTGCAGTATTGTGGCGTCATACAGATACGAAAAAACCACTGAGTGAGTTGAGATTCCCAAAAACGTCATTTAGCGATTTTAATATAAAAGTGTGTGGCACCTCGCACATCACAGAAGCGTTACCTACCCTTAAGCACACGCTTTTATTGTAACAAATTGTGTTAAGCAAATTATATTATTTTATACTTTTTAGTACCTACATTTAAAAGCGTGTTTTTTTTTAGTTTTTTAAACTATAGTTTATTCATTAAATAACATATAAAACATGCTGATTCATTAACAATAACAAGTGTAATTGTTACAAATCTAAAGGACAAAAATATATCCAAGAACTAGGTTTATATTTAGTTGAATTAATATAATTACAGTTTAGAAAAATTTTTTAAATATAAAATACTACAGAAAATAATTTAATTTATGCCTTTTTGCAAGCAAACGGTCCTCCGTAACCGTTTATAATGTTGTCAGCTTTGCACCCAGGATCCTTACTATCTGAACTAAAAGCTTCTATAGACCTGTAAACAAAACAAAATATTAATATTTAAAATTTTTATCAGCTTTTTACCAGGTAAATATTTTTACTGACCACGCAGGAATAAATACAAATAAAATGATGGTTCTAACATAAGTTGGTGACACCGAGATTTTAGCTAAAAAGTCTGATGAACAATTTTTAGGTTATATTTCTTCCGTTCCTCTAATGCAGATTAGAATTGGTTTAATTGTTTTAGCTCACACTACTACTACTACACTATAGTACCCAGGTAGCAAGGTCACGTTTTTTAAACGTCAAAAACAGGTCATTTTTAATGACCATTGACGTCTCTAACCTGACGTGTAAATGACCTTTAAACGTTCAAAAGACACACCCAAAATGACGTCATTTTTAGATTTTTTAAAGACGTCAGCAATATGACGTATTTGGGAACAAATCAGAACATCAGACACACACACAGACATAAACCTATTTATGACTTTTTTTAAACTCGTTTAAATATATGAAATATTCCCTGCAGTTGAGAACACTGAAGGAAACTTAGACACAGAAGGTGACTCTTCTGTGACTTAGACCTGGAAGTACTGGAACAGGTACATCGGTGTTCGTCTGTGAGGTACAGATCAAAATAGACCTATACCTAGACTTACACATCTCCACCTTGAAGCGAAAGAAGCCTCGAAGTTTGTCTTGATTTAATATTTAATTTATTTTACATACGTACCCCCACATTCCGTATAAATCCGGTCAAGTACTGACTGGGGCACCATCTATGTAAGTATGAGTGTATGTCCCTTGGACAAAGTGTGCAGTGTGAGTAGTGACCAATATATGACGTTTTTTAGACGTCAAAAACTACACTACGAAAAGACGTCAAGTAACTAACGCCTTAAAGACAACATTTTTTAGTAGATGACCTGCTGGTCATCCAAATGACCACTTTTCGACGAAAAAAAACGTCATTTGATGACCCCTTGCTACCTGGGTAGTATGAGCTATTATGGTGATCCTAATTTTTTCAAATAAAAAAAAAGTTGCTCCGATTTAAAAAAAAATTATATATCTTTGCGTTTTAGATGATTTTGAAACTTTTTTGTCGCACCGTCTGTCTGTATGTCTGTCTGTAACGACCGACTAACGCGCATAAATTTGGTACCTAGGCTGGATCTTGGGTCAAGATGGTCCCATTTAAAAATGAACAAAATCCACCAAACACAAGTCAAATAAAGGGGTGAGGGTATATTTCAAAAATTAAAGTTTATGTGAAAATATGGCGTGTGTGATATCAAACGAAAGGTAATTTGGAGTTGAATGAAATATATTTTTTAGTTATATTGGCTCACACGTGAACTATAACTATATAGTACCTAGTATGAGCTTAGATGCGCTTATATTGGCAGAGTATTTTTTGTGTTGAAAGACCAGGTGATTAAAATATGACTTACCAATAAGTAGGTCTGCAGTCATTATTTTGGTAAGTCAGCCTCATTGTAGCTCTTACTGGCAGATTTGCTTTAGATTCCAACTGTTTCTGGATATATTTTTCACATTCATACCTAAAAAAAATAAAAATAAAAAAATTTTTAAATAAAAAAACACCCAACTGCTAAATTTACTTGTACTTACTAGTCGCAGTTGAGTACAAAATTGATAGGTATACCTATAATGTACGACATGCTTCAACTTTTAGTTTTGATGCCCAAAGCGCACTTACGAAATTATACAGTTTTGTATTTTCGTGAATCAGGTTACTGGGTAATTTTATACCCAACTGCGACTAGTAGGTTAAGTAAATTTAGCAGTGTTTTTTGAAAGAAGAATTGAGCAGGGGCGGCTAATGCATAAGGGCTGCAGAGCTGCAGAACCCCCAAAATTTTCACATTATTTGACTATTTTTCAGCCGCTGCTATTTTTCTAATATAATTATTTTATTTCTAAAATTATTGGAATAGCAGTATATTTTCGGTCCGGTGTTGGTATAGTAGACCTTCAAATCGCGTACGTGTGTTGAGTATGACGCCGCGCGCCGTCGCCGAAGGCCGCATTTTACAGTCGGTCAAATGAAGTTATTGGCATTGTTGCGCTGCTAAATTGCAACACAACGTAGCTGGGCGGCTAACGAGATCTGTGCTCGGCTAGGAACCCCTTCCTTCGCCCCGCACCGCACTTGCTCGTGGATTTAGATAGCGAAATCTAGGCAAAAATAGAGCTGCAAAACTTGCAGTTCCAGTACAATTCCGGGCGGGCGGGCTCAGCGTTGCGTGCTTGCAGGCGCATTTATTTATTTAGAAGACGCCAAACACATGAGCGGGAGGTTATGGTCGTGTTTGTTGTTTGTTCTTGTATAATTCTGTCACAATGAATGTGGTGGATAATTTAATTAATGTAAAAAAATTCTCTCTCTTTACTTATGAAGAAAAACTAAAACTGAAAGAAGAAGGACTGCCATTGCCCGATATTTTAATAGAAAAGTGTGGTTCAAGCCGGGGAAAATCGTATAAAAGGATTCTTACAAGAGAAATTTTTTACTTTTTATAATAGACACGTGATCTGGAGACTGTAAAAAATAGCATTTTTTTATACCCTATCGGCAAAACTCACAAACTTTACTGTCACGAACCGCCACTGGAATTGAGCCTTAAGTAAGTAATAAAAAGCCTTAGAGTAATAATAATATAAAGAGAAGAAGTCAACCGCGGCCCCGTGTAAATTTTCCCTATTCGTGGCGGTCATTCCTGAAAACTTAGAATCTGCAGAATCCCCGGCGATGGCAACATAGCTGCGTTACTGGAATCATCTCGAAAAAACCACACTGGGCTGAATTTTCACAATATTTTCAGAAACATAGCACTTCTTGTTTATTTTTACGTCCAACTAAGTTCTTTTTTACAAAAATAAAACTCAGCACACAGGAAAAAACACCAAAAATTCAATATGCCGAGTCCGCCGGCCAAGACAACACTGCATTTAATACAAACACATGTTACTGTCAGTGTCGACCTTAGAGCTTAGGAATATCTGGGCTAACCGTTCACGACTTGAGGACCCACCTAATTAAACTTGTTGCCATTATATAAGTGAAAAAATAATCTTTTGTTTGAAACTCGTAGACAATGATTGAGTAGAAATAAAACTTTGGACTTCCATTGTCTTTATCTGAGGGCACGGCAGTGCCTCGCCAAGTTCGCGCTGCCGTACCATCTTTTCTTGAAACATTTCAACCCATATTTGACCTATCTAAAACTCTACTTCGGAAAGAGCTACGAATCTCATACTTTGCACAGTCGTAGACCTTCATAGAGTTAACAACCCTCCAAGTTTCATGGACTTTTATAAAGTAGTAAAGTAGTTACGAAATTTCAAAAAACGTCGAAATTGCCACTCACTTACTCCTCTACAATAGGAAAAAGGATTCCTTTTTACCTGGGTATATAGTCCAAGTAGCTCAAAACGAAACCCGGCCCTGCTAACACGAAATCCGTAATATGATGTCATACACCTGTTGCCACGTCCTGAAAAAATTGGAAAAGGAGCCGTTCATAAATTATGTTATCAGATTGTAATAAGAAATACACAGCATAAAACGACGCGACGCGGGCTAGTAAGCGCATGACAAATTATCGCACGGTTTGAATAGCCTAACCAACTCAAAGCACTATATATTTTGGTAAGGTAAGAAGTTGAACCTTACTTATTATTTATAAAATTTTACAGAGGCAGAGGAGGCGGCAACAGCGGAACAGCTACATTGTTTACCAACAAATGAATGAATGACCGCCTAAACCGGGGCTACTACTTCTCTTTATATGTTATTACTCTGAGTAAAAAGCACTTACTATGCATTTACAATTCATTTAGCTTTACCCAAAAAGTACGTGTAGATTTTCTACGGACGCGAACAGTGTTACCTTCCATTGAGTGGTGGTAGGGGAGGAGAGAGGAAGGAGGGAACTAGTAAAATTCTGTCGAAAAAAATCTTAAAACGTGTGCCGAAAGAATTTTTGAAATCGCTCTAAACTTATGAAAGGTTTAGCTACAACTATTACTTATAAGGAGGGTGGGGAGTAGAGAGGGAGAGGAAGAGGGAAACTAGTAAAATGATGTTGGAAAAAAGTCTTCAAGCGTTTGCAGAAAGAACTTTTGAAATCGGTTTATATTTGTGAAAGTTATAGCTATAACTATTACTAATAAGGATGGCGGGGATAAAAGAGGGAGAGGCGGGGGGGGGGGGGTGACTAGTCAAATGGTGTAGGAAAAAAATCTGAGAGCGTATGCAGAAATAATTTTTGAAATCGCTCTATATTTGATAAAATTATGCGAATATGGTTTTTGAATAGGGTGGGGGGAATGACAGGAGGGGAGATGTGTGGGAGCAGGGAGGACTACAAAGTAACTAAATCAAATTAGAGGACATTTGCAATGGGTAATCAAAGAAATTTCAATAAAATCGCTGGAAATTTAGATAATTTGTATGCCTTAAAGCCTACATCATATGACAAAATGGCGTCTGAAGACCGCCATCTTGATTCCGGATTAAAAAAATATGGCCTATAACACCTTCGGGATCAGTAAAAATTTAACGACACTTTTTTTTGTCAAAATCGGTTCAGCCATTTAGCCTCTAGCGCGGCGACACAAACATACATATTTACATACATATCTCAAGCGAAAAACATTACCCTTCCTTTCGCCGTGCTGCAGTTCGGTAAAAAGTTTTGTTTTAATTTTTTGCCAGTGATCCTATGTTAAATTTTATAAATAATGCTTTTATCAGTATTTATACTCCACAACTTGATGATTTTATACTATTTTTTTTTCTTATATTGGTTAATAACAGGGTATTTGACAAATTTTAGAAAAGAGTTTAGAATGATACATAGATCCCTAATTTGCTACGCAAAATTATTAAAGTAGTATAATTTATCATGACTATATTTAAAATCTAGTTTTCTAATTTCCGATTTGAATTTTCCGCTAAAACGTTCATTTCTAGCATGGCGTTACAATGACGTCACAGCGCAGTAAACTCGCGAACAGATACTCGGCATTCAAGTGTTTATTTGTTTTTGGTCTGTTTCTTTTACTGTTTTTTATGTAAAAAAATGTCCTATAAGTGGTGTGTAGTGCCTTAGTGTTTGAATACTAGCATAAAAACACCTGAAAAACTAATTATTCATGTGCCTACAGCAGTAAAAGAACAGAAAAAGTGGCTAGAACTTGCTCGAAGAGACCCAAGGGCCTTATCTAATACATCTTCACTTTACATTTGTGAAGATCACTTTGATGTGAGCATAACTTAATTGTTTCTATTAATTTTTCTCACGTTGTCTATAATATATACAACTATTTCGTAAATGACGATGAAATTTTTGAGGTTATGTTTATTACAAGGGGTGAACATTATAATAAGCAGAATGGTGTACAAATTTTTAGGCGGTGCTAGGCAGTTATTAGGCAGGACTAGGGAATACCTCTAAATGCAGGATTAGGCAGTGCACATGCAGGCTAAATGTAGGACTGAGCAGTGCATATGCAAGACTAGGCAGTCATATTTGTTATGAAGGATTCTTTTGAAACAAGAAGAATTCTTTGAAGCAAAATGTATTTAGAATATTTTGTTTTAATAAAGCAATTTTTGATTGTTTCTTAATGCTTAAAATAAAAGTGATTGGGTATTTAATTGAATCTATTGTAAGGGGTATATACAAAAAAGCAAAACATATAACCTAACCTCATAATCTAAATGAGTAAAAGTAGGCGAAGAATATCGTAAAAACTTTCAGTTATATACAAAACAACTCATCGAATACTCACATCAACATTTTAACGTTTCTAACTTCTGCAGAACAAAAATCACTGTTGTTGGCAAAGAAGCCTGCCACCATAAAGGATATCAGCATTGGCAAGTTGGAGCTATCGGCTTTGGAGAATATGTTTTCCATTGAAAATGTTTTTTATAAACAAAACAAAAAATAAAATCTAATTTAAAACGATAATTCGCACTTTAAACCAAAGCAAACATTACCATCCATAAGAAAATAACACAGAAAATAGGTTTGCTCGAGGCGTTTACTGTTTTGTGACGTCACTCGCAGTTGATTGGTAGACCGCCTGTTTTGAATCACGTGGCTAATTGTTTTAATTCAATGCATTTATTTAATTAAAAGAACTATGAATTTGAGAAAAAATTAAACAAAAAAGTTTGTTTTTAGCATTCACAAAACCTAAAGAGATTTCTAAAAATAAATATATATTTATTTTTTACTACTGTCAAACACCCAACTCTTTAGAATTTCGAGTTCTTACCATCCTACTAGGATACTGTTTCTGTCATTCAGTCTCTTATTTACATTATCAGCTTGAGGTGCCAAGTTCCAAAACTCGGCTGGTCCACCGAATACTGATGCCAAAATGTGTCCCTTTTGGTCACCCGGTCGTTGGTTGAGTTCGTCCATCCGTTTCGTAAATTTGCTAAAAAAAATTTACAAATTATTTATTTTTAGTTTTTCTTAACAGTATTTTATGGAGCAGAGAGATAAAAAAGAATGTAAAATTTAACATATATGAAACAATGGTCAAAAGCACGCTGTTGTATGGAATAGAGACTTGTCGCGTAACAGAAAAATACAAAATAAAAATGGAAAGTGTCGACATTGATGCAATAAGAAGATCAATGAGAATATCTAGAATAGATCACATAAGAAATGAGATCATAAAAGAAAGAATGGGAATCGAGGGAAGCATAACGGATGACATCACTAGAAGGCAACTGATATGGTACAGCCATGTACAACGGATGAACGACGAAAGATTACCAAAGCAGGTCCTAGAATGGCAACCAATAGGGCGCAGAAAAAGAGGGCGTCCTAAACTAGAATGGCAACAGTCAATCGAAAGATCAGTGAGTCAAAAAAATCTGACAGAGGATGATTGTCAAGATCGAAGGAGGTGGAGAATAGGCGTCGGACAACGTAGAAAAACGTTCTAAACCGACATAGTAGTAGAAGTTTTTCTATGGTGAATCACACGGGACCACCTGTTTACACCGTGTCGTTTAAAATATTAAGTTGTTGGTGAATTTGTAGTCTCTCGTATGAAAAATACAGGGTGTTTCCATATATTTCAACCAAAGTCTATTGCTCGTAATATAAAATTTAGCAAAAACGTTTAACTGCAAAAGTTTTAACGTTTATCTAGTTCAACTGAAATTCATCGTCTTCTTGATGAAAAAAATTATTATATACTGTAAAAATTATTGGCTTTAAACTTAAAAAACAAACATATTGGTAAATGATTGGTACGTATTTGTATGTTTATGTATTTCTTTTTGTTTTTTTTTTTACTTTATTATTTATATAATTAAACTTTGTATAAAATTTATTCTTTTATTTTTTTTTTGTTTACATGGTAATTTTCTATTTATTCTCGTATAATACTATGCATGAATTTTTAGGTTTATTGTTTAGTTAGGCGACTGTTCTGTACGTTTTCCGATTTTTATAGCCCAAGCGCGAGATTACTCTTGTGGGTAAAACCGTATTTATTGTATTGAATGTTTTATTAGTTACCAAGATATATACAGTGAAACCTCCTATAAGCAGACACTCACGGTTTCGTCGATTTTGTCCGCTTATTGGAGGTGTCCGCTTATGGGAGAGAACTACAAAATTTTAATATATATTTATTGACAATTTCCGCTGCTTGAGTTTTTCCGATATTAAATTTTTTTCTCTTGAATATCTTTACAACCGTGTAAAAATTTCGAACATCCATAGATTAGTTTTTGAGATATTTGCTTTCAAATTTTCAAATTTTACATGGAATAATAAAATAAAAATTAAATCCGAAAAATATAAAATTCTGATAAAATTTTTATTTTATCAGTCCATGTTAAATTTGGAAGTTTGAAGGCAATTATCTCAAACACTAATAGATAGATTTTTGAAATTTTTACACGGTTGTAAAGGCATTTAAGAGGCCATAACAAGGTATCACTAGACCCACTTTCCCTATTCAAAATATAGGGGTAAAGTATACCCCTCGAAGATGATGAGTACTACAAAAATTTCAAGATAGCCAAAAGGTGTCCCCCTCGCAAACAAAATCGACGTGTCCGAGCGTTTCTCCACACAAAAAATACCAAAAAACACGTCTGTTACCTTTTAGTTAGAACACCCTGTATAATAAACTCAAAGTGAATAGATCTTTTTTTTATTATTTAAAAATACATGGTATTATATTCAGGTTTTAAAAATGCTACACTTTTAAAGCGTCTGGACCAACTGTCAACATTATGATCTATTTTTGGATTCAGAAAAATAAGATCTCTTTTGTTTTAAGTAGAATATGTAATTCCTCTCCGTTAGAGTTTTACCATGCATGTGTTTTTCTTTTATGTTGCTGCATCAATTTGTTTTGTTAGATTTCCTGGCGCTTTAGGAGAAACCCTTCAACTTTTTATTTTACACTTTTTCTTCTATCACTTATGTTAAGCGCTGTAGACCTTGGTTGAGATATACGGAAACACCCTGTACGCTAAAAAATATGTTTATTTTTTTTTCAGTTTATTAAAGGGTTGCCCGGAATATAAGCAAGTGTTATATAGAGACAGCGAGAAAATAATTATTCTCTTTAATAAGTCACTTGACAATGCTTGATACTGAGTTTAAGAAATTTGTAGTTTAGTATCATCGCTCTGTTATTAGTTTTTATTTGAAGTCGATATCTAATTCCATTAGCAAAGAGGGGAATTTTTTTTTCGTCCGCACTGTATGTGTGGTCCTCTTAAAAAATCGGTAATTCTATACTTCTGGCACATAAACAATATGTTACCTGGAACCAAAATCAGTCCTTTTCCCAGTATACTTGTCATACAAGACGGCACTGACAGACATAGTGACATCAGTCGAACGTCCGTTACAACATGTGTGTGGGCCTGTTACTACTGTAGCCTTGTTTTTGCCTATTAGTTGATAATCATTGGATGCAGCTAGAGCTGACCAGATTTGCACTAGTAAGAGGATGGCAAGTTTCGATAATGCTTTGTCCATTTTGTATCTATAAGCAGTAAATTATTTCTGAATTATTATAAGTTCAGTTGACAACCTTTGGTAAACATAATTACTTTAAGTCTTACAGAATTAATTCCCATTTCTCTAACCAAACAGACCGAGAGATGGTCAAACTGAATACAATCGAACCTTCTGCGTCTGCGCCTTGTATATTAGTCTACTTTCAGCTTACGTTTACCTCTTTTGAAAGCGATTATCGACCCACTTTAAAAAATGTCGCCTTTTCATAATAAAAACCAAACAATCATATTTTTTTGGATGGGCTGCTCAAACAAAACTAAAATTTCACAAGAATAGTCAAGTATATTGCGGTTAAAGTATTTGGCGGCAAAGTCCATTTGTCGTTATAGTTTTTGCAAAGTCAGTTGAACAAAGATAAAAGCCGAACATCGGCATATCCTTTAAAGAAAGTGACATGGGCGGCGGTAGATATTTCATTTAATTATGGCGTAAACTAAAGAAATAAAAATAGATAATAAAACTTTCTATTCCTACACCTACAGAAACGACACTGATTTATTTTCTAACTCTGCATACTGCCGACTAAAGGAGTCCCGAAAAAAACACCTGAAAGCAATTAAAAGCGAATCTCAAAAAAATCTGCCAATCAGGTGCCGTCCATCCACCTGGGCTGAGTGGTCGGAAAACAAATACTTTGTGCTCGGACCGCAAAGAGCCGCGCCTTTTCTCTCTCGTCAATTGAGTCATCTTGGAAGATTTACATTTTATTGATTGTTATGTTGTCCGCTGGCTTTGCGTTAAGTTGCACCTTTTAAAACGCTTGATTATACATATTTTAACTTATTCTAATTGGGTTTGTACTTAGAGAACAAGCATAAAGTTTTGACCATAAAATAGAGTGATTAACGCTATCGAAGGTTTTTATAGTCTACGAAAAGTTTATAGATTTTGCTTCTTGCTAGGCGAAACCGAACCAAACCAAACTAACCACGAGACTTTCTGAACCCTGATGGACTTTCTGGAAGTAGTTTCTTGCTTTCGATATGAGAGCTGATATATTATGAACTATTTGTGTATATAATTTTGACTTTCACCTATGCCATCCAAAATTGAGATATATAGCGTCCCATAAGTAATAAACAAAGCAAAACTTTAGATTGTTTGGGTAGATTTGGCCAAACTTACCTATTTTAAAAGTTGATGATAACTGAGACACAGAGTATCTAAGACATTTATTTATTTTATGTCTGGTCTTTTCTGGTAAAAAGTATATTATTCCAAATGAAGTCCTAACTTTGACTTTTGACAGCGTAAATCGGGAGGGAATGATGTAGAGAGATTTAACTACTTTGGGAATTCCCTCAAAGCACATTAAGCTTATCAACGCTTTTATGCAGCATACCAAAGATGTAGTAAAAATAAATAACCAGTTCTCGGAGCCATTATGTGTAATAACTTTAGAAGTAAAACAAGGTGATGCCTTATCTTCACTACTGTTTAGTCTGGCCCTTGAAGCTTCTGTTAGAATAATTGACACAAGCGTATATATTGGCACCAAATCAACGCAAATGGATGGTATTGGTGTTCATAGTAAAAACCAAATATGTTTGACCGAAGCTGTAACAGTTCTTGATATAGAAGCCGAAAAAGAATACTGAAAATACATGTGTTAAAAACTATATATGTACATTAACTTCGCAAAAAACAACGATTTTCATAATATTCAGGCTCTTGTTTATAGTTTTGAGCAAGAGAAAAGCAAACATTCTTGGGAGCACGCATAAATAAAGAAAACTCTTTTAAAGACGAAATAAACCAGAGAATAATCAACGGAAACAAAGTATTTTACGCTTACTAAAAACTCCTTAAGTCAAGGATTCTAACGAGACCTCTAAAACAAAAAATCTACACTAAAATAGTTATGGGTGGCAATTCTGGACCCTGACGATAGCAAATGAAGAGTAACTAAAAATATTGCTTTTTTTTTTCTTTTGTATGATCTTTGGACAAGTGCAAACATAGGATAATAAGCGGATATGGATGAATTAGACAAATAATAGATGGCGCAAACATCTTGAGATTCATTAAAAGTAGAAGATTGGCTTGGTTGAAAATCTTTGTAAAAAATTGAGACGAGCCTGCTATGCGATTCGAGTGCTCGTCAAAGCCTTTCACAAACATGTATCCTTAAAATCAATATATTATGGAATTTTTTACTAAAATATCAAATACGGAGTACTTTTATGGGGTGCCAGTAGTAGTATGGATAGTGTGTTTAAAATGCAAAAAAGAGTAATAAGAATCATGTTTGGACTGACAACGCAAACAAGCTGCCGTCAAACTTTCAAAAATATTATTAAACATTGTATATTTTTAATTTTTAAATTCTACCCCTATGCTGAACTACAAACCTATGGTTAGCATTAAAAATTGTTATAAACGATAAGTCTTTCTACAAAAACTTTAAATTAATATTATACCTATATAATTTTTAAGACAAAAATATTTTTTAAATTCATGTTTTAAGATTTTTTAAGTGTATGACTCCATGTATCTGTACAGGGTGTCCCAAATTGGTAACTTTTAAGGGGTTTAAGGTACTTCTAAGGGAGACAGAGAAAAACTGACCACGCATTGCGCGGCTCAAATTTCAAGAGAAGACTTATAGTGAAAACCGCATTTTGAAATATCGTCTCGTCTTTGAGCTACGGGGGCTTTTTGAAAAGTCTGCATTTTGGAAGGGGGTCTATAACTTCGTTATTAATGGAAATTTTGATTTAGAGTAAATTGCAGTTTTATAGACTTTGTAACGAGGAATTCACCCGTTAAATTAAGTTTTAACTGTCACTTTGAGTTTTTGAGATATGACATAAAGTTGCATTTTTTCTTATGGAATGGCCTATATTTTAATTAATTTTCGAATTCGTCATTGAATTCTTTTCAAAATGATGTATCATATGTCATAGTTTGATTGTGCGGTTTCGGAGATAATTAAAGTTTTTTATTTTTGTATAGTGTGCATTGAATGACGTCATTCGCCATTGACGTGAAAGCCTTGCGGTCAAATCTTACTTCAATGCTCCTATAGTTTTGTTGTCTTATACTATGCAAATCAAGCTGGCCTTGCGCCTTGGCGTTTTGTCATTGTTTTCAATTGTTTAAACAATTTGACATTACGCTTTTATATGAAATTATTTTGCACAAAAGCGTTTTCATTTTATTTTGAAATATGTATCATTTTTGTTACTTTTTATAACTAGGCTTTGAGGGCCGTCAGCTGAATTATAATTTTTCCAAACCAGGCTTACTATATTTTTGACTGTGTAAAATAATAAAAATACTGGAGTGCCTTGACCTTCCTCAGCAGGAAATCATAGCGCACTTGAAATAAGTGAAAAAGCTGAATATCTCCCAAACTGCTCAATCAAACTATGACATATGATACATCAATTTGAAAAGAATTCAATGACGAATTCGAAAATTAATTAAAATATAGGCCATTCCATAAGAAAAAATGCAACTTTATGTCATATCTCAAAAACTAAAAGTGACAGTTAAAATTTAATTTAGCGGGTGAATTCCTCGTGACAAAGTCTATAAAACTGCAATTTACTCTAAATCAAAATTTCCATTAATAACGAAGTTATCGACCCCCTTCCAAAATGCAGACTTTTCAAAAAGCCCCCGTAGCTCAAAGACGAGACGATATTTCAAAATGCAGTTTTCACTATAAGTCTTCTCTTGAAATTTGAGCCTCGCAATGCGTGGTCAGTTTTTCTCTGTCTCCGCTAGAAGTACCTTAAACCCCCTAAAAGTGCCCAATTTGGGACACCCTGTACATGTGTATGAATATTATGGTAATAAAGATCTATCTATCTATCTATCTATCCTGTACAGATAATGGATGTGACAAAAACACCAAAAAAATTATAAACTAGAGAGCACGAAGGAGAATTACATCAAGAATCTGAAAATAAGAAGGTAGCGAAGGGTCGTACTAGAGAGGGCAGAATGGAGAGCTTTGTAATCAGGCTAAAACATACCAGGGGTTGTTATATTACCTGAAGAAGAAGTCGTAACCTTTTATATCTCTGTATTTTATTTTTATGTTTACTCTGACAACTGTTTCTTATAAATTTTTTTGATGAACCGGCTTAGGGAAAAAGATGTAGTCAAGGGCGTATCCAGAGGGGGCAAAGAGGGTAGCTGCCCTCCTTTTTCTTACCAGCTTTCTTAAAAATAGACAATGGAATTCAAATAGATTATGAATTTGCTTCCTTAAGTTAAGAAGGCAATTGAATTTAGAAAACTTGCTCCCTTCTGCTTTGAGCTGGATACTCCCTAGGATGTGGTTTTATATTTCTTGGTCCATCGGTAGGACCCCTAATAACCAGCTTTCAGAAAATGGTTATCATATCAAAAGAATTCAATTTTATTTTACTTATTTGAACCATATACTGTAACGACGTTGTAAGCGCCAAATACTGTTTTTTTGAAAAATAAAAAAAACGTTTTATTTTTAATTGCGTAGATATGTAAAGTGTTTATAAGTCTAATATGGTTGACTTTAGGTTGTATAATATTAATTTAGGTATTATTGCCTTAGATGTATAAAGGATAGGGTTTTATGAACTTAGTTGTTATATTTTAATAAAACAACGTTTTGATCAGGATAAAAGGTGCCACTTTTATACCTTAGTATAAAGTATATTTTAGTAATGCTGACTTTGACAACTGTTTATTTTTTATCTTTCGAATGAACTGGCTTACACTAATTTTTCGGGCAAATATGTTTTGTTTTTCATAAGGGAGAACCCCTAATCAACCCCATTTAGCCATTTTTTTTTCTTATGAATAGCTTACCTTAATATTTGTTTATAGTTTTTTTATAAAATTTTGACTACACAAAAAAAATTACAAATTTAGAGTAAATAACGAAGATTTATGATATTACACCTAGTTTTTAATGCTTTAAGTACTGACAAGAAGTACGTGCTTATTATAAATATAGTGCAGTATTTATTTGTTATTTAAATTTTTTTAATGTGCTCTTTGTGTACAGGGTGCTAGCATTCTTTAAACCATATTTTAACTTTCTTGATTGTAGTAAAATATAATAATAATTATAAATAAATTGGCAAAAAAATTTTTTTAAGTCACAAGCTTTTATAAAATGCACTAAAAATTAAAAAATAATTTTCTAACATTCTAATATTATCATAATAATAAAAGCGATGGCCGACTGATGAAAATTTTGACGATGTTAGCACGATAAGATATCCGTATCAATTAAATATCACTATTTGCAAGAATCAATCTAGCAGAAAAATGCAGAGGTACCAAACCCACCCAACCCGACCTAAGATACCCCAGCAATTCTCTGACATAGGTATGGCAATGGCATAACATTGCGGCACATCAAACATATCTTTGATGACCTGCTATGTTGAATATTCTTTAAGTGTTTAGATCACAAATTTAGATTAACGTATGCTTTAAATTGCGGCCATCGCTTTTATTATTATGATAATATTAGAATGTTAGAAAATTATTTTTTAATTTTTAGTGCATTTTATAAAAGCTTGTGACTTAAAAAAAAAATTTACCAATTTATTTTCTACTTTTTAGTCTCAGCTATCTATTCTATTAAATGAAAATATTTGTTCAATAATAGAACAGAAGAGTTTATTCTAGATTCTAATGAAATCGCTGATCGTGAGTTGTTTGGAAACTCATTTTTCTATTGGGGGTAGGAGAGGGTGGGGGTAGAGGTAGAAATATATTTTTTGTTTGGGCTGTATTGCCATCGGACCTTTATGCATATACCAAATTTTATAAAGTCATTTGAAGTGAAGTGTGTCAAAAACGCATTTTTTATGGAAGGGGGTGGGGGGTAGGGGTGGGAGGACATTTTTTCATTATTGTTGTATTGTCATCGGACCACTATATGTATGCCAAATTTCATCCAAGTCGGATAATGGGAAGTGTGTCAAAAACACATTTTTCTATAGATGGGGGTAGGGGTAGGAGTGGTAGGAATTTTTTTTTCAATGTTGTATTGTCATCGGACCACTATGTGAATACCAAATTTCATCCAAATCGGATAATGGGAAGGGTGTCAAAAACGCATTTTCTATGGAAGGGGGTGGGGGTAGGGGTGGGAGGATATTTTTTTCTTAATATTGTATTTTCATCGGACCACTATGTGTATACCAAATTTTATCCAAATCGGATAACGGGAAGTGTGTCAAAAACACATTTTTCTATAGAAGGGGTGGGGGTAGGGGTGGGAGGATATTTTTTTCTTAATGTTGTATTGTCATGGGACCACTATGTGTGTACCATATTTCATCCAAATCGGATAATGGGAAGTGTGTCAAAAACGCTTCATAAGATTTGATAGATAGTAGTTAGATAGTTAGATAGTTAGACAGAACATCTGAAGTTAAATAAAATCTTGTAATAAAAAAAAGAGGAACAGTAAATGTTTGACTCCGTTAACTGAGTGTTCATATTTTCTTTAAATCGCGGTTATCATAAAAGCTATCTCAGCTGGACCTCTTTCTTGTCTTCCATCATTATCTCTATTATCCAGGGGAGATAAATATGAAGTAAAATACTTTTTTTGTGAGCGAAACTTCAGCTGTAACATCTGTCAAGGCCAATAATAATTTAAACTTTTATATTACGAGGGAATGTCAATTCTTCTTTTGTGTATGCGATTTGACGAGAAAAACTTATTATGCTGAGTTTAAAAAAAAATTTTTGGAATTTATATTTTCTATCAATTTTCTAATATTTTTTTCAAATCATCGTTCACAATATTTGTACGCTTTGTTGTGCATGGCTGTCTCTGGCTTGATATAAAAGGATGTGATGTTAAAAGCAAAGCAGTCATAACATCTTGATTGTTGTGGACTCTTGCATTTTTAGCTCACACATATACTATACTATAGTAGTGTGAGCTATGGTGATCCTAATTTTTTCGAGAAAAAAAAAGTTGCTCCGATTTCAAAAATTTTTATATATCTTTGCGTTTCAGATGATTTTGAAACTTTTTTGTTGCGCCGTCTGTCTGTCTGTCTGTATGTCTGTCTGTCTGTATGTCTGTAACGACCAACGCGCATAACTCAAAAACCGCCTGGCCGATTTTAATGAAATTTGGTACCTAGACTGGGTCTTGGGTCGAGATGGTCCCATTTAAAAATGAACAAAATCCACCGAACAGAAACCAAATAAAAGGGTGGGGGTAGATTTAAAAAATTAGAGTTTATGTGAAAATATGGCGTGTGTGATATCAATCGAAAGGTAATTGAGTCTGGAGTTAAACAAAATACATTTTAATTTATTTAAAAAAAGGGTGGGGGTATATTTAAAAAATTAGAGTTTAAGTGAAAATATGGCGTGTGTTATATCAAACGAAAGGTAGTTGAGTCCGGAGTTTAACAAAATACATTTTAGTTTATGTTTTTTTTAAGGGTGGGGGTATATTTCAAAAATTTGAGTTTATGTCAAAACATGGCTTGTGTGGTATCAAACAAAAGGTAATTTAAACTGGAGTTGAATAAAAGATATTTCAGTTTTTAGTTATATTAGCTCACACGTACACTATAACTATAGTACCTAGTTTGGGCTTAGGGGCCCATATATTGGCAGAGTATTTCTTAAGTGGCTTAGTCGATATTTGCGGGCTTCTTTGTGCCTTGCCTCCAATGCATCTTTGGTTAATTGCCCTATAGGTATATCAAACAACGAAATGATATCAACTGGTGAATGGTAGGGGGCATGTAAAATCAGCCATACAATTCAAGATATTTATTTTTCGTTTTCTTTAGTAAAATATGAAAATTATTAACTGTACAAAGAATTATTTAAAAAGAAAATTATTCAAACAATAAAAATTTTTTTTTATAAAATATTGGGTCTGATACATCATTTTAAAAAAATAACGCTGATCTCAAAAATTAAATAAGTAGAGGGTTACCCTATAAGATAAATAACAACTTTATGCAATATCTCAAAAACTAAAAGAGATAAATAATAACCATTTACGTGTGTCAATTCCTCAAAAAAAGATCTATAAGAAAGCTCTTTACCCGAAAACATAATTTTACGTTTTGTTACTCCCTTCCTACGACATATAAATGCACGCCACTGTTATCAAAAGGTACTTTCAGTAAGAAAATCTTAGTTTTTATTTTCATAAATTTAAAAAAAAAATGTAAACTTTTTTAGGCGCATTTAGCAGTTTTTGTGGGTAGTGAATTGAACTGAGCCATCAGGCTCGGCTATGTAACGCTCATTCGGGTGAAATCGGCTCGAGTCGACTTACTGTGAGAAAGATTCAGCGAGCGATATGATGATGCAGATGAAGGCCAGTACACAGAAGAGTTCGGTTCGGTCCGCTTTGCAGAATATGTTATGGGCCAGTATTATTAATTTCGCCTTGTTGAAGTTTACACTTTTGCCGTGTGGTCCTAAGCACACACAATAATTTTTTTATTAATTTTTGCCGCTTTGAAACCTACTTACCAACTCTGGTATCAAGAGATCAGGAATAGTATATCATATAGATACCTTCATTTTGGTGCTTAGGTGAATGTCAATAATTTCTGACAATTTTTGTCTACATTGTTCTGCATTACTTGTCGCTTTTTGGTTAACATTTCTAACATCAGCTTTTGCTGTAATATTCTCGTAAATTTAGTGCGGAAAGTATAAGTTTTTGTTTATTACTATGCAATAAATTTAGGCCTAAGTGCGTTCTATTGATATATTGGCAGATTTACCAACAATATTTAATTTGATTCAGCACTGTATCACTAGTGATTTAACGCTTGGGAAAAAACCGGAAAAAATTGGAAAAAAACTCGTTTTTTACCAGAAAAATTGAGAAACCACAAATTATATTTATAGAAGCACAAATAGCTCAAATAAACGTAAATTAGTCAAAATCAAATAACATTTATTTTCATATAATATAAAAATAACGTTAGTTTCAAGTTTTTAAACAAAATAAATGTAAAAAAATATTAAAAATTAAACTAAATTATCATTTTAAAAAACAAAAACATTATTTGGCAAAAAACTAAGAGGAAGATTATATAAATTATATTATTAAATATTATTATACATTTTTATGAGGCTTATATGGGCTAACTTCCTTATCAAAGTACTCTGCACTGATTTTTAACACAAGTTCAATTTTTCCGTTTTTTTCCAGAAAAAAACCCGGTTTTTTTCCATGACTCAATTTTTCCGGAAATTTTAAATCTCTACTTCACACCGATCACTTGCAAAACAAAACAACATAGGGTTAAAATTTTGACATGTAAATCCCTATGATGTATGCTAAAAAAAATCATATATATCATGTATATAACTCTAGATTTCTGGCCGCCTAACTGGTTGTTAAAAAATTGATCACCCTGTTTTCTGTTTGGGTTTTGCCAAAGTGCTGCTGTTTATTTATATTATCAGCATATTATTAATTTTTCTTGCGTACGTATTTGCATTTTTACATGAATGCAATATACAGGGTGTCTCACCTAAAAGGTAACACAGGTGTTTTTGAGTATTTTTCGTGCGAATTTGGAGAAACGCTCGGATTTTGTTTGCGAGGGAGGAGGACACTTTTTGGCTTTCTTGAAAGTTTTGTAGCACGCACCATCTTCACAGGGTATACTTTACCCCTATATTTTCAATAGGGAAAGTGGGTCTAGTGATACCTTGTTTTGAAGTTATTTTGAATATCTTTACAACTGTGTAAAAATTTTGAAAATCCATCGATTACTTTTTGAGATATTTGCTTTCAAATTTTCAAATTTAACATGAAGTGATAAAATAAGAATTTAATTCGAAAAATATAAAATTCCAAATTAATTTTTATTTTATCAGTTCATGTTAAATTTGTTAAAGTTTGAAGGCAATTTTCTTAAAAACTATTGGATAGATTTTTGAAATTTCTACACGGTTGTAAAGACATTCAAAAGGCCTATTTAAAATATAGGGGTAAACTATACCCCTTAAAGGGGGTGCGTGCTACAAAAAATTCAAAATAGCCAAAAAATGTCCCCCTCGCAAACCAAATCGACGTGTCCGAGCGTTTCTTCAAATTCGCACGAAAAATATCCAAACACACCTCTGTTACCTTTTAGTTGGGACATCCTGTATTATGTGATACCTACTTAATAATACGTACATAATGCATTTGTTGGGTTAATCCGTATTTATTTATCTATTTTATAATTAATTATTTGAGAACCACATTATGTTTATTAATTATTTTAAATATTTATGTTAAATAAATGTTGGTATAAACGGGTTTCTAATCAATTTACAAAATTACTATTAGCTCACACATATACTATACTATAGTAGTGTGAGCTATGGTGATCCTAATTTTTTCGAGAAAAAAAAAGTTGCTCCGATTTCAAAAATTTTTATACAGTGTGTCCACGTAAGTTGGCGGCACATGGGAAACTTTTTTATTATTAGCTTTACGAAAAAAAGTTATTCATCATAAAAAGTTTTGCATGGTCCAAAACCTAAAATGCAACCATCAGATGTTAAATTTTTTTAGTCATATTAGTCAAAAAATGTGATTTTTGCTCTAGAGTAAAGTACCTTCCTTTTTGACAATATCGAAAATTGTTATAAAGAAAAGATGTTTAGAATTAAAAATAGCTTTCAAATATTCAACATTGTTTATTTACATTAAAAAAATATTTTTTTCTACATTTTCTCTGCGATTACGTTGGAAATTTAAGTTTGCACATTAATGCATATTAATCTAGGATGCACTGGCATTTTTTAAAACTGATAATTAAAGTAGGCTTTGCGAACTGTCTAAATATCGAAAATTCGAAGAAACGTCAACAATCGTATTTCAAAATTGTTTAATCAAATTTATAATTAATAAATGCAATGCATTAATGTGCAAACCTAAATTTCTACTAAATCGCAGAGAAAATGTAGAAAAAAATAGTTTTTTAATGTAAATAAACAATGCTGAATATTTGAAGCTATTTTTAATTCTAAACATCTTTTCTTTATAACAATTTTCGATATTGTCAAAAAGAAAGCTACTTTACTCTAGAGCAAAAATCAAATTTTTTGACAAACCTCGTAATATGACTGAAAAAATTTAACATCTGCTGGTTGCATTTTAGGTTTTGGACCATGCAGAACTTTTTATGAAGGATAACTTTTTTCCGTAAAGCTAATAAAAAAAAAGTTTCCCATATGCCGCCAACTTACGTGGACACACTGTATATCTTTGCGTTTCAGATGATTTTGAAACTTTTTTGTTGCACCGTCTCTCTGTCTATCTGTCTGTCTGTCTGTATGTCTGTCTGTCTGTCTGTCTGTGTGTCTGTATGTCTGTCTGTAACGACCAACGCGCATAACTCAAAAACCGCTTGGCCGATTTTAATGAAATTTGGTACCTAGGCTGGGTCTTGGGTCGAGATGGTCCCATTTAAAAATGAACAAAATCCACCGAACACAAACCAAATAAAAGGGTGGGGGTAGATTTCAAAAATTAGAGTTTAAGTGAAAATATGGCGTGTGTGATATCAAACGAAAGGTAATTGAGTCCGGACTTTAACAAAATACATTTTAGTTTTTGTTTTTTTTGTAAGGGTGGGGGTAGATTTCAAAAATTTGAGTTTAAGTCAAAACATAGCTTGTGTGGTATCAAACAAAAGGTAATTTAGTCTGGAGTTGAATAAAATATATTTCAGTTTTTAGTTATATTAGCTCACACGTACACTATAACTATAGTACCTAGTGTGAGCTTAGGGGCCCATATATTGGCAGAGTATTTTTACCTTCCTAGCCCGCGTAGCGATACTCCTACGAGCTGATTAGATTTTGGTCAAAATCCGTTAATGCTAATGCCAGTTTTTTGACAATTAAAAACTTTAAAAAATGCTAAATTTTTAACGGAGTATCGTATCAATACAATCGAACCAAAAACTTCATAAGAGCTTTAGTTTCTGAGATATTTACAAACACTTTTTGGCTATCTTGAAATTTTTGTAGCACGAACCGCCTTCGAGGGGTATACTTTACCCCTATATTTTGAATAGGAAAAGTGAGTCTAGTGATACCTTGTTTTACAGCTCTCTTAAATATCTTTACAACCGTGTAAAAATTTCGAAAATCCATCGATTAGTTTTTGAGATATTTGCTTTCAAATTTTACATGGAATGATATAATAAAAATTAAATCCGAAAAATAATAAAATTCTAATTAAATTTTTATTTTATCATGTTAAATTTGAAAGTTTGAAGGCAATTATCTCAAAAACTAATGGATAGATTTTTGAAATTTTTACACGGTTGTAAGGGCATTCAAAAGGCCTTCAAAACAAGGTGTCACTAGACCCATTTTCCCTATTCAAAATATAGGGGTAACGTATACCCCTCGAAGGGGGTTCGTGCTACAAAAATTTCAAGATAGCCAAAAAGTGTCCCCCTAGAAAACAAAATCGACGTGTCTGAGAATTTTCGCGAAAACTTTAAATACTCAAAATCGCCGGTACCTTTTCGCTGGGCCACCATGTCTTATCATGGCTTCACTTGGCGCTATTTTGGCTTGCGGTATTTTGTACCACTGCCGAGACATGCATTTTTAGTTCATAGCTTTCATATAGTAAAAGTCAGAATCTAATATTGAAATATGGCGACTGGGAACATTTTTAGATTTTAGATAGGGTGAGGATAGATTTCAAAACTTGGAGTTTAAGTGAAAATATGGAGTGTGTGATATCAAACGAAAGGTAATTGAGTCTGGAATTAAATAAAATACATTTAAGTTAAAAAAAAGGTGGGGGTAGATTTCAAAAATTAGTATTTAAGTGTTCTTGGATAAATTTATTGTATACGGAAACATAGATTTGTTAGGCATGACCAAAATTGATATTTCCACTTTATTGTCCTACCTTTTAGAAACTTTAATTTTCGCATCCAGATATATTATTTTCGATTCATACAAAATTGTTTGAATGCCCGTTAACTTCTCTATCCGTAAAAATCACCGCAAACTTGAGATAAGTGGCTCAAAGCCATTCGGAATGATGCCATCTAGGATTAGTATTATGAACAAATATATTAAAGTTACATTTGGAACTTTACAATATTATAAATTCATAAATATTGGAGAATAAAATTCTTTTACGTAAATCGGTAAGTTTTTGTACAATATTTATAGCATAGAGAGATCTGCGTTTTTATACAAGATTTCGAAAATAATTCAAAGATTTATAAGTGAAAAATTACATTTTCTGTAAAAGTCTAAAAGTTACCGTAATTTTACGATATATGCCGTTTAAATGGATTTTGGTTGAAGCCAGAAAACTGGAAAAGTATCATTTATGGGATTGTTCGTTATTTTTATCGACGACCTACCTATATGACCTTATTACATATACTATTTGAACGCCTTTGATTAACGTAGTGAGTTATTATTATTACACGTACGCTATGGTGCATTACAGCACTCGTTACTGTAATGAAGCTCTTTCTGTATTAGTAATATAAATAAATAACTATTAATTAGTTTAAATATATATTTTTTAAATATTTTGTTAAATACATATAAAACAATTTTAAACTTATCATCTATATTATTACCCAAACTTTATCTTGTGATCTTAATCTAGTAACTAAAATAAAAAAATTACACTTATTTGGTTAAATTAAAACTGGCTCAATTTTTGTAAGGTGTCGGTAAATTTATTTTGTTTTTTATTTGCTTGTAATTTGTCATGTATTAATTTATAAAAAAGATAATACTAAATAATTTTAAGGATACGTCATGTCATGTCATTTATGTTTCTATGGTTAAAGCAGAATTTTTTTTGATTTCCTTGCCTGCAAAGCAAGGTATTGTTTCCCTGAAAATTTATTTTTCAGATATAACTGCTAAAGCATTCTCTCTAAGATGCAGGGAAAACTCCTAAAAATCTATCTTTAACAATGAGCCACTAACTGCCAAGCTTGTTGCCATGGTCGTATACTTTTATAAATTTAAAATATAAAGCTTTTCGTAAATAAAAGATGCCACAAAAAATAACTACGTTGTGATTTGTAATTCACAAGAAACACAATAAATATTGCGAAAAATCACTTTCCGTGACGTGGCAGTGATAAAATATATCTAGTTTTACACAATAAGGAACAGTGTACAGGGTGTCCCAAATTGGGCACTTTTAGGAGGTTTAAGGTACTTCTAGGGGAGACAGAGAAAAACTGACCACGCATTGCGAGGCTCAAATTTCAAGAGAAGACTTATAGTGAAAACCGCGTTTTGAAATATCGTCTCGTCTTTGAGCTACGGGGGCTTTTTGAAAAGTCTGCATTTTTGAAGGGGGTCTATAACTTCGTTATTAGTGGAAATTTTGATTTAGAGTAAATTGCAGTTTTATAGACTTTGTCACGAGGAATTCACCCGCTAAATTATATTTTAACTGTCACTTTTAGTTTTTGAGATATGACATAAAGTTGCATTTTTTCTTATTGAATGGCCAATATTTTAATTAATTTTCGAATTCGTCATTGAATTCTTTTCAAAACGATGTATCATATGTCATAGTTTGATTGAGCCGTTTAGGAGATATTCAGCTTTTTCACTTATTTATAGTGTGCTATGATTTCCTGCTGAGGCAGGTAAAGGCACTCCAGTATTTTTATTATTTTACACAGTTACAAATATAGTAAGGCTGGTTTGGAAAAATTATAATTCAGCTGATGGCCCTCAAAGCCTAGTTATAAAAATTTTTAAAAAAATTATACATATTTCAAAATAAATTTAAAACGCTTTTGTGCAAAATAATTTCATATCAAAGCATAATGTCAAATTGTTTAAACAATTGAAAACAATGACAAAACGCCAAGACGCAAGGCCAACTTGATTTGCATAGTATAAGACAACAAAAATATAGGAGCATTGAAGTAGAATTTGACACTAGACAAAATAAAAAACTCTAATTATCTCCGAAACCGCTCAATCAAACTATGACATATGATACATGATTTTGAAAAGAATTCAATCACGAATTCGAAAATTAATTAAAATATAGGCCATTCCGTAAGAAAAAATGCAACTTTATGTCATATCTCAAAAACTAAAAGTGACAGTTAAAATTTAATTTAGCGGTTGAATTCCTCGTGACAAAGTCTATAAAATTGCAATTTACTCTAAATCAATATTTCCAATAATAACGAAGTTATAGACCCCCCTTCAAAATGCAGACTTTTCAAAAAGCCCCCGTAGCTCAAGGACGAGACGATATTTCAAAATGCGGTTTTCACTATAAGTCTTCTCTTGAAATTTGAGCCTCGCAATCCGTGGTCAGTTTTTCTCTGTCTTCCCTAGAAGTACCTTAAACCTCCCACAAGTGCCCTATTTGGTACGTCAAATTATGCAGGGAAGCAAAATGGTCAAAATTCATAAGCTTGCACAATCTATAGAGAATTAAAAAATCTTATTGTTGTAGGTTCATTAATGAAACATTAGAAATTAGGTTAATTTTTTAGCCTATTCTAGGTCTCTTGGGCTTCCTAGATTTCTTGGTGGGGCTTTTTCTCGTGCTGCATGCAAATGATCCGCCATATCCATTTTGGACATTGTTTGTTCTGCATCCCGGGTCGGTGGGACTGCTACTGTGAGCTTCAATGGACCTGAAATGTCAGTAATAAAAATTAAAGAGATGACGAAAAAATCAAGTTTTGTAAAACAGTTTATTTCGCCTCTATTCCTTCATGAAAACAAGTCACTGTTAAACAACTAATCCTCTGGCCATATGCCATAAAAGTTATTAATTCCTAACAGTATATCTGCTGCATTCTGGTAACATTTCTATTTATGTGCGCACAGAACCCTGCTGCTGGTAATCTGCTGACAGTAGATATCCTGAGCCCTGGATTTTTTTTGAATTTAAAGGAAGTTCACGAGGTTAAGATTTACCTTCAAACGGGGTGGATCGGGAAGATTTTCAAATATTTTTCAAAATAACTTTTTTCTAAAAAAGCTATAAACTTTAAACCACCGCCAAATGATAGCTTACCGTTGGAGTTTTCAAATGACATGTCACACACATCTGTCACTTCTGACAGGTGATTTTATATGTTTTTTTTTAGTGGGTGTCCCGATTGACCTCGCATATGGGGTCAATCGGAACACCCCATTTTTTTCAGTGTTAAGGCTCAATTAGCCCCTGTAATGGGGTCAATCGGGAAAGAGAAGGTTAAAAACATTATTTTGCAAAAAAAAACCGGAAAAAAACCTAAGAATAAGCCAGAAAACGAGGTTTATTCAAAAAACAACAAAACAACAACAAAAAACCACGAAAATTTTGTTGGTTTTTTTTGCGTCCTGCTTCATTCAAAAAGCTAAAGTGAACTGGCCGGCGACTTGCAGAAACGCGTTTAGTAAGATATTGCCTATGAGTTTTGAATATTATTGAACCTAAAAACATTGACCTTGAGATACAGGGGCTACTTAAATAGTAAAAAAACAGGTTTTTGTCTCGATTGACCCCGCTGTCCCAATCCACCCCGCTTGACGGTAACGAAAAAGTTAATGTGAAACTTTTTCGTTAAAACTTTTCACCTCGTGAACTTCCTTCAAATTTAAAAATTGGCATCTGCTAAAAGAAATTAAATTTTGTCCTGGAAATTCTTAAGATTTATAAATAAAAATATAGGAATAAATTTAATAAGTGGGGTCTAAAGATCGGAAAATACTGTACGTGTCCATTCTCGTTAGTGCCAACTATTCAAATATGTAGAATTTACCGTTACTTACCAATGAGTTGGTCTGGCGCTGCCACTACCATATGTCAGTTTCATTGTTGCTCTTATTGGTAGATGCTTACCACTCTCCAGTTCTTGTTTTATGTAAGTTTCACATTCCCACCTAAAAATAAATGGATCCATGACGGATCTGATACCTTCATAACCCATCAGGACACTCCACGCTCCATGCTTTATCAACATTAAAAACAGTTTTTCGTAAATATCTCCGAAACAAAAGGTCCTACCAAGTGTTTGGTTATAACACAAATTTTTTTAAAAAATGTGCGCTACTATATTCCGAAAACCGCATATTGATGCGACGCTCCGTTAAAAAGTTAGCATTTTTTAAACTTTTTAACTGTCAAAAAACTGTCATTAGCATTGATGAATTTCGACCAAAATCTAATCAGCTTGTTACAGTATCGAATACTATTTTACCTAAAAATTTCATAAAAATCGGTTGGGTGGTTTAGGAGCTATCGTGTTACGGACAGAGTTACGTACTGCTAGGGTAGGTCTAAATACACCCAAATAACACATTTTCGGCGTTATCTCAAAAATACTCTGCCAATATATGGGCCCCTAAGCTCACACTAGGTACTATAGTTATAGTGTACGTGTGAGCTAATATAACTAAAAACTGAAATATATTTTATTTAACTCCAGACTAAATTACCTTTTGTTTGATACCACACAAGCCATGTTTTGACTTAAACTCAAATTTTTGAAATCTACCCCCACCCTTAAAAAAAACAAAAAACTAAAATGTATTTTGTTAAACTCCGGACTCAATTACCTTTCGTTTGATATCACACACGCCATATTTTCACTTAAACTCTAATTTTTAAAATATACCACCACCCTTTTTTTTTAAATAAATTAAAATGTATTTTGTTTAACTGCAGACTCAATTACCTTTCGTTTGATATCACACACGCCATATTTTCACATAAACTCTAATTTTTGAAATCTACCCCCACCCTTTTATTTGGTTTCTGTTCGGTGGATTTTGTTCATTTTTAAATAGGACCATCTCGACCCAAGACCCAGCCTAGGTACCAAATTTCATTAAAATCGGCGAAGCGGTTTTTGAGTTATGCGCGTTGGTCGTTACAGACAGGCAGACAGACAGACAGACAGACGGCGCAACAAAAAAGTTTCAAAATCATCTGAAACGCAAAGATATATAAAAAATTTTGAAATCGGAGCAACTTTTTTTTTCTCGAAAAAATTAGGATCACCATAGCTCACACTACTATATAGTATATGTGTGAGCTAAAATTCGTCGAAAACAATACCTTCTCTAGCCATTGCTGTGCGGGCTGCATATTTGTAAACGACGTCCATGATTGCGATTCGGTTGTAACCCGAACGCTGCCGTAACCGTGTCAATGAAGCCCTATTCTACATTGTCACGGTTCGGTTACGTTGGCGATCGATTGACAACGGTTAAGTTTCTCATTCTCTAGGATCCCGGGAAAGAGGTCAGGAGAGTATGTTTAAAAAAATATATGTATGTTAGAAATTTACGAATTCTTTCTTAAGAAAGATTGTGGTTCTGAAATCCACACTGATTTTTAACGAACATTTTTGCGATCACGGGTGTTAGTTACCCAAGCGATTTACCATATCGTCTACTATTTACCAGAGATGTTCGGGCGAAAGCCGACTAGCGATCCTGGGTGTTGTATACAAATATGCGTGCGGGCTAGGAAGGAAAAATTAGATGGTTGCAGTAAGTTTAACTATTTTTATTAATCTCATTCACTTTTTCACCTAATCTAGTCACCTGCACTTTAATAGTGCAAACGCTTTATCTTGTAATTAAATCTCACTTGCTAGTTGCTTTGCTTTAACTTATAGAGGTGAATTGAGTCAAGCGTCAGCCATGATGGGGAGTAAACATGTTTTATTGTTTTCTGCCCCCCATGTATGGGGTGATTTCTAATTATTTAACATTATGCAAAGCTGTAACTTTTGTGTTTGTTGCGTTTTTAACTTTTGAAAATCCTTAATTATTTGAAAGTATAGGGTGTCCTAAATTCGATGCTTTTGGGGGGCTTCAAGCATTTTTAGTGGATTTAGAAAAAACTGACCCCCTCTTGCGAACCTCGATTTTCAAGAGTTGGTTCTTTTAAAGCTTTTTAAGCTTTGGGGGATTTTTAAAAACTTTTGAGGGGCGCCTATAACTTTTTTATATTTTCTTTTCATAAATAATGCAACTGTAAAATTGAATTTTTTAGTTTTTGAGATATTACATACATTTGTTATTTTTCTTATGGAATAAACGTTGAACTTTTTTGAATAAAGTTGACGTCCTTTTTTAGATTTTACAATGAGGAAAGGTTAGCGGAAATTAAGGACAACGTTGGAGATTTAACCCTCTTGATTTTCTGACGACTTTTTGAAATCAGCGTAAAATATCCTTTATAATGACGTATTAAATTCAATATTTTACTTTTTAAGTTAGGATTGGTTTTTATATGTTTGCTTTTTATTTACCTTATCGTCGCCCTAATTCTAAAACCTCGTAACACAACTCAACAAAATTTTACAGGAATAAGAAAAGTTTGAAGCAAATTACATAGCGTAAGCATTATGCGACTTATAAGAAATCGCGGGAATGACCGTTTTATTTTATTTTTTTGGTTGCGAGGATTTAGCAGCATATAGCTATGCATCATTACACTAACCTTTGACGCAAAAGTATGAATTTTATATTTTTTGTGGGTTACGAGGTTTTAGAATTAGCGCGACGTTATTTTATTTTTGAATAGGTTTCCAATTTGCAGCTTTTACCATGGTCACAAAAAGCAGCTTTTAAGTACTAAAAATAATTTGTTTTTGGTCGTTAACTGTTTTTCGCCCAATGTAAACCAGTTTTGCTTATTACTAGTTTGTACCGTTAAGCTTCTCTTAAAAATCTATCCAAGTCAGATTTAATATTTTTCATTATTTGATGTCTGAAACCCCCCAAAAACATAGAATTTGGGAGACCCTGTAGATCAACAGATATTAAAGTTGTACCATACTGACCTCCCCGATCCATCACCGGTCAGATAATTTTCGGAACAAAGTCGAATTTGATCAAATAGTAACAGTAGCTCAGGTCAATATGACCGAACTAAAAAGAAAGATGGGCTTCTAGAGGTACTTACCACGAGTTTAATATACTATTCTTTTTATTGATCCTAGTATTAACATTATCAGCTTGTGGTGCCATATTCCAAATCTCAGCGGGTCCTCCGAACATTGAGGCGAGAATGTGTCCCTTGTGGTCACCAGGCTTCTTGTCCATCTCATCCATGCGACGAGTGAACTTGCTGCAATAAAATGAGTTTAGTTTAGTACTATAAGTAAATTAGGTCAATTTTAAAAAAAATTTAAACAATGAAAAACGGTTTGGTTCGGTTTTATTTCAAAGTTGATTAAAATTGGTTAAATGGTTTTAAGTTATCCTGTTACAGACAGGCAGAACCATTATAAAATTTTATAATTAGTGCTTTTTTGACCCCAATAACTCATTTTAGGTAGATATTAAAAAAAATTGACGACCCTAATAACCTTTTATACATTTGGGTATTAATTCGCTAAAAAGTTGTTCCTATTTTAATTTTTTTTAATATATGTAGCTGTCTGTCTGCATGGCATTAAATTAAGTCTAAATTTTTTTTATTTTTTTTATTTGTCAAACACACTGTGTTTATTGTATTACAATCTAGTCAGTAAGACTAATTAGCAATTTTGTTTTAAATTAATTTACTAGAAAAGTCAGATTTAAACTTAGGGTTAACTCAACAGTTCTCTCCGCTTTGTTTAGTCTGTAACTCAAAATTGTGTTGTGTTTATAGCATTATTTTGTTTTATATAATTCACTTAGTTTACTAGCTCAAACGGCTTCACTCTTTTTAGTCTTCGAACTAGCATAGTATTGTCTAGAAGCTGAATTGCTACCACATTCACATGCCGATGGAGTCTATCTTCATGGCTTTTTGCGTACTTTTTTATAGTCTCTGCTACAGTTTCGATTTTTAGATCTCGATGAAGGTCACTATTTCGAACGTACCAAGGTGCATTCACAATATTTCTTAATACTTTATTTTGAAATCTCTGTAAAACTAGAATGTTACTCTCTTTTGCACAGTAACTTATTATGAATTGTTAAGTTGGACTTCCTTCCAATTAGCCAGTTCATTTTTCTATACCTTATCTCAAGTTCTTCTTTTTTTTTTCTTAACATGTGCTTTCCAGCGCAATTTGGCATCAGGTGTTATACCGAGATATTTTGCCTGATTTGAATATGGTACGGGAATGTTGTTAATTGTTATTTGTATGTGATTTATATTTTTGTTCGGTTCGGTTCGGTTCGGTTCATCATCAACATGAATTGATTTGGTTTCATTTAATTTTATTCGCCACTTTGTGGTCCAACTGTGAACTTTGGTGACTGCATCCTGAAGTTTTTCTATGCATTTTTCAATAGATTTTTCTACCGTCAATAAACCGGTATCATCTGCAAATGTTGCTAAGTGACAATTTTCTGGCTTTGGGATATCGCAAGTGAATAATAAGTATAGATAAGGGCCTAGTACGCTACCCTGGGGCACGCCTGCTTGAATTTCTCTTAAATTTGAGTATGAGTCTTCCTGTTTTACTCTAAAATGTCTATCAGATATGTATGATTCCAAAATATCCGAATATTGTTTAGGCAGAAACCATTTTAGTTTAAAAGTAAGGCCTTCATGCCACACTTTGTCAAATGCTTGTGCTACATCTAGAAAAACTGCAGAACAAACTTTTCCCTCTTCTAGTGCTTTTTCTATTATATTAGTAATTCTATGTACTTGATCTATCGTGGAATGCTTGTCTCAAAAACCAAATTGATGAGATGGAATAATTTCTTGTCTTTCTATGATGGGTTTTATTCTTTTAAGCAATAATTTCTCATAGAGCTTGGATATAATTGGCAGCAAAGATATTGGCCTGTAAGATGACACGTCATGGAGTGGTTTTCCCGGTTTTGTGATCATGATAACTTCTGCAACTTTCTACAGTTTAGGTACATACCTAAGCCCAAAGGACGCATTAATTAGGTTGCATAGTTTTACGATAGATTTTCTGGGGAGTTGTCTAAAATTGAAAGAAATACATTCATTTAATCCTAGTTATGTAAGGAGTTCGCACTAAAGAAGTAGTAAATATTATTCACCTCACTCTTTTCAGTTAAACGTGTGAGCTTAGATGTTGACGGACTATTTTTTTTTCTAAAATATATTTCTTATAAGCCGTTCACTTAAATCCTTACCTGCCCTTAAAATCTAATCTCCCGTTCCTCTTGTCATAGAGTACGGCAGAAACGGATTGAGTGACTTCAATGGTACGTCCGCTACAGGACATGTGAGGGCCGGTAACTACTGTAGCTGTGTTTCGACCATATTTGTAGCTGTGCGTTGTAGCTAGCACTGCAGGCCACGACGGGATCAGCAGTAGTATGCTGATTGGTAGCAGTACTTTAAACATATTTTTATTAAAAAAAAAACTTCACTGACTTATAAGTTATATTTGGAAGATGAAAATAATAATTTTTAAATAAATGGTTAATGTTGATTGATCTGCTATTTATATCAGATTTTTTTATATTTCATCTGACGCGATGGTTCTTTCCTTGTAATGTTTGGTTTTCCATGTCTTTGTTTCATGTTATTATTATAAGTATTCGCTTCATATTAAAATTAGTCACTGGAATTTATTTTTTAAATTACAATGTTTGTCCAATTTTTAATTAATTGCGGAAAGTTGAATGAATTGATCAGGATTTCCGAACAAAAACATGTTTTACATTGATAAAGAACCGCATTATTTACTTTAATTGTTGCATACCTTCCCAAGAACCACAGAGCGGACGAAATAAAATACAGGGTGTTCCAACTAAAAGGTAACAGACGTGTTTTTTGGTATTTTTTATGTGAATTTGGAGAAACGCTCGGACACGTCGATTTTGTTTGCGAGGCGGACACCTTTTGGCTATCTTGAAATTTTTGTAGCGCTCATCATCTTCGAGGGGTATACTTTACCCCTATATTTTGAATAGGGAAAGTGGGTCTAGTGATACCTTGTTTTGAAGGCCTTTTAATTGTCCTTACAACTGTGTAAAAATTTCAAAAATCTATCCATTAGTTTTTGAGATAATTGCTTTTAAACTTTCAAATTTAACATGGACTGATAAAATAAAAATTTTATTATAATTTTATATTTTTCAGATTTAATTTTTATTTTATCATTCCATGTTAAATTTGGAAATTTGAAAGCAAATATCTCAAAAATTAATCGATGGATTTTCAAAATTTTTACATGGTTGTAAAGATATTGAAGAGAGGTTCAAAACAAGGTATCACTAGACCCACTTTCCCTATTCAAAATATAGGGGTAAAGTATACCCCTCGAAGGGGGTTCGTGCTACAAAAATTTCAAGATAGCCAAAAAGTGTCCCCCAAAAAACACGTCTGTTACATTTTAGTGGGAATACCCTGTATAATTTGTAACTTCCCCATACAAAAAGACATTGCTTAAAGAATTATTCACTTAAAAATTGGTTTTATGTTTTCTATTAGCCATTTCAACATAATACATAACCCCCATATACAGCGTGTTCCATTTTCGATTCGATTAAATGGAAATTTGGTTATTAATAAAGATGGCGATCTGTGGATTTTACCTTGCTGAACTATTTTCTATACACAGTAAGAACTATTTCGCTATTTTTACCTTCCTAGCCCGCGCAGCAATGGCTAAAGAAGGTATTAGTTTCGTCGAAAAAAATGTTTTTGAGATAACACCGAAAATGTGTTATTTGGGTGTTTTTTGACATATTATCGCAATATTGTAGTGTCTATATGTCTATCTATGTGTGTGTGTATGTATACCTGTCTATAACACGATAGCTCCTAAACCGATAAACCGATTTTAATGAAATTTTCAGATAAAATACAGCTCGACACTGCAACGAGCTGATTAGGTTTAGGTTAAAATTCATCAATGCTAATGACAGTTTTTTACAGTTATAAAATTGCTAACTTTTAACCGGAGCGTAGTATCAATATGCGGTTTGGAATATAGTATATAGTAACCCACATTTTTTTCAAAAATTTGTGTTATAACCAAAAACTTCGTAGGGGCTTTCGTTTCGGAGATATTTACAAAAAACTGTTTTCAAGGTTGATATAGCATGAAGTTTACTTGGAGTGTGCAAATGAGAAGGTATCAGATCCATCATGGATCCATTTATTAGCTCACACTACTACTATAAGTAGTGTGAGCTATGGTGATCGTAATTTTTTCGAGAAAAAAAAAGTTGCTCCGATTTCAAAAATTTTTATATATCTTTGCGTTTCAGATGATTTTGAAACTTTTTTGTTTTGCTGTCTGTCTGTCTGTCTGTCTGTCTGTCTGTATGTCTGTCTGTATGTCTGTCTGTAACGACCAACCCGCATAACTCAAAAACCCCTTGTCCGATTTTAATGAAATTTGGTACCTAAATTGGGTCTTGGGCCGTGATGGTCCCATTTAAAAATGAACAAAATCCACCGAACGCAAGCCAAATAAAAGGGTGGGGGTAGATTCCAAAAAGTAGAGTTTATGTGAAAATATGGCGTGTGTGATATCAAACGAAAGGTAATTAAGTCTGGAGTTAAAAAAAATGAATTTTAGTTTATTTAAAAAAAAGGGTGGGGGTAGATGTCAAAAATTAGAGTTTAAGTGAAAATATGGCGTGTGTGATATCAAACGAAAGGTAATTGAGTCTGGAGTTAAACAAAATACATTTTAGTTTTTTTTAAAAGGGTGGGGGTAGATTGAAAAAATTTGAGTTTAAGTCAAAACATGGCTTGTGTGGTATCAAACGAAAGGTAATTGAGTCTGGAGTTGAATAAAATATATTTCTGTTTTTGATTATATTAGCTCACACTATAACTATAGTACCTAGTGTGAGCTTAGGTGCCCATAGATTGGCAGAGTATTTTTTATAGAAATCATTCAAACTTTGGTATCTAGATCGTGACTTACTGATCATGCCTTAAATTTAAAATAATCAAGTCGTTTTTAGATATCGGTAAATTCAAAAAGTGCTTACAATATCCCCATTATCTTAAAAGTAAACGTACAATTTAGTTTTAAAAAAAAATAGCGCTACTTCTAAAAGCAGTACAAATAAATCTTGTCTCTTAATTTTCTCATAAACCGTTGCTCTCGGCGACTTAAAACATAAGTATATTTTTTACCTAGTCACATTCGTAGATATTTTTTGAAAATGTAAAGGGTATTCTATCAATCATATTTGCTATTCTCCGGTATTACCGGTATTATGAGTCTGGCATCTCTAACAGGCTCCCATGCAGCAACCCCAGATGGGGGGGGGGGGGTGTTTAGGAGTAAATTTAACCCTAATATGTATTATGCAAAAGTTAATAAGTTATTGAGATTTTTAAATTTTATGCCCTTAAGATGTATAACTTTTAAACCTAAAAAGAGACTCCAAACGAGGGTACCGTAATAGGTCTCTTATATGTATAAAATAAATATAAAACAGTTTTAAAAACGTTACAAACTTTAATGAATACAAAATAAAACTCTGTTGCAATTTACAAATTGTTACAAGACTTTTTTTTATGACCTATAAAACGAACAAGACCCAAAATATTAAAATAAAAACTTTAACTTACCATAATAACAAACTGCAAAATATTATTTAAATATAAAAATCTTATGTTTCTTTACTGACAATTAATTTCAGAGGTTTTAGTTTAAGTTCAACAAAACTTAGAATGTGACTACCGACTTGTCTCCTCTAAGTTTGGGTTTTTATAAACGGTAGGTTGGACCTAAATAATCCATTATCCCCTCTTTGAAGAGCTTGGAGGAACCAAGTCAGTGTCGTTGCTGATAATAATAAATTTACTTTACATTCTAGCTAATGAGCTAAACAAGCAAACCTAAATGAAAACAGAGATAAAATACATTTTCTTATCTCACAGTATTTCCATGTCCAATCACTTTAAAGGGAAAACCCTCTCGCTACTTGCTGTATCCCCACGCTTAACCATTACGACTCCCACTCTAGACTTTTCAATAGTTTTTCTCGCATTATCCATCTGCTGTGTGGTAGACGGCAACCAAATGTTTTCCATTTTGGAGGGAGGCGGAACCACTTTCTTATCTCAACAGAACCATAATTGTGTTTGTCGCTTTTCCAAGATGGTTTCGTACAGTGGCACAGTCAGGGGAAATTTACATTCCTGACAATATCTATTTTTAGATCGCCTAAAAAATGGTAACACTACCATAGAAACATTTGCAAGGAAACAGCGGTTTAAAAATATCAAAATATATTTATTTTTCTAATTAAAAAAAATGTTGAATTGTATTTTAACCACCAAATACCTAGTTGGAAAAATTTGAAAAAAGTTATGATCAAAGAAATAAACAAATATAATATATGAAGTCATGCTAAATAAAACGGTTTAAACAATTGCCAATGGTAATATCATGAAACAAAACATCTCGCGGCGAATTGTCCCCGCGGCGAATCGGTTGGCGGCGAATAGGACCGCGTCGAATCGGCCGCGGCGAATTGTCCCATCCAAAATTAAACTTTGAAAACTCCAAATCCAAAATTAAACATACTATAGTGCTTTTAAATAATTTAGAAAACCGTTCCGGAAAAGCCTAGACTTGATTCAAAAAGTTATTTATTTATTTCTAATAAAGATATAATAATACATAATAATAATAAATATTAAACATTTTTGACAATGTAGTTGACGTTTGTTAAAAAAAGTATTTTGTTTTTCTTTTTTTAAGAGCTTTCGAATAAGGTATCACAAGTGGGGTCATCCGATCTGAAAAAAAGAATTTGTTTGCAAAAGAACCCTTTCCGGGGCGGGGGTCCGACAAAAAAACATTGTATCAGAAAGAAAGCCCGTTTAAAAGCTACGTTAACATGTTTTTACCAAAAGAAAAACAAATATTAACCCACTAGAGGCAGCGTTCCATTTGGAGTCGCAAACCTTTATGTGCATATTTATAAAGTATAATAAAAAATATTAAAATTAACGATTTTTTTCTTATGCCTTAATTAACGTCAAATTTTTGCGTCATTTCCCAGGAATATAACGTACGAGGTTTAACCTCAAATATCTTACCTCTTTCTATTTAATTCAAGAACCTAAATCTTTATTACATTGTTTTAGGTCGAGAGGCAAAGATCAAACGAAGGCAGTACGAAGGAGTGGCAGAACGAGCAACAAAATGAAAAGGAGGCCTGCAGCGACTCGGAGGAACCCTTGCTACAACCCACAGCACCACCTAGAAGAAGAAGGTCACGGGTCCATTCTGGGTTTAGAAAAAGTGAAGGTATGGCTTTTTAATTGTCTATCGGTTTTAAAGTTTTCATGGAGAACAGTGTATGCCTGCTTTGTCTGCGTTTGGCTTTTGGTAGTTTATAACACCGCTCTACAAAATAAGAAAAAGTTCTTGTTACAAAAAAAAAATTGAATTTTTATTCACACACATTCTACTGATTTCGTAACTACCATTGGTTTGTTTAAGTTGGCTCACTTTTGTATAAAAAATACTCTGCCAATATATGGGCCCCTAAGCTCACACTAGGTACTATAGTTATGTGAGCTAATATAACTAAAAACTGAAATATATTTTATTCAACTCCACACTAAATTACCTTTTGTTTGATACCACACAAGCCATGTTTTGACTTAAACTCAAATTTTTGAAATCCACCCCCACCCTTAAAAAAAACAAAAACTAAAATGTATTTTGTTGAACTCCGGACTTAATTACCTTTTGTTTGATATCACACACGCCATATTTTCACTTAAACTCTAATTTTTGAAATATACCCCCACCCTTTTTTTTTTAAATAAATTAAAATGTATTTTGTTTAACTCCAGACTCAATTACCTTTCGTTTGATATCACACACGCCATATTTTCACATAAACTCTAAGTTTTGAAATCTATCCCCACCCTTTTATTTGGTTTGTGTTCGGTGGATTTTGTTCATTTTTAAATGGGACCGTCTCGACGCAAGACCCAGCCCAGGTACCAAATTTCATTAAAATCGGCCAAGCGGTTTTTGAGTTATGCGCGTTGGTCGTTACAGACAGACATACAGACACACAGACAGACAGACAGACAGACAGACATACAGACAGACAGACGGCGCAACAAAAGAGTTTCAAAATCATCTGAAACGCAAAGATATATAAAAAATTTTGAAATCGGAGCAACTTTTTTTTTCTCGAAAAAATTAGGATCACCATAGCTCACACTACTATAGTATAGTATATGTGTGAGCTAAAAATAAACAACGATTTTTCTTTTTCACCGTGTTTTTCGTTAAAAAATGACACATAACTTTAAAACTATAGGCAGCAAATTATCAAAATGTGGCAAAATAATAAAGTATTACCTGGAGAATTTTTGTGCAAAAAATGGTATGTTTACATAAGCGCGCTTGATTAGAAACTGAAAAAAAGCGATTTTTCAGAAAAAAATTAATTTATTAAAAAGTGGCCATTAAATTCCCCGGAGAAGTAGCCAGAAAATATGTCAAATACATTTTATCGTAAAATCATCAGGTTGAAAGATATCTAGGTTTGAAATAGAATGTTGCAAAAAAAAACAGAGAAAACAATTGTTTCTTGTTTTTTGCTCGTTTTTTATCATTTTGCAATAACAAGATGGGATATTTTCATTTGAATGTGTAGTTCTCAATCGTACATACAGTTAACGTATCATTGATTCTTGACTTTTCTGTTGAATACTAAGGTGATTTTCAATTTTTTTGGACTTTCGTGTAGGTTTTGAATTTTTATTTTTTAAGTTTGTGTTTTTTGGATTCTCATTTTTTAAGATGTGTGGTGTGTGTGCAACGGGACTGTCCTGATCAATAACACCAAAGACAGTCTTCAAAGAAATGTTTAAATTAACAAAAATGCCATTTAAAAAGAGTTGTAGTATTAATTTAATTTTTATTTTTGATCAACTTTAAACCAAATTTACTTCCATAATCGTTAACGTCTGAAAAAAGTGTATAGAACATTTTTTGTAGTAAATTTGTTACTTGATACAACTGTCAACCCAAATTTTCTTCTTAGCTATTCGTTTTGTTGTATTGGCTTGTTTTTAAATTTATCAATTTTTAGCAGTTTTTTGCCCATATATTCGTAACAGCTAATGATCCCTCAATTTTATCCCAATTTCGAGTTGTATACCTTTAGATGCTTTCAAGATATAAGTTTTTTTATATGAATTTTACGAAAAACAGTTTTTTTTCCTACAAAAGTGAGCCAACTTAGATAAACCAAAGGAGGTTATGGAATCAGGGTATCCTGGAGAATAATAATCCACAAAAAACATTTTACCTGTTGAGCGGTGTAATTCTTTATAGGGCAAAAGTGTTAAATTAATATTTATAGGAAAAAAACCTCCTTGTATTTTGGTGATCTAAAATTTTTATACATCCATTAATTTTTAGAAAGCTTAACTTTTGAGAAAATCAAATGTTGGTTTATTATATAAAAATCCTTAATATTTGGATGCCCCTGAAGTAATAACCTTAGCCTTAAAACCGCTCTGTGATAAATCATTTAAAATGTTTAGGATTTGAGAAAATTGAATAAAACCTAATAAATTTAGTTTATTTTGCATATGATATAGAAGGATATCATTCAGGCAACAAATTAGTACCTCGTTTTGTAGGCAATTTATCAATCTTTGTTTTATGACATTACAATCATTCTCAAAAATGAGGTACTTTACAGGTCAACCTAGGAAATTTACCGGGTAAGCCGCAGGCGACACTTGTAAACCTGTAGACCTGTAAATTAAGTTTCCGGTCGTGTATCGTACGTACATTTTTTTTGAAACCGATATAAATGCCTATAGACATACTCAGCATGTAAAGGGCGATTCCACAAAAACTGGTCCTAAGCGGATTTGTTTTAAACATTTTTATAGGTTATAAAAAATTAGTCTTAAATTAAAGCCAACACTTCTTAGCTTATGATCTTGAGTAAGGATTTCATATAGTTTTTCTATTTTCCCAAAAAATCAGAAGAAAAAAGCATTAAAGTAATTTATATAAAAATATCCATTATTTTAGCTTAAAGATAAACATCTCAAAAAACTGTTTTTCCTTAAGCTTTTGATACTAAACAATAAATTAACCACACCATAGTACCATATACAATGCCAAAGTTCACTTGTTTGTACCTGGTTTAGCCTAAAAATACATGGCATGATAAACTGTTGTCACACACGTAACGAAAACAGAAATAAAAATGTATAACTCGGAAAATAGGCATTAATTAAATGAAATTTTTCTTGTCAAAAGCCAACACATTTATAAGATACCAGCCACAAAATTTAAAAAAATTGCATGTTATAAGTTTTTTTTTATCAACAGAAACACACACGTAACGAATATTTTAACTTTTGTAATAAATTGCAATATTTTCTAAGTAATAATTTTGTTTATTCAGTTTTCGCCTTAAATTCTTTGAGTAATTCTAAAAGGAATAGTTTGTATAGTCATTGGCGTAAATAAAAAACAAAATAATTATATTATTCGATGTGTTCATCTGCGGAATGCTACTAGACCTAATAATGTTATTCCAGTTTTGGACTTTACTTCTACAAATAACACTGTCGAATTTCAACAAAGTTGTGTAAAATTTACTTAGTACATGGTAACATTCTTATAAAAAAATTATATTTACAAAAAGGTTTGACGTATCTTGAAATATATACATTTTTAGACCTATGTTTATAAGAACCTCTCTTATAAGAGAAAACTTTTTGATATGCTCGGACACAAAAGAAAAGCCTAAAAATACCATATTTGTATTTGTTAATAAGTTGTTTGAGATAATTTTTACAGAAGGTCAAAAGGAAGATGTGATAATTTTTAGTGATGGACCATTATCGCAATTCAAAAATAAATACTTACTTCCATTTTTAAAAGACAAATTTTATGTTAATTTTACATGGAAGTATTTGTGCACAAACCACGGCAAAGTTGTAGTAGGCGGTATAGGAGGACGTGTAGAATCTTTGGTTTGGCAACTATCTCAATCTAAAGATCAAAAATTGGTAGTCCAAAAATTGCTCGACTTTTATAAAGCTGCATCAAGTGTTTAAAATCAACTTCTTTATGAAGATAAGACAACAGCAGATTACCATTTATAAAACTAAAATGGCCTAACCCAAAAGATTTGAGTAAGAAGTTAAAATATCCTTTTTAGTTGTCTAGTTATAGTTCTTTTAAAAAATAAAATGCTATTAGCTGTTACTTTCTGTATTTTTTCATTAGTCACACACGTAACACGTTGTTGTCACACACGTAACTCACTTTTAAGTTTATAAATAAAATAATAAAATGCATAAAGGGGCATTTAAATATAAATCTTATTGTACAAAATATTACCAAGTATTAATTAAAAAATAAAAGTTGATTAAGTATTTGGCAGTTCGCAGAAAATTTCTAAAATAACAAAAATACATTATTCTGTTAAGAAATAAATGTCACACATGTAACGAATTTTTATAATCTTATAAGTAAATTAATATTTTTCAATCAGTGATTTTTTTGGCGTTAACGTAAGCAAAACTAACAACTTAATTCAGCAAAATTATATTTAATAATTACGATGTGTTTTTGTTGGGTTTAAAAGCAACAATTCAAAAAAAAAATAAGTCTGAATGTCACACACGTAACGGTGGAATCACCCTCAATATTAATTTTTTAAACCGAGATAAAACACCACGAACATACCTACATGTAAATATTATGATACTAAAAATTAATATACTTTATATTATATATACTATAACTATTAGAAAACCAATACGTTGTGTTATCATTGGCTATTTCCCAATTCAAGCATATTTTTATAATAAAACACTTTACATTTTAGATAACTTTAATAGAAATATTAAAATAAACACAAATTAAAAACTGTCAACAGAAGTCAGGACCACCTCGACTGAAATAGGGACCGTAAAAATAAATTTTCTGGTCTCGTCATTCTTTTCCGGTCCCTGTTGAGACCGGAAAGTTTTCAAATAGAAAATACCTGTAAAATGACGCTTTCCGTACAAAAAATTTTTACGGAAAGTGCTTGTTTTCCGGTCAATTTAGAAAAAAATAATGAAACGTTTGTTTTGCAGGCGGAAACAGTGGTGATAGCCTTGAAGTAGATGACAGCTTGGCTTTAAGGACTAGTAAATCCGACACCAGTTTGACAGATTCTTTTATCGTAGTAGATTCGAAGAAAAAGCATATCAACCCGATGAATAAGCTTAGACCAGGTCAGTCTCAATTTTAGTTCAAAACAATCTAAAATCAACACTAAATAGCATATTATTGTCAAAGAAATTGTTTTTGTGATTACACGGGGTGACTTTTTTGTTACCAGATTAATCCCAGAAACTACTTACTTGGGAAAAAAAGTTTTAAAAATCAAACCTTAAATTAAATAATACCGGATTCATATTCTTTGAAAAACGAGACGATTTTAACTTTCTCGTACAACAAGTTTGTGATTTACAACTGCATAAAAACTTACATACATATCTTTAAAATTTTTAAATCAAATTTAATTTAAGTTTAAAATAAAAAAAGAGTGCCACTAAGTGTATGAATTTCTAAAATCAACAAGTCAAGTGAACATTTAACTAAGTTTTTAAGATATTCAAAGAACGTATGGTCAAGGCCAACACAAAAATAGAGGCCACGACCCTGAAAAAATCAGCTGTTCTCCCGGGGCTGAATTTTACATTGGGTCTTATGGGAGGTCAGACGTTTTTTTATGATATTTTCAAAATGGCACTACAGATTTCCGCAAAATTTCACTGAAATATTCTCAGACACCATCCCGATATTCCACCAAAGGTTTGTAAGGAAGCAACATGATTAAAAGGTTAAAATCTTCAAGATTTAGCATTCTTTATTTTGAATTTAAATTACCCGCCATGTACCACATGCCAACTGTTATATTTGACATGTATTTGACTTTGTCATATGTGATTGTCACATTCGCTTCTGCTTTAAACTTAATTTTTGTGTGAGCTAATGAAGCGGCTATGAAAAATTAGGCGGCTTTATTTAAAAAAAATCAAATATCCATGAACCGTCATTCCAACTTCAATATTTTAAAGACAATCAGCTGTGTCGTAACGTGACCATCAAAAAAAAATCAGCCCCGGATGTGACGTCAACAAAGTGGAGGATCGTGGCCCGTCCATTTTGATAGCCCTGGTATGGTATGCAGACCGTAGCAACGGTGAAGTTTTCCTTACAGAGTTTACCGCACACGGAAATATCACTGATTAGCGGAACAATATTATTTATAATTGCGAAACCTCATAAATTTGGGCTGCTAAAACTTACACAAAAGTAATATTACGTATATTATTGCAGTAAACACACTAGTAGATTTCTATCACACATGCAGCTATTGTGGGTCATGGGACACCAGTTGATAAGAAAAAGCAGCATATTTATTGGTAAAAAGCTTCATCGGTAATATCGTTTTTCCGTTTCAACTAACTTACTATAATTTTGGAAAAGGAGTGAAAAAATCCTAAACTCCACACAATTTTTAAATAGATTATATATTCCTATTCATACCCCGACGCGTTACGGAAATTTTATATTTCCATCTTCAAGGGGAAATCTGCAATATAAGATAGCACTAGTGACTTTCTTAAGAGAAAATAGTACTTAAAATATTAAAAACTGAAGTCAACGATACATAATAAAATATAAAATAATTCTACTTACAAGTTAATTATCCAGGTCAATAAAAATGTGAACAATATGATTAACAGTAGTTACATGACAGTAAACAACATTTAAAATTTTAAAAAAACACTCACAGATAAACTAAAACTTTTGTTACATAAAATAATTATTAAGTCATTACATTAAAAATATTTCAATAGAGGTTAACTGACAGTAAACAAAACGCTAAAATTTAAAAAATTTAAAAAATTAAAAAATTATCAAGAGACAAAAAATAAAATAATTTTTTTTTGCCCGATTAGCCACGAAACTTGTTTGATTTTTAAATTCACGGGTACGAAATTCCACGTTTGTTAGTATTATTTGGCTTAAAAATTCCGTTGATTGACGCTCACTGTCTTGAAGACGGGTCAAAATGCAATCTGTGTTGATCCGGCCTGAAAGACAAAGAGTTGTCGTAGGTCACGGACTATAGTTGTTTTCTTTTATTTGCATTCGACCTTTTCATTGATCGATATTGTATAGCAGTATTTTTCCCTGCTTTTAGTTTTTTGTTTCTCTCGTATCTCGGTAGATGGCGCCTCTTGCTATAGTTCGCTCACTAATTACATTTAATTAGAGACAAAACCGTCTGATTAACTTCGCAAGATTTGTCACATTGACCAGCAGTGTTCTGAGGAGTCCCATAAGGACGAAACGGTTAACTGTCAACACTTATTAGGTGTCCATTAGATCTTGGACCCCCGTGAGGTTAAGCTTTCAAGCTACCCACGGAAAAATATAAGGGAAACAAAAAATCTCCTTTTTGCCCGATTAGCCACGAAACTTGTTTGAATAATAAGAGATATAATGAGATACATCCGCAGCAGGACCACTACACAAGCGGACACGAACTCACCAAAAGATTAGTTACTTCTGAAGCCGTTTTGCTGGATCATTATAATTTTACAATTTCAAATGTTGCCATTGGTTTGATTTTTACTCAAAGTGCCTACTTTTTAAAATATGTTTACCATTTTAAAAAAATGTGTTTTATGATAGGCAGAGAGAAAATTCCAGTTGGCCAATATGGAGAAGATGTTGTTAATGACAATGGAAACCGGCTTATCACAGTATGTGAGCAATTAGACCTAAAAATCCAAAACGGTTTTTTCCAACATAAGAAAATACACAAATATACCTGGACCAAACCCTCACAAAACCTGAAATCCGTCATTGATTATCTTATCACTAAACAAAAGACAGAACTAAAAATTCAAGATGTCAGAACAAAGCGTGGATCAACATGCGGAAGTGATCACTATTTTCTGGAGACCAAAATTCTCTTTCCTTATCAAGGCCGAAGCCTCCATCAACAAAATCTTGATGATACAGTGAATGAGGAAATTGATCACTGTCAATATAATCTACTAAGCCTAGAACATGACAGCGTAAAAAAACTTATACAAAAAGAGACTGAACGAAAAACTTAATTCAAGTTCAGGTGAAACCCCAGATGAGGAATACGAATGTATCACATTAAGCATCCATCAAGCTTCAAAAGAAGCACTAGGATTAGTGAAGAAACTCCTAAAAGAACAAAACCATACTGGTGGGATGCTGAGATTGAAAGTGAAATAGAGGAAAAAAGGAAATTATATCACACGTACTTATCCCAAATGACAGATAGAAGCAGAGAAGAATACAAAATCGCGCAATCAAAGGTGTGAAGAATGATCAGTGATAAGAAGAATCAATCATGGATGCAAAAGTGCCAGAAAATAGATTCTTACTTAGGAGGTAGGAGAAGTACCGAAAGCTGGAAAACTATAAGATCGATCAAAAAAGAAACATGCAGAGATATTATTTCACCAATACCAGACAAAGAATGGGATGAGCATTTTAAAAAACTTTTAACTGAAGATAGAGCAGAATTCAAGGAAGACGAAAGAGACAATATCATTAGAACGATGGGATCTCCAGTACCCCTCACAATATCTGAGGTCAAAAACGTGTGCAAAACCTTAAAAAGCGGTAAATCTGCCGGACCCGGAAATATCCCAGCTGAACTTATTAAATATGGCACTGAAGAATTGTTTTATAGATTACGGAATCTTTTCCAAAGATATTTAAATGGAGCTGTAGTACAAACTGAGTGGAAAACGTCATATATATCCACAATACACAAAAAAGGAAGGAAAGATATATGTGACAATTATAGAGGTATATCTGTAACTAGTACGCTAAGCAGAATATATGGCAAAATAATAAGAAATAAAGTGGAGAGCGAATATAAAGATATGGAGGCAGAAGAACAAGCTGGTTTCAGGGCGGGTAGATCGACTTCAGATCATCTCTTTTGTATAACCCAAGTTATTGAAAAGAAAATGGCATACGGACAAGAGCTCCATCTGCTTTACGTAGATTTGCAGAAGGCATATGATAGTATACCACTAAATCTACTTTGGAAAGCGTTGGAAAAGACAAACATAAGCGTACAACTAATTAAGGCCATCAAAGAGTTATACCGCAATAGTAAGGCAAAAGTTAAAATAAAAGCAAAACTAACCAAAGGCTTTCAAGTAAATAAAGGTCTTAAACAAGGTTGCTGTATCTCGCCTACGCTCTTCAAGATATATTTGGAACAGGTCCTTAAAGTCTGGAAGAGAAAATGCCAAAACATGGGAATTCCGTTGAATGAAACCACCTTGTATACTTTATGTTTCGCCGATGATCAGATAGTGGTGGCTCAGGATTATGACGACCTCGAATATATGACACGAAAACTAATAGACGAGTACAATAAGTGGGGACTAGAGGTTAATATCAATAAGACAGAGTATATGTGTCTTGGTGGAACGAAACAGGATCTAATCTTAAATACTGGGCAGCGAATTCAGTCCTGTGATGAGTATAAATACTTGGGTCTAAAAATTACAGCTGACGGAACACTAGACAAAGCTATAAAAGATAGAAACGTACAAGGAAGAAAAGCAATAACTTTATTAAATGGAATAATTTGGGACCAAAGTATATCAAAACATAACAAAAAGCTTATATATAACACCATTGTAAAAAGTATTATTACATACGGCTCAGAAGTATGGCCAATCAAAGATAGAACAGAAAAAATGCTTTCCGCTACGGAGATGGACTATTGGAGAAGAGCAGCAGGGAAATCAAAAAGAGAAAGAGTTACCAATCAAAGAATAAGAGAAATTATGACAGTGGGTGAACGTACTCTAGTGGATGATATAAGAACAAAACAACTGGTGTGGTACGGACATGTACAAAGAATGGATGATGGAAGACTACCTAAACAAATATTACAATGGAAACCAACTGGCCGAAGAAAACGAGGAAGACCAAGGAGAAGCTGGAGAGAAGGAATAGATAGTGAAATAAGAATAAGAGGCCTAGATGATGAATTATGGGCAAACAGAAACGAGTGGAGATTGGGTATCGGAAGACGTAGAACGTTGTGAGACCGATAAATATATATATAGAGAGAAAATTATCCCGAATGAAGGATTTAAAGAGCTTATTTGGAATGACGTAATCATTTAATAAGTTATGATACAGAATATAACTTGAAAGGAATGAATTAAGTATATAGTAGTTTTTTTTTAAGAAAGTTTTTATAAAAGTTTATTTATTTTAGGATTTAAATGGCAAAGGCAACTGGTGTTTAGAAGCAAGCTTACAATGCATACCGCTTACGATAGAAAAGACAATGCAGAACCAGCTTCGATTTCGGCACTCGCTGTTTCAAAGTAAGTTTACGTTGATCTAGTAGGAGTATAAAACGGCCATTAGGCATTTAGACGCGCGCGCAACGTTCGTTTTTTTAAAATGCAAGTTGTTTACACTGACATTTCTCGAAAATAATAATAAAATATTCTGCCAATATATGGGCCCCTAAGCTCACACTAGGTACTATAGTTATAGTGTACGTGTGAGCTAATATAACTAAAAACTGAAATATATTTTATTTAACTCCAGACTAAATTACCTTTTGTTTGATACCACACAAGCCATGTTTTGACTTAAACTCAAATTTTTGAAATCTACCCCCACCCTTAAAAAAAACAAAAACTATAATGTATTTTGTTAGTCAAAGTCAAAGTCAAAAGTAGCTTTATTGTCTGTAGAATTAATCTAATTTCAAAAAATAAGTAAAAAATAAACAAATTTATAGAAAAAAAAGCAATTAATAAACTAAATAATAAAATTAATATTATCGTCGTAGTTTGAATATTTTAAAAAAAATAAAATATTCAAATTTTTTTTTGTTAAACTCCGGACTCAATTTTTCGTTTGATATCACACACGCCATCTTTTCACTTCACTCTAATTTTTGAAATATACCCCCACCCTTTTTTAAAATAAATTAAAATGTATTTTGTTTAACTCCAGACTCAATTACCTTTCGTCTGATATCACACACGCCATATTTGCACACAAACTCTAATTTTTAAAATCTACCCCCACCCTTTTATTTGGTTTGTGTTCGGTGGATTTTGTTCATTTTTAAATGGGACCATCTCGACCCAAGACCCAGCTTAGGTACCAAATTTCATTAAAATCGGCCAAGCGGTTTTTGAGTTATGCGCGTTGGTAGTTACAGACAGACAGACAGACAGACAGACAGACAGACAGACAGACAGACAGACAGACAGACAGACAGACAGACAGACAGACAGACAGACAGACAGACAGACATACAGACAGACAGACAGACAGACAGACAGACAGACAGACAGACAGACAGACAGACAGACAGACAGACAGACAGACAGACAGACAGACAGACAGACAGACAGACAGACAGACAGACAGACAGACAGACAGACAGACAGACAGACAGACAGACAGACATACAGACAGACATACAGACAGACATACAGACAGACATACAGACAGACATACAGACAGACAGACAGACAGACAGACAGACAGACAGACAGACAGACAGACAGACAGACAGACAGACAGCACAACAAAAAAGTTTCAAAATCATCTGAAACGCAAAGATATATAAAAGTTTTTGAAATCGGAGCAACTTTTTTTTTCTCGAAAAAATTAGGATCACCATAGCTCACACTACTATAGTATAGTATATGTGTGAGCTAAAATAGATTTCATCATACAGCGCGGGCGTACGAAATGTGCCCAGCAAACATCGACCTGCTGGTACTTTACTAATATTGTACTTTAACTGCTGGAATTTGCTGGCATCGGAAACGATGTGCATTATTTTTATTATATTTGTATTGTCTAATTTGCATATTATTTAAAAGTGCAAAAAACGAAACATTTTAGTACTTTATTTTTAATACAACGAAAAGTTATACTTTATTTTTGAAGAATGCCAAGTACAGCCAGGGTTAATGGCAAAAAAACATTTTAAAAGTATATTTAAACAGTTGCTTTTAAAGCACTTTATTTTAGTACAAAAAAAAATATTTTACTGTGAAAATAAAATATTCACAAAAAAATGTTTTAATAACATTTCCAAGAAGGCACTCTTAAAGTACATTTAATTTACTATTATAAGTTTAAAAGTTTTACTGAAAAATTAATATAAGAGTAAAAAAAAATTTTTTTATATTTTTAAACAGTTGCTTTTAAAGCACTTTATTTCAGTACAAAAAAATTTAATATTTTACTGTGAAAATAAAATATTTACAAAAAAAACGTTTTAATTTCAAAGGAGGCAAAGTTCTGACAAGTTGATGTTTGCTAACCTTGCCACTAGATGGCAAACACTAGTCAACATTTTACAGGTACAATGAAGAATGTCAAGCTGAAGAATGTGATCAATTTTATTTTTATTTTATTTATTTCATAGTTTTTGGAAATTTCCTCATCTGATATGAAAAGGATTTTTAAAGATCCTTATATTTATAATGATCAAATATTTCTTTCTGTAAATATGAGACGTGTGTGTAATGTTTTTACAATATTTATAAGAAAAGTACTGTTTGTTTTGTACTAAAAAAATTAATAGAATACATTGCTTTAAAAGTACAAGTTTTTTTTGTAAAAAAATTTAAAAAAGGAGGTTTTTTGTATTAAAAAAACGAAGAAAGTAAATTGCTTTAAAAGTACATGCTTTTGTGTACAAAAAAGCTTTAAAAGTACAGTGTTTTTTTTATTAAAATATATATTTGCTGGCCTGATTCAGGCCGTTGTCCAAATCAATACGAAATAAGTACTCCCTACTTAGTATTTGAAAGCCAGTGCTTAAAAAGTACTTTTTTTTGTAATCCATGTTTGCTGGGATATTAAACCAATACTTTTTAGTTGGGAATATATTAGAGTTATCAGAATTCGTTTATTTATGCTTAGGGACCATCGAGTGGTGTACGTTGGAGACACTAGAGGGCGCGTCTTCAGCTGGTCAGTTTCAGACACGGTGGGTCGCGCTGCAGATCACTGGCTAAAGGATGAAGGTGCTGAGAACTGTCATAGTTGTCACATAAAATTTACGATCTACGAACGAAGGCATCATTGCCGAAATTGTGGACTGGTAAGTTGATTTTTTATTGTTATAGGATACCCTTAAATAAAAAAACAACAATTTTACTGATGTGTCGTCTCACGGATAATTGAATATTAACGGATTGGATTTGACCAAAGTTATAGTTGCAACTGCTTTACAACCCCTGTTTTTGTTTATTTGTGTTTTTGCCCGTTTTTTTTCATTAAATTTAGGATATAATATAACTATTAAAAACTGTTTAATGTCTCAAAACAGACTCCGTTACAAAACAGCACTGTACAAAATGGCGCGGAACAAAATAGCGCCGGTACAAAATAGCGCGGAACAAAATAGCGCCGGTACAAAATAGCGAATTACATCAATCAATTCCATATCAAATGCCGTTTTATCGAATATTAAGTTTGATTCGGTCTTGGCATATTCTTCGACTAAGGTGTTTCTTTCTAACATATTAAAAAAAATATTTCCCTGACTTCTTTTCCAGGTTCCTAGAGGGTGTGAATCCCAACCACACCGAACCGAACCAAACTCGGTTCAGTTCACTTCGTTTCGGTTTTTTTTTAATATGCTGGTATAGCTAAAATAGCGCATGGTCAAAATAGCGCATACCATAATTGCGCATTTCGGTTTGGTTTGGTTTGGTTTGCTTTGGTATTTTGATACTTCGCTATTTTGATTGTCGGTATTTTGGTTAATGTAATATTTTTTTAAAATTTTTTGCACAATTTTGTACCGGCGTTATTTTGTACCGGCGCTATTTTATTCCGCGCTATTTTTTCTCACGCTATTTTGTCCCGCGCTATTTTGTCGCAGCGCTATTTTGTACTAGAGCCCTTAAAACATTACTTTTCCCGTTAGTAGGAAAAGTCATATTTTATTATGTGACAGTAATAATAATAAATATATAGCTAAAATTTTATTTTTTGAGTATTTTGAAGACCCTAATAGAAAATCTTAAAAACGAAACTACTTATGTGAAACCAACAGAAACAACTACTCCGAGGGAAAATACCCCTACCGGGATTGAATTATACTGATATCTTGATGCTTTCGTTGGGAACTTGTTAAAACTGTTTGCTTTTCACTATCTCCAACGTCGATTACAAGGATACGAATGATCCCCGTCTGGAACACGTCCTGACAATCAGGAATAAGTGATCCATGCCAATCCACGACCGGTTTCGGCCTTTCGGGCCATCCTCAGGTGAATGCAGGCGATAGCTCCGTGTAGAGCACAAGTTGTGTGAAACCAACAGAAACAACTACTCCGAGGGAAAATACCCCTACCGGCATTGAATTATACTGATGGTTTGATGCTTTCGTTGGGAACATGTTACAACTGTTTGGTTTTCACTATCTCCAACGTCGATTACAAGGATACGAATGATCCCCGTCTGGAACACGTCCTGACAATCAGGAACAAGTGATCCATGCCAATCCACAACCGGTTTCGGCCTTTTGGGCCATCCTCAGGTGAATGCAGGCGATAGCTCCGTGTAGAGCACAAGTTGTGTGAAACCAACAGAAACAACTACTCCGAGGGAAAATACCCCTACCGGCATTGAATTATACTGATGGTTTGATGCTTTCGTTGGGAACTTGTTAATACTGTTTGGTTTTCACTATCTCCAACGTCGATCACAAGGATACGAATGATCCCCGTCTGGAACACGTCCTGACAATCAGGAACAAGTGATCCATGCCAATCCACGACCGGTTTCGGCCTTTCGGGCCATCCTCAGGTGAATGCAGGCGATAGCTCCGTGTAGAGCACAAGTTGTGTGAAACCAACAGAAACAGCTACTCCGAGGGAAAATACCCCTACCGGCATTGAATTATACTGATGGTTTGATGCTTTCGTTGGGAACATGTTACAACTGTTTGGTTTTCACTATCTCCAACGTCGATTACAAGGATACGAATGATCCCCGTCTGGAACACGTCCTGACAATCAGGAACAAGTGATCCATGCCAATCCACAACCGGTTTCGGCCTTTTGGGCCATCCTCAGGTGAATGCAGGCGATAGCTCCGTGTAGAGCACAAGTTGTGTGAAACCAACAGAAACAACTACTCCGAGGGAAAATACCTCTACCGGCGTTGAATTATACTGATGGCTTGATGCTTTCGTTGGGAACTTGTTAAAACTGTTTGGTTTTCACTATCTTCAACGTCGATCACAAGGATACGAATGATCCCCGTCTGGAACACGTCCTGACAATCAGGAACAAGTGATCCATGCCAATCCACGACCGGTTTCGGCCTTTCGGGCCATCCTCAGGTGAATGCAGGCGATAGCTCCGTGTAGAGCACAAGTTGTGTGAAACCAACAGAAACAACTACTCCGAGGGAAAATACCTCTACCGGCGTTGAATTATACTGATGGCTTGATGCTTTCGTTGGGAACTTGTTAAAACTGTTTGGTTTTCACTATCTTCAACGTCGATCACAAGGATACGAATGATCCCCGTCTGGAACACGTCCTGACAATCAGGAACAAGTGATCCATGCCAATCCACGACCGGTTTCGGCCTTTCGGGCCATCCTCAGGTGAATGCAGGCGATAGCTCCGTGTAGAGCACAAGTTGTGTGAAACCAACAGAAACAGCTACTCCGAGGGAAAATACCCCTACCGGCATTGAATTATACTGATGGTTTGATGCTTTCGTTGGGAACATGTTACAACTGTTTGGTTTTCACTATCTCCAACGTCGATTACAAGGATACGAATGATCCCCGTCTGGAACACGTCCTGACAATCAGGAACAAGTGATCCATGCCAATCCACAACCGGTTTCGGCCTTTTGGGCCATCCTCAGGTGAATGCAGGCGATAGCTCCGTGTAGAGCACAAGTTGTGTGAAACCAACAGAAACAACTACTCCGAGGGAAAATACCTCTACCGGCGTTGAATTATACTGATGGCTTGATGCTTTCGTTGGGAACTTGTTAAAACTGTTTGGTTTTCACTATCTTCAACGTCGATCACAAGGATACGAATGATCCCCGTCTGGAACACGTCCTGACAATCAGGAACAAGTGATCCATGCCAATCCACGACCGGTTTCGGCCTTTTGGGCCATCCTCAGGTGAATGCAGGCGATAGCTCCGTGTAGAGCACAAGTTGTGTGAAACCAACAGAAACAACTACTCCGAGGGAAAATACCTCTACCGGCGTTGAATTATACTGATGGCTTGATGCTTTCGTTGGGAACTTGTTAATACTGTTTGGTTTTCACTATCTCCAACGTCGATCACAAGGATACGAATGATCCCCGTCTGGAACACGTCCTGACAATCAGGAACAAGTGATCCATGCCAATCCACGACCGGTTTCGGCCTTTCGGGCCATCCTCAGGTGAATGCAGGCGATAGCTCCGTGTAGAGCACAAGTTGTGTGAAACCAACAGAAACAGCTACTCCGAGGGAAAATACCCCTACCGGCATTGAATTATACTGATGGTTTGATGCTTTCGTTGGGAACATGTTACAACTGTTTGGTTTTCACTATCTCCAACGTCGATTACAAGGATACGAATGATCCCCGTCTGGAACACGTCCTGACAATCAGGAACAAGTGATCCATGCCAATCCACAACCGGTTTCGGCCTTTTGGGCCATCCTCAGGTGAATGCAGGCGATAGCTCCGTGTAGAGCACAAGTTGTGTGAAACCAACAGAAACAACTACTCCGAGGGAAAATACCTCTACCGGCGTTGAATTATACTGATGGCTTGATGCTTTCGTTGGGAACTTGTTAAAACTGTTTGGTTTTCACTATCTTCAACGTCGATCACAAGGATACGAATGATCCCCGTCTGGAACACGTCCTGACAATCAGGAACAAGTGATCCATGCCAATCCACGACCGGTTTCGGCCTTTCGGGCCATCCTCAGGTGAATGCAGGCGATAGCTCCGTGTAGAGCACAAGTTGTGTGAAACCAACAGAAACAACTACTCCGAGGGAAAATACCTCTACCGGCGTTGAATTATACTGATGGCTTGATGCTTTCGTTGGGAACTTGTTAAAACTGTTTGGTTTTCACTATCTTCAACGTCGATCACAAGGATACGAATGATCCCCGTCTGGAACACGTCCTGACAATCAGGAACAAGTGATCCATGCCAATCCACGACCGGTTTCGGCCTTTCGGGCCATCCTCAGGTGAATGCAGGCGATAGCTCCGTGTAGAGCACAAGTTGTGTGAAACCAACAGAAACAACTACTCCGAGGGAAAATACCCCTACCGGCATTGAATTATACTGATGGTTTGATGCTTTCGTTGGGAACATGTTACAACTGTTTGGTTTTCACTATCTCCAACGTCGATTACAAGGATACGAATGATCCCCGTCTGGAACACGTCCTGACAATCAGGAACAAGTGATCCATGCCAATCCACAACCGGTTTCGGCCTTTTGGGCCATCCTCAGGTGAATGCAGGCGATAGCTCCGTGTAGAGCACAAGTTGTGTGAAACCAACAGAAACAACTACTCCGAGGGAAAATACCTCTACCGGCGTTGAATTATACTGATGGCTTGATGCTTTCGTTGGGAACTTGTTAAAACTGTTTGGTTTTCACTATCTTCAACGTCGATCACAAGGATACGAATGATCCCCGTCTGGAACACGTCCTGACAATCAGGAACAAGTGATCCATGCCAATCCACGACCGGTTTCGGCCTTTTGGGCCATCCTCAGGTGAATGCAGGCGATAGCTCCGTGTAGAGCACAAGTTGTGTGAAACCAACAGAAACAACTACTCCGAGGGAAAATACCTCTACCGGCGTTGAATTATACTGATGGCTTGATGCTTTCGTTGGGAACTTGTTAAAACTGTTTGGTTTTCACTATCTTCAACGTCGATCACAAGGATACGAATGATCCCCGTCTGGAACACGTCCTGACAATCAGGAACAAGTGATCCATGCCAATCCACGACCGGTTTCGGCCTTTTGGGCCATCCTCAGGTGAATGCAGGCGATAGCTCCGTGTAGAGCACAAGTTGTGTGAAACCAACAGAAACAACTACTCCGAGGGAAAATACCTCTACCGGCGTTGAATTATACTGATGGCTTGATGCTTTCGTTGGGAACTTGTTAAAACTGTTTGGTTTTCACTATCTTCAACGTCGATCACAAGGATACGAATGATCCCCGTCTGGAACACGTCCTGACAATCAGGAACAAGTGATCCATGCCAATCCACGACCGGTTTCGGCCTTTCGGGCCATCCTCAGGTGAATGCAGGCGATAGCTCCGTGTAGAGCACAAGTTGTGTGAAACCAACAGAAACAACTACTCCGAGGGAAAATACCTCTACCGGCGTTGAATTATACTGATGGTTTGATGCTTTCGTTGGGAACATGTTACAACTGTTTGGTTTTCACTATCTCCAACGTCGATTACAAGGATACGAATGATCCCCGTCTGGAACACGTCCTGACAATCAGGAACAAGTGATCCATGCCAATCCACAACCGGTTTCGGCCTTTTGGGCCATCCTCAGGTGAATGCAGGCGATAGCTCCGTGTAGAGCACAAGTTGTGTGAAACCAACAGAAACAACTACTCCGAGGGAAAATACCTCTACCGGCGTTGAATTATACTGATGGCTTGATGCTTTCGTTGGGAACTTGTTAAAACTGTTTGGTTTTCACTATCTTCAACGTCGATCACAAGGATACGAATGATCCCCGTCTGGAACACGTCCTGACAATCAGGAACAAGTGATCCATGCCAATCCACGACCGGTTTCGGCCTTTTGGGCCATCCTCAGGTGAATGCAGGCGATAGCTCCGTGTAGAGCACAAGTTGTGTGAAACCAACAGAAACAACTACTCCGAGGGAAAATACCTCTACCGGCGTTGAATTATACTGATGGCTTGATGCTTTCGTTGGGAACTTGTTAAAACTGTTTGGTTTTCACTATCTTCAACGTCGATCACAAGGATACGAATGATCCCCGTCTGGAACACGTCCTGACAATCAGGAACAAGTGATCCATGCCAATCCACGACCGGTTTCGGCCTTTTGGGCCATCCTCAGGTGAATGCAGGCGATAGCTCCGTGTAGAGCACAAGTTGTGTGAAACCAACAGAAACAACTACACCGAGGGAAAATACCCCTACCGACATTGAATTATACTGATGGTTTGATGCTTTCGTTGGGAACTTGTTAAAACTGTTTGGTTTTCACTATCTCCAACGTCGATCACAAGGATACGAATGATCCCCGTCTGGAACACGTCCTGACAATCAGGAACAAGTGATCCATGCCAATACACTTTCGTTGGGAACTTGTTAAAACTGTTTGGTTTTCGCTATCTCCAAAGTCGATCCCTCGGAGTAGTTGTTTCTGTTGGTTTCACACAACTTCAGCTCTACACGGAACTATCGCCTGCATTCACCTGAGGATGGCCCAAAAGGCCGAAACCGGTCGTGGATTGGCATGAATCACTTCTTTCTGATTGTCGGGACGTGTTCCAGACGGGGACCATTCGTATGATCGACGTTGGAGATAGTGAAAACCAAACAGTTTCGAAACTACTTAATTAATTAAAAACACACAAGCTGAAAACAATTGTGAACCATGTCCCAGATTCTTATGGTATTTCACGCAGCTATAATATAAATAATATGAAAAAAGTTGAGTATATTATATAATCACGAGTAGTATCTGAGACGGCACATCAATTTTGCGGGTTGGTATTTTAGATTGAAGTTTAAATAAACCTTTTATGTTCCGAAGGTGTTCTGTTCCCGATGTTCAAAGTTCGAGAGTGAGATTTCGCGTCTACGCATCTTGAAACCAGTTAGGGTGTGTCAAAAATGCTATGCACTATTGAGAAGTGAAAAAAAGGGGTCTTAAAATAACAAATAGTTACCGACCTCTGACATCTTCGCAACTGGTAGATAACACACAAAATAGGCTAAAAACCATTAACACCTTACCTAGAAAATGGTAAACTAGTGAATTTTCCGTTCTATTTAAAAAAAATCAGGACTACCTTAGTTACACGTGGTAAGCTATGTATTTTTTATCTAAACGGAAAATCAAGGTCTTGAAACTAGTTGGGTTTGAAGAGAATTTAGGCTGAACTTTTGGTGAGGTTATGTAATAAAATAACCAACATTAGTCAGCGCAGCGTTGTTACGCGTGTTTTATATTTTTTTTGTCTAATAGTATCAAGTATCATCATTTATATTTATTCATATTACCTCTTATGAAATTGTCAACAATTCACGTATTTTTGAGTTTTTTTCTCCGCACTTTCTTTATAATTGTACAAGCTACAAATTTTGTGTTGCTGTTTCCAAGGTGTTTTTATTTAATATTTTTATTTTTTATTAATTGGTGGTTTGTTTTTAATCCTAAAAGTGTTTTTTGTATTTTTAGTAAAACTAAATGTATTGTGCCCACTAGTACATTAGTTCTGTTATGTAAACTACCAAACCCGTAATAAAAGTATAAGCGAAATCGAATCATAAAAAAGTGTTAAAAAAGTGTTTCAGAAAGAATATATTCAAAAAGAACCACCATACTTTCTAGCAGGAATTTACAGGCCAGCTGATATATTAAAATATATTAAAAAATTGCTGGATTCGTTCCAGGCGGATTAAAATTTTTGTTTAAATTCATAATTGAATAGTTTCAAGTCACGTATACTAGTATTCCTGGGTTTCGCCTAAGTTTCCTGGCTGCACTTTGTTTGAAATGTATAACATAATAGGGACTTATTGCAATAAAGCCAGGCAGTAATTGTGCCGGGCACTATTCCGAAAGTTTTGCATTATTAGAACAGCTGTCTTCTTTCAAAATTAGACCTTTGTGTATTATAAGAGCCGGAATTATTAGAGCCGCTACTATTAATGGAAAATAAACAGATTTATAACTTTGGTATGTCAATTTTGAAACATGAGCTGTCAGTTTTCAATGGAATCTGATATCTGTGATCTATTCGGCTATCAATTAACGATGATTTTACTGCCCAGTGCTCAATGCTATCGAAAGCTTTTTCAAAGTCTATCATGGTTAATAGGTTGTCAACTGTAGTGAAACCTTTTCTGAAGCCTGCTGCTTCTTTTGATTGATATCCGTCAAATTTTGTTGTTTGTAAATATTTTTGTGAAAAGCTTATAAATTACATTGAGGAGTCTCGATAGTTTTTTAGGTTTGTTCTATCGCCTTTCTTGTGTTCTAGTTGTTTGGGATAATTTTTTCTTTTAGTATTTTATTGAGGAGAATATGGAGGGTATTAACTAGAGTTTTACTACCGTACTTTAGCATTTCTGCCGTTACTCCGTCTTTTCCAGACAAAATCAAACATTGCCGCATATTAAAAAACTTTTATTTGGTTCATATAAAATCATATTCTCATTGAAGTTTTTAACCTTGGAAAAATAATAATTTTAATTTTTATTTAAATAATGTGCCTAATGAAATTATAGTAATTTTTTTGTAATATGACAATTTTTATTTGATCATCTTGTATACGTTAACTGAATTATTGCCATGTTCTTTATTTGAGATAAAACACCTTGAATTTTTATATTTCAAATATAAAATAATTTCGATTCCGGAAATATTTAATTTGCTATATTTTTTTTATTATGGCTTGTATGATATTAAATGAATGAACGTAAAGTCTTGAATTAAAACTAAAAGAAATTTCTATTCTTTTCTGAGCTATGGTAAACCTGTGTTTTGAGTTATGGCTGTGCTATGTTTCAAATACATACACAAAAATTTCTTAAGGTGCCGAAACTGCTATTGGCTTGAGTTTTTTATGCCTTATTAAATTTTTGTACCGGTTTTTCAAATATTTGTATACTCAACTATGAAAATAAAAAGTTTTTACTCGTGATTTATGAAAATGTCGTCAAATGAAAAACATAAAGTTTTTATCCAAATTCTTGCAAAATGTCAGAACGCGAATGATAAAAGTAAAAGCTTTCATGATTCGCGGCAAAAATTTTGCCAACGTAATTCAGAACTTACCATTTTCTAGGAATATAGTCAAAATTGGCTTAGGGTTACCATTAGTTTAGTGGCTTATTGTTATTGTGTGTCGTGGGATAGTTGTGGAACATTTTGTTAAACTACACTATATTGATTGGTAATTGATTAATTACTTTGTAATATTATTGTAAATTGGCTCTGCCGTTGAAAATAAATAAATAAAATAAATAAATAATAGATCACACACTTTTAGGTCACCGGGTGTTTGCCTCCAATATGAGTAGAAGGTTTGTATAAATACGTTTTCTGTTTACATCAGAATACCAATTAAGATAGTTTAGAAATTAGCTCAATATCTTAAAAACTAACAACATATAATTTTTTTTTTAATAGTAAAAATAGTTATTTTCTATTACCCAGAAGAAAAAAATTGAAGAACGGAAATGGTGTTCCTAATTACAGTTTATCTGTGAAAATACATGAAAAAAGCTTCTTCTCAAATTGGAGAAAAGCAACCGGTGGCTTAAAATTGTGTTACCTATTACCAATTTATCTAGGGTAGTCTAAAAATTTATTCAACAACTATTTCACGGAATACCATGGGCCACTTCACTTCATTTAAATTGTCTAGAATAAAAATAATTAAAGTACAACAAAAAAAACAAAATAGTGTGTTTATAAACCTTGTCTGTAGAAAAAAATTAAATGCCCTCTATTTATAGGAATGTATTAATCAATGTAAAAACAATTTAAAAAATTTTGATTTTAGAAAATAACATACTATTGTAATTGTGAAATTTTTCGTGAGATTTTAATATTATTTACAATTTTATTTTTATTTATATTCTGAATGTATATTGTTGATATTTCAAAAATAACAATTTCAAATTTTTTATTTTGTACGATTCTCTTTTTCAAAAATCGATGAAATCTAAAATAAAAATGAAAGATTTGTTTTAACTTTCATTTTGGATAATATATTTTCATTCCGTAAATTCAGATTTTTTATTTCGAAATTTAATTGATTGAATTAAGTTTAGGTTAAAAATCAGTTGGCTGAAAACTTATCCTGACCTTCAGACAAATGTTCTCACCATTTTTGATAAAAAAATTATCTAAAAGAATGTTTTAACAAAAAAGCATTTATTAAAACCAAAAGGGTCTCGAGTTTATTAGAGTTATAATAATAAAAATGTTAATTTATTATTTGGTTTATTTAATTAGAACAGCGATTCTTAAACTGGGTTCGATAATTGGGGTTCCGCAAAAAGTTAGTTAAATAAAAAAAAATTGTTTGTATCAACAAAAAATGAAATAGTCAACAGTGTCATATTGTAAATAAAATAAACATGCTTAGTAGAGTAATGTTGGTTTGGGAATTAAATGACTTTCAATTGTGATTAATAATAACTGATATCAAGTGGTTACAATGTTTGGCATAACTTGCCGATATCTTCTCAAGCTTTAATGAATTAAACTTATCACTTTAGAGAACTTCTGTCACAGTTATCTCACTACATGATAAATTAAATAAAATATAGTATAAAAAATAGTTTTGGAAATCTTGTCTAAATAGAGGAGTGACTGAGTGCTTGCCTACACTGTATAATTTTGTGTCCCGGTCAATATCAGCAAAAACAACTTTTGAGATAACCAACCATCTTTAGAACCTGCAAGTTTCAATCAAAGAATATTTTCCAAGGAAAGAAGAGGATCTTGATTGGGATCGCAATCCGTTCTCAGTCTCAGTCGAAAAAGCTCATCAAACTCTAACTGTAAAACAAACTGAACAGCTAATTTATGTTGAATAAGAAAACTCTAAATAATTATTAAAAAAATATTACCATTTTCTCTTATTATTAACAGGCCTTTAAATATGTACCAAAATCTATCCAATTCTTTAAAATAAATTCTTAAAAAATTGACAAATTCACACAAATTGCTAATGTTACATGGCTACACTGTATCTAAGCCTATAATTTTTCAAAAAAAAAATTAGATTTTTTGATTGTGAAAACCTGGATGGAAACTTAAAACTACTTTTAATTCAAATTGTGAAAGGCTTTCGCGGCCATCGTCCAATGGTGGGTGTGCTTTCGGGCTGTTCGGTCGTCGTCGTTGGAAATTCGTTCTCGACGTTTCGCCATCTCGAGTGGATGGCATCTTCAGGAGATGTTGACTGTTTGTCGGCTTCTGGAAGACTGGTGGTTAGTCTGTCGCGGGCGCAGGTTATATACGCTATGGTGGGCGGGGCGTATATCAGAGCTGGTCGGTGATTGGTCACATTCCCTTGATTCAGTTTTGTTATTGTAAACACTAAACGGCTCGCTTACAATAACAAAACTGAATCAAGGGAATGTGACCAATCACCGACCAGCTCTGATATACGCCCCGCCCACCATAGCGTATATAACCTGCGCCCGCGACAGACTAACCACCAGTCTTCGAGAAGCCGACAAACAGTCAACATCTCCTGAAGATGCCATCCACTCGAGATGGCGAAACGTCGAGAACGAATTTCCAACGACGACGGCCGAACAGCCCGAAGGCACACCCACCATACTTTTAATTCGGCTGCTTTGTTGGAGTTTTCAGCCCAGCTTAGGAGTAGATATCAAGAATTAGCTCATTTTGCTGTTAAAAAATTGTTGCCTTTTGCTACAACTTACCGTTGTGAAGTAGGGTTTTCAAAGTATGCTTTTACATCCCGACTTAATTTATGAAATAAACTTAATCCTGAACCAGATTTGCGCATACGACTTTCAAACATTGAATCCGATATTGAGAAACTTGTCTCAGACAAATAGGCCCATCCATCGCATTAACCCATTAATGCCCAGAACTTTTTTTTCAACTTTTTTATTATGAGCAAAAAATCACATATCAATACTCTAAAATGAAGATATTAATCAGTTTTATATAAACAAGTTATGTAGTTTTTGTGTTGCGAAAACGCAACACTGGGCATATAGGAGGTCAATACAGCATTTTGTTTTACTTTGTATGATATTTAGTCAAACACTTTCATGAAGCGCGACACTACATTTGGTACACTTTTTGATTCTGATTGAATGACAAGTGGCACATCGAGATTTTTTTGCGATGCTATGAGATAGCTGGCACTGAAGAAAAATTCAAATATTTGGAGTGTAGTGAGTGGACGGGAGTGAAAAAATGGCAGAAGTTCTTGTCAGTGGAAGCGCTTTTGTTCTAGACTAGCACCCAGCGAATTTTCTATCGGTAAGTCAGTATTATTGATCCATTCTGAAAGCTTTTGCTAATTTTTTCAACGGCGTTTTCTGAAGTTTTTTACCAATTTTTCTCTTGGAATTTGAATTAGGCTCATTGTGTAATTCTTCCGTTAATTCCTGTACAATCACTGGCTCTTGATCCTGTGAGGCTTGTGTGTTTTCCTCAAAAATGTTTATGTTGCTTTTGTCGACTCTAATTTCATCTACTTCACCGATGATATCAAGAACTGCTTCGGCTTCCGATTGTAGCTGGGCGCTGCTCAAGTTGTACACAGTGCCACCATAATCTTCATCAGTACTGTTTTCATCAGTTAAATCATTAGGATCAGGAGGAGCTAAATAAACTTGAGCATATCTGACATTTTTCCTCAAAAATGTTTATGTTGCTTTTGTCGACTCTAATTTTATCTACTTCACCGATGACATCAAGAACTGCTTCGGCTTCCGATTGTAGCTGGGCGCTACTCAACTTGTACACAGTGCCACCATAATCTTCATCAGTACTGACTTCATCAGTTAAATCATTAGGATCAGGAGGAGCTAAATAAACTTGAGCATATCTGACAGATTCCATAATATCGGATTCCTCAAGGATTGACATTAGTTTGTGGGTTCTGGAAAAATAGATTGCCCTTTTCGTTGTCTTAGCTTAAGTAGCGCTTCCGCGAGAGCTTGAAGAGCAAGGCACTTTGTCCATATTTGGATTAATTTTGAAATGGTAACGTAGAAACTGTAGTATTGTCATTTTTTGCACCGTAATAAAAATCAAGAACGATCTACTAGGCACCATATGTGCCCTAAAAACAAACTTACGCAGACGCTACAAATAAGAAAAATTTAAGTTCACCTCGTACACATAGCATAACTAGTATCTCTCAGACATTAATTGCACAAAAAAATCTATATGCTTTACAAAATTCGCGATAAAGGAAGCACATGTTTGATAAAAAACTCTTAATGCGCATGTCCTATGACAGATTGTGTATGTGTCGAAGTCGATGGGGGATACTGTTAAGAAAGAGGGTTTGCTGATTCGAAATATATTTAGTTTGTTGTTTTGCCGCTAGATTTCATAAAGTGTACTACTTAAACCTGTTGCGAAATCGCAACACTGGGCATGAATGGGCTAAGTTTTAAAAAATAATAACAAAATATTTTTAATACTTATTTTAGTGTTTTTACTGTCTCCGAGCTATTAATATATTACGTATCTACTTTTAGTTCTTACATTTTTTATTTACTCTTTTATTGGAAGCCTTAAAACTAGTGCTAATGTCGACCTTTTTTATACAAAACTAAACATTATGTTTTATATTTAAGTACTTAGGGTAGGGGTCCCTAGAAAAACAAAAGCAAGCCTTAGGCTTCCCCACTCTACAAAAGGTTGAGAGCCACTGAATTAGAGGATAAATTTCTGAGATATATACTTTTTTAACAATACGTTTTACAGGATTTTATTTCCCATAGCTGGATTTTGCGTTTTTTTTTTGGGAAAGTGAATAATTTTATTGGTCTCTTAAGTTTTTTTTGTTTTTAAGCTAATTATAACTTTTTTATATAGTTTTATTAGTTCAAGAAAGTTAAGTTTATGTTTATAAAAGAGTTAATTTTTTTTTAACAAAATATCATTTGAAAATAAAGTTTTTGAGTCTTATAAAAAAAACTGTAATAAAAAATTCCGAATTCTTGTTTTCGAAATATCAACAGGGGTCCATAATAAGTAATGTAATAACGAATGTTTTTGGTAATAACCAATATTTTATCTATTAGAGTGAGCGCTGTTACGCGTTTTTTAGAGCCGCAGACAATAATTTTTCCTCTAATAGTATCAAGTAAGTATCATATATTCCCCCTTCTAAAATTTTTTACCTTGTATGTAGGTAATATAATTTTTAAAAAAAATGTTTTTTACCCTCGCACTTTTTTATTATATTTTATTTTATAAGCAGCAAACCTTACGTTTTGTATTTCTGCGTTGGTACTTCGAGGGGTTTTATCGAACTGGAGTTTTAAATGTTGGTCCTGGATTTTTAGAAAATAAATGTGTAAATAAGATGGGTAGGCAATATCAGACAGAAATAACGTATTTTTTTTAACCCGCGGTCGGAATTTGACCTCGAACTTTTATTTAGGTACCGTCAAACGAGGTGGATCGGGACGATTTTCAGATATTTTTCAAAATAACTTTTTTTCTAAAAAAGCTATAGACTTCAAACCACCGCCAAATGATAGCTTACCGTTGGAGCTTTAAAATGACACACATATCTGTCACTGTGACAGGTGATTCTATATATATTTTTTTTAGTGGGTATCCCGATTGACCCCGCATATGGGGTCATTCGGGACACCCCATTTTTTTCAGTGTTAAGGCTCGATTAGCCCCTGTAATGGGGTCAATTAGGACAAGGTTAAAAAAAATTATTTTGCAAGAAAAACCGAAAAAAAAACTTTAAAAATAAGCCAGAAAACCAGTTTATTCATAAAACCACAAAACATCAACAAAAAACCGCATTCAAAAAGCTAAAGCGAACTGGCCGACGACTTGCAGAAACTCGTTCACTAACGCAGCCAACGATAAAGACGGGCCATGGCGCGTTATAAGCAAGTCGGCGGTCACGTGATCTTAGGAGTCCCAGGATTCTTATTGTATTGCTTAATATATTATATGTTTTTACACAATTTAAATAAATTAACAAAAAATTTTTGTTCTTTTATAGGCAAAAATTGAAAAAAATATTTTGCTGATATATGTGTTTATTATGGATAAAAGAACTGAATCTATAAAATAAAAATTTATACAAAATTTACACTCTAATATCTTCAGGTACATATATTAGGTACATAATATCGTTAGTAACTTCAAATCTATACAAGTCTTTCAAAATTGGACAGTTCTTATTCAAAGATTTATTAGCAGACACTAAATCATTGTGCTTTTTAATAAAATTATTTTAAAAAACTTTACATGCCCTTAAACTAATTTTTTCAAGCTTTGACAATAGTTTTTCTCCACAAAAACACTCGCTAGAGTTATCTGAAGAAAAATTTTCAATATAAAACATTTCACAATAATTTATTAAAAAGAAACAAGTGATTTTGTGAATAAGTGAGATGGTTTTCCCATTCAATGAACTGAATGTAGTGGTCAATATTTTTTTGAAAAATTACCCAGCACAAAGTTTAATATCTATTTCAATAAAGTGTAAGTTAACTACCAACTCATGTTCTTTTAAAAGCTGTTCTTACTTTTTAAATATTTCACACTACCAGAGAGATTACTATCTGTTGACAATATTTTACAAATCAGTTTTTGAATATTGCGAGGGTGCGGAAGACATATTACCTTAGAATTGTAAATTGACGTGTATGCACTGGATAACTGGATAAACAAAGATGAAGCCAACATTAAAGTGTATCCACCATATCTTCGATTCTCAGGTTACCTTTTCAAGAGACCTAATTGTTCAATAAGAAATGACAACTGAACACATTTTTCACTCTCACTATCAAAAATATCACTAAGGATGTCTATTACTTGATCAATCTTATTCAAGATCTTATCTTTTACCACGTCTTTCCCGTTTGCAACATACTAGGTTTCAGTTTTATAGTTGGACCGACAAGGAACACCACTAATTACACGTTCGCGGCATTGTTTATCTTATAGGTATTTTCTTTATAATTTACTCATTAGCCATTAATTATTTTAACGCAGCCCACTACAGTCTTTTTCGTGGGCTGTGTTATTTTAATAACTTTGATAAAATTCACATAAAATTCGTGCCCGAATTAAAAAAAAATCGACGTAAACAAACATACCAAAACTGAACACACACATGTTTTATAATGACAGCGGGCCGTGAGGCGTTTTTTTGTGGGACTCCTACGGTCACGTGATATTTCCGCGCCCGGGCCGGTCTTTCTCGTAGGCTGCGTTCACTAAGATATCGCCTATGAGTTTTGAATATTATTGAACCTAAAAACATTGACGTTGAAACACAGGGGCAATTTAAATAGTAAAAAACAGGTTTTGTCCCGATTGACCCCGCTGTCCCGATCCACCCCGTTTGACGGTATATCATAATTTAATATTTATTATTTTACTACTCGGAATATTGCAAAGTAATTTTACTAAAGGGGAATGCTGTAAACAGAATCTCTTTCAATGTATAACTAACCAGGTTTATTCATAAAACAACAAAAAACCGCGAAAATTTTGTTGGTTTTTTTGCGTGCTGCTCCATTCAAAAAGCTAAAGCGAACTGGCCGACGACTTGCATAAACTCGTTCACTAAGATATCGCCGATGAGTTTTGAATATTATTGAACCTAAAAACATTGACGTTCAGACACAGGGGCAATTTAAATAGTAAAAAACAGGTTTTGTGCCGATTGACCCCGCTGTCCCGATCCACTCCGTTTGACGGTTTATCATAATTTAATATTAATATAGAGGGGAATGCTGTAAACAGAATCTCTTTCAATGTATAACTCTCTGTAAACAGAAACATGTTTAGTCGTTTCTAAAAATTATTTCTACCATACGCATTCGAAATTTATGTCCAAAATATTTAGATTCATAAATAACATAAGAATATTATTCAGATGTTCTTTTGGTTCTAAAATTTAAGAATTTTGAAAAGTATTTAGCAAAAATGATAAAATGGTGTCCATGACCCAATGTAAAAACACCGTGCCATTAAATGTTTTAAAGAATAAAATTTGTTGAAAATTATAAAGCCTGAATTACCTAGGTTTCTGTCCCACACTGTTAAGTGGACCAAATCAGTGACGCACCCAGGAATATCTCTTGGGGGGCCCCGAGGCCTCTTGGGGGCCGAAAGCTAAAAAGGGCGTCTCTCAAAAATCGTGCGACCAAAAAAAAAAACATAGATCATATGTGGGGGACCCAGCAGCTAAAAAAGACGCCCCTCAAAAATCGTGCGACCAAAAAAAAAAATGAACTACGCCGCTGCTTGGGGGGGGGGGGGCCCGAAGCCTCATGATGTCAAATTTTAAGCTATTGTTTGTGTTTTATCATGAAATATGTAGAAAATATGTAAAAAATCTAAGACTTGGGGGGGGGCCGGGCCCCAGGCCCCCCCTTGGGTGCGCCCATGGACCAAATTGAGATATTTTATTTGCTTAAAACTACCTTAAAAAAACAAAGACGATCCTATGTCCGTGGCAGAAGTTACAGCCAATTAAAGAATTTGCGTTTGATATACTACAGTGAATATCAGTTTTAACGACATTGAACGGACCGCTTAATTTGGTGATCCTAATTTTTTCGAGAAATAAAAAGTTGCTCCGATTTAAAAAAAAAATCCTATATCTTTGCGTTTCAGATGATTTTGAAACTTTTTTGTCGCGCCGTCTGTATGTCTGTTTGTAACGACCAACGCCCATAACTCAAAAATCGCTTTCCCGATTTTAATGAAATTTGGTGCCTAGGCTGGGTCTTGGGTTGAGCTGGTACCATTTAAAAATGAACAAAATCCACCCAACACAAGCCGAGTAAAAGGGTAGTTCGGTTCGGGATAGATTTTCAAAATTAGAGTGTGTGAAAATATGGCGTGTGTGATATTAAACGAAAGGTAATTGAGTCTGGAGTTAAACAAAATGCATTTTAGTTTTTTTTTAAAGGGTTGGGGTTGATTGCAAAAATTAGAGCTAGTCAAAACATGGCTTGTGTTATCAAACAAAAGGTAATTGAGTCTGAAGCTGAATAAAATATATTTTTAGTTTTAAGTTATATTAGCTCACACGTACACTATAATTATAGTACCTAGTGTGAGCTTAGGTGCCCATATATTGGCAGAGCATTTCTAATAGTTTTAACTACTTACCTTTTTAGACACTTTTTTATTTAATTTTTGAGAAATTTAAGTTTTTACTAATTAATTCTTTAATTAACATCAAAAAAATCTTAAAACTGGTTTTTCCAGTTCAGCAACCGTAGAACCTTTAAGTGGCAAATTTAAATTTTTCCAGAGGAAGGCAAATTTTTTTGTCATAAAATCGCAAACTGTTCTGAGGGGAAATTTTTTGCGCAGGAAACGTCCAATATATGAGGGTGACTATAGTCTAAATTATACGCATTTGTAATGACGTCACCAGGTGAGAAAAAAACGTATGGCTTAGATATTTTTGCCAATCAATATTTTTTAATTGACAGTGACGGATACTTCACATAACCAATTACCTACCTGACACTCACAATCATAGACACTACTTTTTTTTTAAAGTTTATTGTCACCGTTGTTTATAATTTACTAAACAAAGATAAACAAAAATTACGTCGTTACAAATGGGTATAATTTGAACTATAATCTGAATACGGTTAAACTTCCAAAAATAATTATTAAAGGTGTCCACCAAACCAAAAAGGTAAAATAGGAAACTGCTGCTGCGGGTTCGTAATGCGCGGCTGTTGTATTTTATTTCCAGAGCATTTTTTAAATGTAATACATGCGCAAAGTGCTTCGATTAGCATCAGTTTCAGACTCATCATGGCCTCGTACAGCAACCTCAAAAATTCTACAGAATTTTAAACAGTCTCTTAACCTTCTAAGTATATGTCTATTTTTTGCTACATTTTCATTATGTTCGGTAATATTTTGCATATAGGCACTATTCAATTGGCACCTAATATCAGTCTTGCCTAGCATAGACAATTTTATGTGGTTATTTGAATAAGTAGCACTTACTTTGTGTCTTTAACTTCTCACTCAAGTGCTAGAGATCACACATTCCTTTTGCCACCCACGCAGGATCACTTCGTGAATTGTTCATAATAAGATAATAAGACAAATAAAGCAAAAAAAAAACATTTCGTTTTTCACAACCGCACAACCAGTTTTCAGCATCGTATAATTTTTTATTACTTGCACTAAAATTTTGGTTAATTTTTATAATTTTTAAGTCCGGTCTATGTGGCCCTACAGATTTTATTTGTAATCGAAGTTCATATGTCAACTTATTTAAATTTGCACAGTATAAACAAACGATAACAAAAACAATGACACGCGACCGGCAATGCTTTTTACTACTAACATAGCCCAAATCAAAACAAACTCATACGTCTTCACTAAGGATAGAATCGGCATCGTCTAGAAGGGCAACGGACGTTTCCACACGAGGATGATGACCGACTTCAACACACATATTTACGCTAAAAAAGTTCACACAATTAATCGCTTGATGTTAACCACAAATAAAAAAAAAGAACTAGACAATCACGTCGTAAGGGAAGATTTACCTTTTTTTAATTAAATCAATTAAAAATACTATTTCTTGTCCAGTTTTGGGGCAGTGCCCTCCCTGTAGCAGCCGTACTGACGAAAGGTACACTATCAAGTTCTTGGTTTATTTTGAAATTTGTTTTATTTTTTCTTTCCATCGATTACTTTTTACAAGCTTTTATTTAACTTCAGATGTTTTGTCTAACTATCTAACTATCAATTCTTGTGAAGCGTTTTTGACACACTTCCCATTATCCGATTTGGATGAAATTTGGTACACACATAGTGGCCCCTGACAATACAACACTAAGAAAAAAATATCCTCTTACCCCTACCCCCACCCCTTCTATAGAAAAATGTGTTTTTGACACACTTCCCGTTATCCGATTTGGATAAAATTTGGTATACAGATAGTGGTCCGATGATAATACAACAATAAGAAAAAAATATCCTCCCACCCCTACCCCCACGTCCTTCCATAGAAAATGCATTTTTGACACCCTTCCCATTATCCGATTTGGATGAAATTTGGTATACATATAGTGTTCCGATGACAATACAATATTGAAAAAAAAATCCTACCACTCCTACCCCCACTCTCATCTATAGAAAAATGCGTTTTTGACACACTTCCCATTATCCGATTTGGATGAAATTTGGTATACATATAGTGCTCCGCTGACAATACAACAATAATGAAAAAATGTCCTCCCACCCCTACCCCCCACCCCCTTCCATAAAAAAATGCGGTTTTGACACACTTCACTTCAAATGACTTTTATAAAATTTGGTATATGCATAAAGGTCCGATGGCAATACAGCCCAAACAAAAAATATATTTCTACCTCTACCCCCACCCTCTCCTTCCCCCAATAGAAAAATGAGTTTCCAAACAACTCACGATCAGCGATTTCATTATAATCTAGAATAAACTCTTCTGTTCTGTTATTGAACAAATATTTTCATTTAATAGAGTAGATAGCTGAGACTAAAAAGTAGAAAATAAATTGCTAAAATTTTTTTTTTAAATCACAAGTTTTTATAAAATGCACTAAAAATTAAAAAATTATTTTCTAACATTCTAATATTATCATAATAATAAAAGCGATGGCCGCAAATCAAAGCATAAGTTAATCTAAAGTTGTGATCTAAACACTTAAAGAATATTCAACATAGCAGGTCATCAAAGATATGTTTGATGTGCCGCAATGTTATGCCATTGCCATACCTATGTCAGAGAAATGCTGGGGTATCTTAGGTCGGGTTGGGTGGGTTTGGTACCTCTGCATTTTTCTGCTAGATTGATTTTTGCAAATAGTGATATTTAATTGATACGGATCTTATCGTGCTAATATCGTCAAGATTTTCATCAGTCGGCCATCGCTTTTATTATTATGATAATATTAGAATGTTAGAAAATTATTTTTTAATTTTTAGTGCATTTTATAAAAGCTTGTGACTTAAATTTTTTTTTTACCAATTTATTTTCTTCTTTCCATTAATTACTTGATTAAAATAATATTGAAACAAAGGAAACTTTTTTGTTACTATGTGAATTCTTAAATTTTAGAACCAAATAAGACAATACGTAAACAGTCAATGTGTAGATTGTTTTTATATTTTACTTTATAAGTATCGGATTAGTGCTTTATTCAAAAAGTTAGCAATTAAATTGTTTTGTGGTGTTTTAATATTTAAAATATCAGCGTTAATAAGATACCATTATATTAAAAATAATTAATGTTCAAAACTATCAAAAAATTGCAGAAGCTTTATACTTAAATGGTTAGTGACCCTTATTTATTTTAGTTAAATAACTTAATTATTATAACATATGATAAAGAAAAACTTCATTTAAAATAAAATATGTTTCAGTATCCTTTAAAACATTTTTAGAACTTAGAGGCATTATTATTTCTTCTAAAGAATAAAAATTAACTTTAATAAAATTAGATAATAAAAATAAAAAACACGTACTGTTATGTATGTTAATTTCCAGAAACGTGGTACTCCTAAAGTAAAATTAAAAACATAGAACTTTAGAACAATAAAAGATCTATATAGAATAGAACAAAAATGTTATATGTGCGTACCCTTATGAGACACTATATTTATATATCGACAGTAAAAAAACACAAAAAATTTAGAGTTTTAGAAATAAGTATTTTCTAGATTTACTTTTTTTTGACACACCCTATATAATTTTATTTTAAATTTTATTTATACGTAATTATACACAAACATAAACTTTCTGTTATATTTAACGATAAGGCTATTTTACACAAAAAATAATTTTTATAATTATTGTGATATAGGTTTTAATGATTTATGTGTCATTATTTTGTTATTTTTATTGTTATTAAATTTTAAATTGTGCAACCAATTCTTTTTGTTTCCTAATAAATTAAATTGTAATTATCAAGGCAAATATTAAGGTGCATTTTTATTATATTTTCCTTTTATTTTATATCTAAAATTTGAAATGAAGTCGACGTGATCGAGGGTTTTTCCAAAAACCTACGACAAATACCCGAAAAAGCCTGTGTTAGCTTTAAAAAATTCACTTTGTATAATACGTGTGGTGCATTACCGCCCTGAATCAGCGGCGTAGCGTGCTTGACGGGGCGGGTGGGGGCCGACAGCTAAAAAGGGCGCCCTCAAAAATATTGCGCCCAAAAAAAAAAGGTCATCATGTCTTTAGTTTCCTTTACCGGTCCTGCTCCTTTCTAACGCTTAGGGCGCTTCAGGCACCCATGGGGCGCCAGTATCCTCGAGGCGGGGGGGGGGCGGGGGGGTTGGTGACGAACCCACCTCCCCTCACCATATTATTTTCGACGAAAAAAATTTTTTTGGGATAACGCCGAAAATGTGTTATTTGGGTGTATTTTGACCTATCCCAGCAATATCGTCGTGATGTCTGTCTGTATGTGTGTGTGTATATTTTTTCTGTCCGTAACACGATAGCTCCTAAATCGCTAAACCGATTTTCATGAAATTTTCACGTAAAATAGTGTTCGATTTTGGTCAAAATCCATTAGTGTTATTGACAGTTTTTTGACAATTAAAAAATCGTAACTTTTTAACGGAGCCTCGCATCAATATGCGATTTCCGGAATATAGTAGACCGCGTTTTGTTCAATAATTTGTATTATAACCAAAAACTTTGTAGGAGCTTTAGTTTCTGAGATATTTACTAAAAACTGCAAGGCTGATATAATATCCAGATCCATCATGAATCTATTTATTTTTAGGTTCAGTCGCATGACTAGTGGATTCAAAAATACAAAAAAATTACCCTGCTTTGTTAATAAGCTTGTTGATTTCTAGAATTTTTGTGTCTGCTACCGTAATAGAGAAAAAAATAAAATCAATTTTTTGTAATATTCTAACGTTTAAAAAATAGTCTTCCAAGAAAAAAAAGAGTTTTTGAATAAAACGAAGAATTCATTTTGTATTTTATAATTCACCAGTAGTGCACAGCAAAAGATTCAGGGGATCAAATCAGCTCATCAGCTCACAACAGTACTGTACTAATTTTAAACAGGACTCGACAGGACCCAACAGGACACTTCTCAGAACCTAAGAGGTCTCAAAGGGATTAAAAAAAAAATGGTGATCAATTTTTTGTTACATATGGAAAAAAAATTTCTAAAAAGTTTTTTTGAGGGATATGTGAGTGTTCGGGTGGTGACCTTTCTTTTTGTTATTCGACATTTTTTCAATGCAAGCAAAAAGATTTTTTTGCTAAAATAGTCATCGATGACGACTGACCTGACCACTAAAAAAATATTACCCGGTAGATTTGCGTAATCTGTATCTCAAATTTGAGCTAAATATCTCAAAAACATCTGCTGAAATACTAAACAATAAAAACTAAGCGCTAAAATTTTATCCCACTGTAGGTCGGCAACGAAGTAGTAAGTCATATATTTTATTTAGCATTTTGCGACTGTGTACAAAATATTTATAATTGAACTAATATAAATCACTTTGTTGTTTTTTTAAAAGGTAACATTTTAAAGATGTTTTAAATAAAGATATAGATATATAAGTTTTTGATTTTATTTCATTTTTTAATTAATTAAATTCTAAAAGCCCTTTATAAAATATTAAATTAAATTTTAAATTAGATCTTTAAAGTTTATAGTAATTAATAATGTCACTGTTAGTTTTTGAGATATTACAAAAAGTTTAAATTTTCTTACGGAATGACTCATTTTTTGTTTTTGTTTCGAAATCTACGTAAAATTTTCTGTTTAACGATATATCGTAAATATCTTGAAAACTGCGTAACGAACTGTCATTTATGACATATCTTTAAACAGAAAAATTGACGTAGATTTTAAAACAAAAACAAAAAATGAGTCATTCCATAAGAAAATTGAAACTTTTTTTAATATCTGAAAAACTAAAAGTGACAGATAAAAATTAGTTTGACAGTTCGATTCTTCATAAAAAAACCTGCGAAAAAACTTCTTACACCAAAATGAAATTTTCATAAATAAAAAAGTTATAGGCCAACTCCATAAATGCAGACTTTTCAAAAGCCCCTTGTAGCTAAAAAACTACAAGGTTTATCAAGAAGCGGTTTTAATATTTGAAGACGTCTCGAAAATCGAGCCCAGGGCATGTCCACTCGTTTTTGTGTATCTCGGCTAGAAATACCTAAAACTAGCAAAAAACACGAATTTGGCCCACCCTGTACAAGGTGCTTAAATAGGGTTACCAGGTGAAAACGTCTCTAACCAGGACCAGCCGTGAAGAAAATCCGGACAAAATCCGGACGTCAAAATTTTTTCGATGCCACACACAAAAAATCTATTTTTTTTTAATTGAAACAATAACTAATAAATAACATAATATACCTACTATTTTATAGGTACTTTTCACTGCTTTGTATTTTATTCAACAGCGTTGAATTTTTAGGCAGAAGTACAAAATCGTAAAATTCTGAGCAGCTCATATTTCTTAAATTGTATGAAGTCATGAGTATTCCTTTTGCAGAAGATAAAAGCAGCCTATTTCTTTCTTTGGTCCACTGGGTAGAAATACTTGCATTAAAATATTTTGCCCATTTTTCGTGGGTAGGCAGATTGTGGTAATCAGATATAAAATTGTCTGATATGTACTTTTTTAGATTACAAACTTCATCAAAAAAATTGTGTGTTTAAGACCACACGGCAGAAGTGTAAACTTCAATAAGACGAAATTAATAATACTACTTTAGGCGGGGCCTTCACATAACGTTTTACCTTACGTCTTGCCTGTCAGTCAAAAGGGTCAAGTATGACAGTTGAAAGACTAGCGTAAACACTTGATAGTTTTAACGTCCGTTTTTAGATCAGTTTTTGATACAAAACGATGGTTTTATTGGAAAACAATGCTTGATCCGGTCAGTTCTCTACGCGGTCTTCCGTCTTAAATCAGTTCAAGTAAAACGTCCGTTTTTCCGTCTACACACAAAGTTTTACTTGATGCGTTTTGACTCAACAGGCAAGACGTAAGGTAAAACGTTATGTGAAGACCCCGCTTAAAGATGAATTCACACTGCTAAATTTATCGACGATTATTGTTTAATTACATTTTTTGAAACTAGTTTATTTCGCATTATTTGATGTTTATAAAGGCGGTTACTTTATTATCCGGACGTTTATGAAAAATCCGCCCGGACCCACCCGGACGTAGTAAAAATTCGGACATGTCCGGATTAATCCGGACGTCTGGTAACCCTATGCTTAAAGCTCTGTTCACTACTAGAATGTTGCGGGGTCCTTTATTTGAATTTTATTGTGTTATTTCTTCATGTAACTTTTTCACTGCATTTACGTTTTCTCCCATTGATATACTTTTTCCTTCCGTATTTTTGTTATGGCTAAGATACACTCCAAAACGAATTTTGCCTTGCAGTTCTCGCGCTAAACTTTGCAAGGGTTCCTTTGACGTTTGCCCTGTATTTTGGTTAATGCAAATCATTTGACAACGAGTGCAGCTTCCAGAAAACTACAACAAAAACCAAATAATAATAAGGTAGTCAAAACATGGCTTGTGTGGTATTAAACGAAAGGTAATTTAGTCTGGAGTTGAGTAAAAGATATTTCAGTTTTTAGTTATATTAGCACGTACACTATAACTATAGTACCTAGTGTGAGCTTAGGGGCCATTGGCGTAGCTAGCCTTGCTTTTCAGGGGGGGCCGTGGCCCCGGTCTATCTTGAACAAAAAGCAAACATAGGTTTTAAAGAGTCGTGCAAAGTGTGCAATGAATAAAAAAAAATACGTGCATTAAATGTTCTAATATTTTAATATAACAAATTTAATAATACATTTACCAACTTATTTATATGTATACACAGGAAGTATGTAATTCAGCAATTCTACAGAGAAAGTTTTCTACGTCGCTGACTGAAAGCGTCTACCACAATGTCTAAGTAGACCTCAACATCTTTTTCTATGAATAACAATGACAAACCTGAGTGTCTTTCTTGAGTCATAGTTGTTCTAAGCCAATTAAAAACTCTCCTCATGGCAGAGAAAGACCTCTCGCAAGTTGCACTTGAAATTGGAAGAATACTCGCAACTTTAAAAAGTTGGTAGAGGTTTGGATAGGTGTTTTCTGCTATATGTTGTTTGATAGAATCATGACCAACAGTTTGATTTAACTGAAAAATACAATTCTTTAAAACGGTCATTGCTGCTCTTAGAGCAGAAGTATTAATATTAAAAATTTTCCGGTATTGCTCGACGAATTTATTCCATTTAACGACGTGGGAAAACTTAATATGAAAATGGTTATGAAATTGTCACCAAAATCGGAAAATTTCCATAAGACACTAAACGCTAACCTCAAAAAAACTAAAAAGATTATATTTATTTTAGAAAAACAGTTTAAAAAGGTCTTTTATAACCTTACGACATCTACAACCCGATTTCGGAAACAGAGGGGCAAAGGTCGCTGTCTTTATTAAATGCGAAATTCAACTTACACTTCTATAATATTTTACAAGATGTCGCCAATATGTATGAAATATTCAATATGCATAATTATGTTTAAATTTAAAAAATATTTTCGGGAAATTGTGCAGAAAAGTTACCGATAATTTAAAGAGAAAAAGCCTAATTCCGCAAGACACGGGCTTTTTCCTGAAATGTAAACATTATCTGAATGATTTTAAATTTTAATGCACCTATTTTATTTGAATATTTCCCGAATAATAATAGAAAAGTATGTATTTTCAGCGTCATGTTCTTTTATTAGTAGTCGGTAGGGGAGGCCTAAAATATCTTAGGGGGGCCTGAGGGACTTCAGGGGGGCCAGGCCCCCCCTGCCCCCCCCCCCCCTTAGCTACGCCAATGTTAGGGGCCCATATATTAGCAGAGTATTTTTTACTTGTTAAATTCTAAAACTGGCTTTTACCTGAAACGCGGCATTCCCAATTTGAAAACTTTTCAGAGTGTTTTCCACAAATGCCTCTTCAAAGTCCACTGCTAAATTCGGCCGGAAACGCAGCAAAATTGAATCTGAAATCAAATAAATATTTATTTTGGGGCGAGTATGGTAAAGCCTGTTTGTTTTAAGACCACTTTTCAACGGAAAGAGCGATTTCCTCTCCTTAAAATGTCAAGAGTGCCAATTCAGTGTACATGATATCTAACAATTAGCTTTCGTTACATTTAGTGCAGGCGCTGTAGGTAGTTGAGTATGCAAAATATGAGGACCGCAGTTTGACAGTGTATTCTAGCTGACAAAAGATCACAGATTAACGATCTGGATATTGTGAAGCCAGGTTTTGGTCCATTTTTTTTATCTCCCTTCTCTTATAGTCGTATTCGAATTTCTGAAAATTTAACTAAGTTGACGCCTTAAAGCCATAACGACAGAAAAATGAATCAAAAATGTGTAAAATCCAACCTTAAAATAAAAATTATATTAGTTTAGCTGCAAAATCCCCCAAAAACCCTCCAGACCTCTCAAAAACCTGAGATTTTGAGATTTTCTTCAAGTTTTTACCTTTGTTATAGACAATAAAATTTGCTTTTCAATAATGTTATATTCAGTGGGGTACAACCAATGACAAACTCTTCAGCGCCGTCCGTTTATTGAGGTGATGTAAAAAAATTTAAAAAAACATGTTTATTACATGATTTACCCGATTTTCTTCAAAACTAAGCTCTTTATCAAAAATTCTGTCCTATAGTTGATTGTAGGCAATAAAATTGCCTTTAAAACGATATATAACAAGGTAATATTATTTTACGCTCCAAATTGTGTTCATTTGCAAGAAATAGTTTTGGGAGCAGCCCTCGATATAGTATTTCTCTTTTAAGTGAACATGCTTAAGTTCACATAAAATTTTCGCTTAGTCTAAAAATACAATTTGATTTTTCATTCATTTTGAATAATATTTTAAAAATGTATTCCTTTTTTTACACACTGACTTTAAAATCCTCTAATTTAGTTGAAATGGTTTTTGATTGATTCTCCCTGGATAAAAAATACCTGCATATTCTAGACTTACCGATCTCTTCAATTAAGTCTGATTCTGGAACGCGTTCCTTAAGCCATCGGATGCTGGCCATATTGATTAATAAAAATTGTCCCTGATTGGCAAGGGACAGTTGTGAGTCTGAAAAGGAAAAATTGGTATTATAGTGGTACAAAGTCTCTCTTTGTTGCGGTAACAGTGACTCTATTTACCAATAGTTTTATATCAAAAATTTTTAATGCAAGATGGAACCCAATTTTAAATTCCATGCCGCAATCATGATTGAATGACTGGCAGCGCGAGCCGTTGACTTATACCCGCTTTTCACCTATGCGTGCCTACCCTGATTTAAAAATCGCATCAGGTGACGCTGCATTTAAAATCGGTTCACATCACATCTGTGTCCAGTCACGTGATGCGTTTTTTGCATCAGGTTGGGCACGGATAGGTGGAAACCAGTGTTTATAGTTAACGTAAATCTCCTGGCAACAAACCGGCAGTCAAAGCTAAACACAACCAAAGAGATTTGCAAGTAGCACAAAACGAGACCACGCAAAGGAAAAGTCGAATTGAAATATCTGCATGTTTAACATATACATATCTAATACTCTAAGGAGATCCTGCAGCGGAAATATTTGAGTGATGAACCCTCTCGAACGCCTTAGAAAAATCAATATACATGGTGCACAATACCTTCTTAAAACCAGTGGCACATCTAGGAATATATCTTTGCATGCATGAAAAATGAGATAAAAAACTTACCGAAACAATTTTATTTTACTATTTTTCAAACACGCAGCTACTTGGTGTGGTTTTTAGTCTATTTGTTTATAGATAAAGACCATTCGCCTTTCTTTTTTATGGCCCCGTAGAGCAACCTCAAGAATCCCACAGAATTTTAAACAGTCTATTAACTACTGCTACCTACTAAGTATATGTCTAATTTTTGTCACATTTTCATTATTTTCGGTACCATTAAACGAGGTTACTTTGCGCCCCCTGGTCCTACTTTGCTCCATTGCGAAAAAAAGTTCTTAGATATTCCACATTAAAAATCTGCGCATGCACCACAACGCCACAACGCGTGAATTATACGTTGCGAATTTGACTTTTCAAAGACGCGGTATCCGCTGTTTTCCGCTTAGTCGTCTCGAGTTAATACCAGACTGAAGTGCAACTTGAAGTTCCTTTAAAATTTGACCTCGAAAAATTTGGTGTCTAGTGCAGTTATCGATTTCTATGCAATAAAAACTTAAAAATTCAATATTTTTTAAATTTTTATTCACCATTTTGAATGTTTGGGGAAAAGCTAACTAAATATTGGGTGTAGTTTGCGCCAACATATAAAACACCAATGTTTTTTTTCATATTTTATAAAGTGGGGCAAAGTGACCTCGGACTATGGGAAACTTTGCTCCACTTTTCAAGTTAAAAAATATTTATAATACTAAGTATTTTGTAATAAAAATGTCCTTTGTTAATTACCTATACCTAGGGTTACCAGATGAAAACGTCTCTAACCAGGACCAGCCGTCAAGAAAATCCGGACAAAATCCGGACGTCGAAATTTTTTCGATGCCACACACAAAAAATCTACTTTTTTTTAAATTGAAACAATAACTAATAAATAACATAATATACCTACTATTTTATAGGTACTTTTCACTGCTTTGTATTTTATTCAACAGCGTTGAATTTTTAGGCAGAAGTACAAAATCGTAAAATTCTGAGCAGCTCATATTTCTTAAATTGTATGAAGTCATATTCCTTTTACAGAAGATAAAAGCAGCCTGTTTCTTTCTTTGGTCCACTGGGTAGAAATACTTGCATTAAAATATTTTGCCCATTTTTCGTGGGTAGGCAGATTGTGGTCATCAGAAGTAAAATTGTCTGATATGTACTTTTTTAGATTACAAACTTCATCAAAAAAATTGTGTGTGCTTAAGACCACACGGCAGAAGTGTAAACTTCAACAAGGCGAAATTAATAATACTACTTGAAGCGGGGTCTTTACATAACGTTTTACCTTACGTCTTGCCTGTCAGTCAAAAGGGTCAAGTGTGACAGTTGAAAGACTAGCGTAGACACTTGATAGTTTCAACGTACGTTTTTAGATCAGTTTTTGATACAAAACGATGGTTTTATTGGAAAACAATGCGTGATCCGATCAGTCAGGCGGTCTTCCGTCTTAAATCAGTTCAAGTAAAACGTCCGTTTTTCCGTCTACACACAAAGTTTTACTTGATGCGTTTTGACTGAACAGGCAAGACGTAAGGTAAAACGTTATGTGAAGACTCCGCTTAAAGATGAATTCACACTGCTAAATTTATCGATGATTATTGTTTAATTACATTTTTTGAAACTAGTTTATTTTGCATTATTTGATGTTTATAAAGGCGGTTACTTTAAAATCCGGGCGTTTATGAAAAATCCGCCCGGACCCACCCGGACGTAGTAAAAATCCGGACATGTCCGGATTAATCCGGACGTCTGGTAACCCTACCTATACCATGTGTTTTTCATTAAAACGAAAAAAACATTATGGTATAATTTTTAGTGATTTCTTTGAATTTTTTAAATTAACTCAAAAAGTGGAGCAAGGTAACCTCGTTTTACGGTAATGTTTTGCCTATGGGTACTATTCAATTGGCACCTAATATCAGTCTTTCCTAGCATAGAAAGTTCTATGTGGTTATTTAAATGAATACCAAGTACTTTTCACTAAAGTGCTTGATATCACACATTCCCTTTGCACGCAGGATCACTTCGTGGATTGTTTATAACAGGACAAATAAAGTAAAATTTCTTTTTTCACAACCGCACAACCAGTTTTGAGCATTGTATAATTTTTTATTAAATTTTCTATTACAAGTTTTTATGGAACACCCCTTGGCATTACTTACACTAAAATTTTGGTTAATTTTTAGATCCGGTCTATGTGGCCCTGAAGATTTTATTTGAAATCGAAGTTCATATGTCAACGTATTTAAATTTGCACAGTTAATTATGTTATCGACGGTATTTATTTCGAAAACATCCAATGACAGGCGACCGGCAAGACTTTTTACAACTGACAAACCCCAAATCAAAACAAATTCATACGTAGCCACATCAACTAAAACAACCTTACTAACCGAAACGTCGTGTTTAAAATAAATAAAGGCAATGAAAGTTTGAAAATTTTATTTCTAATCCTGTTTAACAAAGCAATGTGTATATGGAATAGAAACCCCAATGCAAAACGGTCGCATTGGCCGCGGTGGTTTATTGGACGAACTTTTATTGGAATATCGCCTTTTAACGAGTCCTTTAAAAGTTATCTGCATTCAAGTGGTAAATGAACAAATCTCACACTTCTTTTTTGCTGATAAATCAAACACCTTTGGCCATTCTGTGATATACATGCATCTATTTCAAAACATGCTAAGGCACGCCAAATATATGATGGTTTTATCACGGATCACCTTTTGTTAGGTGATCCGTGGTTTTATGACTATTTTTATTTATAAATCGTCGCTAACATGACGAATCCGGATTTGAGTTGCGCCCACCATAATTGCTAGTTTTAAGTATATTTTGATACGGGGATGGGGCGTATCTTTATTGCAATATTTTATATTATCAGCATTTTATAAGCATGTCTTATAGTTAAACAACCTCAGATTGAAGTTAATAAAATTTGTTACATTGGAATTACTCAAAACGTTATTTTGAGATACTCCTGTTCGTTTTGTTAACAACGAAATTATTCTTTTTTAATTGCCACTTTACCATTCCGCATAACGGTTTTTTTTAATTAAGTGGGAATACTGTTATATTTGGGTCTTCAAGCACGCGTATTGTGTGATACGTCAGGATGATTCTACCCATATTCTACCAAAAGTGGGCTATATGGATATCATTGTTGGTCATTGCCTTTAGATAACAGTACAGCACAGTAAATAATTTTTGTTTTTTTTAAATTTATGTAACTAATTAGGTGTAAGCTAAGAAACATTTATTTTCCCGAATTTTAGGAATTATTGCATAAAAATTTCAGAGGGATGAGTGCCAGAGGAATGAGTTTTTTAATGGTTTTCCAATTTAAATCAAAATCTATTTTGACTACTTAACTTAAATTTTATATAAACAAAGTTCCTATAGTTATAATTTCAACAAAAATATTATACTATTGATATCAGTCGAATATTTACTTACCAGAGGAATGATAATTGAAGCGTTCCTTTTTGATTTCTCTGAAAAAAACTAATTTTCTGCCGAAAATAAAAAGATCTATAACTTAAACCAAACTAAAGTTGACATTATCTGTCACAACTCCAGGGCCGTCTTTTTCTCTAGAAATTAACCGGTGGTATTCACAAATATTGTGTTATTAAAAATGGAGCACGTTTAAAATTGTAAAATTTTCCGGAGAAAATGTAAATTCGGATTTTCAAAAATATTACTGCAAACTTAAGTTTTATCAATTTTTTGATAAATAGTTAAGACTTGGTTAAATATTATTTATTAGGATATTTTTTTCAATCTGAGTTTTTAATATTTGGTTTGGGACTACACCAGAGGAATGAGGTATTTGCTTTGTAATAAAAAAAAATTATAAACTTGCAATTTTTTTTATACATTAAACTCAAATGCTCCATAAAGAAAACATTTCGTTTTAAATCTTATAACTAAAACTATGCTTCATTTGCAGTCTGTGTTTGAAAAATATGCATTCCCACTCCACAGCACCATTTTTGTAGAATCATCCGTCAAAATTTTCAGAAAAAATCGTAGAATACCAATTTCTATGGTTTTTTTATACAATGGAAATTCGGGTTAGGCCGCCATGGTTTATCACAAAGGACATAAAAAATCGTCAAAGATAAATTTATTTGAAAAAATTGACCAGTTGCGTAAATATTGGGGGAGGCAACCCATTGTAGCCTCCCAATATTTGGCGCCACTGCCTGTTTTAAAAATAAAAAATATATTTTTTTATTTCTGTTTTAATTTAGAAACAAAAACTTCTAAAAACTAATAAATATGTTACAAATTTAAGTTATTTAAATTTTATAATTGGAATTTATTTAGGTTTAGTGTAGTATTAGGTTGATTTATCTTAAGGTTGTATTCTTAGTCTAGGTTTTAGTTGCGTTATCTGTGACTTGCGGTCGCAATAATACGAGAACTTTCCGGACGTCGAAGGCTGCCGGAAAGTTCGAGAGAGATAGACGATCCTATATATAGGGCCGGGGTCGCGCACCAGGCAGTCAGTCAGAGATAACCAATGGTAGTGATCGCTAGATGTTAACGCGAAGTTAATAGGCGTATTAAAGTAGTGAATTATTAGCAAGTTATTAGTAAGTTTAAGTGCGTGTTTTTGTACATAATTTGTCGGAATAAATTGACGTATCGTTTTCAACAATTGCGAGTTTTAATTGTTGTGGAGAACCCGTAACAAATAGATAAATTTATTTCTAGAGTAAGTTTTCAAAATGAAATCCACTGACTTCAATGCATTTTTGAAGTCTTTTGGCCACGGAATTAGTTGTAGTTAAGACTTTCCTTAAGCTGAATGCACGCGTCTTCAACACGTTCTACTAGTTCTTCGCGTGTTTTTACTGTCGTTTTATAAACAATATTTTTTAGGTATACCCACACATAATAGTGTAACGGCGCAACTTTGTGTTTATATCACTATAAATTTATTGAAATATCTCAAACACTAAGCCAATAATCAAAATTTTGCAAAAGACTTTTTTTTGTTAACTTAAACAAGGAATAAAAACAAGAATTTTATTTTTAAAACATTCAGTGGCGCCAAAGATTGGGAGGGTAAAATGGGGTGCCTAACCCCAATATCTATACCACTGGCGAATTTTAGAAAACGAATACAATCGTTACTTAGAGATGTACCACAGTAGTCTGTGTACGAAATTTAGTGGAAATTGATGTAACGGTTTAAAAAGTATAAAGAATAGGTAAGACGTTTAGGACATATGTTCATATGAAGTTTTTTTCTTAAAATGGGCCCAAAAGTCCCCCCATAAATATTGACATTCAATTAGGAAACACCCTGTAGATAAGCATTACACCGAATTAAAGCTCTAATCCTGTACTTTTTGACACGCCTACAAAATTTTATCAGTACCCATTTATCAAGGGTGTTTTTTGCCAAAATTAAAAAAAATAATAAAAAAATCACATTTTTAGACCTCATTTGGGGGTTAAATAATAATCGAAAATGCTTAAAAATAGTGGATTAAAACAACAAAGTGAAACTAACCCGAGTTTTCATTTTTTGAAAAAACATTACCCTCCCCAGCCCCTAGAGGGTGCAGAGTGGTTCGGTTCTCCACCATAAAAATTCTTATTTTATGATTTTTCGAAAAATTTTCACACAATATTGTATCACAAATAGACAAGCAACACATCATTTCAGAACTGACTATACATTAAAAGGTTTTCTAAAAAATCGTTATTCTTAAAGGTTAAAAAATACTAACTTTTGAACCAAGCTTCTCCCTCTTGGACGTTTTTTCCACCCTTAGAAACAGATGAATATTAAACAACAGTATCTATTTCTGCAGCATGTTGGTCATATTTTGCTCTGTGCGCAACAAAACCTTTACACTTTGCTGTGAAACAAACTCAAAGGATTTTATTCCAATTTCCGAAGTTTTTAACTGAAAGGCATGATCAATACTCAACAGCGATATTATTGTTTAACAGCATATCCCATAGAGAAAATTGGCAAAATAAAAACCAAAAACCAAACTAAATCTACATAAATACTTGTGCAAGGTTTAGAAGTTTTATTAAAAATTGTAACAAACAGATTGACACATTAGGGACTTATTGGAATAAAATCTGACCTAATTTTAAAATCGACCCTATAGTGACATATTTACATATAAAAAGCAGCTGCTCTGCTTCAAAATTCGGCCTTTGTGTATGGGCGAGTTCGTAAAGGCATCGATGAGCTCATCGATGACAACAATCAAGTTTTTGAATTAATCAGTGCAATTCGTTGAAATCCATCGGGTTCGTAAATTATCTGATGAATTTCACCAAGGCACCAATTGATGGCATCAATGCTCACCGACCCTGAAAGTCGGTGAGCAATCTTCGATGAATGTCAATTACGTCAAAAATTGTTTGTTTTTTTTCGGCTGGATAATTTTATATCGTTTTTGTTAAATGCTCCACGGTGTGGTAAACAAACTTTTGATGGTCATCTTAAAATATATAAATAGTGACTCAAAACTGGGATGATGAAGATCTGGCGTTAATTTCAATTTCTTTATTTATATACCAGATAAAATTTTTATAAAATCATTTACATTTTACAAACTTATTATTAAATTATTCTAGAGAGCAGAAGAACTTAATCTCGAATCTTTACCATTATTAGTTTATGCTTAGTTTATATGCTAATATGAATTTTTAAAATAAATGAGTTTTAGTTGTTTTAAATAAGAGTAAATTTTTCAAGTAAAATTCCTCATCCTAATCCTAATATAATCTATAGAAAGGCACAAAGGCCTACCTTAACAAAAGCCTAAAAAAAACTTTAAATAACATTAAAATACTTATAAAATATGAAAAAACAAATCCTGTTTTTTATTTTGTTTTTAAAATTTGGATATCATCAGACCGCGGCATGCCAGGATTGAGGGTTACGTTGAAAATTTTGTTTCCATGTATTAATCTTTTAGAAAATAAATCAAAATCGAAAAAAGCGAGGTTTAGATATCTGATTCATCGCGTTCTTTTTTTATCTGGTGTTCATCGGACTCACCGAATAAAAATGTCAAATGAACGTCAAACGTCATATGTCAAAAAACCGATGTAATCTAATTTTGCTCACCGATGACATCGGTTTTTTGACATATGACGTATGACGTTCATCTGACATTTTTGATCGGTGAGTCCGTAGACCATCAAAAAATAAAAAAGAACGCGATGAAATCAGATTTCTTAACCATGCTTTTTTCGATTTGTATTTTTTTCTGAAAGAGTCTGCACAAGCACATGGAAACAATATTTTCAACGCAACCTTCAATTCTGGAATGCCGCGGTTGGTGATACCAACTTAGATCTTCATCATCCTATAGTTTTGAGTCACTATCTATATCTTCCAAGATGTCCATCGCAACTTTGCTTACTCGCACCGTGGGGCATTTAACAAAAAAAAACAACAAAAAAATAAAAAGAATCAATCAGCCGAATAAAAAAAAAGAAAAAGCAGCTGATTTTGACGTAACTGACATTCATCGAAGATTGCTCACCGACCCCCAGAGTCGGTGAGCATTTATGCCATCGATTGGTGACTTGGTGGAATTCATCAGATAATTTACAAACCCGATGAATTTCAACGAATTGCACTGATTAATTTAAAAACTTGAGAGTTGTCATCGATGAGCTCATCGATTACTTTACGAACTCGCCCTATTTAAAAACCGGATTTGTTAGTGTCGGTATTGATTAAATGGAAGTTAGCGACTGTATTATTAAATTTGGCTTTGATATGTCAATTTTGAGAGGTCAGCTGTCCGGTTCTTAAATACACAAAGGCCGAATTTTGAAAGAAAGCAGCTGCTTTTTATATGTAAATCTGTCACAGTACTGCCGATTTTAAAATAAGGTCAGGTTTTGCTGGTTTTTGTTGCTTTAAATAAACATAATAAAGACTGGGTGACGTTTGTACTATCTGCATTGAAGTGTCGACGGCGCGGCATGGCCTGGTAATTTAAATAGGAAAAACTGCCCAACTAGTTCGCAATAAATGGCAGAATAATTGTTGTGGAAAACTTTTATATAGGCAAGGAAAATCCGGTTAGTTTTTTACGATTTTCATTTGCACATGTTGGTTACCTATGCATCAAAATGGGAATTTAAAGAAGAATGGTTTTATCCATTTATAAGTTTTTATACAATTTTTTAATTGGTATGATTTTTGGGATCAAGAAGCATTATGTACTTGCAAGGTTTGAGAGCGACTTGTTTTTAGGCAAGTTTTTAGAATAGCTGCATGTTTATAAAACTTGTATCAAGCGCGGATCTAGCCCCTATAAATCTCAAACTATATTAATTAGTTTTGGCACTCAAAATACACCTCCTGGTCACTATGCAAAATAGTTTGATGCACTATTTTTTATTATATTTATCCCCCCAAATAAAGTTCCTGGATCCGCCCCTGCCTGTATATGGCTAGCTTGAAATTGAGCCACTAACATCTTATATTTTAAGCATTGCAACTAAACACAAATTTAACAATTTTTTTATAATTTTTTAAACATTTATTGTAATTATGACGTATGTCAATTTTAGCGCATCTCGGTTGACCTTGTTGTGTCTATTTTTCTAAAGTATATAAATCACAGTTTTACCAATTAGCCGCAAGCTCCAGCCGCAAAATTCCAAACTAAAAATTCCTTAGAATTATTTTTTTCATTGCACTGCTTTTGGTATAAGGAGGGTTTTAAAACTTATTGGATGTGCTATTTTTGTAAATTATTAATTTATTTGAAATGACCCAATTTGATTAATTTGTTCTTACCTTTTAGTGTTGTTTTTGATTTAAAAGTTTTTAGTAATTTGATTGATTCCCAGTTCTTTTAACATCAACTATTGGCGGTTATACGGGGGGGGGGGGGGTAAAGGGGGTGGTAATTATCCGAAAAATGAAGTAAAGTATAAGAGCGGCTAGCTACTACAGGTAAGTTATTAATTTTCTTTAACAGAAAAGCACTCAAAGAAAAAATCGCCTATGGAAAAAAGTACATACGAAAAAAATTGCACAGAGGACTCCCCCAATATTTCAAATAGAATGAAAAAACTTCATCAAAGTATTGTAATATTCAAATTCAAATTTTCTTTATTCAAGAGAACCTAGCAAAGTTAACAATGTTAAAATTAACCTAGGTTAAGTGAATTGTGTCAAAAGAGAAAAAAACAGTCCAAAATCAGTTCACTTACTTAACTTTGAAAATTTAAATTATATAATGGTCTAAAAGAAAAAAGAAACTTGAAGAGATCACTACATTTGGTACTATTTTGTTAAAATTAAAATTTTGTTGAGACTTTTTTGTCAAAAATATAAAACCTTAAAATACCAAGCAAAATATCCAAAAAATACATTACTTACATTAAATTAAAAATTAAAATCAAAATTTAGCAGACACACAGTTACGATATAATGTTTTAAAAATCTTTTGTCAACTCAGTGAATGTCCAAAAATACAAAAATACACTACATTAAATTAAAACTTAACACAATTGCGATACACTGTTTAAAAAAAAAATCTTTGTCAACTCAGTCAAAGCCCAGAGAAATATAGAAATATATATAATTTTATTCTTTTTTTAATTTTACTTTTATTTGTTTGCAAATTAATTCAATAAATATATCTTATTTTTCATTTTAGGTAGTTAAGAAGAGATTTGGAAGCATAAAATATATAAATATATATATATATATATATATATATATATATATATATATATATATATATATACATATATATATATATATATATAATATTACACGGTCAAGTTGCGAAAATGGTAAATTTTCAAAGGCATCAAGTAAATTTACTTCGAAGAGCTTCTTTATCAAAGATTATAGATTAAAATATATGTTCTTTATATATACTAATACGGGTACTAAATTTTAAATTTTTTAATATTTGGCTTTAAACTCCGTTGAGTGACGCGACGCCGACGTCTTGATAGCGGAACAAACGCAATTAGCGTTGACCTGATCTAGAAAGGCAATATGTGTCGTAGGTCATGGTATGGATTCTTTCTTTCAATCGATACTTTCATCGATCGATGATATAGCAGTTTTACTCGCATGCTGCTGTTTTAGTTTCTCTCGTATTCCGGTAGATGGCGCTTCTTGTTGGGTGCATGACTATGTTTTCTCACTAACAATATAAGGTGAGAGATAAAGCCGTATACTTAATTTATGAAGGGTGTCACATCGACCAGCAGTGTTCTGAGGAGTCCCATAAGGACGAAACAGTTAACTGTCAACACTTATTAGTTGTTCATTACATCTTGGACCCCCGTGAGGTTAAGCTTTCGAGCTACCCACGGAAAAATACTAGAGAAACAAAAAACCCTTAATTTTTCTTTTTACCCGATTAGCCACGAAAACTTGTTTGAATAAAATATATAGTTCAAGAAAAAAGAAAAATATTTGCCGACGACTTACCATTTCTTGAACTCCGCCCAACAATATCTTTCTCAAAATCGCACTGCCTCAACAATCTCAAACCAGATCTACCCAGCTTTGAAACCAACCATTCGGCAACTTCGTCTCCAGAATCCCACCCTTGGATTTTATCGCCACAAACTTTGCTTTCACAAAAATATCCATTAATGTTGTTTCCAATTTCGCCTGCTTGGGGGTCAAGCGGAACTTCCACATAGTCAAGATCTCCTGAAATATGATAGGGACTTGTGCAACTACACATATCGCAAACGTCTTTAAAATCATTTAATTGATTTTTAAACATCATTTAAGAAAATTTTTATTGGTTTTATAACAGAAAATAATTTATCACATTTTTTTAATTGAAGTACACGTTTTACTAGTATTTTTTACAGAAGAATTTTGGTTGAAAGTGACGCATTTGGTAGAAGACCATTTGATAGAAAATAAATTTGGTAAAAAATACATTTGGTTCGGTTCGGTTAAAATATAGTTTAGTTATATGTTCGCTGATTTGGTACATTTAATAGAAAACACATTTAATATAACATATATTTGAGAGAAAATACATACAGTTGGGTGTTTTTTTATTTCCAACTTTTAGGTTTAATTCTTATTTAGAATTATAAAAAGCACTATGCATTTACAATTCATTTAGCTTTAAGAAAGAATTTTTGAATTCGCTCTAAATTTGTGAAAGGTATAGCTAGATATCGAGGTGCCGTCAAATTATTATGAAAAATGTTAAATAGTATATGTCCCTTTATGACTCCTCGCCATACATTCAAACCTCATCTAACTTGATGGTGCACCTCAACTTTAAGAACGGATTTTCATCGGCCCAGTAGATGTAGTTATGTCTGTTAAACACCCCGCAGTTTGTAAACCTGCTTTCATCGGACCACAGAACCTTAAGCGGAAATTGAGGGTTTTCTTGCGATTTTTGTATGAACCAACTGCAAACAAGGTTCTTCTTTTTAAGTCACCATCTCGGAGTGCTTGACTAATATGTGTTGCAAATGGATGATACTTAATTTTTTTAAGAATTCTTTGTGCAGGTGATTTGGGTACTACAACATTATTTTCCAGTTCACGAAGGGAGATGCGAGGATTGTCAACGACAGTTTGTAAAATCAGAGCTTCAATATTTTCAACAGGTTGTCGATTACGATTTTGTTTTTTAAAGGAACCATATTTAATTAAATTATTTATGAAAGTATTCTGAAGATTGACAAACCTGGTTGTCGTCTTTGTAGATATCTCTGAAAGTACATATCTCGAGCTATTCCATCATTCTTATTACACAAAATATAACATTCATACATATCTACTTTCTACCAATTTGGAAACCTTTCCATGTTAAATTTGATTGATAATTTAGCTCAAAAAAAAGTAATGTAGAAACTTTAAAACTCCAACAGATAAATCAAATAAATTACAAAGTTTTGACAGATGGTTACGCACGTACGACAACAAACGCAACTACGGCCTTTGTTTCACAGCCAACCAAGGGTAAAACAGTTTTTTAAATAAATTTACATTTTCCGTCATTTAAAAATAGACTTATTATACATGATTGAAAAGCTCTTTTAATGCTCTGTTATTTATCGCCGTATAAATTCAATATGGCGGTCATAACAAATAAGAAAAATGGCTATTGTTTCAAAAAAACTAGAAAACCTAGAAAAAATTTGTTAACATCATTCGATTGGCCGTAGTTGCTTATACAAAACAACCAAATTCGGTTAAATTTGTTGCAAGCTGGCGGCACTATTTCAGTTTTTCAAAAAACACAATTTTTAGTTTTTGCTCGATGTTTTAGTAACCCCTATATATATCTTTAATATTGGTACAACACCTGATTGCACAATAGTGCAACTTTTTTCTCATTTAAACAAACTCGTATCTCTTACCGTTTCCGAAATCCCCATATAGTTGCTTTTATCTGGGACACCCTGTATTTAGATACTTAAGTTGAATTTGGTGCATAATGGTAAAATTTTAAAGTCGGATGCTCGTACAAGTCTACTTTGCACCAAACCTCTGCATAGTAGAATTGACAATCGTTAGATTCTTTTATCTATTTTTACTAGCTTTTATTTAGCTTTTACCTAACTAACTATCTAACTATCTATCAAATCTTGTGAAGCGTTTTTGACACACTTCCCATTACCCGATTTGGATGAAATTTGGTACACACATAGTGGTCCCATGACAATACAACATTAAGAAAAAAAAATCCTCCCACCCCTACCCCCACCCCTTCTATAGAAAAGTGTGTTTTCGACACACTTCCCGTTATCCGATTTGGATAAAATTTGGTATACACATAGTGGTCCGATGATAATACATCAATAAGAAAAAAATATCCTCCCACCCCCTTCCATAGAAAAATTTGTTTTTGACACACATCCCGTTATCCGATTTGGATGAAATTTGGTATACATATAGTGATCCGATGACAATACAATATTAAGAAAAAAATATCCTCCCACCCCCTTTCATAGAAAAATGAGTTTTTGACACACTTCCCATTATCCGATTTGGATGAAATTTGGTATTCACATAGTGGTCCGATGATAATACATTAAAAAAAAATATCCTCCTACCCCTACCCCCACCCCCTTCCATAGAAAATGCGTTTTTGACACCCTTCCCTTTATCCGATTTGGACGAAATTTGGTATACATATAGTGGTCCGATGACAATACAACAATAATGAAAAAATGTCCTTCCACCCCTACCCCCCTCCTCTTTCCATAAAAAATGCGTTTTTGACACACTTCACTTGGCACGGCAATACAGCCCAAACAAAAAATATATTTCTACCTCTACCCCCATCCTCTCCTTCCCCCAATAGAAAAATAAGCTTCCAAACAACTCACGATCAGCGATTTCATTGTAATCTTGAATAAACTCTTCTGTTCTGTTATTGAACAAATATTTTCATTTAATAGAGCTGAGACTAAAAAGTAGAAAATAAAATTGGCAAAAAAATTTTTTTAAGGGACAAGCTTTTATAAAATGCACTAAAAATTAAAAAATAATTTTCTAACATTCTAATATTATCATAATAATAAAAGCGATGGCCGCAAATCAAAGCATAAGTTAATCTAAATTTGTGATAACACTTAAAGAATATTCAACATAGCAGGTCATCAAAGATATGTTTGATGTGCCGCAATGTTATGCCATTGCCATACCTATGTCAGAGAAATGCTGGGGTATCTTAGGTCGGGTTGGGTGGGTTTGGTACCTCTGCATTTTTCTGCTAGATTGATTCTTGCAAATAGTGATATTTAATTGATACGGATATCTTGTCGTGCTAACATCGTCAAAATTTCCATCAGTCGGCCATCGCTTTTATTATTATGATAATATTAGAATGTTAGAAAAATATTTTTTAATTTTTAGTGCATTTTATAAAAACTTGTGACTTAAAATTTTTTTTTTACCAATTTATTACCTTCCTAGCATAGCCATGATTAAAGAAGGTATTATTTTTGACAAAATAATTTTTTTTCAGATAACGTCGAAAATGTGTTATTTGGGTGTATTTTGACCTATCTTAGCAATATCGTCGTGATATATGTCTGTCTGTGTGTGTGTGTACATTATTTTTGTCCGTAACACGATTGCTTTCAAACCGCTAAACCGATTTTCATAAAATTTTTAGGTAAAATTGTGTCCGACGCTCCAACGAGCTGATTAAATTTTGGTTAAAATCCATTGATGCTAATGACAATTTTTTGACAATTAAAAAATTAACTAAACTTTTTAACGGAGCATCGTATCCATGTTTTGAAGATATAGTAGACTACTTTTTGTTCAATAATTTGTGTTATAAACAAAAACTTTGTAAGAGCTTTACTTTCTGAGATATTTACAAAAAACTGTTTTCAAGGCTGATCATGGCTTCACTTGAAGTGTGCTAATCAAAAACATTCAACTAAAGGTGCTAATAGGCTAGCTAGGAAGGTATCAGATCCGTCATGGATCCGTTTATTTTTACTGGCAAACTTTTTTCCCATACCTACAGTCGCCTATTTACGAATCTTGCGTTTTACCTTTGTAAGAAATCCTCAACCTATTTCTCTTGACATCAATAATAGGTTCGATCAAACAAAGCTCTCTGATTTGCTTCTGAGATACGCAGCTTCCAGATGAATTGACAATCATCCATTTTCGATCGTATTTAAATCCGGTAGACGTAATGGTCCAACTTTTCTTAGGGCAGAATGGCCCACAGGATTTGATTGGGTAGACAAGGATTTTGCTGAGTTTTCCTTGTATACACTAAAAAAATATATGTTTAGCTTTTAGATTAAACTTACAATGAAGTCGAGAAAGATAAGGCAACTTAGACACCCCCAAAATTTTATATAATATAGGATTGGTTCAATTAACGTACTATAGAGCAATTCCACGCCAAGTCATCCAATTTACAAAAAAAGTGTTGCCGTGAAATTTTATTTTATTCTTTAATCATGCTTATTAACTGAAACAGCTTATGCTTAACCACTTTTGCACAATTTTAGATTTTTAAATTTAATTAATATGTTGTACACACATTTGAAAAGTCTAAAACAGTCAAAATGGGACTTTAAAGAAAAAAAATATGCTCATAGTAAACAGCACCTAAAAAAAATTAACCTATAATTTTGAAAACATGCATAAAAGTAGTTTTCAAAAAAATGTGATGTTTAGCAAAATCTCTTATACTGGCTTAATTAGAGTAATTTAGAGAATATCCAAAAAACGGAGAAATTTTCATATTTTTTTGGGGTATAAATGTAATGTTTTCTTAAATTTTTGATACAGTGTTGGAAAGCTATACTCAAGGACTATATCTTCCTTGTATAAAACATATTTAAAAAGTAGACGTTACCTTGGACTTCCACGAAGAAGTTAAGAATGTCTGGGAAATCCCTCAACTTCAGCATCAAAAATGACCCTGTCTATCGGGGTGCTGGTGGTAATCAACTAGGGTAAATTTTTCACTGTATCATATACTTTTAAAAACAAGAATAAAAAATCTGGGTCTGTAATCCTTAAGGTCACTACACATTTTTTTGTTATTTTAATATTTTTAGTGATGTTAAATTGCATCACAAATTACAGGCGTGGATCTACGGGGGGGGGGGTGCCCCCCCAAACCTGAAACTTTACTCAGTTTTGACACATAGAACACACCTCCTAGTCAGTATGCAAAATAGTTTTGTGAAATATTTATTATGATATTTTCCCCCAAAATAAAGTTTCTAGATCCACCCCTGCAAATTAAGGTTTTTCAGAAGGTAAAGTTTATTTATATGAGCACTGTTCAATAAATTATGATCTAAACTCTCTTCATAAGGTCACTACACAAATTTTTTTAAAGTTTATTTACTTTTTTAGTAGTTACCTACTGTCATATTTAAAAAATCGGAAAAGAAGTTGAGTTTTATAATTTCAGAAACCAAACAAATTTTTTTTTCTAAGCTTGAAGTAAATTTAGCATCTATAGTTAAATCATCCAGAGGAGTGAAAGAATGGTGTCCAGTTGTTGTTTGTTTGAGATTTTATTGTAAAACAAATCGTCTCACAGTACCTCCAAACGCATCACATGGGCTTTTACCATGCGTTAGTTTTGTACTTAGTTTTTTTTAATACCCAGTGGCGTATGCAGTAATTTTCCAAGGGGGTTGGGAGAGGGGGCTTGAGTAAAAGCAAAGTCCTGCAAAACCATTTTATTCTTCTTTCAGAAAAATTAAATCTTTAGGAGAAGTTATTCAATGGCTTTGGAGATTAAGTCCCAACCCCCCTTCCTCCTACGTACGCCACTGTTAAACTTGAACCATTTCATTCACCAAAGAGACAAACTAATTAATGTCAGTGTCTCACCCAAAATTTATTCTTAAAACTAAAAAAGAATATCCAACAGTGTACGAAGATGATACTTGAACCCACAAACTAGGATGTCACGCGAAACAGTATGTGGGTATAAATAAGACCCCCTGACGATGATTTTTATATATAATTTTTTTCTTTTTGCGACCGAATTAAAAAATGTGATTTTTTACATGCTTTAACTAAATAGCCTAAAAGTTGATATTAAAATGATAGACCCAACTTTTTTATTTAATTTTTATATAAATGATACATTGTCAAGTAAAACAAGCTACAAGCGAAGTTTCAATAGACAGATAGACATGCTAATTTTTTTTAGTCAAAAGTTGCCAATTATGAGGTTTTTGCGGTTTTTCCAATTTTTAAAAATTTTGTTTGCTGAAACCAATAGACCTAAAAATTTTTCTTTTACCTTGTATGATAGTCAAGCCACTGAGCTTTAATGTGCGCATAGACTTTTTTTTGATGGACCATATTCCGCACCGGTGTAAATAATTAAAAATTGAGAAAATCATAAAATTACTATTTTTTTAAAACTATTTTTGCGATCTCAAAAAAGTGAGGTTATTTTTTTTTCTGTATAGGATCATCCAACCAATATTAAAGATTTCTTACGTCAAATTTGTTTTTACATTAGATTTAATACAATCAAAATAAAAAAAATTATGGTCGCAACGGTTTTTCATCTTTATTTTACCTTTAAAGTTGTCTGTAAAATACAGGAGGCGACATTAAAAATTAAAATTTATTAATTTGGTATTCCTAAGGACAGTAATACATGTTATCAAAATTTGGATTTTTTTCGTGACATGGCAGCTACCCCCATTGGATGTTTTGGCGTGGAATTACTCTATACACCGTTTCTAAACAAACCTGTAGGGTGCGTGTTCATTTAAAACAAATATTCTCAATAGCACTAGGGCCAAATTTTATAAGAAATATCTTCGTAGCACGTGACCCAAAAAATTGGTTGGAGTTTTCAAATAACACCACTAGTTATGGGCGTACGCAGCGAGGGGCAGTAAGGGGCATTTGCCCCTCCTAAATGTTAAAAATAATTTAATAATTCCCTAATTTCCAAACAAAAGAATCAATCAAGTTAGCACTATAAATGTATTCCTACACGGTAAAAAATTTTGAGTACAATGAAGACACGTTCTTTTCTTGAAAAAATTGTTTTACCTTAAAACAATTTGTTTTAAATTAAATTATTTCTTTTTAGTACAACGCAGCTTTTAGTCTTGAAATGAGACTTTATTTTTCTCCTTTAATTGTTTTGTTTCAGTATACTCTATTTTGTAACAAAGCAAATTGTCTTTATATAAGTATTATTTTGCTTTCAAAATTTTTAAGTAAATTTTATTGTCGTTTCACAGGGCTTAACAAATTTTTTCGATTAAAATTAGAAAAAAATCCTCAGTATGCGCAAATACTTACATGTGAAATGTCAGGATGTGTTTCCGTATTTGTTACATTTTTATTGCAATTGGTTTTTTCTTTGATTGTTTGATTAAAACTGTTTGCAATATCTTCATTTTTGTTGTTTTTAAAAATCGTATTGATGTTAGCTATACGCTTCTTTCTAAGAACGGGCTTGGTGACAAAGTAGCTTTCCACCATATTTAAAAAACGATCAGCGCATCTGTAAGTCGACATGTAGCCGAAAGAGATTCTTACTGCTCCAGTCGGGGAACCGTTTATTAAGTCATTTTCGTCGCCACAGATGTGTCCAGCCTAAAAAGTCACATACATACTTGGGTATTTTCCAATAAATTTATGTTAAAGTCCATAGCTCGCTCAAAAATTTTACGTTTTTAAGGCGCATTGTGTGTTTGTCGTAGAACCTACTGATGGCTCATTAAATACATCAGAATGGTCACCATAATATTTTAAACATATTAAAATTTAAAAAAAATTCCGCTGACCTACTACTACTATGTCGGTTTAGAACATTTTTCTACGTTGTCCGACGCCTATTCTCTATCCTCCTTCCTATCTTCCGTCAGGTTTTTTTGACTCATTGATCTTTGGATTGACTGTTGCCATTCCAGTTTAGGACGCCCTCTTTTTCTGCGCCCTATTGGTTGCCATTCTAGGACCTGCTTTGGTAATCTTTCGTCGCTCATCCGTTGTACATGGCCGTACCATATCAGTTGCCTTTTAGTGATGTCATCCGTTATGCTTCCCTCGATTCCCATTCTTTCTTTTATGATCTCATTTCCTATATGATCTGTTCTAGATATTCTCATTGATCTTCTTATTGCATTCATTTCGACACTTTCCATTTTTGCTTTATCTGTTACGCGACAAGTCTCTATTCCATACAACAGCGTGCTTTTCACCATTGTTTCATATATGTTAAATTTTACATTCTTTCTTATCTCTCTGCTCCATAAAATACTGTTAAGACAACCAATAACCTTTTTTGCTTTTACTATTCTTTTTTCCAGTTCTTTACAGTCTGTTCCTGTCTTATCAAATGTGACACCCAAGTATACATACTCATTGCATGGAGATATTGTTTGTCCATTTTCTAATTCTAATTCACTTGATTCGTTTCCAATACATAAGTACTGTGTCTTGTCCACGTTCACTGTTAACCCCCACTTTTGGTATTCTTCCGTTAACTTTCTCATCATCCATCCATGTCTTCTTTATCATTAGCTACAATTACTTGGTCGTCAGCAAACTGTAGTGTGTATATGGTAAATCGGTCGTTAAGTTGTATTCCCATGCCGTGTACTTTGCGTTTCCAGTTTTTTAGAGCTACTGCGATATATATTTTAAAAATAGTTGGAGAGATACAACATCCCTGTCTTAAGCCTTTCGTTACCAGGAATTCTTTTGAAAGTCGATTTCCAATTTTAATTTTAGATTTTGACTCTTTGTATAGTTCTTTTATCGCTTTAATGTATGTATGATTGATATTAGTCTGCTCTAACACTGTCCATAGTTTTTCTACTGGAACGGTATCATATGCTTTTTCTAGGTCCACAAAGGCTATCACACGGCCTATGACTTGTCGTCGTAAAAAGTGACAACGAGTTAGTTGATCGGTTTTCTACATTCGGGTCTACTAATAAGGTAATTGGGCACTTTTTTAAGACTTAGTAGTTATGATAGAAAATAGTTCGATATTGAGGTTTCGATCGTCTAAATTAGACAAGCTGACCTCCGTGCGTTGGTCGTCGGTGTCGAGGGCGAGCAACCTGCTTGGTTACATAAATTCTCTTGTCTCACTTTGTTGTAGCATTTTTTCGCTATTATGAATACGCGCTATTTTGTTATGCACCATAACCTGACAAAGCCACTTAATGGCTGAATACAGTTATATCAATGACTATCCTTATGTTTAAAACCGCATGTTATAACATGCGATTTTTTTTAAAGGGTAAACCCTGTAAAAATTGGTAACATGCGCATTTTTTGTCTGCCAGAAACAAACAAATTCTTTTCTTTACCTCGATATTCTTCTTCCAAGTCACTTTAAAGCTCTTGGTCTCTTATCGTCTTTCCGTGGGCTCTTGTTAGTTTTTTTCGAGTCTTAATGAATCGTCTCTTTCTATGTATCATATCGTTCAAACAGTAATCTTTTTGCAGCCTATAATTCATTTACTCGCGCTTTATGAACTTTGTTAGTTCTTTGTGTGTTACAATATTTTTTTCTCTGTATGGTATATTTTGAAGCTTCCCTTATCTGAATAAAGATATACCACAGATATATTTAAGTACTGTGAAGAGAAGAGAACGAAATACCCTTTTAAACAAGGTATTATTTGACCCCCTTCTTATTCAATAATTTAAAGTTGTTGGATGGTTGTTGGTGATCTTATTGTCTTTACGATTAAATATTTTTTTGGTTTAAGTCGAAATTTAATGACGTCCTAAAATTAACAGGGGGAACTTTTACATCCGCTCTGTATATATTTTATAATCTTGTTTTGTCTTATGATAAATATGTTTGTTTTCGCTGTCATATTATAGGATTACTCCTTATCAATTTCCAAAAGGAAAAAAAGAGATTGACCCTATTGGCTTTTATTTTGACAAATTGCTTTAGTTTATTTAGCATGAAAAAATTCGTTAGTAAGCACGTATAAAGCCTTACATACCACTGTTATTTAAAATCTGTGCACATGTTTCCGTTTTTTACATAAAATTAGGTAGTTACCAATTAATGGTCACTATACAATTTTAAAACCATTATTTACACCAAAGTGTAATTTACAATAGTGAAAATTGCAAGGGGTGTACAAATTTTTCTACAGGACCCCACAGGACTATACAGGACTTCCACAGGACCCCACAGGACTATACAGGACTAACACTGGACTGGACCGCTCAGGACTATACAGGACTCCACATGACTTACACAGGACTCCACAGGACTTCCACAGGACCCCGAGGGTACTGACGCTTAAGGGGTGCCCGAAGCATGATGAAGGATTAAGGCCGGCAAAGGCAAATCTTCTCGCTAAGAAAAACGAGTATTTTTTTATGGGCGCTTTTTCAGCCACAGGACAATACAGGACCCCACAGGTAGGACTATACAGGACTTATACAGGACTATACAGGATATGTCCAGAACACTACAGGACCAAAAATTTATTAAATTCCTGTAGGATGGTGTACAAATTTGGTTCAGCTGATCACCCCTGAAAATTGATTTATTTTTCTATAAATCGAGTTTTAATTTTTGAACAAAAACGGAGAAGAAAACTAAAAACTGAGAAAATTCACGCTTTGAAGTGTTTGGAGATATATTTTGATGATTTTGAGATATTTTCTTAAAGTTACGTCGGGCCATCTCGGCGCCAGGATGTTCTCTCGCCGAAATAGGGCAACTGGAAGGAGTAGCACTAGAAAAATTTAATAATTTCACCCTCGCTTTACTGGTTAGGTTAGGCTTCCTGGAGCCGTATTCTTCAAAGGTTGTGAAGGATGTGATCCCGGGAACGTTCCCGGGAAATCAAACTCACTTTTTCTCCCGGGAATGAACATGTCGTATTCTTGAACGCTCGAAACTGTTTGTGAGTGTAAGGCTTAGAATCACTCCGTGCAACTCCAGTGCACAGCGTTGCCGTGTATAAACCGCTTTTATAAATTTCATGCAAAATATTAATACTTTCAGCCAATGTAATGGAGAGTTAAAAACTTGCTTACTTGAAGTTCTAGTGGAATAAGTTTCTTCTTAAAAAGTAAGCGCGAATGTTGGGTCAAAGAAGGGAATAAAAAACCCGCCGGACTGTTGTTTTGTGTCGTTGTAAAGTTTTATGGGAGTTGAAAGTTGTAAAAGAAGGTCTTAAAGTTTGACCGAACGGCCGTTTATTTTTAAAGAAAATGTTGAACGAAGCTGAATAGTTGCACTAAAATGATTTCTATCCATAATCTAACAAAATAGTTTAAGAATAAATAGTGGTTTACCCAACAAGTGCAGAAAGTACCACACACGCACGCAATTGCAAATGTACGAACGATATGTCGGCGTAGTTCGGCCAGCAATTAAAGGTGGAAAAGTCACTTTTCGCGCGTGTTAGGTACAACTTTTTTTCTACTCGCGTGAAAAAAGTTCTTACGTAACTCAAAAAAGTCTTTTAATAGTTATTTAAACATAATTTGAAAACGGCCATTTGCACATGATCGAAACAGTTTGGTAAACCGAGCAGAAGGCGAGGTCCACAAGTCGAGAGAGTGAGGAAGAGGTTTTCAAACGAATTTTTTACGATACTTTTTATACGACTGCAAAGAAACAGAGACCAGAAAAATCAAATTTCAATTTAACTCGTTTTTATTAACCCTTCGTGGTGACATTTTGGAACACAAACCAGGTTGTGGGGTCTCTGGGACTCCCATTTTTTGACAACAAATAATGACAGTTAGTGACACTATTTTAATTTTCTTTTATTTTGGGTTGAAAATGGTGTTTCATAAAAAACGCTAATGAAGAAAATTAAATTTATTATAATATGAAAGAAAAAGAGGAATCTGTTGAAAAAAAAACAAGTAAAAAAAAAAATTTTTTTTCTAAATGCCTGGACAACCTTATGCCATTAAACTTTGAAGTATCCAACTGTAGTGGCTCTTTGTTTATAATATGTACCTGCAAAAAAAATTGTTTTTTTTAAGTTACTAATAATAAAAATCTGCAAAGGTTAGTTACTATGATTTTTTTTTCCATTCATTCACTTTCATCGACATCAACGTCACAGTTTCGGCAGATTTTCTTACTACATTGCAGGCAGATTGGCTCCTTGCATTTTGTACATAAATAAGAAGTCTTTCTCCGTAATTTTGGGTTGCAACGTGAGCAGTATTTCCTTGCGTTTCTAGGTAGAACTTCAGGCTCTTCATCGTTATGTGGTTCGGATTCATATTCAATGAAAATTTATTCATTCTCTTCGACACTATCTTCTTCCAGATCAGAGAAATCGCTGTCCAATTCATCATACCACGACTGAACAGTTTCTTCAAACTCGGAATCACCCGATCGCACTATTTTCCGACGAGTTGCCATTTCTCAAAAAAGTCACGAACAACGTTGTGGGGTCCCAGGGACTACCAGGCGCTCTGTTCGCAAGTTCAACAGTGACTAACAGCATAGAGTAAGATAGCCTATATGTATTACTTACTCTATGCTAACAGTTTCGCACTAGTACGATGTTGTTGAGCACATAGTAGGAAGGTACTTAAAAACGCGTAGCGTTAAGATGAAAAAGAACAGATAAATTTATGTTCGTATAGTTCCGGGAATCCGTGGGACTCCACAACTTCGGTTAAGGGTTTATAAAATGTATAATATTCTATTAACGCATTAACAAAGGAAACTAATTAATACTTAATATTTATGGTAACAGTCGAACATTCCTTCTAGCTTACGCCGGGAAAAGCAGTTTTATTTTTCACCTTGTTTTCGATAATTGTTGGTGTTGTGTTTTCAGTGGAGGTCTCTAGCTTGTAGTCGTCGTTTTCTTGTTCTGTTTCAAATGGACAATGGTTGTTCTGCTTCTGTGACGACAGATGAGCAGAAGACAATAAAGACTCTATTTTTTTTTGAAACTTTAATTTTATTTCGCAGAGAGTCATCAACATAGCCTTCGGCAACTAAAAACCTTTTTCCTCGAGGTTACTAGTCACTTATTTAAGTTACTCGAAATGACGTTACGGTTACTCGGAGTAACCGCTGTATGACGTCAGACAGTCAGCTGTGGATGACATTTCCAATTGTTTGTTTTTGTTTTTACCAGGAGCTTCCGAAATGCAGAAAATAATTCATTGTTTCCACCAATGCATGCCCACCCCGATTCAAAAAACGTATCACGGGACATGGATTTACACCAGTTTTAAATGCAGCGTTACCTGATGCGTTTTTTGAATCGGGGTGGAAACAGGGTGCTCCTTTGGTATTCTGTGGTAAGGCCGCAGTACCACAGAACACCAAATGCAGTACATTTTAAGACTAGTTGCAATTGAATTGATACAGGACCAACTTCAAGGGATGTGCTTCATTTTCTACCGTTACCAAACATAATTCGTTGGTAATATATATATATATATATATATATATATATATATATATATATATATATATATATATATTAAAATCATTGAGTTGTATAACGCCCTGTAGGGTATAGAAGTCAATGATTAAAATCAAACATTTTGAAAAAAAAAACAAAACAAAACGATCTTAACCTCAAAATATTTCAGCAACCACGTCTGCTAGGCTGGTTACACTGTGTGGTTACTCGTGACGTCATAGTTAGTGTTACTCAGCGAAGAAAAACAGAAAACGAGTAACCAGGTTACCTGGTAACTTGTAGTTACTGCGAGGAAAAAGGCTTTAAATTGAACTTCCATCCGCCATGGCGATTAAGGACAAGCAGATCTGAGCCAAAATTGACTAAAATTGTGGCCGATGAACGATGAAAACAATGTCCCGTGAAACTGGATTCGCTAGCAACAAAAACTTGGCGATTTCTCTGGCCATGTTTCCAATTTTGTTAATGCCATCGTTTTGTCTTGAATATTTTCCGTTTGGATAGTTAATATAGTTCATGTCTTCAGATCGGGAGGACGAAGAGCACAGTACTTCTTCAATATAAAAGATCTTGGTACTTTTTTTATTCTCCAGTTTAATCAGCATAGCACTGTCGAAATCTTTCGTTTCTTCTATTTAGAGATAACGTAATTCCATGGGGGGAAATAGGTGCTCGTTTATTTGTTTGTTTTTTTTTTGTTTCACATATTACTACACATGCTGTTGTCACCGTCATCCATTTCTGCTGTACTTTTACTTTCAACTGTCGTAAAATCAGTCTGGACGAATGCATTTGCACAGGAGTAACAAAACAATGTCAGCAACATTTTGTTGGAGACACATTTCGCAACAATGTTTTTGTGAATGTTTGGTTTTAAATTTGTTGAAAAATATTGTTATTAACTTTTTTGTTACTAACTTTGTTTTCAACAATGTTTCTTGGTTCGGACAAGGCTTTATATAAAATTTTGAGGCTTTTTTTCCTAAGGTTTTATCATAGTTCCTATCAGCGTTCCAAAGCTCAGCAATCTAGCGTTTCTGGAAGGGGGCAATGTTACTTTTACATAACTTTACATTTATAGGGGAGGGAAGTAAATTAAAACTCTGGGGTTTTTAAATGTTTTCCTATAGTTTTGTCATAGTTCCTACCAGTCTGCCAAAGCTCAGCTCTCTAGCGTTTCTGGAAGTGGGCAATATTACTTTTACATAAATGTACAGCTTGTTCCATTTTCGATGGGATTAAATGGGAAACTCGGTTATTATTAAATATATCAATTTTCTGATTGCACCTTGCCGTGCTCTTTTTTTGAACCCTTAAAAATGGTGTAATCAGATTTTTGCTATACCCCGTGGTTTCGCTAATACAGGGAGTTTTTGAAAAAATTGCATTTTAATTAATTCCTTGTATCTCGCTTATTTTGCAAGTTATTTTTATTCTGTAAAAACCTTTCTATGGCAACTTTTTTAGAGCAAAATAATGACGTTGTCAATTTTTTTAAATATTATTTAGTTTTTGAGATATGGTATTTATCATAAAAAAATTAAATACGGACCTGGATTTTTTTATTACTATTTTGATTGGTTCCATGCTATTATTACCTTAAAACGATAAAACTTTAATATTTCTTTGATTTAAGGTTAAAAAAAACTATTTAATATTTGAAAAAAAAATGATAGTCCGAACCTGGAAATTTCCAACGTAATTATAAATTAAAAATTGCAAGACACACTAATTGAACGATTTTTAGTTTATCTGTTTTGAAATGATAATTAAAAGATTTATAAATAAACTAAAAAACGTTAAAAAGTTACAAAAATAATATCTTACTAATTATTTGATGGTAGCATAGCAGGTCGTGAAATTAACAAAACAAAAGCGTGAAATTAACATTGTGATTTTACTTGTCATTTTTGTGAATGGCTTATAATTATTTTAAACTGGCTAGAAATCGACCATATCCAGATTTTGAAAAATGTGATATGTTTGACTGCTTCATTCAAGCAACAAAATCCCAATATTTAAATGGCAGAAATATTTTTATGCAAAATGCGTTAAGAAAAATTACTCGAAAATGCCAACAATGTCTTATACATAATGGTAATCAGAAAAATTAGTTATTTTTTGTAATTTGTTTTTTTTTGTATTTTTTGTAGGCTTTGTTTCAAATAAATCTGTAAATTAACGTAAAACCATTCTAATATGCTAAGTATCAAAACAGTTAAACTAAAAATTGTTTAATTAGCAATTTTTAATTTATATTTATGTTGGAAATATCCAAGTTCGGACTAATTTTTTTTTAAATATTAAATATTTTTTTTACCGTAAACAAAAAGTTTTAAAATTTTTATTATTTTATGATAATACTAGCATGAAACCCATCAAAATAGTAATAAAAAAATCCAGGTGCGTATTTAATTTTTTTATGATAAATACCATATCTCAAAAACTAAACAATATTTTAAAAAGTTGACAACGTCATTATTTTCTTCTAAAAAAGTTGAAATGAAAAGGTTTTTACAGAATAAAATTATCTCGCAAAATAAGCGAGATATAAAGGATTATTAAAAATACAATTTTTTCAAAAACTCCCTGTATTAGCGAAACTACAGGGTATAGCAAAAATCTGATTACACCATTTTTAATGGCTCAAAAAGAGCACGGTAAGGTGCAATCAGAAAATCAATATCTTTAATAATACCCGAGTTTCCCATTTAATCCCATCGAAAATGGCACACGCTGTACATTTATAGTAAAGGGAAGTTATTTAAAATTTTGAGGTTTTTTTAATTTTGACCTATCTTATCAATATTGTCGTGACGTCTGTCTGTCCGTGTGTGTGTAGGTCTGTTCGTAACACGATCGCTTCTAAGCCGCTGAACCTGTTTCCATGAAATTTCCAGGTAAAAGTTTACAATACTATAAAAGAGCTGATTAGATTTTGGCCAAAATCCATTAATGTTTTGACAGTTTAAAAATTGAAGATATTCTAATTTCTTAACGAAGCATTGTATCGATGTGCGGTTTTCAGAATATAGTAGGACGCCAGGGTTGGATGGGACAGGCGGGCAACCGGACAAATGCCCGGTGGGCCGGTAAAAATTTAGCGCCGATTGGGCCGCAGACCCGATGTACCTATTCCAAATTATTAATATAAAAATCGGGAGATTAAAAAAATGTAATAAAAATAGTGTCCAATTTTTTTTCTTATTTGTATTGCTGTTGTGAAATCTCTTTTAACACACTTTGTTGGCTATTTTGGTGGGGATTGATCCCCCTGATTTCCCCCTTCGGTACGGCCTTGCCAATATCCCATATCTTAGTTGCGAAAGATCATTTTTGGTTCTAAAATACATAAAAAATCTAAGAAATCGATTAACCGATTGAAAAATCGGTATAGGGTCTAATTTAAATTAAGGAGATCATAGATAAAGTTGCAGCATCAAGTTCATTATTAAAAAAGTCGTTACCATATGAAAAATTAGCATACCTGCTCTGCCCCGGTAGTTAAAAGGGCGCAAGTGACGAAAGTGTGGTTCGGAAAAAACGACTTCAAAGTTTTAATTGTTCATAAGACAGTACTATATATAGTTACTGCTATTTGTTTATTACATAGGACATGATGGAAAATCCGTCGAGACCAAAAACCTAAATTTGAAAAAAACTACTTGCAGCCTTTTAACTAACGGGGGCAGTGCTCTTGTATGTTGAAATTTTGTAGGTTTTTTTTTGAGTTTTCATCTTGTGAAAAAAGATGTGAAAAAAGACTAATTAAAGACTAATTAACATAATTAATATCTAATATAGGCATACAGAATACAATACTCTGCCAATATATGGGCCCCTAAGCTCACACTAGGTACTATAGTTATAGTGTACGTGCGAGATAATAAAACTAAAACCTGAAATATATCTTATTCAACTCCAGACTAAATTACCTTTTGTTTGATACCACACAAGCCATGTTCAAATTTTTGAAATCTACCCCCACCCTTAAAAAAAGAAAAACTAAAATGTCTTTTGTTTAACTCCGGGCTCAATTACCTTTCGTTTGATATCATACATGCCATATTTTCACGTAAACTCTAATTTTTTAAATCTACCCCCACCCTTTTTGAAGAAAAAAAAACTAAAATGTATTTTGTTTAACCCCATACTCAATTACCTTTCGTTTGATATCACACACGCCATATTTTCACATAAACTCTAATTTTTTAAATCTTCCCCCACCCTTTTATTTGGCTTGTGTTCGGTGGATTTTGTTCATTTTGAAATGTGACCATCTCGACCCAAGACCCAGCCTAGGTACCAAATTTCATTAAAATCGGCCGAACGGTTTTTGAGTTATGCGCGTTGGTCGTTACAGACAGACATACAGACATACAGACATACAGACATACAGACATACAGACAGACAGACAGACAGACAGACAGACAGACATACAGACAGATAGACAGACAGACAGACGGCGCGACAAAAAAGTTTCAAAATCATCTGAAACGCAAAGATATATAAAAAAATTTGAAATCGGAGCAACTTTTTTTTTCTCGAGAAAATTAGGATTACCATAGCTCACATTACTATAGTATAGTCATAAACTATATTATTAGTTTATGGTATAGTATATGTGTGAGCTAAAACTTTACAAAAATATCTATAGCAGTATTACAGAGAAGGAGATTTTCTGTCTTCAAACACCTTGTATCTCACAAGTTAGGATGTTTAGGGCATGCATACACTATGTTTATATGAAGTTTTTTTTTCTCAAAATGCAAATTACATCCTTTAAAATTAGCATGTTATTTAATAACAAAATCTCTATAATATCAAAAAGAAAAATAACACAATACGGCTTCGTTTTCTTTGCCGTAAAATTTTTGTGCCAATATATGGGCCCCTAAGCTCACACTAGGTACTATAGTTATAGTGTACGTGTGAGCTAATAAAACTAAAAACTGTAATATATGTTATTCAACTCCAGACTAAATTACCTCTCGTTTGATACCACACAAGCCATGTTTTGACTTAAACTCGAATTTTTGAAACTTCCCCCCCTTAAAAAAAAACAAAAATTAAAATGTATTTTGTTCAACTCCAGACTCAATTACCTTTCGTTTGATATCACACACGCCATATTTTCACGTAAACTCTAATTTTTTTAATCTACCCCCACCCTTTCTTTTAACTAAAATTTATTTTGTTTAACTCCACACTTAATTACCTTTCGTTTAATATCACACACGCCATATTTTCACATAAACTCTAATTTTCGAAATCTACCCCCACCCTTTTACTTGGCTTGTGTTCGGTGGATTTTGTTCATTTTTAAATGGGACCATCTCGACCCAGGACCCAGGCTAGGTACCAAATTTCATTGAAATCGGGAGAGCGGTTTTTGAGATATGCGCGTTGGTCGTTACAGACAGACATACAGACATACAGACAGACAGACAGACAGACAGACATACAGACAGACAGACAGACAGACAGACAGACGGCGCGACAAAAAAGTTTCAAAATCATCTGAAACGCAAAGATATATAAAAATTTTTGAAATCGGAGCAACTTTTTTTTTTCGAAAAAATTAGGATTACCATAGCTCACACTACTATAGTATAGTATATGTGTGAGCTAAAATTGCCAGGCCTGTAGGACGCGCTTTTCTCAAAAATTTATATATTACTAAAAACTTCGTTTGAGAGTTGCTGTTTCTAAGATATTTAGCAATACTCATTTCAAGGCTCATATAGCGTTGAGTTCACTTGGAGTGTATTAATAGATTTGGAAGGTATTAGATTCATCTTGGATCCATTTATTTTCAGCTTCGTATTATTTTATTAATTTCTTTGTACTTACCTCAAATTGTTTTTGTACATCATCTGGACTTAGTCCCAGAACTCTGTGACAAGCACCAGGATTACAAAAACATCCTGTTCTAAGATGCACATTATTTAGGTTAGCCAGATGCATCACCTAAAAAACGAAGCAAGACCTCCTATAAAAGAAAAACTGAAACTCAGCAAATTTCAATTAAAAATTAAAAAGAAATTTTTGGTAAACAGAATTTTGTCAAAAAAATTTTTTGCTATTGGATATAGGTCAAAACAATTGTTATATTTTTATTGCTTGCCTCATAAAGAAATAAAAAATACCCCAAAAGTTGGTCTAAAGATTTGTGTTTGTAAGAAATAAATAAAAGTTTAAATTGCCAAAACTCAAAACTGAATTGACTTTGGCGGTCTCTCTCGGCATTATTATAAATACCTGTCCTTTAACTTTCACATCGTTATATAGAGGGGCCCGAGAAGCTTAATTTAATGTATTATAATATATATTTTTAGAAAGTTAACAATTTATAAAAATTAAAAAACTGCACTTTTTGGGTACCCCTTTGGTCAGGAAAATTTTCGTCAAAAATTTCAAAAAAACATTTAGTTGATACTGTGCTACAAAGAACCTACCGAGTCCCTTATACTAACCTAAAAATATTACAGTTGTAGATATAATGGTTTTCGAGAAAAATAAAATCAAAAGTTGTAAATTTTTCAAAAATTCAAAATTTTGAAAAAAAATGTCAATTTTTTTGCTATTGGAAATACGTCAAAACAATTATTATATTTTTATTGCTTGCCTCACAAAGAAATAAAAAAGACCCCAAAAGTTGGTCTAAAGGTTTGTGTTTGTAAGAAATAAATAAAAGTTTAAATTGCCAAAACTCAAAACTGTAGTGACTTTGGCGGCCTCTCGCGGCAATATTATAAACTCTTGTCCTTAACCCTTTATATGGTGATATAGAGGGCCCCGAGAAGTTTAATTTAATGTATTATAATATATATTTTTACACAGTTAGCAATTTAAAAAAATTAAAAATCTGCACTTTTTGGGTACCCCTTTGGTCAGGAAAATGTTCATCAAAAATTTCAAAAAAAACATTTAGTTGATACTGTGCCACAAAGAAGCTACCGAGTCCCTTATACTAACCTGAAAATATTACAGTTGTAGATGTAATGGTTATCGAGAAAAATAGAATCAAAAGTTGAAAATTTTCAAAAAATTAAAAATTTTGTCAAAAAAAAGTCAACTTTTTGCTATTGGATATAGGTCAAAACAATTGTTATATTTTTATTGCTTGCCTCATAAAGAAATAAAAAGACCCCAAAAGTTGGTCTAAAGGTTTGTGTTTGTAAGAAATAAATAAAAGTTTAAATTGCCAAAACTCAAAACTGAAGTGAAATTGGCGGTCTCTCTCGGCATTATTATAAATACCTGTCCTTTAATTTTAACATCGTTATATAGAGGGGCCCGAGAAGCTTAATTTAATGTAATATATATTTAGACAAAGTTAACAATTTAAAAAAATTAAAAAACTGCACTTTTTGGGTACCCCTTTGGTCAGGAAAATTTTCGTCAAAAATTTCAAAAAAAATATTTAGTTGATACTGTGCTACAAAGAAGCTACCGAGTCCCTTATACTAACCTGAAAATATTACAGTTGTAGATGTAATGGTGTTCGAGAAAAATAAAATCAAAAGTTGTAAATTTTCAAAAAATTAAAAATTTTGTCAAAAAAAAGTCAACTTTTTTGCTATTGGATATACGTCAAAACAATTGTTATATTTTTATTGCTTGCCTCATAAAGAAATAAAAAAGACCCCAAAAGTTGGTCTAAAGGTTTGTGTTTGTAAGAAATAAATAAAAGTTTAAATTGCCAAAACTCAAAACTGAAGTGATTTTGGCGGTCTCTCTCGCCATTATTATAAATACCTGTCCTTTAACTTTTACATCGTTATATAGAGGGGCCCGAGAAGCTTAACTTAATGTATTATAATATATATTTTTACAAAGTTAACAATTTATAAAAATTAAAAAACTGCACTTTTTGGGTACCCCTTTGGTCAGGAAAATTTTCGTCAAAAATTTCAAAAAAAATATTTAGTTGATACTGTACTACAAAGAAGCTACCGAGTCCCTTATACTAACCTGAAAATATTACAGTTGTAGATGTAATGGTGTTCGAGAAAAATAAAATCAAAAGTTGTAAATTTTCAAAAAATTCAAAATTTTGAACAAAAAAGTCAACTTTTTTGCTATTGGATATACGTCAAAACAATTGTTATATTTTTATTGCTTGCCTCACAAAGTAATAAAAAAGACCCCAAAAGTTGTTCTAAAGGTTTGTGTTTGTAAGAAATAAATAAAAGTTTAAATTGCCAAAACTCAAAACTGTAGTGACTTTGACGGCCTCTCGCGGCAATATTATAAACTCTTGTCCTTAACCTTTTATATGGTGATATAGAGGGCCCCGAGAAGTTTAATTTAATGCATTATAATATATATTTTTACACAGTTAGCAATTTAAAAAGATTAAAAAACTGCACTTTTTGGGTACCCCTTTGGTCAGGAAAATGTTCATCAAAAATTTCAAAAAAAACATTTAGTTGATACTGTGCCACAAAGAAGCTACCGAGTCCCTTATACTAACCTGAAAATATTACTGTTGTAGATGTAATGGTTATCGAGAAAAATAAAATCAAAAGTTGAAAATTTTCAAAAAATTAAAAATTTTGTCAAAAAAAAGTCAACTTTTTTGCTATTGGATATACGTCAAAACAATTGTTATATTTTTATTGCTTGCCTCACAAAGTAATAAAAAAGACCCCAAAAGTTGGTCTAAAGGTTTGTGCTTGTAAGAAATAAATAAAAGTTTAAATTGCCAAAATCTCAAAACTGTAGTGACTTTGGCGGCCTCTCGCGGCAATATTATAAACTCTTGTCCTTAGCCTTTTATATGGTGATATAGAGGGCCCCGAGAAGTTTAATTTAATGTATTATAATATATATTTTTACAATTAGCAATTTAAAAAAATTAAAAAACTGCACTTTTTGCTATTGGATATACGTCAAAACAATTATTATATTTTTATTGCTTGCCTCACAAAGTAATAAAAAAGACCCCAAAAGTTGGTCTAATGGTTTGTGTTTGTAAGAAATAAATAAAAGTTTAAATTGCCAAAACTCAAAACTGAAGTAACATTGGCGGCCTCTCGCGGCATTATTATAAACACTTATCCTTAACATTTTGTATGGTGATAGAGAGGGACCCAAGAAGTTTAATTTAATGTATTATAATATATATTTTTACAAAGTTAACACTTTAAAAAAAATTAAAAAACTGTACTTTTTGGGTACCTTTTTGGTCAGGAAAATTTTCGTCAAAAATTTCAATAAAAACATTTAGTTGATACTGTGCCACAAAGAAGCTACCGAGTCCCTTATACTAACCTGAAAATATTACAGTTGTAGATGTAATGGTGTTCGAGAAAAATAAAATCAAAAGTTGTAAATTTTTAAAAAATTAAAAATTTTGTCAAAAAAAGTCAACTTTTTTGCTATTGGATATACGTCAAAATAATTGTTATATTTTTATTGCTTGCCTCACAAAGTAATAAAAAAGACCCCAAAAGTTGGTCTAAAGGTTTGTGTTTGTAAGAAATAAATAAAAGTTTTAATTGCCAAAACTCAAAAGTGAAGTGACTTTGGCGGCCTCTCGCGGCAATATTATAAACACTTGTCCTTTACCTTTTATATGGTGATATAGAGGGCAACGAGAAGTTTAATTTAAGGTATTATAAAAGATATTTTTACAAAGTTAACAATTTATAAAATTAAAAAACTGCACTTTTTGGGTACCCCTTTGGTCAGGAAAATTTTCATCAAAAATTTCAAAAAAGACATTTAGTTGATACTGTGCCACAAAGAAGCTACCGAGTCCCTTATACTAACCTGAAAATATTACAGTTGTAGATGTAATGATTTTCGAGAAAAATAAAATCAAAAGTTGTACATTTTTCAAAAATGAATAATTTTGTAAAAAAAAGTCAACTTTTTTGCTATTGAAAATACGTCATGATATAGAGGGCACCGAGAAGTTTAATTTAATGTATTATAAAACATATTTTTACAAAGTTAAGTTTTTTAACCGAACATTCAAACGGACTACAGACCAAAGCTAATTTTTTCTGCAATTATGTGTATTTTTTTAACCGAACATTCAAACGGAATACAGACCTATGCGAAATTTTTCATGATTAAATTTAACCCAGGAATGCGAATAAATTATATGTGTTGAACGACGCGCCACGAAATCCGTTCAATAACCTCGGCCGGTATTGCGATCCTTATCCAAGCTCTTCTGAAAACGGCAGCGGCCATTTATTAAGTCCCCGACTGTACCTATGTGACAATAATAATAAGCCACTAACACCTAATTTTTTTTTAAATAATTTCTCACCTCAGCATAACCAACATAATCTCCATTTGGTCTTTTTAAATTAAATGTCACAATACCGCCTTGTGTTTCAAAACTGTCAAAACACGTATCATGATAAAAAACGACGACTGAATTTCCATTAAAATGGTGTAGTTCTGACAATTTGTCATAAGTATATTTTGCCAGCGAGAAAGTGTGTTTCGAGATCATTTCATAGGTCAGGTTTAAGCGTTTTAAGGTGTCAAAGCCATGTTTCAAGGAGATAATTGACAGAAATGGAAGAGTGCCGTCTTCAAACCTAAAAGGAAAAGAAAGGATCAAGTTTTGTGACATAAGCAGATGCACGACAGATGCCGAAAATGAACGATTATAGACACACAGGATTGCCTATTTGCTCGAATCTTTTAGCGCGGTAGGCGGCGCTTGCTTACGTCACTAGTGGACCTCTGCTCAGCGCGCTTCATATAATATACATTGCAATCGTGAGTTTTTCCCGCTTTTTTCTTGCTTATTTGCAAACAAATTTTTTATTCGTGTTAGTAAATATAATTAATAATTTCATTTATTCAAAACAAATGATTTGATAAATCAAGAGTTTGCTCTGAGAGCTGAATTTTCCTACCAGACGATATGTTGGCGTTTGTTTTTTAAATAGTTGAAAGTTTTAGAATAGAAGTAGGATTTTTTTAAAAAGTTTAATCAATTTAAATCATTAGATGTATAATTTATTGTTTTTGTTGCCGATATAATAAAATACACTTATATTATGCAGTAACAAAAATGGTATTTATTTGATATTTCAGATCTAAAATTGCAATATTTATAATATTATTATATCAAAAACCAGTCAGTTTTTGGAGAAAACAGCCAAATAATATGTGTTTTTCAACTTCTTATGCTTTAAATCAATAGATTTTCATAAGTTTTTTTCCAAATGATTTACATTGTTTGTGTTATGAGTTGTTTTTATCCCACCCAGCGCCCGTTTTCACTCCTTCTTCTGTAACATGTTTCTGAAAATTTCTATTAAGAGACTAAAAAACCTTAAGAAAAAAACTGAAACTAAACTTAACAATAATCAGTTTAATAAAAAAAGTACGTTTGCGGCATAATTACCAATTTTCTTTAATGTGAATAATTTAATGAGCAAGGAGTTTCCAAAAATCAAAAAAAATTAAAAGTTTATATAAATATAATAATATAAAAGTATATATATTTATATTTCTACACTGAAAGAGGAAACACAAAGCTTTTATTTCAACAAAAAATTGTGCTTTCTTTATATCAATTCACTTAATTCACATTTATAAAGGTTTATTAATAATAGCCAAGTTTAGAAAAACATTTCCAAGCTAGTAAGAACCATTCGTTTTGAAATTTGTATTGTAGGACTTGGCTTTACTTTTATCTCAATTCTTTTTACGGAATACCACTTTCGCGTACTTGACTTTTTTTACATGAAATGTTTTTGTTATGATTTCACTGCTTTTTTAAAGGATTTGGATAATATTTAAGTTTTAAAGTAGTAAAATATAAGGGATATTGTTCAAAACTTTTGCAATGCCTTATTAAAAATGTTGAGTTTTTTTTAATACTTTCCTATGGTTTTATCAAGTTCTTATCAGCCTTCTAAAGCTCAGCTCTCTAGTGTTCCTGGAAGTAGGCAATGTTAATTTTACATAACTTTACATTTATAGGGAAAGAAAGTAAATTAAAATCTTAGCGTTTTTTTCAAAAGCTCAGCTTTCTAGCGTTTCTGGAAGTGGACAATGCTAATTTACATAACTTTACATTTATAGGGGAGGGAAGTTAATTAAACTTTGGGGTTTTTAGTTTTCTTTTATAGTTTTATCATAGTTCCTATCGGCCTTCCAAATCTCAGCTCTCGAGCGTGTCTGGAAGTGGACAATGTTACTTTTACACAATTTTACATTTATAGGGGAGTGAAGTAAATTAAAATTTTGGGCTGTTTTAATTTTTTTCTATAGTTCTATCATAGTTACTATCACTCTGCCATTTCTGGAAGTGGGCAATGTTACTTTTACATAACTTTATATGTATAGGGGAGGGAAGTAAATTAGAATTTTGGGGTTTTTTGATTTTTTCCAGGGGTTTGGCAGACTTATGTCTGCCAAATTTCAGCTTTGTAGCATGTCTGGAAGTACAGTAGAATTTTGATTATCTATACATGAGTAAGTGAGTAAATATTTCGACGTTTTTTGAAATTTCGTAACTACTTCAGTACTTTTGGGAGTTCCATGAAACTAAACATTGTTGAAGGGATTGTTAACTCCATGGAGATCTACGACTGTGCTAAGTTTGAGATTCGTAGCTCATTCCGAAGTAGAGTTTTAGATAGGTCAAGTAATGTTTCAAGAAAAGATGGTACGGTGTGTGAACTTGGCTAGGCACGGCTGTGCCCTCAGATGTACCTCCTAAATAGTCAACCACACCGTCAAATAAATGAAAAAACGCAAAAAACGGAGGTAAAAACGTCAAAAACACCTTAAAATCACACGAACTCTGAATACAAAGCAACTGGTCCGCTGGTGACGTAAGCAGACACTGTTCGTCTCGCTGAGCGACGCTAACATTAGTTAAATGGAAATAAGCAATCCTGTGTGTTTATAATCGTTGGCCGAAAATCAAATTTGCTAAATTCTACATTTTGACAGTTGTTTTACATTAGAGATGAACCCTCATTGACAGTTTTAGGTTAGGGAAGTATATTTAAATACTTATAAAACGATTAGTATTCTACCTGATGGTTGGCGGTGGTTTGGCATCAAGGTCTTTACACAGATTACCTACAGAATTTGAAAGGTCATTGAACCTGACTGGCCAACTGTAATCAGATTAAAAAAATCTACCTCTCCGGGTTGCCTACAGTTGTCCAGTTAAGTTCACATGACCTATGTAAAAGTATTGCTTGGGGTGTTTCGGTTCGCTACTACTCGGCAGTGCGGTCTAGGACAACTGGGCACCGCCAACTGGGCGCCGGGCCAACTCGGCGCAGTTAACTGGGCGCCGGACGAACTCTGCGCCGGACTAAATTTTTTTTTTTTGATAAAATGTGCAGATTAAAAACAAAATAAAAAAATATTTATACACAAACATCTTTAAAAAATCCTTTACGCAATTTTTTGAAATTTAGTTTTGTTAAGTTAAATTAAATCCATTAAGGCGAGTGTTGAAATTTGGTAGGTGTAGTGTTTGTTAACCTGGTAACGCTAAAATTTTCGTTTTTTATTACAACAATGGCGGATCCAAAATGGCGGATTTCTTTATTTTTAAACAGATTTGTCTGAAATTTGAAAGTTTGCAGTGCCTGAGATCACTTAAAAGAGTTTTATCCTCAAGTTTAAAAAATTCAAAATGGCGAATCCAAAATGGCGGACTTTCTTAGTTACTAACCGATTTGTCTCAAACTTGAAATATTACATTGTTTAAGGTTATTTAACACAATTTTTTACTCAAACTTAAAAAAATCAAAATGGCCGATCCAAAATGGCAAAAGTAAATAAGAAAATCCTCCATTTTGGATCGGTCATTTTGATGTTTTTAAGTTTAAGTAAAAAATTGTGTTAAATAAACTTAAACAATATAATATTTCAAGTTTGAGACAAATCGGTTGGTAAATAAGAAATAAGATTTGCCATAATGAATTTTTTAAGTTTGGGGATAAAACTGTTTTAAGTGACCTCAGGCACTGCAAACTTTCAAATTTCAGACAAATTGGTTTAAAAATAAAGAAATCCGCCATTTTGGATTCGCCATTGTTATAATAAAAAACAAAAATTGTAGTGTTACAAGGTTGCCAAACACTACATCTACCAAATTTCAACACTCGACTTAATTTGATTTAACTTTACTGAACAAAACCAAATTTCAAAAAAATGCGTAAGTATTTTTTAAGATGTTTTTGTATAAATATTTTTTTATTTTGTTTTTCATCTGCACATTTTATCAAAAAATTTTTTTTTAGTCCGGCGCCGAAATGGCCCGGCGCCCAATTAGCGGAGCGGAGTTGACGGCGCCTAGTTGGCGGCGGGTAAAATACTCTGCCAATCTATGGGCACCTAAGCTCACACTAGGTACTATAGTTATAGTGTACGTGTGAGCTTATATAACTAAAAACTGAAATATATTTTATTGAACTCCAGACTCAATTACCGTTCGTTTGATACTACACAAGCCATGTTTTGACTTAAACTTTAATTTTTCAAATCTACCCCCACCTTTTTTTATAAACTAAAAGTTGGCGGCGGGTAAAAAAAAAATGCCAATCTATGGGCACCTAAGCTCACACTAGGTACTATAGTTATAGTGTACGTGTGAGCTTATATAACTAAAAACTAAATGTATTTTGTTTAACTCTAGACTCAATTACCTTTCGTTTGATATAACACACGCCATATTTCCACCTAAACACTAATTTTTTTAATTTACCCCCACCCTTTTTTTAAAAGTAAAATGTATTTTATTTAACTCCAGACGCAATTACCTTTCGTTTGATATCACACACGCCATATTTTTACATAAACTCTAATTTTTAAAATCTACCCCCACCCTTTTATTTGGCTTGTGTTTGGTGGATTTTGTTCATTTTTAAATGGGACCATCTCGACCCAAAACCCAGCGTAGGTACCAAATTTCATTAAAATCGGGCAAGCGGTTTTTGAGTTATGCGCGTTGGTCGTTACAGACAGACAGACAGACAGACAGACAGACAGACAGACAGACAGACAGACAGACAGACAGACAGACAGACAGACAGACAGACAGACAGACAGACAGACAGACAGAGAGACAGACAGACAGACAGACAGACAGACAGACAGACAGACAGACAGACAGACAGACAGACAGACAGACAGACAGACAGACAGACAGACAGACAGACAGACAGACAGACAGACAGACAGACAGACAGACAGACAGACAGACAGACAGACAGACAGACAGACAGACAGACAGACAGACAGACAGACAGACAGACAGACAGACAGACAGACAGACAGACAGACAGACAGACAGACAGACAGACAGACAGACAGACAGACAGACAGACAGACAGACAGACAGACAGACAGACAGACAGACAGACAGACAGACAGACAGACAGACAGACAGACAGACAGACAGACAGACAGACAGACAGACAGACAGACAGACAGACAGACAGACAGACAGACAGACAGACAGACAGACAGACAGACAGACAGACAGACAGACAGACAGACAGACAGACAGACAGACAGACAGACAGAGAGACAGACAGACAGACAGACAGACAGACAGACAGACAGACAGACAGAGAGACAGAGAGACAGACAGACAGACAGACAGACAGACAGACAGACAGACAGACAGACAGACAGACAGACAGACAGACAGACAGACAGACAGACAGACAGACAGACGGACAGACAGACAGACAGACAGACAGACAGACAGACAGACAGACAGACAGACAGACAGACAGACAGACAGACAGACAGACAGACAGACAGACAGACAGACAGACAGACAGACAGACAGACAGACAGACAGACAGACAGACAGACAGACAGACAGACAGACAGACAGACAGACAGACAGACAGACAGACAGACAGACAGACAGACAGACAGACAGACAGACAGACAGACAGACAGACAGACAGACAGACAGACAGACAGACAGACAGACAGACAGACAGACAGACAGACAGACAGACAGACAGACAGACAGACAGACAGACAGACAGACAGACAGACAGACAGACAGACAGACAGACAGACAGACAGACAGACAGACAGACAGACAGACAGACAGACAGACAGACAGACAGACAGACAGACAGACAGACAGACAGACAGACAGACAGACAGACAGACAGACAGACAGACAGACAGACAGACAGACAGACAGACAGACAGACAGACAGACAGACAGACAGACAGACAGACAGACAGACAGACAGACAGACAGACAGACAGACAGACAGACAGACAGACAGACAGACAGACAGACAGACAGACAGACAGACAGACAGACAGACAGACAGACAGACAGACAGACAGACAGACAGACAGACAGACAGACAGACAGACAGACAGACAGACAGACAGACGGACGGACAGACAGACAGACAGACAGACAGACAGACAGACAGACAGACAGACAGACAGACAGACAGACAGACAGACAGACAGACAGACAGACAGACAGACAGACAGACAGACAGACAGACAGACAGACAGACAGACAGACAGACAGACAGACAGACAGACAGACAGACAGACAGACAGACAGACAGACAGACAGACGGCGAAACAAAAAAGTTTCAAAATCATCTGAAACGCAAAGATACATAAATTTTTTTGAAATCGGAGCAACTTTTTTTTTCTTGAAAAAATTAGGATCACTATAGCTACTACTATAGTATAGTAGTAGTGTGAGCTAAAATATTTAATGGATGCATGCATGGATGAGTGACTCTAATTAAAATCGCCTAATTCCATTGCAATATTTCGCTTGTTGCTAGATACCGGTAAATAAAAAGGTTTTTAGGAAATTTCCCTTTTTAGGCGCGATTTATACTATACGTACCGGTACCGTCACTTCACCATACCGTCACCGACACGTAAATTATTCTTACATTAAAACTCATGAACGTATTCACACTACACCGCAAGCAAGCAGTTTTACATACCCAGATTTTGAACCCGCAAGCAAATAAGCTGCCATTAGTAATATTTAAATATGGTTGTATATGTACCTTTCAAAAATATTTTTTCTTGGCACCATTATATTTTCGGAAGATAATGCCATCAGTACGGTTCCCCCTCCATAATACTTTTTATGGAGCACACTTTCACTATCTTTTCTAACTAGCAGTGCACCTAACCCGGTGGGGTATCCAAAAATCTTGTAAAATGAAATTGCTACAAAATCTGGATGATGTTTGGTCAAATCTAACTTATTGGTCGAAACAAATGTTGCTGCGTCTAATAATGTGAACCAATTTTCCATTTCGTTTTCATTAAGCATACCATTTTTTACTTTTTCAATCCAAGATAAAGGATATTTTGCACCTAAAGCAAGCATAAATATGTATTTTATATTGACTTATACAGTGGCGCACCCAGGAATGCGTCTTGGGGGGGGGGGCCGACAGCTAAAAAGGGCGCCCCTCAAAAATCTTGCGACCAAAAAAAAAAAAAGGTCATCATGTCTTTAGCGGAGCGCGACGAACTACGCCGCTGCTTGGGGGGGGGGCCGAAGCCTCATGATGTCAAATTATAAGCCCTGGGTGCACCCATGACTTATACCCTGTTTCCACCAATGCATGCTCACCCCGATTCAAAAAACGCATCAGGTGACACTGCATTTAAAATCGGTGCAAATCCATCGGCCATCATGTGATGCGTTTTTTGAATCGGGGTGGGCATGCATTGGTGGAAACAGGGTATTAGAACTCAGTTCTGATCAATGCATAGGAACAGAAAAATAAACAGAACACTTGTCAAACCAGCGGGGACTAGATGAAATGGGTAGAAAGTGATATCCGCCATTTTTTACAGATTGAGAAACACGAATTAAAGAATGGTAAAACCTCGGATTATAGAACAATGACGGAATCGATTTGACCAAAGTAAAAGCGGCAAATCGAAAACTATTTTAAACATAGACACTTTCTTCTCTGGTTTAGAAATGTCAAGTGCTTGAAAAACGCTGTTTATTTGTGTTTTTGCTAGTTTTTTTACTTAAATTTAGGATAAAATCCAACTGTCAAAGACTGTTCAGGGTCTTAAAACACTAGTCTTTCCATTAGAGTACGGAAACTACAAGATTTACTTTATTTTCCAACAAAAAAGCAACAAAAATAACAACCACTGCCAGCCTCCCTCATTTTGACAAGGCCGCGATAAAATCAAAGTATAGCGAGTTTGACGGAGTTTGGTTAGGCTATCTAAACCAATTGTCCGCTTTTTCAATGGTTATTTCAAACGCATGGTGAACCTACAATTTTTATTTTGGTTTTGAAAATCCAATCTCTAGCTATTTTGTATCTCTTGGTAAAACATCATATAGAGTCACTGATCATAATTAAAAATATTTGACGGAGCATCATTGCTTTATCTTAGTAACTGAAGATGAAGAGCAGAATTCAAGGAAGACGCAAGAGATAATATAATTAGAACGATGGGATCTCCAGTACCCCGCACATTATCTGAGGTATAAAACGTGTGCACAACCTTAAACAGTGGTAAATCTGCCGGACCCGGAAATATCCCAGCCGAACTTATTAAATATGGCACTTAAGAACTGTTTTGGAGATTACGGAATCTTTTCCAAAAATATTTAAATGGAACTGTAGTCCCAACTGAGTGGAAAACGTCATATATATCTACAATACACAAAAAAGGAAGGAAATATATATGTGACAATTATAGAGGTATATCTGTGACTAGTACGCTAAGCAGAATATACGGTAAAATAACAAGAAATAAAGTGGAGAGCGAATATAGAGACATGGAGGCAGAAGAACAAGCTGGTTTCACGGCGAGTAGATCGACTTCAGATCATCTCTTTTGTATAACCCAAGTTATTGAAAAGAAAATGGCATACGGACAAGAGCTGCATCTGCTTTACGTCGATTTGCAGAAGGCATATGATAGTATACCACTAAATCTACTTTGGAAAGCGTTGGAAAACACAAACATAAGCGTACAACTAATTAAGGCCATCAAAGAGTTATACCGCAATAGTAAGGCAAAAGTTAAAATAAAAGCACAATTAACCAAACGCTTTCAAGTAAATAAAGGTCTTAAACAAGGTTGCTGTATCTCGCCTACGCTCGTCAATATATACTTGGAACAAATCCTTAAAGTATGAAAGAGAAAATGCCAAAACATGGGAATTCCGTTGGAAAAAACCACCTTGTATACTTTATGTTTCGCCGATGATCCGATAGTAGTGGCTCAGGATTATGACGACCTCGAATACATGACACGAAAACTAATAGAAGAGTACAATAGGTGGGGACTAGAGGTTAATCTCAATAAGACAGAGTATATGTGTATCGGTGGAATGAAACAGGATCTAATCTTAAATACCGGGCAGCGAATTCAGTCGTGATGAGTATAAATACTTAGGTCTAAAAATTACAGCTGACGGAACACAAGACAAAGCTATAAAAGATCGAAACGTACAAGGAAGAAAAGCAATAACTTTATTAAATGGAATAATTTGGGACCAAAGTATATCAAAATATAACAAAAAGCTTATATATAACACCATTGTAAAAACTATTATTACATACGGCTCAGAAGTACGGCCAATCAAGGATAGAACAGAAAAAATGCTTTCCACTACGGAGATGGACTATTGGAGAAGAGCAGCAGAGAAATCAAAAAGAGAAAGAGTTACAAATCAAAGAATAAGATAAATTATGACAGTGGGTGAACGTACTTTAGTGGATGATATAAGAACAAAACAACTGGTGTGGTACGGACATGTACAAAGAATGAATGATGAAAGACTACCTAAAGAAATACTACAATGGAAACCAAGTGGCCGAAGAAAACGAAGACAGCCAAGGAGAAGCTGGAGAGAAGGAATAGATAGCGAAATAAGAATAAGAGGCCTAGATGATGAATTATGGACAAACAGAAACGAGTGGAGATTGGGTATCGGAAGACGTATAACGTTGTGAAACCGATAAATATATATATATATATATATATATATATATATATATATATATATATATATATATCATTGCTTAGTTTCCACGGCGACCTCTAGGGGAAGTGGCCTATACTACGCTTGTAAGGTTCTGCGTTCTGAAGCCTATATGTTTGTTCACAATAGCGACATCTAGGCGTAGCCGCTTGCAAAATCTGTGCAAAAATACCCGCCAATGTTTCGCCGCCCCTACTGGCGGATGCGCAGTAGTCGAAGCCTTATCTAATTATTTTCCTATATCTATGGATTTTTATCACTATTATCCAAACAAAAGTTAAGATAGACTTCCAATAGCATGTTTCCCTAATACCCATGCTACCACCAATAAAAAATACTCAGAAGTTTAACTCAGCGAGCGATCTTTTCAGGGTACAGGGCCTTAAAACACAAATTCGCTTACAAATCCGACTCCAAAAGTGCTAATGCCGTAGGTATGTGCCATTGATATATGGACAGGGAAACCAAAGGTGAAAAGGTTTGTGATCCTGATAAAATTTCTGTTTCACTTCTCAGGATAATTGAGTTGAAAAATATTAGCTTTCTTGTATACCACCTATATAACAGGTGAGCCGATATGAGCTTTCAAAGATTGGAATCGAAATTCCCAAAGCAAAATAACTATGATCAATTTAAATAAACTAGACAGCGATTCCTACTAACTCGACTATGGTAAATCATTTGTTGAACCTTTCAACTTGCATAAAGTTTCCGAGTTTAAAAAACAAAAAAAATTAATCGTCAGAACCTGTAATTTGTTTTTTAGTTAAAAAGGACTAAGCCGAGGACAACTTTTTTCTCATATATCTTTTTTTTTATTTCACTTTTTGTTTATGGTTTTAGGTCCTTGCATTATTTGCAATGTGAGACAATTCAGACATTGATACTTTACGTCTATTTTGAGTTTTCATACCTTTGACTGTGGGAAAGAAGAATTGTAAAAAGTCAATTGAATTGGCTTGGACAAATTAATACCCTGACAATTTCTCGGTCTTGTATTGAGACACCACACATACATATAGGTGAAAGTTTTCCGAAAATTTGTGTATGTTCCTTGGTGGCTCAATGGGAGCGCGTTTGCGTACAGAGCAAGAGATTCCGGGTTCGAATCCCGGCCCAGGATGACTTTTTTCTGATTTTTCTTTCTTTAATTTCACTTGTTTTTTATGGTTTTAGGTCCTTGCATTATTTGCAATTTTGCTATACAAGCCGGATACAAGAACCTTACAAGTTCAACACAGGGTTCCTTCTTGAACATTAGAAATACTTATGAAGAGAATACATTTAACTTGAAAATAGAGGAAGAGGTTTCCTAATTTGGGGAGATCCAAAATCTCAGATAATGAGGGTATACGACCAATTGCACTCACTATATTTTGTAGAGTTTGTTCGGTTGCCTATATTGCAGCAATGATCACCTGTTTTATTAAAAACATGAAAGTATGGGCCCACGTTATCTGAATAGAAATATTTAGAAACTTTATTTGTGTTATCCGTTTTACTTAATGGCTACAGCAAGGTAAGTAACTAAGGGTTTGTTTTTTTGTTAAACGAAGCTTTGTGGAGCTGTGCTTTATTTTCAGTAATACAAACATGGTATTTATTTTTTGAAGTTATGAACCTTAGAGCCCTGGGTCTCTTATTATGAGGAGATTAGGAAGTCCTAATTTGGGGCTCCCCATGTTAGGAAAATCATCTGACAAGAAGGAGAAGCAAAATATATGAATGACTCTGCAGACGACCCAATGTCAGATGCAGAGTGCATTTACTGCGGTGGTCTTTTTTCAAATGACCACGAAGGTGACTGGGTTCGCTGCATTATATGCGTCAAGTGGACCCAACACTATGCGCGGATCTTGGTCCTAAGGCCGTAGCTGTGTTTAAATGCCCTACTTGCAGCAGCAAAAAAAGAAAAATAATTTTTTGAGGACTTGACCATTTATCGCGTTTTTTTAATTCATTTTTACCTTCCCAGCCCGCGCAGCAATGGCTAGAAATGGTATTATTTTCGACAAAAACATTTTTTTTTGAAATAACGCCGAAAATGTGTTATTTGGCTGAATTCTGTCTATGTGTCTGTTTCTCTTTCTGTAACCCAATAGCTCTTAAAATATTGTTCGACACTCTAACGAGCTGATTGGATTTTGGTCGAAATCCATTAATACTAATGACAGTTTTTTGACAATTAAAAATTCAAAAACTGACTACATTTTGTTCAATAATTTGTGTTTTTTCACTTCGTATGTGCTTTAGTTTTTGAGATATTTGCTTTAAAGGCTAATATATCATGGCTTATGTGCTAATAGGCTAGCTAAGAAGGTATCAGATCCGTCATAGATCTATTTATTTTTTATAAGGAAGTTGTTAATAAATGCATCTTAGCAGATTTTAAAGTTATTTTCTTAAAAATAACATCCATAGTTTTTTAAATACACTTTGCATCCCATTTAATCGATAAATTGATTCGGAAAATCCGACCTCCACAATTTAGGTGCCCACAGGTTCCTAATTTGGGGAGATTAATTGTTGTAAGAAAATAGGATAACTACCCCAATTTAGTGAAATTTAAGTAGTTTTGTACATATATCCTGGTGCAAAACATTCCCACTACAAGATTTTTCGAATTTTGAACATATGATGCTATTTTTACTATTTTTGAAAAAAACCTCCCCATTTTAGGTGAATTTCCTCTATTAAAGGCAAGAGAAATCACGTAAGCAAAACGTCCTGGCTTAAGAAATTTACAGACTGGTGCGGCATCGCCATGACGTCAAATTAGCAAATAAGATTTGCATTTCCATGATTAAGTAAGACCTGTGCTAGGAGATGGAAATTTAAAAAAAAGGAGAAGAAAAATAAATAGTAGAAAAAGTTCTCCATGACAAAATTGAAGGCCGCGGAGATTTTGAATAAAAACCAAATTCTCGGCAGTAGTGTAGTAGTGTGGATTCTATATTAAATAGTAACACGCCATCCACTTCTTCAAAGCGGATGGCCTGTTGCTGAAGAAGTGAACTTGGTATGACCTTGGGACTAAAAGAAGTATGTAAGAAGTTGTCAGCAATGACGTAACAACCAGAAGCGGTTGAAAGGTTTAGACTGAGGTACCAATGAGAGAGTAGGTAAATAGGGTGGTTTGTAGTAAGATAACCACTTTACTAGCTTAGCCTGGTATAGTTGTGTTATAACTGTGTAAGTAAGAGAGAGAGGAAGAGGGAGAGATAGTGTTGAAAGGGCCTTATCCTAAGGTCACTCATCGTCAAGCAAGCTTTACAGGTAGCGAAGCCTAACTCTGATTTTCTATTTTTTGGTTATAATTTTTGACATGTTTTCCTCGGTTTCGCATTGACGGCTCGTTGTTATTTTAAAAATGTGGTTTTAACAAAATCTAAAGATCTATTTAATAATGATACAGTTTCAAGATAGTTTGCAGCATAATGTTTTAATTCTAATTACATAAATATATATAGTTTAGATACCTTCATACTGTGTTAAATAACATCTTCAAAATAAAACAGAACCGCCAATGCGAAACCGAGGAAAACATGTCAAAAATAATAACCAAAAAATAGAAAGCCTGACGTTAGCTTCGCTACCTGTAAAGCTTATCCATGCTTTATCAAATGAACGAAATGTTTGTTAAAAAGGTATAAGGCGAAAAATGTTTGTGGTGTTTAACACCACGTGACCAATGTATAGTAATGTGTGCGCAGCCCACGAAAAAGACAGGCCCGGGCGCGGAAATATCACGTGACCGTAGGAGTCCCACAAAAAAACGCCTCACGGCCCGCTGTCATTATAAAACATGTGTGTGTTCAGTTTTAGTATGTTTGTTTACGTCGGTTTTCTTTTAATTCGGGCACGAATTTTATGTCAATTTTATCAAAGTTATTAAAATAACGCAGCTCACGAAAAAGACTGTATTGGGCTGCGTTAAAATAATTAATAGTTAATGAGTAAATTATAAAGAAAATACCTATAAGATAAACAATGCCGCGAACGTGTAATTAGTGTTGTTCCTTGTCGGTCCAACTATAAAACTGAAACCTAATATGTTGCAAACGGGAAAGAAGTGGTAAAAGATAAGATCTTGGATAAGATTGATCAAGTAATAGACATCCTTAGTGACATTTTCGATAGTAAGAGTGAAAAATGTGTTCAGTTGTTATTTCTTATTGAACAATTAGGTCTCTTGAAAAGGTAACCTGAGAATCGAAGATATAGTGGATACACTTTAATGTTCGCTTCATCTTTGTTTATCCAGTTATCCAGTGCATACACCTCAAATTACAATTCTAAGGTAATATGTCTTCCGCACCATCGCAATATTAAAAAACTGATTTGTAAAATATTGTTAACAGATAGTAATCTCTCTGGTAGTGTGAAATATTTAAAAAGTAAGATACTGCTTTTAAAAGAACATGAGTTGGTAGTTAACTTACACTTTATTGAAATAGATATTAAACTTTGTGCTGGGTAATTTTTCAAAAAATTATTGACGACCACTACATTCAGTTCATTGAATGTGAAAACCATCTCACTTATTCACAAAATCACTTGTTTCTTTTTAATAAATTATTGTGAAATGTTTTATATTGAAAATTTTTCTTCAGATAACTCTAGCGAGTGTTTTTGTGGAGAAAAACTATTGTCAAAGCTTGAAAAAATTAGTTTAAGGGCATGTAAAGTTTTTTAAAATAATTTTATTAAAAAGCACAATGATTTATTGTCTGCTAATAAATCTTTGAATAAGAACTCAAAGATGATGACAGTCAAAGAAAAATTAAAAAACTAAAAGCTTAGGTTTGATATGTCCAATTTTGAAAGACTTGTATAGATTTGAAGTTACTAACAATATTATGTACCTAATATATGTACCTGAAGATATTATTAGAGTGCAAATTTTGTATATTTTTTTATTTTATAGATTCAGTTCTTAAAATATTTTTTTCAATTTTTGCCTATAAAAGAACAAACATTTCTTGTTAATTTATTTAAATTATGTAAAAACATATAATATATTAAGCAATACAATAAGAATCCTGGGACTCCTAAGATCACGTGACCGCCGACTTGCTTATAACGCGCCATGGCCGGTCTTTAAAAAAAATCGACGTAAACAAACATACCAAAACTGAACACACACATGTTTTATAATGAGCCTCCTACGGTCACGTGATATTTCCGCGCCCGGGCCGGTCTTTCACGTGGGATGCGGTTATGTGAAGTATCCATCACTGTCAATCAGAAAACATTGAATGGCAAAAATATCTACGCCATACTTTTTCTCATCTGGTGACGTCATTACAAATGCGTATAACTTAGACTATATGTTTGAATGTAAAACAGGCGTTAGGTTAATTGTCCCTGTGTGTTAAAAGATAAAACAATTTCTACAAATGATTATCCTATCAGTATTTATTATGACCCCACACATGCTTTTGTTTTATCTAATTAGCAAAAAAAATATGCAACAGTTGTAAATATTGTGCATACTGAGAGATGTTTATGGTTTAATATAGGAAGTATTTTTGATTGATATAACACATTTATTCAAAATAAATTTTTTATAAAATGCGTCAAAACAAGGATTAGGATATCAAAAAACAACTAAAGTGATTTATTAAGTGATATTTGGTGATAATATAAGTCTTTTTATTTAAATGAAATAATAAAAGTAAAATATAAAACTTAGTCGAGCTTGATGGTATATTTATATTTCTGTTAAAAAATTCTGAATGCCAATTTTCTTGTTTCTGGGTATTTTAATGCAGATTCCAATAAACACAGGATACATTTCTTTTGTAGTGCCAACCATGGATCGCCCTCCAAAAATTGTCTTTGTTTGCATGAAGAATTTTTTTCAGTAAGTACTTTAGATTTTTTTAGATTATTTATTATTACTAAAAATATTACACGAATCCAGGCTAATATTTACCTAAGAAACTAAAAAATATTACATTTTAATTTATTGGTCTCTTATAATTTTAATTTTATATACTTTTGACTTTTTACAGAAAATTTATTATTACTAAAAACATTACATGAATCCAAGATAATATTTATAGAGAGAAAATATTTGTCATTTTTTAATAACAAAGAAATTAAAATTTTTTGAATTTTAATTTATTTTACTTAATTTTAATGTTATTATTTTTTTAGTTATGGAGTACAGAAGATAAGTTTGAAAGGTATTAAGACATTTGTTAGACTATCTTATTCACCTCGAAAGGAAACAATAGAAAAGAAATTTGGTAGGCTGCCAGTGAAGTATTATAGAGTGAAGGCTGATGATGACGAAGAATTTGTTCTACAGCAGGCGATAGAAAGGTACCAAATAAATGTCGCTGTTGATCAAGGAGATTGCCACAACAAAAAATTTGACTGTGTTACCACCACCACCCTCAGATCCAATGGAAACAACATCTGCTGGAGAGTCGTCTGGGGGACCAACAGCAGCGGCAACATCAACAAAAGCAGTAGATACTACTCACCAAGCACAGAGAAGCAGAAAGGGTATAGTATCTACTGCATCCGAAAAAGAAAACAAACAAAAACTCGAACATGGAAGAGATAATAAGTATCTTCGATGAAGATGATCTTTTAACACAAACACAAGCTTTTTTAAATTTTTAGTGTTTTGTTAAAATAAAATAAAAGGTTAAAATTGAATATGCTTTTTATTTAAATACCATCTATTTAACAAAATTACATTTTCTCTAGCACAATTTAAATAATTATTAGTATGCATTTGCATTTTGCATTCAAACCCATTTCTAATGTCAACCTTGAGCACGTCTTCACTCTGTCGAGACCAGTCCATAACGACAAAGAATTTACCTACTCTCTCATTGGTACCTAAGTCATTGACTAATAGGCCCTTTCAACTGCCTCTGTTGTTTAGTCTTTTACTCCCAAGGTCATATCAAGTTCACTTCTTCAGCAAGCAACCGGCCATCCACTTCGGAGCATGTTACCATTTAATATAGAACCCACAATACTACACACACACTCTCGGCTATCCTGCATCAAATAGAAGTGGTGGTGCTGCAGATGAAAAGATTGGACCCGAATAATAAGAAGAAGATTGAAAAATGGTTTGACAATCTGGAGTATTTTGATCAATATTTTTATCAATAACATGCTCGCTCGGTACTGAAAAAATAATAAATCCTTTACACGCTTTTGTTCTTTTACCTGAAAAATTGCTTTCGGCAGGATACACAAACAAACTATTTGATTTTTCATTGACTATTTGTTTTTGGTTTCCTGATATATTTCCAATGTCTGTTGATAATAATGCAAATGCTTCATCGACCTTAATTTCCCTAATGTTGGGAGAATAAGTTCTCATTCCTACAAAAGAAAAATAAATACATATGTTCATTTAAAAACTTTTTATAAAACAGACCGACTGGTTTTTTCGTTTGTTTTTACTAGTATAGTTTTTATTTCCTTGGAACTAAATGTATTAAAAAACAGTGTACTAAATGATTCATTTTAATACGTAATTCAATTTTAACAGTTAGGTACGATACAATTTACTTCAGTTAGTATTAAATATTTTTTAATTTCAATTTCACTAAACATGTTTTCTTTTAATTATTGAACTACCTTTATTTGCTTAAAAATTTGAGATTACAGAATAGAGGTGTTGATTTTCGTTACTTTTAAATACTCGTTACTAATCGTTACTCAACTACTAAGTAATCATTTTATATATTTGTTACTATCGTTACTTTCATTGTAACTATATTCAATTCAATCAGACAATTAGTGCAAAATTCTCGGAGTATCGTTAATTCAAAGATCATTTACTTGTTGGTATATTTTTGTTGTTAAAATAAAGGTCGCAATTACGTAGGAACTGTCCTGTGTATAACTTTGTTTTAAAAATCTAATGCCTTACATACAAAGAAATACACACTTAAAATCCAAAAATAAATATAAATAGAGACAAATACTAAAATAATCGAAGGAATCAAAGTAATCAAAGTAACGAAAGTAATCATCTCAAAAATCCGTTTTTTCTAAATCATTATGTTTAAAACTTTTTTATTCACTCTATCAAGACTTGTAGTTACCCACCTAGTAACCGCCTTAAAAAGAACAAATTTGCGGTCTATACTTCTCTTACCAAGCACCGAAGTATGATTATCTTCTAGATAAGCCAGAAAACCACCATTAAAATTAAAAGTCTCTGCAATTAGTTTTAATGCTTCTGTTGCTCCTGATGTAAAAATTACTGAATAATTTTCTGGACTTGTGTTAAAGTGGGACAATATTCTAAAATGAATATTCAATATTTGATTAATTCAGTTAAGCTCTTTAAGATATACTTGGAACAAGTCCTTAAAGTATGGAAGAGAAAATGCCAAAACATGGGAATTCCGTTGGACGAAACCACCTTATATACTTTATGTTTCGCCGATGATCAGATAGTAGTGGCTCAGGAATATGACGACCTCGAATATATGACACGAAAACTAATAGAAGAGTACAATAAGTGGGGACTAGAGGTTAATCAAAATAAGACAGAGTATATGTGTATCGGTGGAATGAAACAAATAAATACCGGGCAGCGAATTCAGTCCTGTGATGAGTATAAATCCTTAGGTCTAAAAATTACAGCTGACGGAACACTAGACAAAGCTATAAAAGATCGAAGACAAGGAAGAAAAGCAATAACTTTATTAAATGGAATAATTTAGGACCAAAGTATATCAAAACATAACAAAAACCTTATATATAACACCATTGTAAAAAGTATTATTACATACGGCTCAGAAGTGAAAATGCTTTCCGCTACGGAGATGGACTATTGAAGAAGAGCAGCAGGGAAATCAAAAAGAGAAAGAGTTTCAAATCAAAGAATAAGAGAAATTATGACAGTGGGTGAACGTACTTTAGTGGATGATATAAGAACAAAACAACTGGTGTGGTACGGATGTACAAAGGATGAATGATGAAAGAATACCTAAACAAATACTACAATGGAAACCAAGTGGCCGACGAAAACGAGGACGGCCAAGGAGAAGCTGTAGAGAAGGAATAGACAGTGAAATAAAAATAAGAGGCCTAGATGATGAATTATGGGCAAACAGAAACGAGTGGAGATTGGGTATCGGAAGACGTAGAACGTTGTGAAACCGAAAATTATATACATATATAAGCTGTTTGCTCTTCTCGGCTTATACTTGCACACTTAAGATAGTGACGTTGAATATATCGATACATAATCAACAATCAAAATATTAAACAATAAAAATGTCTAAAAGTATAAAATCAAAAACAAAAATGACAAATTAAAAAATAACAAATAAATAAATATCAAAATCAAAATATCGTAAAATCAGAATGTTGAAATTATAAAATACGAAAATAAAAATATTAAAACTACAAAGTGCGTTCGTATATCCTTCAAATGAAAACGAAAATCATCTATGAAATGCAGTTCAAAAGATAATTCGAATTTGCTGAGCCATCGGAGTGATACAATGGGGACTCATTGCAATAAAGGGCTTTAATAGTGCCATTATTTTGACACTTTTATATTGAAAAATGACAGTCGATCTTTCAAAATTGATACACTAAATTCGATTTTATAACTAAGTCGCTTATTTTCCAATAATATAGGAAGGCAGTATTTATTACGGTTCATATAAAAAACAAAGGCCATGTATTGATAAATTACAGCGGATCATACAATGTGAAGGTGTCAAAATAATGCCTGGCACTATTACAGCCCGGTTTATTACAATACAATTTATATAATTATTTTTGAGACAACTTTTTTGCGTTGGCCTATGCTATTTGTTTTGGTAAACAGCTGATATTTGTCAAAAAGTTATCTCAAAAATTATGATATGGACTATAAGTCCTTATTCATGTTAAGATTTGCTAGGGGAATGACAGACCTACATTAATTTACCTCATGTCAAATTTTAGGTGGTTTGGTGCCACCACCAAACTTTATTAGTTGACCTCCACAATTGACATTTTAATTGCTTCATTAAGGACGCTAAGACTCGACTTTGACTGATCTAGCCGTCTTTTTTCACGACAAATTATGACCACTATAATATTTTTATTTACAAAGAAAAAACTCGACGTGTCCTCCACTAAAGTCTTTATTGTTTCTGGTTTTATTTAAGACATGTTTCGAGTGTAAAGAGACTCATCATCGGCTTTCAGAATCCTTCAAAAGACACTCATACCCCCAGCAAGCTAACGCGAGGGTTCAAAAAGTTGCTAAATCTAGTTGAAAATCCAGCAAAAATGATTTTCTGCGCAGGAGTGGGTGGTGGAGAATTAACATTTATTGTTCTTGTGTTTCTTTTTTTTGCCATCATGCGTTTTAGAGCCAAAAGTAATAATTTTATTCCAAAAAAATGGAAATAACAAAATAATTTTTAAAAAATTCAAAGAATAAAATGCATTAGGTTTAGAAATAGATAGTAACTTAAAATGGTTGATTAGTGCCTTCAACTCACAATAAATGTGATCCACTTCCCACTCCTGCTCAGGAAACCTTTTTCCCTGGATTTTCAACTAGTATTAGCAACTTTTTGAACCCTCGCATTAGCTTGCTGGAGTATGAGTGTTCTTTGAAGGTTTTTGAAAGCTGATGATGAGTCTCTTTAGACTTGAGACATATCGTAAATAAAACCCGAAACAATAAAGACTTTAGTGGGGAAGACTTTGAGTTTTTTTTTCTTTGTAATTTGCAAACTTCACTTTGAGAAATGGCCTATTTTTTAAATATTTTTATTTTACTTTATTACCTTCCTAACCCGCGCAACAATGGCTGAATAAGTTATTGTTTTTAATTAAAAAAAAATTGAGAAAACTCCGAAAATGTGTTATTTATGACCTGCCTTAGAAATCGTCGTGTCGTCTGTCCGTGTGTGTATGTGTATATCGTTAGTAACAATAACGGTAACAGCTGTCAAATTTTTTATTATTTTAATTGACTCAAAATGTCCCTATTATCACAAGTAAAAATATTTCCACTCACGAACTACCCAAACCTTAGAGAATATGTAAATATTATATAATAACTATATGTAAAAGGCAAAAATTAATCGATGTGAGAACAACGATAAAATAAAAGCGGATAAGAAGGAGCTGAGTCACACAATAGCTCCTAAACTAAAATAGTGCATAGCACTGCAAAGAGCTGATTAGATTTTGGTTAAAATCCATCTTAATTATGACAGTTTTTGACAGTTTAAAAATATTATGCTAACTTCTGAACGGACCAGCGCATTAATATGCGATCTTCGAAATATAGTAAAGTACTTTTTTCTCAATAATTTGTATTATCAAAAAAAACTTTGTGGGAGCTTTCGTTTCTAAGATATTTATAAAAACTCTTTTCAAGGCTGAGATAGCCCTTGAAGTATGCTAATGGGCTAAGAAGATATCAGATCCATCTTGGATCCATTTTTTTTTAGTATAATATGATCCTGGACTAATTCGGTTTTTGTATTGCATCAGGTTCAGAACGAATATTGGCAGTGGTGCACCCAGGAATGTGTCTTGGGGGGGCCCGACAGCTAAAAAGGGCGCTTCTCAAAAATCCTGCGACCAAAAAAAAAATGCCATCATGTGTGGGGGATGCCGACAGCTACAACGGGCGCCCTGAAACAACTTGCGACCAAAAAAAAACGTCATCATGTGTGGGGGATGCCGACAGCTACAAAGGGCGCCCTCAAAAAACTTGCGACCAAAAAAAAAAACAAAAAAAAAAAGGTCATCATGTTTTTTTGCAACTACGCCGCTGCTTGGGGTTGGGGGGGGGCGAAGCCTCCTGATGTCAAATCGGGGCCCCTCCCCTGGGTGCGCCCATGATATTGGTATTGAGTTCTAAATTTGCTTTTAGTAAAAAGTATGTAAGACTTACTGATATCGAATAATATCAATACAATCCACTGTGTTTTGACTTGGCAAACTTCTCGTATGAGGATTGCCGTAAATATTTTTTGAGAGTTCTGAAAAAATGGACTCTAACTGTTTTTCGGAATATAAAGTTGCTCCTGCGTGATCTAAGTAGCATGCTTCTAAAAAGTGAGATAATGATAACTTAAAATAACACTGTTTATCTTAAAAGTTTTTGATCTATTTTTATTTTGTATTTTTATATTTATGTTTGGCCCCCGTACTCCATAAGCATATACATTTATATTAATTTTAAACAGGATTTTAAAAAACGGCTTGCCATATGAAGATGCGGTTTTTCCCTTTAAGCTTCACTTAAAAATCAAGCCTCGCAAATGAGGGTCAGTCAGAGAGTCTCCTCCAAAAACACCTAAAACCCCCTCAAAATATCGAATTTGAGACACCCTGTACAGCGTGTCCCATTTTCGATGGGATTAAATGGGAAACTCGGTTATTAATAAAGATATTGATTTTCTGAGTGCACCTTACCGTGCTCTTTTTTTGAGCCCCTAAAAATGGTGTAATCATATTTTTGCTATACCCCTGGGTTTCGCTAATACAGGGAGTTTTTGAAAAAATTGCATTTTAATTAATTCCTTGTATCTCGCTTATTTTGCAAGATATTTTTATTCTGTAAAAACCTTTTTATGGCAACTTTTTTAGAGCAAAATAATGACGTTGTCAATTTTTAAAAATATTATTTAGTTTTTGAGATATGGTATTTATCATAAAAAAATTAAATACGAACCTGGATTTTTTTTTATTACTACTTTAATTAGTTCCATGCTATTATTACCTTAAAATGATAAAACTTTAATATTTTTTTGATTTAAGATTAAAAAAAGCTATTTAATATTTGAAAAAAAAATTATAGTCCGAACCTGGAAATTTCCAACGTAATTATAAATTTAAAATTGCAAGACACACTAGTTGAACGATTTTTAGTTTATCTGTTTTGAAGTGATAATTAAAAGATTTATAAATAAGGTAAAAAACGTTAAAAAGTTACAAAAATAATATCATACTAATTATTTGATAACCGAACAGCAGGTCGTGAAATTTACAAAACAAAAGCATGGAATTGACATTGTCATTTTACTTGTCATTTTTGTAAATGGCTTACAATTATTTTAAACTGGCTAGAAATCGACCATATCCAGATTTTGAAAAATGTGATATGTTTGGCTGCTTCATTGAAGCAACAAAATTCCAATATTTAAATGGCAGAAATATTTTTATGCAAAATGCGTTAAGAAAAATTACTCAAAAATGCCAACAATGTCTTACACATAATGGTAATCAGAAAGATTAGTTATTTTTTATAATTTGTTTTTTTTTTGTATTTTTCGTAGACTTTGTTTCAAATAAATATTAATAATATAACGTAAAACCATTTTAATATGCTAAGTATCAAAACAGTTAAACTAAAAATTGTTTAACTAGCAATTTTTAGTTTATATTTATGTTGGAAATATCCAGGTTCAGACTAATTTTTTTTTAAATATTAAATATTATTTTTTTACCTTAAAACAAAAATTTTTTAAATTTTTATTATTTGATGATAATACTAGCATGAAACCAATCAAAAAAGTAATAAAAAAATCCAGATCCGTATTTAATTTTTTTATGATAAATACCATATCTAAAAAACTAAAAAATATTTTAAAAAATTGACAACGCCATTATTTTCTTCTAAAAAAGTTGCCATAAAAATGTTTTTACAGAATAAAAGTATCTCGCAAAATAAGCGAGATACAAGGGATTATTAAAAATACAATTTTTTCAAAAACTCCCTGTATCAGCGAAATTACGGGGTATAGCAAAAATCTGATACGCCATTTTTAAGGGCTCAAAAAAAGAGCACGGTAAGGTGCAATCAGAAAATCAATATCTTTCATAATAACCGAGTTTCCCATTTAATCCCATCGAAAATGGGACACGCTGTACACTTACCTTGGACCCGTACAAACTCGGATTCAATTTTTATCATTTGTTCGTAAGAATACACTTCATTTTTGCAAGTATTCATATCCATCTCAAAATCTAAATAGATACTAACTACTTAGATATGTAGCAGAACTATGTTCTGTAAGTATTATAAACCTATTATAAACATAAATTAATCACTTTCACTACCACTTTTACAAACTATCAGTAAGTTTAGTATTAACGATATCAGTTTTAGAATTAATAACCACCAGCCTTAACAACAACAAATAATAATATGCTTTATCTCTGCTATTATTTAAATGTGAAATCACAATTCTACTAAAATAATATGGTCGGTCGGTTTAGGTTTACATGATTTAAACAAATCTTAATTTAAAAAATATGCAGGGTGTTTTTTAATAAAATAATTTTAATATTTAATTCCAGGTTTCAAGATAAAAAGTTCATATAAACAACGCTTATTTTTCAAGAGACAGGGTGTTTTTTTAGCTTTTTGTTTATAGCTCGTGCGATTTTTGAGATATTTAGCTCAAGTTTGGCGCGTATATTAAGCTATACGCACTACTCTATAAGATATACCACATGATACTAAAAATCTACAGGGTAAAACTTTTTTCGCTTTTTCCCTCTGATTTTTTGTTGTTTTAAGCCATGGGTGTATTTTAAAACTAGAAATAATAGTAGGGGAGTCCGTGAAATTTTTTGGAACTTACTTTCTTTGTCAGCAAACATTAATAGAATTGTTCAGTGAGCAATTCTAAGAAAAAAATTATCAATATATGAATAAAACAATGCATTTGTAATTTTTTTCTGTTTTATATAGAACTTTTGATTTCACATAAATAAAAAATATTTATAGGTAATATTCTAAAATTACATAGTATAAAATGCAGCTGGTAAATATTGTACCTAAATCATTAAATACGTATTCTGTGCGTTACTTCATTTAATTTTGAGAATAATAATACCTTGACTGAAAATATTATATTTATTAACATCCAAGTAGTCAAACCATGGCCAAGCTTTGATAATAGAGTTAAACCACGAAACATCCCACATAGCACAAAAATCACATCAACGTTAAATTAACGTGAACAAAAATAACAATTTTTTTTTACTTGAAAACAACTTCATACCATACCATACTTAAAAACAAGGGAAATCAAGCTATAAAAATATACTTTTTGCTGAAGTTTCTGGTGCTGTGTATATAACGCGTTTTTTACCCTCGTTATTTTTATGTACCAAATTCACACTTGAAAAGTCCTCCACGATAAGTTCTAAAACGCCACTATATTAAAACTTCACAAACCTACTAACTTTCTACGTCTTTTTGGTCACGTTTTTTTAATAATATTTTTTTAACATAAAAGAGACGCGAAAGGAAGTTATAAAAGTTTCCTAGTTTTGAGACTACAATACTTCAAGACAATTTTAAAGATGGCGCTCAATGCAAGACAAAATATCTATATATCTATCTATATACATTATGTTTTTTTTTTAAAGCTAAACAAGATTTTTTAACAGTAAACACTTTCACAGAATATTATTGTGTCTTTAACAGGTTAATAACAGTCGTGATCGTGAAGGATCAGGGATCAGTTCCTTAAAAGGTTTTTGGAGTTTAGAGGCCAAAGCACTGCCTGATAGATTTCGTAAAAAGTGAAAAATCCCGAATAAGTGGCGCTGCTGCTAGTAAAATCTTAAAACTATACAGTAGAAAAGCCATGTAAGTCGCGTTTTAAAATTCGTGTAGAAAAGGCCTGAATCTAATGTGATTTTAACGTAAAAATCACTTGAAACTAACGTAAAAACATTGCTGTTTTCATTTTATAATGGCGTTATTATAACGCAGTTTTTAGCAACGTTATTTTTTATAATGTTAAGAATGACCTATTAAGCTTGTTTTCATATATGAAATAAACGTTTTTTTCTAGCAGCTTTTAAAATCAACGTTTTTTTTTCTCACGTCTTTTTTACGTGTTAAACACGTGATTGTGCTATGTGGGATGTAGGCGGATGTAAATAATGGAAGAATTGCTCAAATTTTGCGTTTTCTCTATTAAAATTTGAAGTTCCCGCCGTGAACAGTATAACAAAATGGCGGACTCCTGTATTAGGAAGTTTGCGCAGGTTAAAACTCATTATCCCCACCTGAGCTCTCATGTCTCTGGTGTACTCCAGAGATATGAGAGCTTATATCTTTGGAGTACACTACCATTTTAAAGAATTTCAGTCTTGCCAACAGAAATTGTCCTGCGATGGTGTATCTCCATCCAGCAGTAAAATTTTCACTTACAATTCTCATATCAATAGTGGCACAACTCAAAATTAAACCTTATGGAGAAAACTGCATTTAAATTTTAAGTTATTTTGATTTTTCATGTTCTAATGTTATTTAAAAATTATTAATGAACTTGACAGTGATTATTGGTTGGTTTTTATGTGCTAAATTATTGGGAACTGTTAAGTTATTTTTTGCTTTAAAAAAAGTTGATGATTTGTAAGATGTGCCACCATTGTTTCAAAGAAGTGACACAGGTTTGGTATATTTAACTAAAATGACCAAAAACAAAAAATTATACTGGCACAACTGAAAATGTGCCACTAGTGCTAAAACAAATCGCCACTACGTCTTGGATGTGTTAAACGTAACCAAGGCCAACACAAAAATAGAGGCCACGACCCTGAAAAAATCAGCTGTTCTCCCGGGGCTGAATTTTACATTGGGTCTTATGGGAGGTCAGACGTTTTTTTATGGTATTTTCAAAATGGCACTACAGATTTCCGCAAAATTTCAGTGAAATATTCTCAGACACCATCCCGATATTGCACCAAAGGTTTGTAAGGAAGCAACATGATTAAAAGGTTAAAATCTTCAAAATTTAGCATTCCTTATTTTGAATTCAAATTACCCGCCATGTACCACATGCCAACTGTTATATTCGACATGTATTTGACTTTGTCATCTGTGATTGTCACATTTGCTTCTGCTTTAAATTAAATTTTTGTGTGAGCTAATGAAGCGGCTATGAAAAATTAAGGATTACTATACATTTTAAAAAAATTGTTCTGCCAGAATAAAGTAAAAACAATCTCAAAAATGACTTTATTTTAAAAAAAATCAAATAATCATGAACCGTCATTCCAACATCAATTTTTTAAAGACAATCAGCTGTGTCATAACGTGACCATCAAAAAAAAATCAGCCCCGGATGTGACGTCAAGAAAGTGGAGGATCGTGGCCCGTCCGTTTTGATAGCCCTGACGTAACGAAGCGTCCCTGACTATAGTGAAGGGCAATTACGGGGTTTGGTACGCGGTGGCACAAGTGCCATTACGAGTAGACTATTTAAACTAATTTTATGCCAGTATTGGTGCATTAAACTTTATTCAATTCAATTTTAAGGGGTAAGCGATATAGGTTGACAGTCAATTTTCTTTTTATTAAATCCGTGTCATAATGTCATGTGAATATATATTTTAATATTTATTTATGGTCATAAATTTAACTTATTGTAGTCGTTTCTACCTTACTATATTAGTCACTGCATATTATTTTAAAAGGCTTTCCTTTTTCGGTCAAGAAGCAAATCATATTACTTTTTGGCAACAGACCATTTTCCCCTAATTTGACCCCGCTGAATCCGAATATCTCTATTGCCAACTCGAAAAATCGACAGGGACGGAGAAAATCCCCCCAAACCCCCAAAAACCTGTTTTTTTTTCAGTTTTATGCAATTTTCTCGAAAACTAACCTTTTTATCAAAAATTGCAAAGAACAGTTTTTTGTGGAGAATAAAATTCCCTTTCCAACAATGTATTGGTCAATAAGGTTAGGAAAAGCAAGTAGCTCTTCAGTGGCGTACGTAAATTGGGAGTATTTAGAAAAAACATGTTTATTATAGGTTTTTGCAAAATTTTCTCAAAAAGTATTAAAAGGTATAGAAAAAATATGTAGTATACTTTATTCCAGAACATAACATTTTCTTTTAAAAACTTTATTAAAATGTCGGGTTGTTGCCATATTTAAGGCTTCAGGGGCGTACTAATATAAACTTATTTTCAAAAATAACTGAAATATTCACCTGTCCAGTCGATGTGGACCCGCGGCCGTACCTTCGATCCTTTGTACTTTCGATCTTTTGTACTTTCGATCTTTTGTACTTTCGACCTTTTGTACTTTCGACCTTTTGTTTTTTGTTTTTTTGTACTTTCGACCTTTTGTACTTTGGACCTTTTGTACTTTCGACCTTTTATCTGCCGCTCTCTATTATCCACCGAAAAGCTAATAAGACACAAAATTGATTAGTTTAGATTGATATTAAATAATTTCTTTAAATTAAGAACACCACTGAAGCGGTAAATATAAAATAACTTCCACTGTTATACATCGTTTGAAAGGAAATTTTATTGGCAATGACGAAGTATGGAACACATTTTTTGATAAAGAGCTTGGTTTTTAAGAAAATTGAATAAAACGTATGAAAAACATGTTTTTTTTAATGATTTGTTGAAATCACCGTCATTGACGGACGTCGCTGGAGAGTTTGCTATAAGTCAAACCCCACCGAGTTTCACATTTTTTAAAAGGGAATTTCCCTGTCTACAAAAAAATGTAGAACAAGTTTTTTCATGTTAAGCTTAGTTTTTGAGAAAATTAGATAAAACGTGTAACAAAAATGGTTTATTTTCTGTTTTTTCAAAATTAATTTAATTTACGGATGCCCCTGAAGCTTTATTTATAAAACTGATTTAATCATGTTACACGTCATTTTGAAGGAAATTTTATTGAGTATACCAAAATGTAATACATGGTTTTCTGTAGATATTAGTTTTTAAAAAAATTAAATAAATCTTGGAAAAACCATGGGTATTTTTTCAACTTTTTTTAATTATTTCAATTAACGGATGCCGCTGGAGAGCTTGTTATTAGTCTAACTTTATTAAGTTATACTATGTTAAAAAGGGAATTTTATTGTCTACAATAAAGTGTATTATACATTTTTCTCTTAGAAGCTTAGTTTTTAGGAAAATTTGAAAAAACCTCAAACTTTCAGATTTTGGGGGGTCTGGGGGGGTTTTTGGAGGTTTTTGCAACCATTTAAGAAAAAAATTATATGTTATTATTTTTTAATTATACAAATATATATTTTAAATGTACACCTGTGACAATTTGGGCTTTCCAGCGGCAATTTAAAATTCCGCTGCCATTTTGGCCGCCATCTTGAATATCTCAGCCCCTGTCAATATTTCGAGTTGGCAACAGGGATATTCGGATTCAGCAGGGTTAAAATAGGGGGAATTGCCCATTTGCAAAAAGTTATATAAAATGTTTCTAGAAAGTGGATTTTCCCGAATCTTGCCTGAACTATATAGAAAGAAACATTAAGCAATACTGCGTTTTATTTCTTTAATTGTTATAATAAAATCTAACAATTTACATTTTAGCAAGTCTTTACTATCACTTGATATTTGTATTTGCTAACACATGAATAATTATGATGGTTATTGCTTCACTCATTCAGAGTCAAAGTCGGAGTAGTCATAATCGTCATCATCGTCGCTGTCTTCTTCATTTTCGGAAAAATATGAGTCATCATCATCATCATAATCATCACCATCATATTTACCATCAATATAATAATAATAATAATAATCATCATAATATTCATCTTTGTACGCCTCATCATCCCAGTGAGCAGCAGCACCATACCGACGATTAAACGGTATTCCCCTGTGATGTTAGAATTTTTTTTACCAAAGACATTTATTGACGGAGTTAGTTGTCCCCGGAGGTAAAAAAAATGATTTTACTCTCGTGCCCCTCAATTCAAATTCAATGCTGTATGTATCCGTCATCTTGAATTTTATGGTTTGCGAAATTATTTTTACATTTGTGGCTTACCGGGTGTTATGCCCGCAGTAAGAAAAACGATAAATGCAATGGACTGTGTATAATTTAATTAATGAAAGCGCGAACAAACATAAATATATTGATATGAAAATTACGAAATAATTAAAAGGTCCATAGGTTAATTGTGGGTACCACACAAGGGAAATCAGAGACAAAGCACTCACCAGTTTGCAGCCAATTTTTCCACTTCCAAGGGGCCCCTATCTGGATCTAATGATGTCACCACGTAGCTGAAGGGCTGAACTTTCTAGTTCTATGCTTCAGTACACCAAAATCGAGCACTTTCAGGTGTAGAAATTTGAAATAGTTGGAGAAAGTAAATTAACACGCCATTTCTCGAGGCGGTCGAAAAAGGATCTCACTGATTCTTGGTGTTTTACAAACACCGCGAAATTTAGCGGGAGCTAACACCGGGAGGGTAAAAAAAAACTGGACAAATTTTTTTCATTATAACTTTTAAACTATACCATCGATTTTAATGGGACAAACTGCACTTGGCACACATAGTACAATCACGTGTTTAAAACGTAAAAAAGGCGTGAGAAAAAAAAGGTTGATTTTAAAAGCTGCTAGAAAAAAACGTTTATTTCATATATGAAAACAAGCTTAATAGGTCATGTTAACCGTTATCAAGTGTGAACTAAACAATCTAGTCTCTAGGCTACTACTTATACTACTTGGTGTGCAGTCAGGTGTGACGGCCCGCCCCCTTTTTTAATCCTAAGACGCCTGTTTTCCTTAAGGAGTGGTTTCCATATGTTTGGTATGTCCGTGCTTGGTTGACTGAAAACTTCTTTATTCTGCATTATATACGCAGCTTCAATAAACTTTCGTTTTCGCCAATGCGACTCCTTATGTAAAACTTTAGCTTCTGACCACTGAATCCTGTGATCATTTGACCAAGCATGATCTGCTAAACCGGATTTTTCAATATCCCCTAATTGGGTACTTTTTAGATGTTCATTTACTCTAACCTGAAGAGGGCGTTTCGTTTCACCTACATATGATTTACCACACTCACACGGGATTTGGTAAATAAATACATTCCTTATTATTTGAGGGATTGTACTGTTTTTATATTATAGTGTTTAGCTATTCGTCTTATGTTTTCTGAAATCCCTTGAACATATGGAATGTTAATAACACCTAACGGATTATCATTTTGAGAATTTGGTACATTTAGTTTGTTTTTAATTTTAAATATCGTTGAGTTTATTAATTTCTCGGAATAACCATTCTGTTGTAAGTCCTTTTTAATGTTGTTAATTTCTGTGGTTAATTCTTCATTATTACTACAAATATTTACGGCTCTTAAATACAAACTTCTTATAACTCCTTGTTTTGTTGCAACAGAATGATTAGACTTAAAATTTAGGTACTGTCCCGTGTGTGTAGGTTTCCTATATACAGTGGTTTGAATGTTTCTGTCTAATCGTTTGACAAGAACATCCAAAAAAGGTAAGGCCGAATCATTTTCAATTTCCATGGTGCACTTGATTGTTGGTCGAATACCGTTTAAATGGTGTAGAAAATTTTGTAGTTCGTCATCATTTTCCGGCCATATAATAAATGTGTCATCCATGTATCGTAGCCATAGTTTTGGTTTGACTCTTGCTGTGTTGATCGCATGGCCCTCGAACCACTCCATGTAGATGTTTGCTACCACTGGCGAAAGAGATGAACCCATTGGGAGTCCATCATTTTGCGCGTAAAACTTATCTTTCACTTGAATGTAAGAGTTACGGAGACAGAGCTCCAAAAGATCCATCACCCCCTCCACCGATAGCGTTGTTCTCTCGTGAAGTGTATCATCAGTTTGTAATTTGTTTTTAATGATACTGAGTGACTCATTTATTGGCACGTTGGTGTAGAGACTTTCTACATCAAAACTTACAAATCTATCGCCGGGATCTAATTCGATACCTTTTAAAACCTCCACAAAATGGTCCGAGTTTTTGACAAAAGATTCGGACTTACCCTGTAGTGGTTGAATTATGTCCAACAAAAACGTCGACAAAGTGCTGGTCGGTGAGTCCCTGGAGCTGGTAATTGGTCGCAGTGGTATATCCTTCTTATGGATCTTTGGTAATCCATAAAAATGTAGTGCCTTACTGTGGTATGGAGTCAGCGGCGTAGCGTGGGGGGGGGCGCGGGGGGTTCGTCGCCCCCCCCCGCCCCGAGGGTAGTGGCGCCCCATAGGTGGCCGAAGCGCCCTCAGCTTTATTAAGTCGGGCCGGTAATGCCCAATTGAGTGGGTGCCACAGGAAACTAACGACATGAAGACCTTTTTTTTTTTTTTTTTTGGTCGCAAGATTTGTGAGAGGTGCCTTTTTCACCTTTTTGTTTTTTTTTGTCACAAGATTTTTCATCAATCAGTTTTCAGAGGCGCCCTTTTTACCTGTCGCCCCCCCCGCCCTTTCGGGCACGCTACGCCGCACAGCGAGGCGGGATCTAGCAGCGTCCGGGATATTTTCAGCATACTTCTTCAAAGTCCTGTAGATGCGTCTTTCTATGGTGGTGGTTGGGTCTTTGGGTAGTTGCTTGTAGTCTCCTTTCTCCAGAACTTCTTGGATCTTTTTGTCGTAAGTCTCGACATCCATGATCACCGTCGACTGTTTTATGAATTTTCTTAGACAAATGTAAATTTAATGTAATTTTATGGTATATTTTTATCTCAGGTACTGTAAACTAGGGATGTGTGTGTTTTACATACAATTTTTCCAGTGCAACATATGATAAACACAGACAAAGAAAAGAGAAAGAGCAATCATTTCTAATGCGCCTGTCTTCAATCCTTGTATTTCAGAGGAGTCCGAAGCCGGTTTAAGTGCCCTGATGGAACGGAAAACTGACTGTCCGAACAACGTCGACCTGGAACGCAAATAGGATTTTTCGGACGGTTTTATGATTGGCGAACGGCCTGATGGAACGTAATTCAGTGGCGGATCCAGGGGGGGGGCACTAGGGGCACCTGCCCCCCCCCCCCGAGAATTTAAAAATTCAAAATTTTTGCCTGCGGCGCATGAAAGCGTCTATTGTTTTTATCATCGAAATTACAACCACTGACTAATTCAATAAAATATATACCGTTTTTTACCAACAGAGAATGTCACCTAAAGTGCCCCCCCCCCCCGAGAAGCACCTCTGGATCCGCCCTTGACGTAATTAATATTTCCCGCTGTGTTTTAACCTCGAATACTTTTTTGAGTGTTTGTTGTGTGTATTTTGTATACAGCTTAGAAAAAAAATTATTGTGTGTGTTTAAGACCACACGGCAGAAGTATAAACTTCAACAAGGCGAAGTTAATAATATTGGCCCATAACGTATCATACAAAGCGGACCGAATGAAACTCTTTTGTGTACTGGCCTTCATCTGCATCATCATATCGCTCGCTGAATATTTCTCACAGTTAGTCGACTCGAGCCCATTTCACACGAATGAACGTTACATAGCCGAGCCTGACGGCTCAGTTCAATTCACGACCCACAAAAACTGCTAAACGCGCCTAAAGAGGTTTACACTTCAAAAAAATTTTGACAGATTCAAAGTGGCTACACTACCTTTTTAAAGAATTGCAGTGTTCACGGTGCACACAAGGACAGAATAACAATTTGGCGCGACAAAAATCTAAAATTTGATTGAATGAAATGCTTATGAGGCATATATTCAATGCTTATTTTGCAAAAATATACATAATAAATGTTATTTGAAATTAAGTATTTTAGTTAAAAAGAAAACAATTGCATACTAAAGCTTCCTCGGAACTGTATGGTCTTACAGTAGTAGAACTAGAGGCTGCATTGTTTACCATTTTCATTTTTTTAAACCGTCTGGGCGATGTTTTAAGTGCTAACTTCATAACTTGGGCGGCAGTTCTTTTACCTGACTTTTCCAAGCTTGTTTCTGCTGCTAAGCATAGCTGCTCTGGACTGAGATTTGATGCAATCGATTGCACATGTCTTTGTTAACCGCGTTTACAACTCTCTTCAAATGATTTTTTTGGCCTGCCTCGTGGTGCTGGAGCTATATGCTGTAGTGGTTGCCTCATATTTGGACGTTTTATGTAATCATCAAGCCATTTCATATGTGTGTTAATAAATATACATGTATTTACAATCACGCCATTTCGCCAATAGCTTTGTGAGAAACACTTTTATCAAAAGTTGTATTTGTTTTACGTAGTTTTCAGAAAGTTCACTAACCCCAAATTTATCCACTATATACTGTACTAACTGTTCATTGCACTCTGATGACGATAGGTTAAAAAATTGTTTATTTTTCAACACTATAAATAGCTCCGTTCTCTTAATCTGCATTTTTTTTTAACGGGATCGTTTCCACAACTACCTAAAAATAATGTGCTCAGTGCAAAAAACACCAGATTAAAAACTTGGATCCGCCATTTTGATTTTAAATTAAGAAGTTTGAGTTAAAAATTAAAGAAGAATGATATATTTTTTTTTAATTTGAGTCAAAAGTCATAATTAGCGAAAGTCCCCTAAAGGTTTGAATTTGATACATATTGACTCGTAAATTGGAAAGGCCGCCATTTTGGATCGGTCATTATACTTTTTTTAAATTTAAATCAAAAATTGTATTAAGTTACCTTAAGCAGTGCAAGTTTTTAAATTTAAGGCAAATTGGTTGTCAAATAAATAAGTCCGCCATTTAAAATCCACCATTTTTATTAACGAAACCCTATACCAAATTTCAAGTCTCTAGCTCATCGAAAAGTATCTGAAATAGCTGTCGCAAAATTTGAAACAAAAATTGGCAGAAAAACAAATATACGGTTTCAACTAAAATAAAGCCATTAAAACAAAGAGGGGGAAAAAGGGGGACGTAAATTATACTTTTTTAAATTGGCTATAAGATATGGTTTTCAGCCAGTAAAGAAATATCGGTGTACTCCGCGGAACTTTTTTTATAACTCTAGCAAACTTAAAAATTTTAAAAATTTTTTGATCAAAAATACTATTTTATAAAACCCTGTATATAGGTCTAAAAATAACTGGTTTGTTAACGATAATTGCAAAATTTAGTAATTACCTGCCGCATCACTATCCATATTGACACCCTCTCAATTTGACTTCTGACAGCAAATAACAAATGAAAGTTTTTCTGTCACATTTTTAGAAACACGTCATTTAACAAACAGCGCGTAGGCAAAGCCAACTTTGCGCTAATACTAATACAATTGGGTGGCCTTAAAAATTAAAATTCTTATGTTGCCTTGTGGCCGCATCTATTGGCAACATTTTTAATATATGTGTGATTAGATTGAACCAAATTGATTTTAGTATTATTGTCGCGCCAATGTAGCCATTTGTCCTTATGTGCGGTGCGAGCCTATAAAATTTAGTATATAGTTTATTCAGAAGGCCACCTCAATTTTTTTTTGGTTCCTAATAATAGACTGCCCCGTCATTAAAAATCACTGCTCGCCTAAATCGCAGCTAATGATTTTTGAGATAAAATTTTTTTAAATGTTTTTTGTTATCAGTCTTTAAAAAAAATGTATTTATAAATTTTCTACTGGCTATGAGGGTCATATTATCTGATGATACCATCAAATAAGCAGTGGCGTACACAGAAATATGTCTTGGGGGGAGCCCGAGACCTCTGGGGAGGCAGACCTTATGATGGCGTATTTGATGCTCTATCTTATCTTTTCATTCATGAAATCTGTTGTAACAAAACGGGATTTGAATATAAATGGTATTTTTGCCATTTATAAGTTTTTAAAGATTTTTAATTAAATATTGTTTTTGTCATCAACAAGCATTAATTATATGCAAGACTAGGTTAAGATTAAGTAAAATTTATGGCAACTCGGCGACTTGTTTTTAGGCATATTTTCAGGTTCGCTGTATTTTAATAAAAGTTGTATTCGGCTAATATGTCCTGTGAGCCACTAACATCAAAATAATTCTTATTTTGTAAATGGAAACAAATTTTAAACTATTTTCAATTAAAAAAAAACACACTGTGTAATTTTACTTTCTAACGGGTTTTTAAGTCTGGCTTGCATTGCTATTTTGTCTCTTAGTGGAGCGCTTAAAGCGCAGTCTATCTCTTTCTCGCTAAGGCGAAAGGGAGTAGAATTCTAGCCAATCAACGCCAAGATATTTGTCCCTTCAAGCGCAGGGTCGCTTTAACTGAGACGGAAAACTTTCGAAAGTCGTCAGGGAGTTTACTCTTTAGTTTGCCTTTGCCTGGTATGTTACGCTTTCATTCACATTTCTTAAGGGGGGGGTTTTATTTCAACTGGAGAAATTTATCAATTATTTTAACATTGTATAAAACTGTTAACTTTAATATTCATAATTATTTTGGTCTTTTCTTTTAGAGTTTATTAATTTTAAAGCTTTTATTTATTACTGTTTCCAGTGTTTTGAAATAATGTTTTTATCTGTTTTATGGTTTATTTTAACAACAAAATACAAACCATTCGTTGCCCTAAAATCGGCCTTTTTAATTAATAACATATCCCAAACCTAAACAGTAATATTAAGTAAATTAAACAGTTGATTTTAATAGTTTCACTCATTCAATCCACGTTTAAGATGTTGATAAATATATGTATTTACAACAAATATATAAAAGGTTTATAAAGCCTAAAAGTTTAAGAAGTGTAAATATTTGAATACAAAAGTTTAATAGTAGTAAAAAGTCGATATTCAACTAATAAATATAAGAAGTGAAAGTGTGAAGCTGCAAGAAGAAAATTGAAAAGGTATGTATGATTATCCTACATTAGGTATACATTTGAGAAAAACGTTTATAGCATACTTTTCCTCCAAGAACCGTCAAATTCCCTTTCGAGATCGTGTAAATTTAATAACATATAGTAACATTTAATCTTTTTATAATATATATAAGTTGTAGCCTAAGTTGGTAGCTTACAACATTTAAGCCTTGGCCACTTGAGGTGACAGTACCACTGTCACACACAGGCCCCTGTTACACTGTGAAAAATATCTAAAAACGTCTTAGGCTGGTGGAGGCGCGGGCCCGGCCCCCCCCTGGGTGCGCTCATAAAAGGAGCAAAAATATCCGACTCACTAAAATATTTAATAAATCTTTGGTCTTTCCACTCTTTTTTTAATAATATCCACTGCTACTTGTTCTAGCTTTTTAGAAGGTGCTGCTTCCAGAAGTTTTAACTTTTATGACCGCTGATGCGTATACGCAGCACAGCAGCAATTATTTTTAATTAACTCATTATTAAAAATGGGAGATTTTTTGGTTTAAAATATGGGCAATACCATTGACCCAATGTTAAATATGAAGTAGCGAAGTTATTTTTTGACGCCACATTTGTGTTACTGTAATGTGTTGATATCATGATGATATTTCAAATATAATCTTCGTCGTAAATGGGTTAAAGCGTTGTTGCTACTTTTATATAGGGTACAAGCAAGAGTTTGTAAGCAAGTCTTGCAAATCTTAGTTTGCTGTCTAATTTTTTTGTTTTTTAGCTCACACTACTACTATACTATAGTAGTGTGAGCTATAGTGATCCTAATTTTTTCGAGAAAAAAAAAGTTGCTCCGATTTCAAAAATTTTTATATATCTTTGCGTTTCAGATGATTTTGAAACTTTTTTGTTGCGCTGTCTGTCTGTCTGTCTGTCTGTCTGTCTGTCTGTCTGTCTGTCTGTCTGTCTGTCTGTCTGTCTGTCTGTCTGTCTGTCTGTCTGTCTGTCTGTCTGTCTGTCTGTCTGTCTGTCTGTCTGTCTGTCTGTCTGTCTGTCTGTCTGTCTGTCTGTCTGTCTGTCTGTCTGTCTGTCTGTCTGTCTGTCTGTCTGTCTGTCTGTCTGTCTGTCTGTCTGTCTGTCTGTCTGTCTGTCTGTCTGTCTGTCTGTCTGTCTGTCTGTCTGTCTGTCTGTCTGTCTGTCTGTCTGTCTGTCTGTCTGTCTGTCTGTCTGTCTGTCTGTCTGTCTGTCTGTCTGTCTGTCTGTCTGTCTGTCTGTCTGTCTGTCTGTCTGTCTGTCTGTCTGTCTGTCTGTCTGTCTGTCTGTCTGTCTGTCTGTCTGTCTGTCTGTCTGTCTGTCTGTCTGTCTGTCTGTCTGTCTGTCTGTCTGTCTGTCTGTCTGTCTGTCTGTCTGTCTGTCTGTCTGTCTGTCTGTCTGTCTGTCTGTCTGTCTGTCTGTCTGTCTGTCTGTCTGTCTGTCTGTCTGTCTGTCTGTCTGTCTGTCTGTCTGTCTGTCTGTCTGTCTGTCTGTCTGTCTGTCTGTCTGTCTGTCTGTCTGTCTGTCTGTCTGTCTGTCTGTCTGTCTGTCTGTCTGTCTGTCTGTCTGTCTGTCTGTCTGTCTGTCTGTCTGTCTGTATGTCTGTCTGTAACGACCAACGCGCATAACTCAAGAACCGCTGGCCCGATTTTAATGAAATTTGGCACCTAGGCCGAGTCTTGGGTCGAGATGGTCCCATTTAAAAATGAACAAAATCCACCGAGCACAAGCCAAATAAAAGGGTGGGGGTAGATTTCAAAAATTAGAGTTTATGTTAAAATATGGCGTGTGTTATATCAAACGAAAGGTAATTCAGTCTGGAGTTATAAAAAATAAACTTTAGTTAAAAAAAAGGGTGGGGGTAAATTTGAAAAATTAGATTTTAAGTTAAAATATGGCGTGTGTGTTATGAAACGAAAGGTAATTGAGTCTGGAGTTAAACAAAATACATTTTAGTTTTTTTTTTAAAGGGTGGGGGTACATTTCAAAAATTAGAGTTTAAGTCAAAACATGGCTTGTGTGGTATCAAACGAAAGGTAATTGAGTCTGGAGTTCAATAAAATATATTTATGTTTTTAGTTATATTAGCTCACGCGTACACTATAACTATAGTACCTAGTGTGAGCTTAGGTGCCCATAGATTGGCAGAGTATTTTTACGTCCCTTACTTGGTGCACAGGTGCAAATTATGCAATTACAGTATAATTGATCGAAATTTCTAGTATTTTTTAAAACCACTTTATTTTTATAATCAGGCATTATTGGTAGTTCTTTTTTTTAAGTTTCCTTTCTTTTTCTTTTTCAGAATAATGCGACAAGCTGCTCATATTGCTATTGGATACTTTTCATCTGAAATACTATAATTTGGGTTTAAAAACTCACAAATAAGACTTTCTAAGGTCACTGAAATCTAAATTTGGTATCCAGGTTCTTTTTCCCAAAATTAATTTTTGAACCACACCCTGCACAAACCTTTCTTCGATTTTCTTCGTGAAAGCGACGATTTCTCGGATGGACCCTCATTTTAAATCACTACGAAATCATTCGAAACTAATAATAATCTAATAAAAACTAAAAATATACATCGCAAAAATAAACAAAAAAAAGATTGATAAGATAGAATTAATTTTTATTAGAGGTAAAAAACGACCAAAGATTTATTAAATAATTTAGTGAGTCGGAAATTTTTGGCTTATTTCATGGACACACTCGGAGGGGGGGGGGGGGCGTAGCCCGGGCCCCCCAAGCCTAAGACGGTTTTAGATATTTTTCACATATTTCAAAAATTAAAATCATGAGGCCTAGAGGGCCCCTTCAAAGGTCTCGGGCTCCCCCCAAGACATATTCCTGGGTGCGCCACTGCTTATTTGATGGTATCAGCAAATATGACCCTCAGAGTCAGTAAAAAATTTATATTTTTTTTTTAAAGACTGTTAACAAAAAACACTAAAAAAAATTTTAATCTCAAAAATCTCTTAAGAAGGATCAGCTGCGATTTAGGCGAGCAGTGGCTTTTAATGACGGGGCAGTCTATTATGAGAAACCAAAAAAAAATTTTGGTGGCCTTCTCAAGAAACCTAAATTTTATAGGGTCGCACTGTGTGTTGCTAACAAAAATTGTGTCGCGATGGTGTACCCAAGTAACATTTCTTTATTTATAGCAGAAGCTAAAAGGTTGCCAGCGCCTTTCCTTAAAACCATTAATTTCAATGTTTGGTCGCTAGCACGTTCCCATTACCCTTATATACCCCTTAGACCTCCTAAATGGGACTCCCCAAATGGTGGTGGCAACCTATGTATTAAACTCACTATAAAACCATAAGAAATAAACTCCAGCTTCGCCCTCTAGCGGTTCCACCACTATAGAACCTTTTAGAGCCTAAAGCTATTATGCCAGGTTCTAAAAGCAACTCAGAAACGTCCTCTATCCTATTATAAAACTAGATTTGGTAATTTGGTATCCTGGCGATTCTGTTGAATACCATAATACCTTTAGAGTAAAGAAGTTTTCCTATAAAAGCTATAGCGATATTTTAGATTCACAATGGCTATATAAAATAATTTAGGTCACAAAATTGGCAAAAATCTCAGAGTCCCAAAATTATTTTATCACATAAAAATATACCGAGTTTGTCCTTTTGTTGATGATTAAATTGCCTGCCAGATTTATTTTTCTGATAAAATGGTATCTGAAAAGCTCTCAAAACAAGCGCGCCGACTAAAAAATGTCTTTTAATAGTTTTTTGATAACAAAATAACAAATATTTGAAATAAAATAAAAATAATTTACACTATTCACCATTAAAAAAGTCTGTTTGGTTTACATAAATCAAAATTAAAGTAAAATTAATGTTAAAAAACACTGCTAAAACGACTAGATAAATATTTTCTCTTTACAATATTTTTTAAATACATTTATAAACGCCATTATGGTTTTAAAGTGGTCACTTGGTTTTATTTGTTACTGTATCGCAACAAGGATTTTTGAGTGCCCTTATGAAACCAACAAAAACGAACAAAGTAAACATAGTCAACATAACCTCACTTAAACTTTATGTATTTGTTTTTAAAGTGTTTAAAAGCGTATAATTCAACAGTTTTAAATGTTTTTATCGTGCAATTTCGACACAATCGAGAGGGCCAGTGCAATGATATTCGTTGTGCCTGCAGTTTGGAGGGCAACCTCTTATATTGGCCGTCTAAACAGCCCTTATCTAGGCCTGGGTGTCCTACCCAGAAGGACGGAAACTCAACAATTATTAATTATTGGGCTTTAAATAATCAATCTTGCAATAAGTAGGTACCAATCTATACCTAGGTATATCTATTATTTTTACCAGAAATACATAAAAAAAAATAAAACACGAAAGTATTTACTTATTTTTGTTAGAACCCTTAAGGAAACAAGATTTTATATGGCCGCCTATTTAAATAATATTTAATATACAGCTATGGGTAACTATAAATACAAAAGAATTAAGTTGACCTTTAAGCCTTCCTATAAAACCTTTTTAAAATGCCTAAAAGTAATGGCAAAAACCAAAAGTCTAAAGCTTATATTTACCACTCTTAAAAACCTTAAGGAAACTAGGTTGTATATGGCCGGCTATCTAATCATATTTACTTTTAAACTACTGGTAACTATAAAAACAAAAGGATATAAGGTAACCTTTTAGCTCTAGTATAAAACACTTTTGTGATGACCTAAAGTAATGAAAAAAACTAAATGACCAAAGTTTATATTTATTTCTTTTTAAAAACTTTAGGTAAAAGGGTTTTATAAGACCATCTTTATAAATCAAAAATCAATAAAACCAAAAGTATCTAAAAGGAACAGAAGGAATAGCAGTTTTATTATACTCCCTTTATAAATCACTTTTTCATTGTATAACACCTCTTTAGGTAATTGGCAATATAAATTACCTTTATGTAGCCAAATTGATCCTAAAACCCATAACAGCACCCTCTAAATAACCTAGGAACCAAATTAAAAAAACCTTGAGTGGTAATAATGTTACTTGGGAATCTCCATTCTGTAGTAATTTTCACCTACAATGCTTATATGGGCTGGCAATCCATTTTCTTTTTATGAAATCCGTGTTGATTACATAGGAGAATATATAGGTTAATATTACTTTATGGTCATAAATATAACTTTTTGTAGTCATTTCTACCTTGCTATGTAGGAAGAAACTATAAACCATACTATGTTTTATTTCTTTAATTGTTTTAGTTAAATTTACATATTTTACAATTTACATTTTAGCTAGTCTTTACTATCAGTTGCTATTTGTATTTGCTGACACATGAATCATTATGATGGTTATTGCTTCACTCATTCAGGTGCAATGCCGGCCTCAGGTTCACCTTTTACACCATCCCAACCATCATACCAACCATCAGGGTAATCATCAGGTGCAATGCCGGCCTCAGGTTTACCTTCTACACCATCCCAACCATCAGGGTAATCATCAGGTGCAATGCCGGCCTCAGGTTCACCTTCTACACCATCCCAACCATCATACCAACCATCAGGGTATTCATCAGGTGCAATGCCGGCCTCAGGTTCACCTTTTACACCATCCCAACCATCATACAAACCATCAGGGGAATCATCGTCGCTTTCAGCATTTTCATCATAACCATCATCATCATAATCATCATCATCATTATAATCATTATTTTCATAAATATCATCATTATCATCATCATCATCCCAGCGACCAGCAGCACCATACCGATTTTTAAACGGTAGTTTTCTTTGATGAAGAAAAAAAAAATTACCAAAGGCATTTATTGACGGAGTTAATTGTCCCCAGAGGAGAAAGATATGATTTCAGTTTCGTGTCCCCAAATTGAAATTTAATGCGGTAAGTGTCCGTCATCTTGAATTTTATGTTCTGCAAAATTTAATCCTTTTTTACAATTATTTCCGCTTAATCAATTTTGGTCTTTCAGCAATAGCAATATACAGTGCGCGCGAACCTTTTGAACAAAAAGAGATATCGATTTCTGGTAATAAATTGGTAAAAATTTTTTTTTAGGTCACAAGCTTTTATAAAATGCACTAAAAATTAAAAAATAATTTTCTAACATTCTAATATTATCATAATAATAAAAGCGATGGCAGACTGATGAAAATTTTGACGATGTTAGCACGATAAGATATCCGTATCAATTAAATATCACTATTTGCAAGAATCAATCTAGCAGAAAATTGCAGAGGTACCAAACCCACCCAACCCGACCCAAGATACCCCAGCATTTCTCTGACATAGGTATGCTATGTTGAATATTCTTTAAGTGTTTGGATCACAAATTTAGATTAACTTATGCTTTGATTTGCGGCCATCGCTTTTATTAATTTTATTATGATAATATTAGAATGTTAGAAAATTATTTTTTAATTTTTAGTGCATTAAAAGCTTGTGACTTAAAAAAAACATTTTACCAATTTATTTCCTACTTTTTAGTCTCAGCTATCTACTCTATTAAATGAAAAAATTTGTTCAATAACAGAACAGAAGAGTTTATTCTAGATTATAATGAAATCGCTGATCGTGAGTTGTTTGGAAACTCATTTTTCTATTGGGGAAAGGAGTTGGTGGGGGTAGAGGTAGAAATATATTTTTTGTTTGGGCTGTATTGCCATCGGACCTTTATGCATATAGACCAAATTTTATAAAAATCATTTGAAGTGAAGTGTGTCAAAAACGCATTTTTTATGGAAGGGGGTGGGGGGTAGGGTGGGAGGACATTTTTTCATTATTGTTGTGTTGTCATCGGACCACTATATGTATACCAAATTTCATCCAAATCAAATAATGGGAAGTGTGTCAAAAACGCATTTTTCAATAGATGGGGGTGGGGGTAGGAGTGGTAGGATTTTTTTTTCAATGTTGTATTGTCATCGGACCACTATATGTATACCAAATTTCATCCAAATTGGATAATGGGAAGGGTGTCAAAAACGCATTTTCTATGGAAGGGGGTGGGGGTAGGGGTGGGTGGATATTTTTTCTTAATGTTGTGTTGTCATCGAACCACTATGTGAATACCAAATTTCATCCAAATCGGATAATGGGAAGTGTGTCAAAAACTCATTTTTCTATGAAAGGGGGTGGGGGTAGGGGTGGGAGGATATTTTTTTCTTAATATTGTATTGTCATCGGATATGTATACCAAATTTCATGCAAATCTGATAACGGGAAGTGTGTCAAAAACAATTTTTTCTATGAAAGGGGGTGGGGGTAGGGGTGGGAGGATATTTTTTTCTTATTGTTGTATTATCATCGGACCACTATGTGTATACCAAATTTTCTCCAAATCGGATAACGGGAAGTGTGTCAAAAACACATTTTTCTATAGAAGGGGTGGGGGTAGGGGTGGGAGGATATTTTTCTTAATGTTGTACTGTCATAGGACCACTATGTGTGTACCAAATTTCATCCAAATTTCATCCAAATCGGATAATGGGAAGTGTGTCAAAAACGCTTCACAAGATTTGATAGATATTTAGATAGTTAGATAGATAGTTAGATAGTTAGACAGAACATCTGAAGCTAAATAAATATAATATAAAAGCTTGTAATAAAGTCTTAAAAATTGACTTCTTTTAGTCGACCGCGACGAAAAATAAACATATCTCCTAGGAAACTAAGCCGATTTTAAAAATTTTAAATGTTTTCTACAGAGAATAAAATGCCAAGCAGGTATTATGCCACCCTTCCAATTAAAAAATTTTGATGTTATGTCAAATTTTTGACATTAAGTTAGTTTCACATAACTGTCACTTAGCCATTAAAAATGCTTTTTACCAGAAATCGATATCTCTTTTTGTTCAAAAGTGAAAAGAGGAGGGGTCTATTTAGGTCCCCACTATACTCGTATAATGCATAATTTTCTTCTACGAGTTCCGTTGCCTAAACCTTTTTTGACTATTTTAGTATTTTAGGGGCGTCTAACTCAGGTACTCAGATCTCATTTGCATAACCGATTTTACAAAATTTTATGAAAGTTAAGAGCCAAATCTTATTAGTTCAATGAATAGAGGCCAAAATAGGGGGGTTACCCTACAAAAGGTCCGGTAGTTCTGAATTTTGGATATGTTGTTAAGCTCAGGAGGGTAGTTAAAAATCACCCCTGTGCTCCCTCCGCCATCTTGAAAAACCATCAAAAATTGGCACTTTTTTTAGTTTAATTTCGTTTCAGTACACTAAATCGCAAAAAGAGTTATATGAAATTTTTTAGAGGATATAATTATCTACAATTGGGTGGTACCATGGTTGTCCTGCGAGCAGTAGTAACGGAGCAAGGTAATTTCCAAAAATGACTAAAATCACGTGCTTGGTCAAATTTTCAGATTTTTTCTAATTTAGACGGCATAAGCTCCGAAATACTTTGTTCTAGGGTAAAAGTTCTAAAAACATATCTTGTAGAGAATTTTATGAGCTACAAAATCCATCCTTTAAATGTATTTTTAAATATTGTAATGGAGTGGGAGTAACTTTTAACTTAAAGTAAGTAAGTTGGAAAATAATCATTTTTTAAAATTTAGTGCTTTAAACGGCAAAAAATCATATACGTAATATTCCAATACACCCGGTTAGCTATTTACTCTATAAGTGGATTTTGAGTATCACATTAAAGGATGACAATACGAAAATTGCATAAGTTTGTCCTTTACACGTATACGAAAACGGCCACGCCCGAACGAATCAGCGCCGTCACTAGACTATGGGTATTCCCTTGAAGAATAGTTTTTTAATTATGTTTTAAAAATTCCATAAAGAATATAAAAAAGTTTATAGAATTAAATTTGTTGTAATTATTAGATTCAAAATTTTATATTACGCTACAGATACACTATTGTCTTTAAAATGGTGCTGTGTTAGTTTACAATAGAAGTGCTAAAACTCAAACAATTAATTTTACGATTTTCGATATAATCTAATAACAGTGTAAAAAATTCTACCTTTCGCACCAAACTTATCCTTAAACAGTTCCCAAAGTACCTAGGTATTTTTTGCATGCGAGCAGAAAATAATAAAATACGTAGGCATTTGTAAATGGCCGAACAAGGTAGGTAGATAGGTATATTATTTTTCTACAGGCGCGAAAAATAAACTACTGCCTCTAGTAAATATCTCTCTGAAAAATTAATAAATAATATTGTTTTGTATCATCATGCATTTTGCGTGCGAAAAATTGCACTTTTCCGCACTAATTCGAAAAGAAACCTTCCCGTAGCAACAAAGTTATAGTCATAAAAATCACTAAAAACCCCAACTTGACAAAATTTAATACAAAGAAATCTCCCCTTTGGTACACTAAGGGCGTAAGTCACATTCATTACACACGTAGCCTTCGCACTTATTGTACCAAACAATAAGGACGTCAGTTGCGCGTGTAATGAAAGGAAACTTACGCCTTTAGTGCACCAAATATATTACGTATTTGGTTTTTTCCTTAAGCCGTTGACGACATGTTGCGCCTAAGAAGTTCGGTCAAGCAGTCGTGTGTGGAAAAATAATTTACCTACTCGCGTGCGGTAAAGTAATTACTTTACCGCACGCCGTTCGGTAAAGGTACTTTACTGAACCCGCACCATTTGGAGACCTTAGCAACGCGGCAATAAGGCAACTTCAATATTTGTTTACACTTCATCAATTTCGTCTAGTTTGACATGTTTATTTATAAATTCATGGGCGCACCCAGGTGGGGGGCCCCGGGGCTCGGGCAAGCCTTAGATTTTTTTACATATTTTTGACATTTTTCAGAAAAAAACACAAAAAATAGCTTAAAATTCGACATCATGAGGCTTCGGGATAGTTTTTGTAAATTGGATGCTCCTTATGTTATTTAAGGGTTGAAAAGACACTTTCCGCCTGTGTTAGGTACAATATTTTACCTATGAGTACCTTTTTTTGTAAATTTAATGTAATTTATAAATAAACATGTCAAATTAGACGAAATTGAAATGTAAACAAATATTGAAGTTGTCTTATTACCGCGTTGCTAAGGTTTCCAAATGGTGCGGGTCCGGTAAAGTACCTTTATCGAACGGCGGTAAGTAGAGACACTTTCCGCCTGTGTTAGGTACAATATTTTACCTATGAGTACTTTTTTTTTTCAAAAAATTTAATGTAATTTATAAATAAATATGTCAAATTAGACGAAATTGAAGTGTAAATAAATATTGAAGTTGTCTTATTACCGCGTTGCTCCAAGGTCTCCAAGTGGTGCGGGTCCGGTACACCCAATATGCAAAATCATCTTTTCGCAAAATGATTTAAACACATATTCTATAGTTTCTCTTTATTTTATTAAAAATTATAGCAGACTATTTAATTATTCTGTCAGTTACTCCCTAAAAACTAACTTCTTGCGCGCAGAAAGGTGACGTTTTCCACATCCTAGTAGAAAATAGTAAATTTAACAAGTACAAAAATATTACTTTGCCGCATGTAATTGCAGATGGCCGAACAACGCGCTTAGATGGCCGGGCCAGCAATTAAGTGAAACAAAATTTTACAAGTATTTATTTATATTAAATTTTGACAACGTATATTGTTTTGTCTGACACGTTTGTTTTTAATTTTTTGTCATGGTGTTTTTTTTCGCACTAGTGCGGAATAGGTTTCTTTCCTCAAAACACTATTTTTATAGTTTTCCTCGGGCGTGACGAGAGCTGAAACGGCTCTGGAGGCGAAGTGAAAGCGCAAGGCACAGTGGTCTATGCCAGAAATGCGTTACCTACTATTAGCATATACGTGATTTACGTATATGACTATTAGAGTTTTAAAGCGCGTTAAAGGCTTCTAGAACGGATTTTCGTGTGCACTTCATTGCTAAAATTTAAGATACAATTTAAGTCATTTCTTATACCCCAAGAATGCAAAATCGATTGGTCGTCCAAAAATCGTCGTGTGCAGGAGGTAGTGGGGGTAATTTTTCCAAAAATTTTGATAAATTTTTTTTGCATTTTTTAAATATATAAACTGTGCTCATGATTCCACCAAAAGCATATAGTAATATTTCTATCAGAAATATTTATTTTTCAATGTTGAAAATATCGTTCCCAATGCTTTTATATGGAGTTCCCTATTAAACAAGTGCTCGCCCTGAAAACGCGTATTTACAATAATTTATAACTTATTATAACTCGAGAACCCTTTGCTTAATCAAAAAAACACCTTGTATAAACTTTGTGTATCAAAGATCAGGGATCACAACGGTTTTAGAAAAATGTCAATCGGACGCATAGTTTTTTTTTAACTAGCAAAGAGTGATGCCATGACGCGACGAACGCGGTGGATCCTAGACATGCGACGAAGGGTAACATATTTTACAAATGCATGGCGGGACAGGCGAAACGCGACTCTATTAGTCGAGACACACGTAAGATCGCTTTTCGTTGATTATCTCGCTTTTGCCATTGTTTCCCTTAATAAACAATGCTTTTGCGTTGCGATGTCCATGTAGAGTCATGGTAAATTTTTTGACTTGTTATGACAAGAACGTTGAATTAGTTGTTCTTTTTGTGTAATCTAATACAGTGTTTTCAATGTGTGTATGTAGTCAAAACAGAATGTATTTAAAATAAACAATATATACAAACAGTGGCGGATCCACCACCCAAACATATAATTTATTTTTTAGTTTAGCAGCATCATTTATTTAAAATTTGTCAAAAATTCTACTTATTTTTTTGTTAATTTCGCCTGCGGCGCTATTATTCTTATTGAGCTACTAAATTTCACATCTCAATTTCTATCAAAAACCACTAAAAAAAATGTTTTTGATGTTTGCTGCCACTTTGACCCCTGCCCCCGGTAAATTCTGGATCCGCCTCTGTATACAGAGTGTAAATAAGATTTAAGTGCAGAACAAATAGGAAAGCCAAAATTATATTTATTAGTATGATATAAGAAGTGAAACCAAAATAGGTTTGGGACTTTCCAATCACCCCGTTTTTAACTTAAGGCCTGCGCAAACACATTATTTGCCCCGATAAGCCTAGGCAGTCCATGTGAAAGATAGATTTGTGCACACTCGATATTTCTTTTCTATATAAACTTTGCATAACACATTGAAAGTTATCGTTACTTGTTTAGAAACTTTAAAAAATAGTTGTGGTATACCATGTATCCCAGTTAAAAGTTATTACACGGTTTCTTATGAGAATTTTGAAAACAGTAATACACACAAATTTGGATTATTGGGTAAACATTGGCGCTATTCCGAGCCCAGTCTATTTCAAAAATAAAAATATCTATAAAGACTTTTAAAAAATCAAGCAATAAATAAATTATTTTTATTAAAAGCAGTTTTTAGTTTTTGCTTGATATTTAGAAAAACCCTTGTGGTTATTTTAAATTTTAATACAGCACCTGATTGGGCTCAGAATATAGTCAGTTTTTTCCATTTAACCAGAATTATAATATGTCTTATCATTTCCAAAATTCTCATAAGACCCCATGTAGTTACTTTTATCTGGGACACCCTGTATAGTAAGTACTTTTTGAATATTATCTATATGTAAAAATTATACTACCCGCAACTTAATGAATTATATACGAAGTAACTGGAACGACCACGGCTATATGAGACACTGAGACAAAAATTTAACAGTTTTTTTAGAGTGACAACATACAATAAATGCTAAGCATTGCAATCTTTCTCTCTCTAGTTCTAATCACCTGTGGTATTCTGTGAACTTAATACTTCAAGTAGATTGTCATTTGTGATTTGTCATTAAAGTGTTTGTCAATGTTGTCAGTAGCACCTCCTGCGCAGCGTGCTCTCTCTACAAAAAATATCAATATTTTTGCCTCACTTTGCATATAGAGATTATTGCCGTTAATAGGTCTTACGAGAATCTCTCAGTTTAGTGCCCTTTTTAGCCTATTAACCTTTCCATCATTTTTGACGTTGGTCAAAGCTGTCACATTATTTATTGATCCAGGAGACGATGTGAAGCCTTCCAAAAAGGCGCCACAAATGAAATTGCCTTATTTGAAAAAAACTTGCTTGCGATTAAACTCTTTAAAAAAAATCTCTATATCGTTATTTAAAGTTGTAGTTGTACATTTACATAGATAGGGTTTTTGGCCACTGTGCGCCGATAAATCAATGTGACGACACGGGTCAAATGTGTGGGGACGATATACACCAATAAAATAAGATGGATGAGTAAATTAAAGCATGTGTTTAAAAATAACCAATCAGGACATTTTATACTAAATTCTACAAGAAGGACACTCTTATGTACATTTGATATTGCCATTTCTTAATGTTTTCATCAAGAACTGGAAATTACCGTGGGTATTGGAATATTACGTATATGCAAAAAATATTGTTTTAAATTAAGCACACAACTGGAGCGGTAAATATGAAATATTTTTTACCATGTTGCACAACGTTTAAAAGGAAATTTTATTATCTACAATGAAGTAAAAAACAATTTTTTTGATAAAGGGTATGGTTTTCAGAAAATCAAATAAAACCTGTGCAAAACAATTAAAAAAAAAATTAATTAAATGGCTCCCATCTCCCGTCCCGTCTCTGGCGGGTTCGTTGTAAGTCAAACCCCATCGAGTTATACACCGTTGAAAAGAGAATTTTACTGTCAATAAAGTCCATCATAGCATTTTTTTTAAATTAGGCTTAGTTTTTGAAAACATTAAATAAAACTTGTAACAAAAATATTTTAATTTGTGATTTTTTTAAATTGGTTAAATTTAGGGGCGCCTCTGAATTTATAACCATGAAATCAATCTGACTTTCTTGTACAGCATTTTAAAGGAAATTTTATTTGCTACAATAATGTATAACACATTTTGTTCTATGAACCTTGGTTAAAAAAAATCGAATTAATCATGGAAAAAACATGGTTATTTTTTGACTTCTTTAAATTACTTCAATTAACGGACGCAGCTGAAGAGATTATAAATAGTTGACCCCCATCGAGTTGTACCTTTTTTAAAAGGAAATTTCATTGTCTACAATAAAGTATATTACACATTTTTCTCTTAGAAGCGTATTTTTTAAGAAAATTTGAGAAAACTTAAATATGTTAGATTTTGGGGGGTCTGGGGGGTTTTTGAAGAGGTGGTTAGTTTAAGGAGGTGTTTGACCCCTAAGCTCTTTTACCTTTTTGTACTTCACTAAATTTACACAAAAAAATAAAAATAAATAAAAAACGTGCCGTTTAAATTTAAATAAATTATTTTCTAACTTACTTACTTTAAGTTAAAAGTTACTCCCACTTCATTACAATATTTAAAAATACATTTAAAAAATGGATTTTGTAGCTGATAAAATTCTCTACAAGATATGTTTCTTAGAACTTTTACCCTAGAATAAAGTGTTTCGGAGCTTATGCCGTCTAAAGTAGAAAAAATCTGAAAATTTGCCCAAGCACGTGATTTTAGTCATTTTTGGAAATTACCTAGCTCCGTTACTACTGCCCGCAGAACAACCATAGTAACACCCAATTGTAGATAATTATATCCTCTAAAAAATTTTATATAACTCTTTTTGCGATTTAGTGTACTGGAACGAAGTTACAGGCAAAAAAACTACAAAAAGTGCCAATTTTTGATGGTTTTTTCAAGATGGCGGAGGAAGCACAGGGGTGAGGGTGACGAAAACTCAGATTTTTAACTGCCCTCTCGACCTTAATAACATATCCAAAATTCAGAACTACCGGACCTTTTGTAGGGTAAAACGCCTCTATTCATTGTACTATATTCCAAGCTTTATTATTTAAGTTCTACAATAAATATGTTATGTTAAACACCAAAGCAGGAAAACCCACCCGCGTTTAATAAAAGGGCGGCGAGCAAAAGCATGTGACAAATGAAGCAAACTATACAGGGTATTAATTTCCTTGAGTGACTTTAAGACAAAAATGTCATATAAACATAGGTCCACAAACGCTTAGTTTTCAAGATACAAAGTGTTAAAATTTTATTTTTTTTATAGCTCTTACAGTTTTTAAGATATTTATTTCAAATTTGGTACGTATATTTAGTTATAGGTACTACAATATTAGGCATGCCAAATAAGTTTCATTGAATTTGTTTATTTTGATATACTGCGATAGTAGCCTTTGGTGAAACAGCGACTTTCTCTAAAACGGTTAAAGATGCAAAAAAATTGCAGAAAACAAAAAAGTTTGCAAATAAAACAAGGATTTTATTTCTTGTCTTAAACAACCTAGTTCTGCCTACCAGTGGCTTACAAGGAAAACAAATTCGGGGAAAACGGCGACATGACCCCTGAAAAGTATCACTGTAGATTTTTACTATTATTTGGCATGTCTAATAGTGTAGTGCCTATAGCTTAATACATGTGCCAAATTTGAACTAAATATCTCAAAAACTTCACAAGCTATAAAAAAAAAACCATATAAAAAATTACATTTTACACCCCTGTATCTCGAAAATAAGACGTTTGAGGACCTATGTTTATATAAAAATTTTGTCTTGAAATCACACACAGGAATTGAACATTAAAATTATGTTACTGAATTTTAAAACATCCTGTATTAGTCCTGAAGCTTGAAGCCCTATCTCCACGAAAAGTGAGGTTTTGTGATAAAGGCAACAAGCTTTGCACAATTATTTCTTGAACCTGAAGGGTCAATCTGATCCACGGTCCCTATAATAGACCGGTCTATGGATCTTATATATATATATACCGGGTGGGCCAAAAAAAAAACGTTTTTTTCATTATAACTTTTGAACTATACAATCGATTCTAATGGGACAAACTGCAACTGGCAGAGAATTAATCAGAGTTCTAATAGTTCAATGAATAGAGGCCAAAATAGGGGGGTTACCCTACAAAAGGTCCGGTAGTTCTGTATTTTGGATATGTTGTTAAGCTCAGGAGGGTAGTTCAAAATCTGAGTTTTCGTCACCCCCACCCCTGTGCTCCCTCCGCCATCTTGAAAAAAACCATAAAAAATTGGCACTTTTTTTAGTTTTTTGCCTTTAATTTCGTTCCAGTACACTAAATCGCAAAAAGAGTTATATAAAATTTTTTAGAGCTTATAATTATCTACAATAGGGTGGTACTATGGTTGTTCTGCGAGCAGTAGTAACGGAGCTAGGTAATTTCCAAAAATGACTAAAATCACGTGCTTGGGCAAATTTTCAGACTTTTTCTACTTTAGACGGCATAAGCTCCGAAATACTTTGTTCTAGGGTAAAAGTTCTAAGAACATATCTTGTAGAGAATTTTATCAGCTGTAAAATCCATTCTTTAAATGTATTTTTAAATATTGTAATGGAGTGGGAGTAACTTTTAACTTAAAGTAAGTAAGTTAGAAAATAATCATTTTTTTAAATTTAGTGCTTTAAACGGCACGTTTTTTATTTATTTTTATTTTTTTGTGTAAATTTAGTGACATACAAAAAGGTAAGAGAGGTTAGGGGTCAAACACCTCCTTAAACTAACCACCTCTTCAAAAACCCTCCCAGACCCCCCAAAATCTAGCATATTTAAGTTTTCTCGAATTTTCTCAAAAAATACGCTTCGAAGAGAAAAATGTGTAATATACTTTATTGTAGACAATGAAATTTCCTTTTGAAAAAGGTACAACTCGATGGGGGTCAACTATTTATAAACTCTTCAGCGGCGTCCGTTAATTGAAGAAATTTAAAAAAAATATATCCATGTTTTTTCCATGATTTATTCGATTTTTTTTAAAACCAAGATTTATAGAACAAAATGTGTTATACATTATTGTAGCAAATAAAATTTTAAAAAAATTGTTTTAAATTAAGCACACCACTGGAGCGGTAAATATAAAATATTTTTTACCATGTTACACAATGTTTAAAAGGAAATTTTATTATCTACAATGAAGTAAAAAACAATTTTTTTGATAAAGGGCATGGTTTTCAGAAAATAAAACCTGTGCAAAACATAGTTTTAAAAAAAATTAAATGGCCCCCATTTACGGACGTCGCTGGCGGGTCCGTTGTAAATCAATCACCGTTGAAAAGAGAATTTTACTGTCCCTAAAGTGCATCATAGCATTTTTTTAAATTAGGCTTAGTTTTTGAAAAAATTAGATAAAACTTGTAACAAAAATATTTTAATTTGTGATTTTTTAAAATTGGTTAAATTTACGGGCGCCTCTGAATTTATAACCATGAAACCAATCCGAAAAAACGTGCCGTTTAAAGCACTAAATTTAAAAAAAATGATTATTTTATAACTTACTTACTTTAAGTTAAAAGTTACTCTCACTCCATTACAATATTTAAAAATACATTTAAAGAATGGGTCTTGTAGCTGAAAAAATTCTCTACAAGATATGTTCTTGGAACTTTTACCCTAGAACAAAGTATTTCGGAGCTTATGCCGTCTAAATTAAAAAAAATCTGAAAATTTGCCCAAGCACGTGATTTTAGTCATTTTTGGAAATTACCTAGCTCCGTTACTACTGCCCGCAGAACAACTATGGTACCACCCAATTGTAGATAATTGTATCCTCTAAAAAATTTCATATAACTCTTTTTGCGATTTAGTTTATTGAAACGAAGTTAGAGGCAAAAAACTACAAAAAGTGCCGATTTCTGATGGTTTTTTCAAGATGGCGGAGGAAGCACAGGGGCGGGGTGACGAAAACTCAGATTTTTAACTACCCTTTCGACTTTAATAACATATCCAAAATTCAGAACTACCGGACCTATTGTAGGGTAAAACTCCTCTATTCATTGTACTATAACTTCATATATTTTTTTGAAAATTAATTAACGAAATTAAAATGTACCCTTCAGAGATGCTCGTTTATTCTTGTACTGCGAACGTTTTAATTATTTTTTTAAATTGGTAAAAAGCTGCGTTCTTGCCACGGCAAACAGGGTAAGAATCAGCAAAATCGATTCAGTGGTTTTAAAAAGTATAGTTTTGTTTCAACCATTGTTTTGCATATTATACGATTGCATTGCCAATCATGTCTGCAGTTATTTCCTTATAAATTAATTACTACTGAACCGATTTTATTTTTAAAGTTCATAATCAAAGTTTATCGCTATCTTAAAATTTAGGATGGTGGACAGAATCATACTTGATTTTTGAAAATGGTGTGTTTATTCTTATTTTCTGAAAATGTTTTAGTTTTTTTTTTGTAGAAAAGCACTACTTTTCCTCCAAACAACGAGGTACAAAATAGTAAAATCCGTGTGATTGTTCTAAAAAAATCCATTTTTGTTTTATCCATTGTTTCACAGATTATAGGATTGCATTGCCAATCCTGTCCTTATTAAAAAAATTCGTTTCCTTATTAAAAATCGGTTATTACTAAATCGATTTTTGTGAAATAAAAAATTGATTGCTCTTTAAAGACAAATCAAAATTTTCCGCTGTCTTAAAATTTAAGATGTCGGACAGAATCATACTTGATGCAATGCAATCGGTCTAGGACAACTGGGCGCCGCCAAATGGGCGCCACCAACTCGGCGCTGCCAACTGGGCGCCGGCCAACTCGGCGCCGGACTAAACATTTTTTTTTTGATAAAATGTGTAGATGAAAAATAAAATATATTATTTATATAAAAACATCTTTAAAAAATCCGCAATTTTTTTGAAATTTGTTTTTGTTAAGTAAAGTTAAATCCATTAAGGCGACTGTTGAATCTTGGTAGTTGCAGTGTTTGGTAACCTGGTAACACTACAATTTACGTTTTTGATTACAACAATGGCGGTCATTTAACACAATTTTTTACTCAAACTTAAAAAAATCAAAATGGCGGATCCAAAATGGCGGATTTTCTTATTTACTAACCGATTTGTCTCAAACTTGAAATATTACATTGCTTGAGGTCATTTAACAAAATTTTTAACTCAAACTTAAAAAAAAGAAAATGGCGGATCCAAAATGGCGGATTTTCTTATTTACTAACCGATTTGTCTCAAACTTGAAATATTACATTGCTTGAGGTCATTTAACAAAATTTTTAACTCAAACTTAAAAAAAAGAAAATGGCGGATCCAAAATGGCGGATTTTCTTATTTACTAACCGATTTGTCTCAAACTTGAAATATTACATTGCTTGAGGTCATTTATCAAAATTTTTAACTCAAACTTAAAAAAAAGAAAATGGCGGATCCAAAATGGCGGATTTTCTTATTTACTAACCGATTTGTCTCAAACTTGAAATATTACATTGCTTGAGGTCATTCTCAAACCTAAAAAAATCGAGATCGGTTCAATTTAAATTTTAATAATGAGCTTATAAGGAAATTAATGCAGACAGGATTGGCAATGCAATCGAATAATCTGTAAAACAATGGCTGAAATAAAAACAGGTTTTTTGAGAACTACTACACCGATTTTACTAATTTGTACCTCGTTGTGCGGGGAAAATTAGTGGTTTTCTATAAACTAAAATAATAACTAAAACCTTTTCAGAAAATAAGCCATTTTGAAGAATCAAATATGATTCTGTCCGTTATCCTAAATTTTTAGATGGCGATAAATTTTGATCATGATCTTTACAAACCAATCAATTCACAATAGGATGGTTTTTATTTCATTAAAATCGGTTTAGTAGTAATGAATTTATAAGGAAATAAATGCAGACATGATTGGCAAGACAATCGTATAATATTCAAAAGAATGGTTGAAACAAAAATATTTTTTTTTAGAACCACTGAACCGATTTGGCTGATTTGTACCTCGTTATGCGCTGCAAGAATGCAGCTTTTTTATTGATTTAAAAAATTAATTAAAACATGTTCGTAACACAAGCATAAACGAGCATCTTTGAAGGGTACAATTTAATTTCGTCCGTCATCTTGGATTTTGAGATGGCAGACAAAAAAATATACTTGGTCAAAGCTCTGATTAATTCTTTGCCAAGTGCAGCTTGTCCCTAAAATCAATGGTATAGTTCAAAAGTTATAATGAAAAAAAAATTGTCCGGTTTTTTTGGCCCACCCGGTAGCGTATTTACGTTTCGGTGCTGATTTCACGGCAGCGCTGTTTTGAAATAGACACGGAAATGTTGCAACATATTTGGTTACAAATGCGCGTTGATTTTAAGGCTCGAACAAGGCACGGATTTGTATTGAATTACGCAGCGCAGGGGCTTACTTATTAGTGCACATTTGAAACTTAAATTGGATTCACGCTGTTTATTAGTTTGACTTTGAGGTTATATGTTTGTTAATATGAAAATTATGGAGCAGTTTAAAAGTATTTGTACTAATATTACTCAAGATTTTGAAATTCTTTGAAGTTTGATTGTCATTGTTCACCGGCAACTACGACGACAGATGTTGTTCTGTTATTAATAAATTTTAATGATTTAAATGATTTTCGGTTCGTTTCGGTTCGGATTCACATCCTCTAGGATCCCGGGTAGGAAGTCAGGAAAGTTTTTTTTGAAAAAAATTATTGGTTCAGTTTGCTTTGGTTCGGTTCGGTTAGATTTGATTGATTAGCTTTCGTTATGTTAGCGTTTTAATCTGACAGTTGAATACGCTTTTGTAATAGTTTAATGAGCGATGTTCTCTTACAGATCCGTGCTCATTTCGAGATCAAAACTCTTAAAATCAACACGTATTTGAACCCAAATATATTGTAATATTTCCGTGTCTATTTCAAAACCGCGCCGACGTGAAATGAGCACTGAAACGTAAATACGCCACCCGGTAAGTTGAATTTTCCACGGTGGTCCTACGTATTTAACCTATGTATTTTTTAGAATCTGTGCACATGTTTCTGTTTTTTACATAAACTTAGGTAGTTACCAATAATAATGGTCACTATACTATATACAAGGATTCATACACTAAACTGTATTTCTTAAAATCTTGGTTCTGTAAGTGAGGAGCAAGGTGATAGGTTCCACTAAGTCATAAGAGAAATGGAACGCAGAAATCTAGCTGGATTGCAATGGTGACAGGATTCTATTGGTCCTTAAAAGGACAATCCGGTCATGGAATTCACTAGAAAGTACACTAAACAAATCTTTTTATACAAGAGGGATTCATCTTCTAAAAATAAATATCTGATCTTTGTAAAACAGTTAGATAGGATATTTCTTTAATGAACAACTAATATTTTTGGAATTTTTTGTAAACCAAGGCAATTTTTTAACTGTTTTTTAGTACATTCTTATAAAATAATATTTTTTAGACGTATTGTCATTATTTTTGATTTCTCCTTTATTTTTCATTACACAAAATTTAAAATACAAGTCATACTAAATGTGATCGTTTAGCATCAAAGGTAAACCAAGGACTTGGAAAGTAAACAAATGTGTAGGTTAGCGGATTACTTTTCAAGCTGAAACAAACACATTGTTTTCTTCAAATTTTAATTTTTGCGTAAAGAAAAATAAAGCGAACTAAAAAAAATAAGGACTGTGAGTCTCAGAAATATTATTTTACAAGAATATCTAAAAACATTTGAGAAATTGCCTTGATTTTCAAAAATTCAAAAAATATTACTTGTTCAATAAAGAGAAATTTTCCATATTTTTCGAAAAATCCTTAAAATTCAAAAACTAAGTCTATCAATCTAGCGTTCGTCGATCCATCTTTATACACAGTGGCGGATCCAGAGGAGGGCCAGAGGCACCCCCCCTCTCCCAGACATATAACTTATTTTTTAGTTTATCAGCATCACTTATGTAAATTTTGTCACAAATTGTACTTAATTTTTTTTTAAATTTCGCCTGCGGCGTCATAAATCTCCTTTGAATATTAAATTTCACACCTCAGAACTATCTAAAACCCTTAATAAAAAATATATCGATGTTTCCTGCCACCTTGGCCCCTCCCCTCTAGATAGCTAAATTTTCAATCGAGGATCCCCTGATTTCCGGAATCGGAATCCAAGATGGCGGCTGCCAAAGATAAGAAAAAAAAAGAATTCCCTGTTTTAGGACAAATTAAATTAATTTTGATAAACTTACTTTAAACAAAATTACACCTGTCACTTTAAAACAAAATGGCGGCTATGTTTTAAAAAAATCGTTTTTCTTCGATATTTTCTTTATTTTTTGCGCGATATTTATTTTTAATACCTTATGTTAAAGCCACTGACCAGTTCTTTAAACCTAATTAAAAAAAGTTATTAGTTTCTCAGCCGACACAAAGATGGCGTTTAATATGTCAAAAATACAAGAGACCTTTATAACCTGTAGACCAAATTAAATTAAAAAAAAAAAACATTTTTTTGGATTTTATCAATAGTAAGCCACGTTTTGTAAAAATTAAAAAAAATTTATAATTTGACATTAAACATTTTAAGATGGCGGCCGAAGTTCGGATAAAAAAGTTATTTTTTTGTTCTTGTTTGACAGAACTAGTATTGCCGTATAATATATCGATTTATACTAAATGGGGGTCGCCGATTTTAAATATTTCATCATAAATGACATATGTCTATTATTATTCAAGATGGCGGCGTTCAAAATATAAAAACAATATTATCTTCTTGGTTTGGTAATTTTTTTTACCAAGATATGTAGTTTTATATTACTCTTAGTTAGCTTTAAGTCATAATGTACAAAAATAATATAATTTATTTATTTTTTAAAGATGGCGGTCGAAAAAGTAAAAAAAAACATTTTTGTTTATTTTTTCGAAATTTAACAAAAAAAAAACTGGAAAAAACAAGACATCTCGGTAAACAAAACACAGATATTTTAAAAATGTCAAAAAAGTTGACATATGTCACGCACCGCGTGATTTGATTGAATTGACCATATTTTACTTAATAGCTATCTCGGTTAATATTAATCTAACAGTAACGTTTAAATAAGCAAAGTTAAATAATTTTTTCTAAATCATCAGAATCTGATGTCAAAAATGACATATGTCATATACTTGTCAAACTTTTGACATATGGTTTATTTTTTTAAATAAAACACCTGTATATAATTTTTTTAGTTGATAAGACTCGTTTTTCTGATTTCAAAAATATATAATATGTTGACATTTAGACCAGGCGTTATTGAAATATTTGCATTTTAATAACCTAAATAAACAATAAGGATGTTGCCAATTTGTTAATGAATATAATTTTTAAAATGCAAATATTTCAACAACGGCTGGACTAAATGTCAACATATTATATATTTTTGAAATCAGTAAAAGGAGCCTTATCAATTAAAAACATTTTATACAGGGTGTTTTATTTAAAAAAATAAACCATATGGCAATAGTTTGACAAGTGTATGACATATGTCATTTTTGACATCAGATTCTGATGATTTAGAAAAAATTATTTAACTTTGCTATTTTAGACTTTACTGTTAGATCAATATTAACGGAGATTAAGTAAAATATGTCAATTTATTCAAATCACCCGACACGTGACATATGGTTTTCTCAGTTTTTTTTTTGGTAAATTTCGAAAAAATAAACAAAATTGTTTTTTTTTTTTACGTTTTTGGTCGCCATCTTTAAAAAGCAAATAAGTTCTATTTTTTTTTGTACCTTAAAATTTAAAACTAATTAAGATTAATATAAAACTAAATATCTTGGTAAAAAGATTTACTTAACCAAAAAGATACTGTTGTATTTTATAATTTGACCGCCGCCATCTTGGATAATAATAGACATATGTCATTTATTATGAAATATTTACAATTCGACGACCCTCATTTAGTATAAATCGATATATTACACGGCAATACTAGTTGTGTCAAACCAGAGCAAAAAAATAATTTTTTTATCTGAACTTCGGCCCGCCATCTTAAAATGTTCAATGTCAAATTGTAAATATTTTTTAATTTTTACAAAACGTGGCTTACTATTGATAAAATCCAAAAAAATGTTTTTTTTTAAATTTAATTTGGTCTACAGGTTATAAAGGTCTCTTGTATTTTTGACATATTAAACGCCATCTTTGTGTCGGCTGAGAAACTAATAACTTTTTTTCATTAGGTTTAAAGAAACTGGTCAGTGGCTTTAACATAAGGTATTAAAAATAAATATCGCGCAAAAAATAAAGAAAATATCGAAGAAAAATATTTTTTTTTTAAATATAGCCGCCATTTTGTTTTAAAGTGACAGGTGTAATTTTGTTTTACATTTTTAAATTAAGTAGGGTCCCACTTAAAGTAAGTTTATTAGTTTTTTAAAAAATTTAATTTGGTCTACTGGTTGTTAAGGTCTCTTTTATTTTTGACAAATTAAGCGCCATCTTTGTGTCGGCTGGGAAACATTTCATTTAAGCAGGTTTAAAAAACTGGTCAGTAGCTTTAATTTGAGGTATTAAAAAATAAATATCGCACAAAAAATAAAGAAAATATCAAAGAAAAACGATTTTTTTAAAATATATATAACAGGTGTAATTTTTTTTACATTTTTAAATTGAAGTATATCCCACTTAAAGCAAATTTTATCAATTTAATTTTTCTTAAAACAAGGAAATAATTGTTTTTCTTAACTTTGGCAGCCGCCATCTTGGATTCTGAGGCCGGAAAATCGGGGATCCGCGAATGAAAATTTAGCTTTTGGTGTTAGGTACTACTATGCCAAATATAAAAAAATATACCCTTTTTGCAGCTTTATTTTACAAATTTAATCTACTAGACCGTCCCTATAGCTTTACAAAATTGTCACATTGACCATGCTTTGTTCTGAAGAGTCCCTTAAGAACGAAACAGTTAACTGTCAACACTTAATATAGGTGCCCATCAGATCTTGGACCCCCGTGTGTGTACAGCTTTCGAGCTGCCCACGGAAAAACACAAAAGAAACAAAATGTTTCTATGTCCGCTTAGCAATGAAAAATTGTTGTTTACAAATAGACTGCGCAGACGCCTTATCATCACTAAATTTTAGAACTTCATGTGCAGGTTTTAGACAAACAACCACTTTCTATTTATCAACCCCTGCCATAAATATTTTCAACGTCATTAAGGCAGCTCAAAAATTTGCAAGTAGCAAAAAAATTAAAGAACATCGCCATAAAATAGAAAATCCAAGGATAGCGGACATTTTCCATATTAAATTGTGGGGCTTAATACGAGGGTTGATCAAATATAAACAAGCCTTTGTTTATAAACTAGTTATTTAGAAACATGACACAAAACAGAAATTTTTTTCTACTTTTCTACACATCCCGTTAGTACACTTTTCCCAACGGTTTGACAGTTTCTTAATCCCGTTTTTATAAAAGGAAGCTGGGCGAGTATCTAACCAGTTGCGCACGAATACCTCCACCTCTTCATTGGTCTGAAATTGCTCGCCTCCCAGTGAATTTTTTGAGTGGGCCAAACATATGAAAATTGCAAGGTGACAAATCTGGACTGTGTGGAGGGTATTCCAGCACAGTCCAGTGCATTTCTTTGATTTTGGCCTGTGGTAAAGCTGCCGTATCAGGTCTAGCGTTGTCATGCAGGAGCAACACGTCTTGGATGGGGTGTGCTTTTCTCTTTTGGCGATAATCAAGCTTTACCTGGTCGAGGTAAGTTGCAGTAGTAAGCCGCGTTTATAGTTATTCGCTCGTGGAAAATATCGACCAAGAAAAACTCCTCTCCAGTCCCAGAAAACGGTCGCTAAAACTTTGCCTGCAGAAATGTTGGTACGCGAATGACGTGGTTGACTCACGTTGTCGATGCGGTCACGGCCGTCGTTAATTTCTTTACACCAAGTTTTTACAGGTACCCACGAAAGCGTCTTATCACGGATCACCTAACAAAGGTGATCCGTGGTCTTATTTCCGAACTGTGCTCGCCATCTGCATCGAATTTCAGCAGGTTTCACGTTTTCGCGTGTAAGAAATTTAATGATTATTCTTTGCGCAACACTGCTTTGTACGTTCTTCTCGCTCATTGCGATTGCTCGTGGCCAAATAACATCGCGGCACTACCAGCCGCCTACATGACAAGACGCTAGCGCTACCAAGTCCACTTCCAATCCCTGGCTTCGCATGCGTAGATCTACCAATATTATTTACCTCATGTATTAGAATCGATGTACAGGGTGATTTTCACTTGAATGATTCTAACCACATGAAAATAGAAAGTTTCAAAAACCTAACCTAACGAAACCTAATCAGATCTAACCGAACCGAACCAAATCAAACTAAACCAACATTTTTTTTCAAAAAAAAAACTTTCCTGACTTCCTACCTGGGATGCTAGAGGATGTGAATCCGAACCGGACCGTACCGAACCGAACCTATCCAAACCTAACCCTACCCAACTAAACCTAATTAGCAGTACGTGTTGTAGTTTAGTTTGGTTAGGTTAGGTTTGGTTCAGTTTAGTTAGGTTCGGTTTGGTTCGGTTCGGATTCACATCCTCTAGGATCCCGGGCAGGAAGTCAGGAAAGTTTTTTTTTTTTTAATTATTGGTTCAGTTTCCTTCGGTTCGGTTAGATTTGATTAGGTTTTGTTAGGTTAGGTTTTTGAAACTTTCTAGTTTCATGTGGTTAGAATCATTCAAGTGAAAATCACCCTGTATGCATCTATTCTAAGACATGAGGTAAATAATATTGGTAGATCTGCGCTTGCGAAGCCAGGGATTGAAAGTGGACTTGGTAGCGCTAGCGTCTTGTGCCTACATGCTGCTGAATCTCCCTACTCCAAAATTAACCGGCCACGTTCATCTGGAATGACTTTTCCGTTAAGTTTAAAAGGCTTGTTAATATTTGATCCACCCTCGTTATAATCAAAACCTCCGAGTACACTTAAACCCGTCAAAATATTTCTGAAGCTACTTTTTTTTATGAAATAATCCAATATGATCGGGCTTACTTACTTACATTTCAAATGGTTTTGGTCTTTTTGGAAATTTGTCCCGGATCCATTTAACATATTGGTCCACTCTAAAAATAAACAAATATCATACGAATTTTACATGCATTCGGAATTTGATGACAGTCTCCACCACCTTAAATGTGCGGTGTTTAATTAAACAAAAAATAACATTCAAATTGGAGGCGGTTCCTAATATTGAGTTTAAAATGATTTTGGTATTAGGTTACATAAAAATGGTTCCAAAAACTAATTGCACATTTTGAATATGGACTCTTTCCTGACTTCAGAGCGATATTCATATTAATCCTAGCTGATCCTCTTGTCGAAATTTTATCAATTTTTTGTAATTTTTCTTGTTAGTCTAGGCGCTGGCTCCTGTCACGTGTGACCTAAATTGTAGAGCGGTGAAAAACGAAGTTAAAAAAAATAAATGAGCATGTTGCGGGTTAGGTTTTGGGGGGGTAAAAAGGGACAGGGAATCGTAATGTTGCGATTTACGGCGAAAGTTGACGTTGGAGAAAAAAGTAACATACAGAAAAGTTATGGGCCATAAAAATAAAAATTCGAGAAAAATTTAAAAAAAAAACCGTATATTTTTGTTTTTTTTTTTGCAAAAATAATGTCAGTTTAACAAAACTTGGTAAGAGTAGAGCGTCTTGAGTGTTTTGAATCCACAATATTTAACAAACAAAAAAATTTTGAAGTTTCTAAGATATTTGTTTTTTCCGCTCAAAAAAAGTGCCGAGTTGCAGTATTGTGGCGTCATACAGATACGAAAAAACCACTGAGTAAGTTGAGATTCCAAAAAACGTCAATTAGTTATTTTTAGTATAGGGAAACCCATAAGACCAAAATGGCAAAACTTTGAAAATTCATATTTTACAAACTATACAGTTTATCAAAAAAGCACCGAGTTGCAGTATTGTGGCATAGAAAGTTTTCCGTTCGATGAAAATATTTTCGTTTATTTGTTTTCGAGAAAAAAGCCATTTGAACCAAATATTTTTGAATAAAAATGCCATTTCAACAAAATCATGGCTGAATAAAATGCTTTTGGTTCTAACCTAATTTCATAAAAATTAATTGTTATCACAAAAAATTTTTGCCCTTCCAAATATTTAAAAAAAAGAATTCCTGACCCTTGGAAAGTCCAAGAAATTCCTTTATTTAATTTAAAATCCATTGATTAATAGTGAATATTACAATTTATATAATATTGGGTTCATAAATATAAAAGTAATATAAACCAGACTTAAATTAACGTTATTATTATCTATTAAAATTTAAACTTGGTTCTTACACCCGGTTCCCACCTACGACTTTCTCGTGGGTGCCCGCTCACGCGTCACATGATCTCAATATGAAATGTTATGACAGTCATGTGACGAATGCGCGGGCACGCACGAGAAAGTCGTAGGTGGGAACCGGGTTTTACCTGGTAAAGACGTTTGGTAAAGGAACTTTGTATCGTATTGCGAATGACACAATTCCAACTTGAACGGAACCACAAATAAGGGGAGAACCGGCATCACTCTAAAAAAGTAGAAGTAAGTACTAGAATATACTAAAAGTGGCGAAAAAAAGATTTTTTCCTACTTGCGTGCGTAAAAGTGCACTTTTACGCACGCATTTGCGTGCGGAAAGTTGAACTTTCCGCACGCCGGGCGTAAAAAATACTTTTACGCACGCTTTGCATATTAAAGTAAATTTAGACTTTTTTTTGTTTTATATTTTTATTTGTAACGGAAACAGTGAAAAAAAACTAAAAACTACTCGAAAAATTAAAAAAGTTTAACGCATAATGTGAAAATTAAACGTGCAATGCGTCGCATTTTGTAATGTTAATGCTGACGCCGCCACTTTTGTTAGGTTTTCAGATTGTATCGATGTATTAGTCGTCGTCATTGATGGAAACACTGTCGTTGCTTCTGCATTCGTGCTTCTTTGCACTGATGTGGATCGAAGTGCTATGGTGGATGGTAGTTCTGAGGTGGAGGGTAGTACTGAGGTGGATGGTTGGCGTTCTCCTGTCTCCTGATTTGTGTCACTTTTTTTCTGCAAAATTTTGCGTTGCCATTTTTTTCTTGTTTTCCTCGGATTCTTCCACATAGGATTCGGCTACTGACGCACTCTTCCACCCACCATGTCGCTTCAAATTGGTTATATTTGCTCCGGCATTGGCCAACATTGTGGCAGAAGATCGTCGGAAACAATGGCCCGTATAAGTTTCCGGATTTGGCAGCTTAAGAAACCCGGCGATGTTACCGGGGATCTTGCCAAATGTGTTTATACCAACCACTTGCTTCGAGCATTTACCGGTATGGTAGGAAACAAAGAACCGTTGGTGCGGTGTGTCAGGTGGTCGCAAATTTTTGTATTTTTTGTAGATGTTGATATAGCTTATATCATCTTTATTGGGATCGCAGACCACAAAACTCCTTGAAGTATGGTTCTTAGTGTTTGAAATTGTTACCACCAGGATGTCGCCTTTCTCTTTGATGTCGGATACTTGTAAATTCGCTAACTCCGCTCTTCGGCAGGCTCCTGCAATGCCGAATATTGTGGCCACCTTGTTCATTAAATAAATCTCATCGGGAGCGTCTTTCAAAAATTTATCGGTCTCATTTTTTTGCAGTACTTGAGACTTTTTTGGTTTAAAACCGACATTTTTTCGTTTAATAAATGATATTAAGTTATAATATCGCCCAATATCTATATTTTTTCGTAGTCTTATACACATTTTAAGCATTGAAAATTTTGACCATAACGTGCTAGGCACGAAACTCTTTGACAAATAAGAAAAATAGGCCAAAAATACCTCTTCTTTTAGCGATGAAGTGTTCTTTGCTTTTAACCAATCTTCAAAAGCGTGGTACTCTTTTTCGTATCTCGGACGGGACTTTTCTGGAACTAATTCCTCCCTCGCCGATGCTGCGTCATTCAAAATACTGTCTGGAAGTTCAATATCGCTGTCGTCGAAATCCGTTTTAAAGAAAACTTTGTAGATAAACCGAAAATAACGCTGAAATGACACTTGCTGCAATGTTTGTATTTTTAATCCCATAGTAACAACAATAACACAATCCGAAAAAATAGCTTGTCACTAATTAATGTCAAAATGACACCAAAATAATAGAGTGCCTGAATATCAATTTGGAATTATTTTACAAAATTTTTAAAAAAGGTAGCGTGCGTCAGGGCTATCAAAATGGACGGGCCACGATCCTCCACTTTGTTGACGTCACATCCGGGGCTGATTTTTTTTTGATGGTCACGTTACGACACAGCTGATTGTCTTTAAAATTTTGAAGTTGGAATGACGGTTCATGGATATTTGATTTTTTGTTAAATAAAGCCGTTTTTGAGATTGTTTTTACTTTATTCTGGCAGAACAATTTTTTTTAAATGTATAGTAAGCCCTAATTTTTCATAGCCGCTTCATTAGCTCACACAAAAATTAAGTTTAAAGCAGAAGCGAATGTGACAAAGTCAAATACATGTCAAATATAACAGTTGGCATGTGGTACATGGCGGGTAATTTGAATTCAAAATAAGGAATGCTAAATCTTGAAGATATTAACCTTTTAATCATGTTGCTTCCTTACAAACCTTTGGTGGAATATCGGGATGGTGTCTGAGAATATTTCACTGAAATTTTGCGGAAATCTGTAGTGCCATTTTGAAAATATCATAAAAAAACGTCTGACCTCCCATAAGACCCAATGTAAAATTCAGCCCCGGTAGAACAGCTGATTTTTTCAGGGTCGTGGCCTCTATTTTTGTGTTGGCCTTGCGTGCGTAAAGAAATATTTTGCGCACGGCGTGCGTAAATTTTTTTTTTACGCACGCTACCTTTTTTGGTGATTTTATGAAAGCAAATAAAAATAAAATAATTATAGTAATGAACTTGAATTTTAAAACTAAAACGAAAACATAATTTGTCAATAAAAATACAAAATACATTATGTAGGAAGAAGTTTTTTACGCAAGTAGAAAAAATATTGTACCTAACACGCGCGGAAAGTGTCTTTTCCGCCCTTAACGGCCTTTCCGAACTCCGCTTCGCGTCGTTCGTGTAACTGCCGTTCGTGCGGAAAAGGGTCACTTTCCGCACTTGTTAGGTAAATAACAATTTTATTGCTTTAATTTTAACATGTTACGAGGTACCAGGTAAAATTTACAATTTGTTTAAGAATTGAAAGCCTAGTCCACCCAAATATCTTCTGAACCAATTTGACAGTGATCGATAACATTAAAAGATCTATTTTATGGAGGGGCGGCCCACTCACCACTTCATCCCACAAAATCGTAAAAAACGTTAAATAAATGTTGAAAAAAAAAGTTCTTTTTTCTAGCACAAATTTGTGTTAAAATTAAGTCAACTGTTGACATTATAAAAACATGTTGAAAATCCTACATTTTATTAACATTAAAAATAATACCATCAATATATGGTTATTTTTATAATGTTTTCCTAGATCTCATTTCTAACGTTGAATTTAAGATATATGAAGCTAATAAATGTTTTGTTTTTTAAACATTAAAAAAAATTATACTATAGAGGGCGCTACCGCATAGTTCCACTACCAGAACGGGCCCTCGTTATTTTTAGTTGCTTTTTACTGCGAGTTCATACGAGTGTTCATACGAGTCGGTAGCAGATACGCTTTGTGCAATTTTGGTTAAAATATTTACCTTTTGTATAAACAAACATAGCAAATTAAAAGCATAATTATTTATAATGATAGTAAATACATATTTGGATACGAATATACACCAGTTGTATGGAAAAGATGGTATAGTTAAAGTATAACAAATATGTAGGCAATGATTTAAATGAAGCATCACAAAATTAGGTAAGAAAATTAGACAAAAGGAAAAAAAAATGTTTTGTATGGAATATCGCATATCTACGTTACAGTTAATCAGACAGGGATTGCCACAATTCACCGCGAATGATTAGCCGCCGGACCTTAAGCCGCGTATTTCATTTCAGCGGGACCAAACGAATGCCTCGGCACGGGACCCCATCCGATCAGAGTGCGAATTTCAAACGAGCATTCAGTTGAATATTGTTTGCCTTGTATTCACTTGAGCATTAATGAGAACGAGAGCGAGGCACTTACTACAAAATTATTGATTACATATAATTTTAAATTTTATTTTCAGAAGTTACTTTATCTTTAGAGATATTTGAAAAAAAAAAACTTTCTCATTGGTAAAAAAACATTTATTTTTCAATGTTAGAAAAACATTTCTTTTTCACTGTTAAAAATTAATATTTATTTAACGTTTGAAAAACACTTTAAGCTTTCTTTTTACTATGAATATGACGTTAGAACTAACATCCAACCTAACGTTACGTTTTAAAATTAAACATTATTTTGACATTATTCAAATGTTTTTGTGTTTAGTGGGATAAAACAGATCTCTTGATAACATCGATCACTGCCAATTTAATAGTGTATATACTTAAAAACAGTTTATTAAATATGTTGATTCTTAATTTTTTTTAATGTCAAAAGATTATTTTTTAAATTTGGTTTACTCCCGATTTTATTCTATGACTATTTTCAAAAGAATGTTGACAAACTCTGGATCTCTCGTAGTTTATGATCAATAAATTTTACTTCAAGTGGCCTGAGGGTTCACCAATATAAATTTTTAACAAAAAAGTTTCACGGGCAAGACCTCAGAGGTAATGGTTATGCTCGGGCTGAATGAAGCCTAATGAGGCAGAAACGCGTCCCCGTAGCTACCTTTACCTCTGAGGTCTTGCCCGTGAAACTTTTTTGTTAAGACTTTATACCTCGTGAACTTCCTTCAAATATAAATTTTACAACATTTAAAATATTATATAAATTATGTTTTCTGAATTTTGTTATTCATTTATTGGTTTTGTTTTTATTAAAATAGATCTAAGCTTATTTTCTGCCTTAAAAATAGTTTTTATATTAAAATTATTTGCTATTCTCTTAATTTTATCAGATATACCAGGTATGAAAAGAATCATTAATTTTTAGTAGGTATCTAAATTAATTATATTCGCATTTTCTCTTCTTCTTGGGAACTCTATTCTGCCGTCCTTAGTAAGACCCACCTATCTGCAAAAAAATCAAAAATGAGTTAGGACCGAAAATGGCTTCAAATAGGTTACTTTCATCTTTTTTTAAATAAAAATACCAACATTTTTGTTCGGAAGTATTTTATTTTGAAAAACAAAAAAAAATATTACTATGTATGTACTCTTAGCAAGCATTTAAACTTTAAACTCGCTTTTCTCGAAATAAGTGAAAACGTAGATAGGTGGGTCTTACTTAGGACGGCAGTATTCTATGGAAACAATTTTCTATAAAACATGTTTTAGGATAGGAATTTTTTTTAAAACTTCTTTAATTAATTGTTTCTCTAATAATAAGAATCTAGTATTATCAGAACAATTAGTTTTGCTCTATCATATAAACTTTTAACAACACCTTTTTAAATCATACTCGTAGTAGTTAGATTTGATCCGAAATTTAAATATCTATTAGAATGTGTGGGTTCTCTATATACAGATAAACAAGTATTTTTAACTTTCATAAACACATCTCAAATGATGTAAAAGATATAAATATCTAACAAAAAACAATGTTTTTAGTTCAGACAAGATTCGAGAAAATCCACTTTCTAGAAGCATTTTATATTACTTATTGGCAAATGGGCAATTCCCCCTAATTTGATCCCGCTGAATCCGAATATCTCTGTTGCCAACTCGAAATATTGACAGGGGCTGAGATATTCAAGATGGCGGCCAAAATGGCGGCGGAATTTTAAATTGCCGCTGGAAAGCCCAAATTGTCACAGGTGTACATTCAAAATATATATTTGTATAATTAAAAAATAATAGCATATTATTATTTTTTTAATGGCTGCAAAAACCTTTAAACCCCCCCCCCCCAGACCCCCAAAATTTGAAAGTTTGAGGTTTTTTTTAAATTTTCTTAAAAACCAAGCTTCTTCTAAGAGAAAAATGTATAATATACTTTATTGTAGAAAATAAAATTCCCTTTTCAACATGGTATAACTCAATAAAGTTAGACTAATAACAAGCTCTCCAGCGGCGTCCGTTAATTGAAGTAATTAAAAAAAGTTGAAAAAATACCTATGTTTTTTCCAAGATTTATTTAATTTTTTTAAAAACTAATATCTGCAGAAAAGCACGTATTACATTTTGGTATACTCAATAAAATTTCCTTCAAAGTGACGTATAACATGGTTAAATCGGTTTTATAAATAAAACTTCAGGGGCATCCGTAAATTAAATTAATTTTGAAAAAACAGAAAATAAACCATTTTTGTTACAGGTTTTATCTAATTTTCTCAAAAACTAAGCTTACCATAAAAAAACTTGTTCTACACTTTTCTGTAGACAGGGAAATTCCCTTTTTAAAAATGTGAAACTCGGTGGGGTTTGACTTATAGCAAACTCTCCAGTGACGTCCGTCAATGGGGGTGATTTCAAGAAATCGTTAAAAAAAACATGTTTTTCATACGTTTTATTCAATTTTCTTAAAAACCAAGCTCTTTATCAAAAAATGTGTTGTATACTTCGTCATAGCCAATAAAATTTTCTTTCAAACGATGTATAACAAAGTGGAAGTTATTTTATATTTACCGCTCCAGTGTTCTTAATTTAAAGAAATTATTTAAGATCAATCCAAACTAATCAATTTTGTGTTTTATTAGCTTTTCGGTGGATAATAAAGAGCGGCAGATAAAAGGTCGAAAATACAAAAAGTCAAAAAAATAAGGTCGAAATTACAAAAGGTCGATAATACAAAAGGTCGAAAGTACAAAAGGTCAAAAGTACAAAAGATCAAAAAACAAAAGGTCGAAAGTTCAAAAGGTATGAGAACATAATTATGATTATGCCCCCCCTCCAAACCGTTGCATAAGATTCACCACTTTATTTTTAGTTCCATATGCTTAAAAAAATAACCAAAAACACCTGTGTCAAAGTTACTACTGTTACTTTCTGCACAAAAATATTGCTTAGGGGGGCCATGGCCCCTATGCCCCCTCCCCTTATAACCACCAGTGTTTTTTTGTTTTAAAGAACTTATTTAGATAAATCAAAATATCTAATCTAATCAAAAAACAGTTTATTTTAATTTGGAAACATTTTATTTTGGTAGGTATAAATTTTTGAAGTATTTATCATAACATTAACCTCACTTTGTAATATATAATTTAAAAAGAAATTGTCTTATCCTCAATAAAGAATAAAGGCACATTTTTTTCTGAAAATCTTAGTTAGAAAAGATATTTAAATATGCAAGAGAAACTGATTATTTCAGTTATTTTTGAAAATAAGTTTATATTAGTACGCCCCTGAAGCCTTAAATATGGCAACAACCCGACATTTTAATAAAGTTTTTAAAAGAAAATGTTATGTTCTACAATAAAGTATCCTACATATTTATTCCTAAAAAGTGTAGTTTTTGAGAAAATTTTGAAAAACCTGTAATAAACACGTTTTTTCTAAATAATTCCAATATACGTACGCCACTAAGAGCTACTTGCTTTTCCTAACCTTATTGACCAATACATCATTGGAAAGAGAATTTTATTCTCCACAAAAAACTGTTTTTTGCAATTTTTTATAAAAAAGGTTAGTTTTCGAGAAAATTGCATAAAACTGAAAAAAAAAAGGTTTTTGGGGGTTTGGGGGGGATTTTCTCCGTCCCTGTCGATTTTTTGAGCTGGCAACAGAGATATTCGGATTCCGCGGGGTCAAATTAGGGGGAAATGGTCTGTTGCCAAAAAGTAATATGATTTGCTTCTAGACCGAAAACGGAAAGCCTTTTAAAATAATATGCTCTGGCTATTTGGCTAACATTTAAAAAACCTGGATATTTATTTTATTATAAATTTCCGAAAATCTGTTTTTAAAATTTTTTTAATTAAAACCAAAACTTTTGTGTTTACCCTAAAGACTCCCATAGAATTGTCTTCATTATATGTACAAATTGTAGACTTAAAAAATATTTTTCCTAGTGCTGGATAGGCTTGTTCGCACTGATATTCATCTATAACCTAAAAAAATAAAAATATGGTTTACAAATGATTTATTCGCTTAACAGTTTGTTCAAGCAAAAGCTTCTCACAGACCTGTTCCATGTATTTTGTCAAATCTGTCATATTGTTTCCATGGAAAATTAGATAGCTTAAGGCCGCTTGACATGGTGCATGACGCGCTGCAAATATTTGCAAGCAAAAAATTTCGGTCAAATTGTTGCCTGCAAAAAATCTTCTTTTCGTTTGATATTGTGCATGGCCATGCATGGATTCCCCAGAATCTAGGTAGTAATAGTAGTAGTAGTAGTGTGTGGGGTAGGCTTTAGGTCTGGCGACTAGGCACATGAAGCGCCCTTTTCGCCAACCCCCGGGCATCCCCCCTACTGCGTCCTTCCCTCGCTAAGGAATCTGCCCGTCTTCTGTACAAAGGCGAGAATATCGGGCCACCTCAGATTCAGAAGGTCCTCCGTCTCAAAGGCCTCCTCTCCGAATCCCTCTCTTCTTGCCTCCTTGTATGCTTCACATGATGAGAGAAAATGCGCCGAGGTCTCGTCCTCGGACCAACATCGCTCGCACGTCGTGTCCTCCTTCACTTTCATCTTTGCCAGGTGTCCTTGTAGGACGCAGTGTCCGGTCAGGACTCCCACTATGGCTCCCACCTCTCTTCGTGTTCTACGGAGCAGCCAGTCCCTACGGGATTTGCTGTAGCCTGTCACATACTCCTTCGCCTGTCTGGCGTTTCCTGTGTTGGTCCACTCCCTTTGTATCTCTTTCTGGGTCCACTCTGTTAGGGTCGACTTCATTTGCCCTCTTGTGAGCCCCAGGAACGGTTCTGGCCCGACGCATTTCTGCTGGGATCCTCCCCTGGCGAGTCTGTCCGCTTTCTCGTTTCCGGGGACTCCCACGTGGCCTGGGACCTATACGAGCTCTACTTCTCTTACGCCGGCCAATTCCTGAAGTGCATCCGCACACTCCTGCACCAAACCTGCGGACATGGTTGGTTTACACAGTGCTTTCAGCGCAGCTTGACTGTCTGAACAGATGCAGAGGCGTTTTCCTGCTTCGTTCCTAATTTCTTCCTCCCATGTTAACGCCAGTATAGCGTAAACCTCTGCCTGGAAGACTGTTGCATTGGATCCCAGCGGGTAACTTTTTCCAATGCTCTTGCTTTCCACGTACACTCCTGCACCGGTCGAATTCCGGTCTGTCAGCCTTGATCCGTCTGTATAGCAGACCGTGGCGTCGCTAAGGAGTTCAACTCCGTCCTCCTTCCATGCATCCCTTTGTGGTATGGTTACACGGTATCTCCTTTTCTCCCTTAACCGCTTTTCTGGCATCGCTAGCCTGTACGTCGATAAAGGAATCTCCCTTTCCGTCACAGTCGCGATCTCCGAATGTCCTTTTTGTCCACCGCTCACACGCCAGCGTCCCTTATCCTAAGGTATGCTGCCATCGCTTCCTTCTTTATCCAGGTGGACCGCGATGGGATCGTCAGAATCTAGGTAAAAATTGCCCAGTTTGCATGCAAGTACAGTTTGCATGCAACAAAATGGCACCAGACCGATAAAAATGGATTGCCTGCAACAATCAGCTGGATTTGTACTGCGCACCATGTCAAGTGGCTCCCCTATCTAAGTTTCGAAATTTAGTAGTTTGTATAGTTTTAAGTTTGGTTTAGTAATTGATGACGTCATACCATCGGATTTCATGTGGATATTGTGGCATGAGTCGTAAATCCGATAGGTATTGAGTTTTGAGTTATCATTTTTGGGTTTGAGCCCTCTGTCATTCTTTTTCCTCCAGAAACGTGGCCGATGAGGTTTAGAGTTTTCATTTTAATTAATTTTCTGCATGAAAATACGTATTTACGGGATTTTAAATGAAGCTCTTTTGAGCAATTGTCCAGTGTTTTGGTATGGACTTTCAAGTTTTGGAGTTTAGTATTTGCTGAAAGTTGCATTGACTTTGTCGCGATTTGATAACCCAACAGCGAGTATCTTTGGAGAAAATAGTTGTGGAACGTAAGGTTCAATTGATTTTGAGGTGAGTTATTTTTATAACTTTAATCTCTTGTGAGATAATACTTTATAGTTATGAGGTATGTATCTGTGAGTAGCTATTTTTGTACATAGAAGCTACCAATATGTAATATAGCAATTCTTTAGTTATTTAGTAAAATAGCTGCAGAATGAGCTAAAACATAGCAAAATCCATTACTTTAAGTGGGTACTTAGTCAAGATATTTTGTTGTACATGTCTTTTGCCAGCTTGACATTTCTACTCTCTAATTTCCATCCCCTTCTTCTCATTTAGATTCATTTACATCCAAATTGTGGAGCTGCCAAATTGACAGACTAGAGGCGAAATATTAGCCTTCGACCAACTGGAAGTTCGTTGTCTCAGCAAACTGAAAGTTCGTTCCATTATTTACGAATTGTTTCATCTATTTTAGGGCTTTTGGCATACCTGCTATATTCTTCGGATACCGCTAGACTGTTTCGTATACCCCGAGAATGTCTTCGCATACCTGCTAGATTGTTCGCGTACCTGCTAGATTTTACCGTGGTTTTTACCTTTTGATTTGGTATTTACTATTAGAAACCATATTTACAAGTAAAATGAGATGTTTTCCTGTTTACTTGGAGAATATGAAGATTACGTTTTCGTAGTTTTAGTAGTCTAGTTTTTAATTTATCTTAAATTAGGTTTTGGTATACACACAGTACAAATGGTTTTCTGGGCTGGTTGTACTTTTCGCACTTTCAAAAATGATGATATGGAGATTAATTAGGCACTTACACGCATTTTTCCACACGAAAATGGTTCACCGGGCAAGATAATTTTTCTGCCCGGTTCTATTTCACCCATACTAATTATTTCAGCATATGGACATGCAAGCCGAAATTCTCCATAAAATCCTCGTTTTGGTAATCTTAATAACTTCACTCGCTGAACTTCCTCTTCAAGCTAAAAAAGTAAATAAGTACATAGAACTTTAAACTTTTGGCCCCTTAGCAACTCTATAGCTATGGACAAATCGGCCTAAAAGGGGGGTTCGTGTGCAAGTCGTGCCAACTTTTTGCCGATAAGCCAAGTTTGTTAAGGGCACTCCATAGATGAGGATTTGACTTGTTGTCATTCTGGTAAATGCGTTTTTTTTAAAGATATGGCCCCACCACTTTTTTTTGCAGGATACTTTTTAAAACGATGTATCTTTCTTAAAAATAGTCGTAGAGGGTTGCAAAAAAAGGCAAATGAATCAGTAAACACTCGCAATAAAATAACTTTCTATTATATTTTTCAAAATTTTGCTTCCTTTTTTTAGAAAAAATAAGATAACTGAATTCTTACTTTTTTTTGTATAGCTAGTAAAGTTTAACCTCCATTTTTATTAACAACAAAGCAAAATTAAAAAAAAAAGTTTAAATAGAAGTTTTAGAATGAACATTTTTCTTTAATTTGGTGTATACAAGTCTTATATGAATGTATATTTTATATTTGTTTCAATAAAAAATCCACCCGTTTTCACTAAAACGACTACCGAAGGTGTATTACCGTACGCGGAAGGCAGCGCGCGGCTTTACGCAGCTGAGGCGTCTAATAAAACAGTTGGTTTCTATTATTATTGTTATCGTTGTTTGATGGACATTATCAAACAACGGTGTTATTGTTATTTAAGTGAATATTAATCGACGAAAATTTTACAATATAGTGCAGGTGCTAGAGGTAGTTGAGTATGCAAAATATGAGGACCGCAGTTTGACAATGGATCCTAGCTGAGAATAGGTCACAGACTAACGATTTGGATGTTGCCGGGCAAGCTTTTGGTCCAATTTTTTTTATCCCCCCCTCCTTATATAGTCGTGTTCGAATTTCTAAAAATGTATCTAAGTTGACGCCCTAAAGACACAATGACATAGAAATGGATCAAAAATGTGTAAAATCTAATTTAAAAATAAAATTATATTAGTTTTTTAATTTTACCCCCCAGACTCCCCAAGTCCTGAAATTTTTAGATTTTTTTTAAATTTTCTTAAAAACTAAGCTTAGGGAAAATATGTACTAATCTTTATTGTAGACCATAAAATTTCCTTTTCAACATTCAATAAGTCAGTGGGGTACGACTTATGACAAACTCTCCAGCGGCGTCCGTTTATTGAGGTAAAAAGAAACATGTTTATTACAGGTTTTACCCGATTTTCTTAAAAACTGAGCTCCATATCAAAAAATATAATACACACTTTGTTAAAGACAATATAATTGCCTTTTAAATGATGTATAATAAGACAATGGTAGTTTTATCTATAACAATTTAGGGGCGTCCGTAATTAAAATCAATTTTTAAAAATCACTAAATTTATCAATTTATCACTAAGTTTTATCCAATTTTCCCAAAAATTAAGCTGTTTTTGGGAAAAAAAATTATTTTGTCGTTTATTGTAGAAAATAAAATTTCCTTTTTAATAATGTATTAGTCAGTGGGGTCAGGCTAATGACAAACGCTCCAGCGGCGTCCGTTTATTAAGAAAATATAAAAAAATTAAAGAAATCACATAGGTTTTACCGGATCAAAAATTGTGACACATAGTCGATTGTAGACAATAAAATTTCCTTTTAAACGTGTATAATATTGTAAGATTTATCTTCAGATTAAAACTTCACAGGCCTGTGCCTAGTAAAATCAATTTTTACAAATCACCAAACAAATTAATTCTGTTACAAGTTTTTTCCAATTTTCTCAGATACTAAGCTCAATTGACAAAAATGTGTTTGTTTATTGTACGAAATAAAATTTTCTTTTTAACAATGTGTAAGTCAGTGGGGTCTAATTAATAACAAACCCTTCAGCGACGTCCGTATATGGGGGTCAATTAAAAAATAAAATAAATAAAATCATTTTTGTCACTTGTTTCACCAGATTTTTTTTTCGAATATTAAAAAAAAAACATTTTTTAAAAAGTATTTTTTAATACATTTCAAATCAAGTAATTTAAGCTTTGTTGTATTCAAATCGGATAAAAATAAAAAAGATACAATTTGTTTTTAAATATGCTTTTCCGCCATATTGAATCCGCCATAATTAAAAAAAACGCGATTATCACAATGACAATAAATCAAAACCTGATCTGCTAGGTATGTTAAACAAATTTAAGTTACTTTCAAATAGTTCTTATGGTTTTCATTAAAAGCATAATTTTTAAATATGCCCCAAAGACCTCTATTTTTTTCCAGTTATTTGGACATAACTTAAAAACTAATTAACGCATTGGAACATTTGAACCAGAGTTGAATAAAGAATCAAAATAGCTATCTTTTTTATATAAACTTTTTTTTCTAGCTCCGATAGTTTTATAAATGAAATAAAATAAAAATTAAAAAAAATTACCTTTTTTTTGAATTTTTTTATTTTTTTGACAAATACAAAAAAAATACATATTTTCTGACCAATACATTTTTAAGTAAATTACAAAGCAAGTTCTTTAAACTTTGTTCCATGAAAATCGGATAAGAAGTAAAAAAGTTAAAATTTTTTTAAAGATACACCTTTTTGCCATTTTGAATCCGCCATATCTTTCAAAAAACGCATTTACCAGAATGACAACAAGTCAAAACCTGATATATGGGATACCCTTAACAAAGTTAGCTTATCGGCAGAAAGTTCGCACGACTTGCACACGAAACTTGATTTGTCCATAGACTACTAGTTCAGGCCCTACATCCGAGATTTAAGTGATATGCTGCGTTCCATGATAGAAGCAACACACTTGGTATGGATAGACATAAGACTCGCCCGAACATTTTACGAAAGGGAACCAATCTCCCAACCCTGGCAGGGGGTGGTTCCCCCCTTAAACGTGCTTTTGGATAGTTTTTTGCTAATAACTCGAAAAGAGTTCACTTTTAAAATCTTCTGGTGATCATTTTTCAAGCGGATACAGTTTCCTTTTCAACGATGTACCTTAGTACCCTCTGATGGCAGTGGTGCACGTTCAATTAGCGTACGAAAAAAGGGAAAGTATTTTGATATACTCTTTTTAATAATTTTTTGTGGTATTTTTTATCCTTAACATTATTTTTTTCTCAAAAAAACATTTCTGGTTAAAAGCCCATTGTATACAGTTAAATAATAAATAAGCCGCCTTGAAATAAAAATAAATGTGTTTGTAGAAATCCTTAAATCAAACAAAAATGTTAAACATTAATTTTTGTAGCTCAGTAAATAATAATGAGAGTGAGTAAAAAATTATTTTTGGTTAGTAATAACTAAAACTTCCTGGCATCCCCCTCTCACCCCCTCAAATGTGCTCTCTTACATTATTTTCCCAATTATTTGCAAATTTTTAACTTAAAAAAAACCACTAAGTAACAATTATTGAGGCTGACAAAGAGTCCTCTCTTACGATGTATAACATGCCCCCCTTACATCAGTGGCGCACCTTTTAAATGCATTTAAATAAATGAGAGGTGTGGAAAAAACATTTTTTTTAAATTTTCTTAAATTTGACTCACACACATTTCTGGTTTTAAAACTTATTTTTATAGCTGAATAAATTTCCTTTGTAACGATGTATATCACTTCCCCCATAAACGCAGCAGTAGATCTTGAATAGACGCCCCAAAAATGGTCAAACTTGATATACACCTGAATCTTCATTTAAAACAACCATGTTAAACATACTATTATAATACACATACTGCGCTCAATGAGAGAAGCAACACACATGGTATATATATATATATATAGCTTAGAGATATACAGTATACTCCTCCAAAAATATAACGAGGGGGATCCACCCGCCTACTCTTGGCGGGGGGGGGGGGAGTCCCCCCTTAAGTAGAACACATTTTTAAAAAAAATTCGTTCAAAATTATAAAATTTGTTGTTTTATAAAAACTTAGTGATTTCCGGTAAACACCTTGTACAGGGTGTCCCAAATTCGATGTTTTTGTGAGTTTTTATATTTGCCGGAATTATTATTGTTTAAGTTAAGTTTTTCCTCTGTGCGATTTTTTCCGTGTGCACGTTTTTCCACAGGCGATTTCTTGAGTGCTTTTCTGATAAAGTCAGTCAACAAAAATATAATTTTTTTCAGCCTCCAACTTACTTGTAGTAGCTAGCCGCCGTTATACTTAACATATTTTTTCGGATTCTGGGGGGTAATGACTACCCCCCCCCCCCGAACCGAACCCCCCCCCCCCCCCCCGTAGAACCGCCAATGAATAACACATTTTTGGCGTTATCTCAAAAAAAAAATGTCAAAATCAATATCTTTTCTAGTATTGTTTCGCCGGCTATTTTACTTACAATTATAACACCAACGTTATCTTTGATTTTTTTTTCTTGGTTTATCCAGCCTGGATGGAGGCGAATATATTCCACTGCAATAATGACAGGCCTTGTGAGCCATAAACCGACTGCAACGTGAAGATCTATATAAATAAATTAAATAAGTATGTCTTAACAAATCTTTATCATATCAAAAACATTTCATGTAATAAATTTAGGAAAAAAGTGTTGAATGTTCTGATATCAGAATAATAAAAGCGATGTGCGTATTAAAGGAAATTTACCCGTTTTTCTTTTAGGCTTGTTAAGTCGAAGTTTAGTAAAAATTCAAATTCATTATATTATAGCAGAGAAATGTAAGGGTAGATAATTTAACCCAACCCAACCCTACTCAAGCTACCCTTACATTTTTCTGATATGGATGGACATTATTACGCCTGCTTCATATTAGGCAGATCATGCGCGACCGGCAGTGTATCGATTTATTTTGTCACATTGAAAAAGAAGAATCGGCCCATCATCGGTTGTGGACGATCCACCAAATGCGCATGGAAAGGCATTTACCTAATATTAAATACGCCCATCGCTTTTATTATTTAATTTATTTTATAATTTTTAGATTTGTCTAAGTCTATGAATTTCAGCTAGATATTGCAGGGAGTCTTTCCTGTCAATTTTGAAATATCTAAGTCTTCGATGAGAAGCCGTCCAACGATTTGATACTAAACAAAATACAAACAAAAATTTTACCCCCTCTCCGCCCTTCACGTTAGGGGGGAGGCAGGCAGTCAGTGATACCACATTATTGGATTGTCATCGGAACTATAACGTTATGCGAAATTTAAAGTTAATCGGATACGTGGAAGTCAGTTGAAAGTAATCAGAAAAATTTGACATTAAATCGTCCATTTTGAATCCGCCATATTGAATTTTTGTAATCTGATCCAATATTCGTAATCCTCATCCTCAAAAACCCCCAGATACCAATTTTGGTGGAAATCCAACAAACTAAAATTTACTCCCTCTCCGCCCTCCAGGTTATGGGTGAGGTAGGCAGTCAGTGATACCACATTATTGGATTGTCATCGGAACTATAACAGTATACGAAATTTAAAGTCAATCGGATACGTGGAAGTCAGTTGAAAGTAATCAGAAAAACTTGACATTAAATCGTCCATTTTGAATCCGCGATATTGAATTTTTGTAATCTGATCAAAAATTCGTAATTCTCATCCTCAAAACCCCCAGATACCAATTTTGGTGGAAATCGGACAAAATAAAGTGCCACCCCCTCTCCACCCCCACGTTAGGGGGGAGGTAGGTACCCGATGACACCACATTATTGTATTGTTATCGGAACTAAAACGCTATGCGAAATTTGAAGTCAATCGGATGTTTGGAAGTTCTTCAAAAATGAGTTGCAAGATTTGATTACATACATACATACCCACATACATACATACATAGATATAGGTGAAGTTAAATAAAAGCTTGTAAAAAAGCCTAATACGCGAAAATGGTATTCCTTAAAAATAATTGATATAAAAGTAAAGCTAAGTTCTCTAATACAAATTTCAAACTGAAAGGTTTTTAGTTTGAAAATGTTTTTTTAAACTTTGCTATTAGACACAAGCTTCCTTATGTTCAATTTAGCACTGTGCCTAAGAGTGATTTGCAAACCAAATCAACCCGAAACAAACGGCACCGATAACCACAAATTTTAACAATCTAACTAGTCCTGGTATGAGGAATTATTTACCACAAATGCCACCAATATATCTCACACTTCCTCATCCCAGTCCGAAATGCACCACCAGGCTTGTCCATATACTAACACAAATAAAAAAAAATTAAATAAAGAAATACCCAACTGCTAAATCTATTTGTACCTACTAGTCGCAGTTGAGTACAAATTTACCCAATATTCTGATTCACGAAAATACAAAACTGTATAATTTCGTAAGTGCGCTTTGAGCAACAAAACTAAAAGTTGAAGCAACTGCGACCAGTGGGCAAGGAGTAACGAAGAAAAAGCAGATATTTTTGCAAGTCATTTAGAAAAAACATTTCAGCCCCACGAAGCACCAGACGAACACTTTCATTTAAATGAACCCCAAATCGAAGACCATATTAAGCTTACATCACCAAAAGAAATCTTAACAGAAATCAAAAATATTAATTCGAAAAAAGCCCCAGGGTATGATCTTATTAACGGGGTAGTCATAAAACAACTCCCCAGAAAAGCTATCGTAAAACTATGCAACCTAATTAATGCATTCTTTAGGTTTAGATATGTACCTAAACTGTGGAAAGTTGCAGAAGTTATCATGATTCCAAAACCGGGAAAACCACTTCATGACGTGTCATCTTACAGGCCAATATCTTTGCTGCCAATTATATTCAAGCTCTATGAAAAATTATTGCTTAAAAGAATAAAACCCATCATAGAAAGTCAAGAAATTATTCCATCTCATCAATTTGGTTTTCGAGACAAGCATTCCACGATAGATAAGTACATAAGTTCACAGTTGGACCACAAGGTGGCGAATAAAATTAAATGAAACCAAATCAATTCATGTTGATTTTACAAACAAAAATATAAATCACATACAAATAATAATTAACAACATTCCCGTACCATATTCAAATCAGGCAAAATATCTAGGTATGACACTTGATGCCAAATTGCGCTGAAAAGCACATGTTAAGAAAAAAAAAAGAAGAACTTGAGATAAGGGATAGAAAAATGAACTGGCTAATTGGAAGGAAGTCCAATTTAACAATTCATAATAGGTTACTGCTTTACAGACAAATACTGAAACCAGTATGGACATATGGTATTCAACTATGGGGTTGTGCTAAAGAGAGTAACATTCTAGTTTTACAGAGATTTTAAAATAAAGTATTAAGAAACATTGTGAATGCACCTTGGTACGTTCGAAATAGTGACGATCATCGAGATCCAAAAATCGAAACTGTAGCAGAGACTATAAAAAAGTACGCAAAAAGCCATGAAGATAGACTCCATCGGCATGTGAATGTGGGAGCAATTCAGCTTCTAGACAATACTATGGTAGTTCGAAGACTAAAAAGAGTGAAGGCGTTTGAGCTAGTAAACTAAATGAATTACATAAAACAAAATAATGCTTTAAACACAACACAATTGTGAGTTACAGACCAAACAAAGCGGGGAGAACTGTTGAGTGAATCCTAAGTTTAAATCTGACTTTTCTAGTAAGTAATGCAATAAACACAGTGTGTTTGACAAATAAAAAAAACTGCAACTAGCAATTACAAGTAAATTTAGCAGTTTGATGTTTTTGTTACTTAATTTTTTTTATTATTTAATATGGCTATAATTTTTTAGAACTTTACATTAAAATAACTTACCGTCTTTATCCTCGATACAACTTGCGGCAGTTAGGACTACTTTTGGATGTACCAGCGAGCCACCACAGGTTATGTCAAGCGCCCCTTCCTTAAAAGGATTTGGAACTATTCCAACCTAAAAAAATTTTGCATTTACTATCATTGGCCCAACTAGCCCAAGAAGGTCAGATATTTGAGAGATGACACTTAAAACATTTCTTTTGGTGATTGAACCATTAATACATAGATCCTTAGGGGACGAAATAGAGAAACTGTCTGATTTGAAATTCCAGCTAACTCCAAGAATTTTATTAGAATTACTTTCTGACAAAATGTTGTATTTATGTAGCTCTTCCTCAATAGATACACTTTTCATAAACTCTTTAGAATTTGAGCACCATTTATGAAGCTCAAACTTTCCCAAACCTAGCAGCTCTATCAGCTCATTTTTAAGTTGTAAAAGTTTATCAGAACGATTTGTACCTGTCAAAATATCATCCATATATGTGTGTGTATTTCTACATAAAATTTTATGTAGAAATACACACGATTCCTACATAAATTGCTTCGATAGCTTATTGTAGAGCAGTGGATTAAATTGAAAACAAGCTGTATTGAATATAAAGTGTGTAATGTTCACAAAAGCGTTTATAAAAACAACTTTAAATATTAAATAGTTAGGTTTTAATGACACGTAAATGCTTGATGTCAAGCAGGAGGTCATAGCTTAACAATAATACTTAGTCAATAAAAATCATTCGCAGTAAAGGTTACTGTAGGTAAGGTACAGCTAATTTTAAAAAAAAACTGATACAACTCTTTAAAGTACTGTTTTCCAATTTGAGCAGTGTATGCTAAGCCACCATGTCAGCTTTATCAAACCCTCAGTATTTTAACAATATCAACGCTGTCAATGCGAAGTAAAAAATAATAACATTATCATCAGCAAATACATAAACCACATAAACATAGTATTTAATACTAAAATCGCTTTACATACGAACAAAGAGCTAAAAAAATTGTTACTAAGTTAGAAAATGTTTGGTCCTTTCCAGCTCAACATTTTAACGTAAGCCGAACAACAGTTTATTCCAAAGATGGATAAAAGTTACTTCAAACGAGACAAGGATGGTCTGGTTATTATCTGAATCGAACACGGTGGGTACAATGGGCCCAAAAAGGTCTAAGTGCCAGGTTAGATCTTTTAAGGGTGCTAACCGCCACTACCGTATATTCATACATTTATACAAGTATAAGTGCTGCCCTTAGTCGTGTTCATATAGCTAGGTAGCTGCCTTATACATTAGTCGATTGGAAAATTTACGGGCTATAAAAAATATTCTAACCAATTTTGACGTATCTTATTTTCGTTGTCCAGAAATCTGAGTTTTATATAACTAAAATATAGATTTTTCTCCAAAGTCACAAATTGAAGCTGTCCTGGATAGCTACAAATTTGTTCTAGGAAGCCAGTTTATACTGTATTTTGTAGGAAATTTGAGTCTCTACCAGATTGGTTTCTAAGTTTTTTGAACAAAGTTTTGGTTTTTGATAAAAAATTGTTTAACTAAAAAAAATCACTTTACTTTGAAGAAACTACCCTTTATTCGACACCCTGTAGGGGTGTTATTTTTGGAACGATATAAATAACCGACACACACCAAATAAAAGCTCCAATCCAATTAGCACACTCCAAGTATACTCCATGCTATATCTGCCTTGAAAACAGTTTTTGTAAATATCTCAGAAGTGAAAGCTCCTATGAAGTTTGTGGTTTTAACACAAATGAATAAGAAAAATACGTTCTACTATATTCTGAAAACGGCACAATCATGGTATAGTTTTTGCAAAGTCACCTGAAATGCTCCTGATACGGGGTTCTATCGATTTCATGAAATTTTGGTTCAATCTGCCCTTTAAAAATTATCCCAATTCATATAAAATCTTCCTGGTATAATTTCAACCCTACCGACAGAGAAAAGGCGCGCTCTTTGTGGGCCGAGCACAAAGTATTTGTTATCTGACCGACCCAGCACAGGTGGGTAGACGGCACCTGATTGGCGGATTTTTTTGAGATGCGCTTTTAATTGCTTTCAGGTGTTCTTTGCGGGACTCCTTTAGTCGGCAGTATGCAGAGTTAGAAAATAAATCAGTGTCGTTTTTGTAGGTATAGAAATAGAAAGTTTTATTATCTATTTTTATTTCTTTAGTTTACGCCATAATTAAATGAAATAATTTTCATGAGTATATCTACCGCCGCCTATGTCACTTTCTTTAAAATATGCCGATGGTCGGCTTTAACCTTTGTGCAACTGACTTTGCAAAAACTATACTGTCATCATTAGCATTAATGGATTTTTACCCAAATCTAATCAGCTCGTTGCAGTGTCGAACACTATTTTACATGAAAATTTTATAAAAATCGGATAAGCGGTTTAGGAGTTATCGTTTTACGGACAGACATACACACATACACATACACACACAGACAGACGTCACGCAGATATTATTAAGCTAGTTTCAAATACAATCAAATAACATATTTTCGGCGTACTCTGAAAAAAAATTATTTGAAAATAATACCTTCTCTAAATACTGCTGCGCGAGCTAGGAAGGTATCTAATAATTACGTTTTAATCTCTAATTTGGGGGTTGCTAACCCCCCTGTGGGGTATAGATGGTTAAATTATATTCCGATATTTCGTTTTTGGAAAAAACGCCACCTACCACCTCCCTGGAGAGGGTACAGAGTGGTTCTGCACGATCTCCACCATAAAAAATTTGTATTCTACGATCTACGATACTGAAAATTTTGACTTACCACACAATATTGTATCACAAATAGGCAAGCAAGAGCTAAAAACGGCCTATTTCAAACTTGACTACATATTAGGAGAACTAAATGAACGTTAACAGCTTAACAATAATTTTGCATTTTGTGGCTTACCATAAATGGATATTCCCTTAAGTTACATGTTTTGGTTGCTCCATACAGTGCCGCTGTTAGCGTCAATAAACTAAGCATAAAAAAAAGCTGAGCAAGAAGCCATAATGACGTCCTTGGACGACTTTTTAGCATTATGCAAACCGAAATTTCTAAATAATTTAACTACATAAAAAAATTTAATTTACTGAAATTGTTTGTCTATGGACTAATGTTTATACTAGTCAACATTTTATTTTGTAGCCGTCAATTTGACTTTGATATAAGGTAATACCGCGTGAACAAGTCCACATCTAGGGGCTGAAAAATAGATAGAGTCATTGAGTTGTATAACGCCCTAGGTATAGAAGTCAATGGATAGAGTATAGCACACAGATTACTAACCACAGAAATAGATTGGACACCCCCATGTTAAACTCTTAATACAATTAATGGCATTTGAACAGCGCCATCCCATAGCTGTCTGTTTGAACTAATTTTTGCGCTCTGCGCCTTGTATATTATTATACAGGTCAGTTAATTTTTAATTTTTTATTGAAATTCTTTGTTTTTTGAAAGATAATAAAATTATGTAAAAAAAAATAAGTCCAAATTTTGCATAATAGAATAACAATTTATTTTAATCACAATTTATATTAGTATAATATATATTATAATCTATAATATTAGTATGAATACATTAAAAATCAGTAACTATTACACATACACCGAACCGAACCGTAACACAACAAGCACCTCTCATTCTAAACATTTTTGTAGAGAAGTCATTGCTCTGATCTGCAAGATTTCACTTTCCCGTGATAAAACGCAAACACACCAATTTTTTTTGGATTATTTTATTATCTCAAAAGAGATGTGAACAAAATTCCAGTTCAACGCGAACATAAAAAAAATCTTCGCGAAAAACAAATTTGACAAGTTTTATGAGTTTTATCGTTGTGCACATCAAGTGCAAAGATTATAGATTATAATATATATTATTATCAAGTGCTTGACAAATTCAAATTCCAAAAGACATTTAAAATCACGCAGGATACAGGGATAACGGTGCATTTTCTGCTGGGATAGCGCCATCGCGAAGCTATCGTCCTGAACTAAAAATACGGGGTGTAGCGCTAAAAATATTTGGCGGGAAAGCCGATTTGTCATTACTATTTTTAGTATTGGTGTACTGTGGTATAGCATGTATTACGCAGCCCAGGAGAAAGACCGGCCCGGGCGCGGAAATATCACGTGACCGTAGGAGTGCCACAAAAAACGCCTCACGGCCCGCTGTCATTATAAAACATGTGTGTGTGTGTTTAGTTTTGGTATGTTTGTTTACGTCGATTTTTTTTTTAATTCGGGCACGAATTTTATGTGAATTTTATCAAAGTTATTAAAATAACGCAGCCCACGAAAAAGACTGTAGTGGGCTGCGTTAAAATAATTAATGGCTAATGAGTAAATTATAAAGAAAATACCTATAAGATAAACAATGCTGCGAACGTGTAATTAGTGTTGTTCCTTGTCGGAGAAGTGGTAAAAGATAAGATCTTGGATAAGATTGATCAAGTAATAGACATCCTTAGTGACATTTTCGATAGTGAGAGTGAAAAATGTGTTCAGTTGTCATTTCTTATTGAACAATTAGGTCTTTTGAAAAGGTAACCCGAGAATCGAAGATATGGTGGATACACTTTAATGTTGGCTTCATCTTTGTTTATCCAGTTATCCAGTGCAGACACGTCAATTTACAATTCTAAGGTAATATGTCTTCCGCACTTTCGCAATATTAAAAAACTGATTTGTAAAATATTGTTAACAGATAGTAATCTCTCTGGTAGTGTGAAATATTTAAAAAGTAAGATACAGCTTTTAAAAGAACATGAGTTGGTAGTTACACTTTATTGAAATAGATATTAAACTTTGTGTTGGGCAATTTTTCAAAAAATTATTGACGACCACTACATTCAGTTCATTGAATGGGAAAACCATCTCACTTATTTACAAAATCACTTGTTTCTTTTTAATAAATTATTGTGAAATGTTTTATATTGAAAATTTTTCTTCAGATAACTCTAGCGAGTGTTTTTGTAGAGGAAAACTATTGTCAAAGCTTGAAAAAATTAGTTTAAGGGCATGTAAAGTTTTTTAAAATAATTTTATTAAAAAGCACAATGATTTAGTGTATGCTAATAAATCTTTGAATAAGAACTGAGACAAAGATGACGACACTCAAAAAAAAATTAAAGAACTAAAAGCTTAGGTTTGATATGTCCAATTTTGAAAGACTTGTATAGATTTGAAGTTATTAACGATATTATATACCTAATATATGTACCTGATGATATTAGAGTGCAAATTTTGTATAATTTTGTATTATATAGATTCAGTTCTTTTATCCATAATAAACACATATATCAGCAAAATATTTTTTTCAATTTTTGTCTATAAAAGAACAAAAATTTTTTGTTAATTTATTTAAATTGTGTAAAAACATATAATATATTAAGCAATACAATAAGAATTCTGGGACTCCTAAGATCACGTGACCGCCGACTTGCTTATAACGCGCCATGGCCGTTCTTTATCGTTGGCTGCGCATGTATTAATAAAAGACTGCGATACGCCCGATTCCCTTCGAAAGCGTTCCAGCGATGTCAAAGTTAATCGATAAATAACTACAGGCGCAAGTGGCCGCAATCGTCAAGAAACGGACAATCTGAAACATTTCTTTAGAGCGAGAATTATTTCTAGTAAAAACGTGAAAATTTCGACACCATTTTACTAGGTCTCTCCTCCCTCTTTCCTCCCCCACCTTCACTCAATGGAAGGTAATACCACGGATCACCTTAACAAACAGATAAATAAGCCGGCTGGCGGTCTTTGATCTCGGAGAATTCAACGATGGCTGAGCACTGGGAATCAAACTTAGAGCCGGACTAAAATAAATTTATCATAAAATATGAAAGTTTCAGATTGTTGATGCGAAAAAATATTTTTACTGTCAGAAACAATAAAAACATTGAAATAGTTTTGTACTGCTAAAAATGGGAGCTAAAATGAATTTTAGAGTCTGAGCCGCGTAAAAAAATTATATGTTGTCCTCTGCAGGGGACTATGGAAATAATGTGTACTATTGAATGTGAGATAGGGGAAGCACACACTTCTTCGTCCACAATACGTTAGCATGTTGTCGTTTACAGCGTACAGCCAAAGACAAAAATAAAAAAATTGATTGCTTTTTTTGTTTTATTGGGATAATATTTATTAAGTTTCAAGAGGAGTAAAATTGCGAATTTTAAATACAAGAAGTTTGACATTGTAGAGTAATTTCTTAATTTAATGGAATCAGATATTATTTATTAGTTTTTGCGAAAAATTTAAAGTTTAAGGAGATACAGGGTGACCAAATAATCTTTACAATTCGCAGAAAATTGCTTCACGGTAAACTATTATTTTAATATTTAGTAAAATCTAATTTTTAACAAAAATAGTTGTTTTATATGTATTCTTAAAAGTGTAAATAGTAATATAATAAAAAATTATAACAAATTTGTGTCAAAAACTCTTGATTAAATGTTATATAATAGTTTAATATACAGGCTGTAATTTAAATGATGCATGAAACTTTAAGGGGTTGTGGAAATGGTCAAAACAAAGATTTTTTCACATTAAACTTTATTAGACCTCTTTGTTTTTACAGGGTGTTAAACTTAGCGTCTTTTTTTCGATGCTTTTTTTGTTTTTTAAAAATTATAACAGACCATTAAAATTTTGTGGAATTGTGCATTACCAAAACGGCAATGATTAAGTTTTAAAATTATTTAAAAATACCTAAAAATATTGAATGCTATTACCTAAAAATCTGTTTTAAAAATTTTAATAAATTTAGTGCTAAAATTACTATTTTCTGTTTTCATTAATGGGGGTTATGGGTAGGGGACAATTCGTCGCGGCCAATTCGCTGCGGTCCAATTCGCCGCGGTGACAATTCACTGTAAGATTTTTTGTAACAGTTGTAACAGTTGTATTTAGCTTGACTTCATATATATTTGTTTGACTATAACTTTCTTCAAACCTTTCCAACTACATATTTGGTGGTTAGTATACATTCAATATTTTTTTTATTAGGAAAATAAATAAAATGGCGGATTCTCCCGTTTATGAACGGATTTGTACCTAACTCGGACTGATAAGATTTTTAGGGTCGCTGATCATTATTTTTATCTTAAATTTAAAAAAATCAAAATGGCGATACAAAATGGCGGATTTTTCCATTTATGAACCGATATGCATCAAATTCGAAACTTAAAGGTGTTTTAGGTCGGTTGCTATTTTGATTTTTTTTAGTTTAAGTTAAAAATAATGATCAGCACCCGGAAAGATCTTAAAGATTCTAGTTTGATGCATATCGGTTCATAAATGGCAAAAACTGCCATTCTACATTCGCCATTTTATTTATCTTTTCCAATTAAAAAGATGCTGAATTGTATACCACCAAATACCTAGTTGGAAAGATTTAAAACATTATTTTTATAAAAAATATTATATAAAGTCAAGGTAAATAAAACAATGGTAATATCATGAAACAAAAATCTCGCAGCAAATTGTTCCCGCGGCAAATTGTCCCCGTGGCAATTCGATTGGCAGCGAATTGTCCCCGCATCAAAACGGGCCGCAGACAACAGCCGCGGCGAATCAGCCGCGGTGAATCGGCTGCGGCGAATTGTCCCCTAACCTTTTGATTTGTGAACCTGTGCATAATTTAAGGATCAAAATACCAATCTACAAACTTCCCTTTTCTACAACTGAGCTTACGCTGTTTTATACAAAACACCAAAAACTTTCGAAACAAAGCATAGTTTATATGTTGTTTTTTAGGATCTAATAGCGGCTCATGTTCAAATTTGAGATAAATAAAACAAATCCAGCAAAAGCATAAAAAAATAAAAAAACAAAATCAAAGGGGTTGCAGATTCATATGTCCCTAAGAACTCTTTGTACTTAAATCATTTACAGATTCATCTCATAGGACATTTAATTATTGAACACCCTGTATAGGATATGATAAAAGTTTTTAAAATAATGTATAAGCTTACCTTACAGGATCCTGCGGAAATCGAAAATAACCTCGATTAAGGGTATACAGTCGCGTGGATTTACAGTTATATTTCTTAAACTAATAACGTATCAGAATTTGTTACGGATACTGAAAACAAAAAATGTGTAAATGTATAGAGTTGCTGTTTTAGGTGGTAACTTATTTTGTAAGCCCCTTAAATAGTGTAAGCGGATGCGGGTGCTGTCGCTCGTGCTTAATTTATCAAAACAGCGTTACATATTGCCAAAAACTACTTATATTTTACCATCAACACAGCGTAAACTTTAAGGCCCTCAATCTCCTAAAACTTTCACCGTAAGTTAAGAATTTGCAATAGTTCATTTCAAACAACGTACTCAACGCGAATTCCGACACCCGCCTGAATTCCGTCATTTTTTAGAAATGTTTTGATTTATTAAGCTAATCCTACATAGTTCAGGCAAGATTCGGGAAAATCCACTTTCTAGAAGCATTTTATATTACTTTTTGGCAAATGGGCAATTCCCCCTATTTTGACCCCGCTGAATCCGAATATCCCTGTTGCCAACTCGAAATATTGACAGGGGCTAAGATATTCAAGATGGCGGCCAAAATGGCGGCGGAATTTTAAATTGCCGCTGGAAAGCCCAAAAAGTCACAGTACAATTAAAAAATAATAACATATTATTTTTTTTTAATGGCTGCAAAAACCTCCAAAAACCCCCCCAGACCCCACAAAATCTGAAAGTTTGAGGTTTTTTTCAAATTTTCTTAAAAATTAAGCTTCTAAGAGAAAAATGTATAATATACTTTATTGTAGACAATAAGATTCCCTTTTCAACATGATATAACTTAATAAAGTTAGACTAATAACTAGCTCTCCAGCGGCGTCCGTTAATTGAAGTAATTAAAAAAAGTTGAAAAAATACCAATGTTTTTTCCAAGATTTATTTAATTTTTTAAAAAACTAATATCTACAGAAAACCATATATTACAATTTGGTATACTCAATAAAATTTATTTTTATAAATAAAACTTCAGGGGCATCCGTAAATTAAATTAATTTTGAAAAAATAGAAAATAAACCATTTTTGTTACAGGTTTTATCTAATTTTCTCAAAAAATAAGCTTAACATGAAAAAACTTGTTCTACACTTTTTTGTATACAGGGAAATTCTCTTTTTAAAAATGTGAATCTCGGTGGGGTTTCTTATAGCAAACTCTCAAGCGACGTCCGTCAATGGGGGTGAATTCAACAAATCATTAAAAAAAACATGTTTTTCATACGTTTTATTCAATTTTCTTAAAAACCAAGCTCTTTATCAAAAAATGTATTCTATACATTGTTATAGCCAATAAAATTTCCTTTCAAACGATGTATAACAAGTTGGAAGTTATTTTATATTTATTGCTCCAGTGGTGTTCTTATTTTAAATAAATTATTTAAGATCAATCCAAACTAATCAATTTTGTGTCTTATTAGATTTCGGTGGATAATAAAGAGCGGCAGATAAAAGGTCGAAAGTACAATCGACCTTTTGTACAAAAAGTCGAAAAAATAAGGTCGAAAGTACAAAAGGTCAAAAATACAAAAGGTCGAAATTACAAAAGTTCGAAAGTACAAAAGATCATAAAACAAAAGGTCGAAAGTTCAAAAGGTCGAAAGTACAAAAGGTCGAAAGTACAAAAGATCGAAAGTACGGCCGCGGGTACACATCGACTGAACAGGTCAATTCGACTTGATAATATTTTGTTTTGTCGATTTTTTTTCGACCTTTTGTACTTTCGACCTTTTATCGCTTTGGCGGTGGGCCCGATAATAAAATGTCCTTTTAAACAGTGTGTCACAAAATGTGACCCATAGTAAAATACTCTGCCAATCTATGGGCACCTAAGCTCACACTGGATACTATAGTTATAGTGTATCTACGTAAAAGCTAATATAACTAAAAACTGAAGTATATTTTATTGAACTCCAGACTCAATTACCTTTCGTTTGATACCACACAAGCCATGTTTTGACTTAAACTCTAATTTTTCAAATCTACCCCCACCCTTTTTTTAAAAACTAAAATGTATTTTGTTTAACTCCAGACTCAATTACCTTTCGTTTGATATCACACACGCCATATTTCCACTTAAACACTAATTTTTGAAATTTACCCCCACCCTTTTTTTTTAAATAAACTAAAATGTATTTTGCTTAACTCCACACTCAATTACCTTTCGTTTGATATCACACACGCTATATTTTTACATAAACTCTAATTTTTGAAATCTACCCCCACCCTTTTATTTGGCTTGTGTTCGGTGGATTTTGTTCATTTTTAAATGGGACCATCTCGACCCAAAACCCAGTCTGGGTACCAAATTTCATTAAAATCGGGCAAGCCGTTTTTGAGTTATGCGCGTTGGTCGTTAGAGACAGACATACAGACACACAGACAGACAGACATACAGACAGACAGACAGACAGACAGACAGACAGACAGACAGACAGACAGACAGACAGACAGACAGACAGACAGACAGACGGCGCAACAAAAAAGTTTCAAAATCATCTGAAACGCAAAGATATATAAAAAATTTTGAAATCGGAGAAACTTTTTTTTTCTCGTAAAAATTAGGATCACCATAGCTCACACTACTATAGTATAGTAGTAGTGTGAGCTAAAATAACCAAAAACACCTGTGTCAAAATTACTACTGTTACTTTCTGCACAAATATTGTTCCCCTTATAACCAACAGTGCTTTTTTGCTTTAAAGCACTTATTTAGATAAATCAATATATCTAATCTAATCAAAAAACAGTTTATCTTAATTTGGAAACATTTTATTCGGTTAAGTTACGAAACTTTTTGAAGTATTTATCATAACATTAACCTCACTTTGTAATATATCATTTAAAAATAAATTGTCTTAGCCTCAATAAGTAACAGTTTTTTCTGAAAATCTTAGTTAGAAAAGATATTTAAATATGCAAGAGAAACTGATTATTTCAGTTATTTTTGAAAATAAGTTTATATTTGTACGCCTCTGAAGTGTTAAATATGGCAACAACTCGACATTTTAATAAAGTTTTTAAAAGAAAATGTTATGTTCTACAATAAAGTATACTACATATTTTTTCCTAAAAAGGGTAGTTTTTGAGAAAATTTTGAAAAACCTATAATAAACCTGTTTTTTCTAAATAATCCCAATTTAAGTACGCCACTGAAGGGCTACTTGCTTTTCCTCACCTTATTGACCAATACATCGGTGGAAAGGGAATTTTATTCTCCACAAAAAACTGTTCTTTGCAATTTTTGATAAAAAGGTTAGTTCTCGAGAAAATTGCATAAAACTGAAAAAAACAGGTTTTTGGGGGTTTGGGGGGATTTTCTCCGTCCCTGTCGATTTTTTGAGTTGGCAACAGAGATATTCGGATTCAGCGGGGCAGATTAAGGGGAAATGGTCTGTTGCCAATAAGTAATATGATTTGCTTCTAGACCGAAAACGGAAAGCCTTTTAAAATAATATCACGGATCACTAGGTGATCCGTGAATCTGCTCTGACTAACAATGGAATTGCAATTTTTTTTTTATCTGTTAATCTATATATCTGGCAACACTGTGCTCAAACTTGCGCGAAAAATTCGTTTAGTCTTCGTTCAACTGTCAAAGCATTCCCTCCCAAATCCCAAAATAAATTTAGTTTTTCACCCAGAATACACCTTCTTTTCAGGCTCTAGGACAATTTGCCGCCACCGACTCGCTGTGGCCGGTTCGCCGCCAAGCCAACACGCAGCCAAACCGAGACGCCGCAAAGCTAAATCTCAGCCGATCCAATTAGCCGCCGAGCTAACTTGCCGCCTTAGTTTTTGCTTGACATTTGGGTTTTGTAACAGAACTATTACATTATCATGGCTTCACTTGAAGTGTGATAATAGACTAGCTAGGAATGTGTCAGATCCCTTATGGATCCATTAACTTTTTAATAAAATGCTTGATTATGTACATTTTTACCAGAAGATTGTTCGGTATTCGTGTTCTCTTTTATTTGATTTAGAGCGACTGCGACATGTTCTTCTGCTTTCTTTTGACTGCTTTAAAACATTTCAGAGTGGACAGATTTTAGTTCAATAATTTCAATACTTATTTCAAATTATATTTTTCAGTGGAAAGTTTTTGCCAAATGTCGAATTGAGAGAGTCCGTTTTTAAGATACCTTCATAACTGTGTGGTTTAAAGTTGAGGGTTAATTATCTTTTATAAAAGTTAGAGTTTGACACTTATCAGTGGAATAAACTTTGCCTAACATGTTGTTAAAGTTTCACGTTTTTGAGTTGTTTTGTCTTAAAGAAGTCGCTTTACATCGCGATATAGTTTAAACAATGAAAATTCAAGTTATAACGAAATGCCAGAAACGTTTGTGGCTTTATAATCTAACATAGCGCTTTTCCTATTGTCCTTTTAAATTTTAGATTTAAATGCGTTTGTCGGAAAAGCAGACTTTAGTCAAAGTTACCTTGGTTTATATTTGAAGCCTTTTTAAACGTTTGATTTTAGTATAATTAAAGAATAAAACTAAATTCCCAACGACAGAATTGTGATATCGAATGAAAGGTAATTGAGTCTGGAGTGAAACAAAATATATTTTACTAAAAAAAAAGGGTGGGGCTAGATTTAAAAAATTAGAGTTCAAGTTAAAACATGGTTTGTGTGGTATTAAACGAAAGCTAATTGAGTCTGGAGTTGAATAAAAAATATTTCAGTGTTTAGTTATATTAACTCACGCGTACACTATAACTATAGTCCCTAGTGTGAGCTAAGGTGCCCATATATTGACAGAGTATTTTTTAAATTACGTAGATTTTATGACAATATTGAAATACGTGACGCTGCAGAACTAAAAAAAATAAATAGATTCATGCCGAATCTGATATTTTTCTAGATCATTAGCTAATGTTAAGGGAACTTCACGCTATATCAGCTTAAAAAAACCTATTTTTGTAAATATCTTAGAAACGAAAGCTCCTACAAAGTTTATGGTTATAATAAAAATGATTGAGAAAAATGTATACTACTATATCCCTAAAAGAGTATAATGCTAGCTGGTCGGTTCAAAATTAAGCATTAAAAAAAAACTAACTGTTAAAAAACTGTAATTAGCATTAATTACTACTACTATGTAGGTTTAGAACGTTTTTCTACGTTGTCCGACGCCTATTCTCCACCTCCTTCGATCCTGATAATCATCCTCTGTCAGATTCTTTTGACTCATTGATCTTTGGATTGACTGTTGCCATTCTAGTTTAGGACGCCCTCTTTTTCTGCGCCCTATTGGTTGCCATTCTAGGACCTGCTTTGGTAATCTTTCGTCGTTCATCCGTTGTTCATGGCCGTACCATATCAGTTGCCTTTTAGTGATGTCATCCGTTATGCTTCCCTCGATTCCCATTCTTTTTTTTTATGATCTCATTTCTTATGTGATCCATTGTAGATATTCTCATTGATCTTCTTATTGCATCCATTTCGACACCATCTTTGTTTTGTATTTTTCTGTTACGCGACAAGTCTCTATTCCATACAACAGCGTGCTTTTGACCATTGTTTCATATATGTTAAATTTTACATTCTTTTTTATCTCTCTGCTCCATAAAATACTGTTAAGACATCCAATAACTTTTTTTGCTTTTACTATTCTTTTTTCCAATTCTTTACAGTCTGTTCCTGTCTTATCAAATGTGACACCCAAGTATACATACTCATTGCATAAAGATATTGTTTGTCCATTTTCTAGTACTAACTCACTAGATTCGTTTCCAATACATAAGTACTGTGTCTTGTCCACGTTCCCAACTAACATTTATAGTAGCGGCTACATGTTCTAAAGGCTTTGCTACTTTCTTATAGTAGAAATGTGGTGATCCCAACCAAAATTTGTTACTTTTTAGTTCTAACTACTATTTAGTATCAGGAAATAGTAGATGTTTCGTAAAAACGACCCTCTAAACTACTTCATAGGATTGTTTCTTGATAGTCGATTCTGATAGTCTTCTCTACCACAATAGGACGTTGCTAAAGTTTTACTTTCTTTTTAGTCGTTATTTCGTAGTCGCCCTGACTTTTATATCCTACTTAATTACCACTAGAAAGTTAAGCTTCATTGGAGTCCCAAACAAGTGTATCCGACAACTACATTATAACTTTAATTTTTACCACAAAAGTTTGTGTCATCATAGTAACATCTGATGTAACAATGTAGACAAAATAACTTTTTGGATCAACTTTAAAGCCGCAACTACTTTCAAGTAACCTTTTCGACTATCAGGGAATATAGTTTGGGACGCCATGTTTTTATGTAAGGAAGAAAATTTAATATTTTTGTTGTCGTTTTATGAGCTCATATTAAAGAGCCATACTATTTTATAAACAAATTAGTTGAAGCTTACCAAAAATGCTCTTCTTAAGCACCATTTGTTGGAGTTAACTGTCGATTATGAAAACATAACCTCCAAAATCACAACACAAAAATTCCATCAGCTACCAGAAAACGGCTCAATTTTACGGGCGCACCGGTTTTTTGCAATATATATAATGCATGTTATACAAAAAACTTTGCGTCGCACTCGAATTTTGATCCTCTGCTCGTAAATTCTCACACTTTTGGATAACATAGTTCATATTATAACCATAACCAAACAAAAAAACTAAGCGAGTCTGTTTACTGTTGTGTCCACCATATTGTGTAACAATTCTACCAAAAAGAAACGATTATATTATTTGCAACTACATCGCAACTTTTATGCCATTACGGAAAAAACAGCCTCTACGACGTAGTAGATACCTGGCTACGACGTAGTAGTGTAGTTGTTACTACAGTGACTTTAAACACTTGGCCAAGTAGTTATAACCAGAAACTGGTTCCCTACTTAGGGAATTATAATGTCGCTGTATGGTATACTGAGACGTAGCGGGAGTACGTTGCGGTTACTTTTAAGAAATTCTTTCTAGTTGGGGTTTCGTCGTTACAACTTTAATTGTTTGTTGGGTTCACTGTTAATCCCCACTTTTGGTATTCTTCTGTTAACTTTCTCATCATATACTCCATGTCTTCTTTATCATTAGCCACAATTACTTGGTCGTCAGCAAACTGTAGTGTGTATATGGTAAATCGGTCGTTAAGTTGTATTCACATGCCGTGCACTTTACGTTTCCAGTTTTTTAGAGCTACTGCGATATATATTTTAAAAAGAGTTGGAGAGATACAACATCCTTGTCTTAAGCCTTTTGTTACCAGGAATTCTTTTGAAAGTCGATTTCCAATTTTAATTTTAGATTTTGACTCTTCGTATAGTTCTTTTAACGCTTTTATGTATGTATGATTGATATTAGTTTGCTCTAAAACTGTCCATAATTTTTCTACTGGAACGGTATCATATGCTTTTTGTAGGTCCACAAAGGTAACATGAGTCTCTATATTTGTCGCGTGTCCTTTTCTCAATTACTTGTTTAAGACAAAAAACATTATCACTACAAGATCTGCCTGCGCGAAACCCACTTTGCTCTTCTTCTTCTTGTTCATGAAAATCATTCTCTATTAGATCTCTAAGAATCCTACCGTACAATCTACTTAGAGTACTGGTTACTGAAATTCCTCTGTAATTGTTGCATTCCAGCTTGTTTCCTTTTTTATGTATTGAGGATATGAATGCAATTTTTCAATCATTAGGTACTGGATGTCCGTTTATGCATTGATTAATAATATATGTGAGATTTTCGAGTAGTTTCTCTGATCCATATTTGAGAATTTCAACATATATTCCCCCAGGTCCGCTAGCTTTTCTGGATTTAAGTTTTTTAATATTATTCTTTATCATTTCTTTTTCGATGATTACTTCCTCTCCATGTACTTCTATGTCTCTTCTCGGAGAGGCTGCCAGATATTCGGGTCTCGTCTCCTGCAGCAGTCCCTTGTAGTGTTCTGTCCATTGTTCTGGTTTGATTATCTGGATGTTTACTTTTTCTTTTGTTGGGTTTTTTACTGTACAAATGAATTTCCATACTTCAGAACTCTGCCTACCTCCTACGAGTGTGTTTTTGGCGTGGCACTTGCGCTCAAACATTTCATTTTTTTCTGTGCGTATCAAATTTCTTAGCTGTCTTCTGGTTTCCCTGTAGATTTCTAGGTCTCTTTGCTCAATTTTAGCATTAATTAATTTTGACAAAATTTCTTTCAGCTCGTTATAGTGTCAAACACTATTTTTCATGAAAATTTTTTCTCCTCTGGTTCCCCCACTGGTTTAATGCATAGGCAAGCAGCTTTACTTTTGAACCAATGCCACTTGACTTGATTTTAAACATCTTGTTTCTATTTATTTACTAACTAAATTCGGTATTACTTGCGTTTTGCCAACCACTACACAAAATTGAATCATGTAAATTTAATACTTGAGGCGTATCTGTGTCTCAGGGTTTTCGTGACATTGTCTCGGACACCTTTATAAGTACTTTGTCCTCACAATTTCTTAGGAGTGAAAAAAAAACTTATTTTTACCTTCCTAACCCATTAGCCCAGAAGAGCCACCAACTGCTATTCTCGGTTATTAGTTTCGACGATTTTCTTTTTTTAAATTCCGCCGAAAATGTAATATTTGGGTGTATTTTGATTTATCCTAGCAGTATCGTTGTGATGTCTGTCTGTGTGTGTGTATGTATATCTGTCCGTAACACAATAGCTCCTAAACCGCTGTACTGATTTTCATGAAATTTTGAGGTAAAATAGTGTTCCACACTATAACGAGCTGATTAGATTTTGGTCAAAATTCATCAATGCTAATGACAGTTTTTTTGACAGTTAAAATTTTTTAAAAATGCTTACTTTTTAGCGGAGCGTCGCACACTGGTCTGTCCTGTGTAATCTGGGAGGACATGGGATAATTTTTCACAAGTATTAAAATATCAGGATACTACACACATTCTACAGATAACATATCTAGTCGTCCATGACCGTAAAAGTTAACTTGTCATTTTCACTGCGAGACTTGCTACAACCTGCCAAAGTCTATCCACTTTTGCAGTTTTATGTGTATTTTTTTTGTAGCGAAACATCTTTAGTTTAAATTCTTTTTGTATCTTTATTTTAAGTGACAAATTTTTGTGCTTACTATGGGTGGTAAGTATGAAGCTTACTCTTTATAAAGCAATATAGTTTTAAAAAAATTTAATTGGCTAATAACAGTACAGGGTGTCTGTAAATTAGAGAGAAAATCTACTTTGTTGAAAAAATGGCAAAGTTTGAAGAAGAATATAAAAATATATATCGATGTCGTGTCTCAATCTTCTTAGAGAAGATAGCTAAAACCTTTGTCTTTACAGAGCTTCTTTTGCCTTTTTGCGCTAGGTTGCGCTCGCTTGTCAAAACAGCTTTAAAACATGCATGTTAAATAAAAATCAGAAAGAGACTCTCAGACACTAAACTTCATGTAACGCCGACACCAACAGATTTCGCTTAAATTTTAATATGTTTAGGGCCATGTAAGATCATCATAAAAATCTCGCTTAGAATGCGGTGCCGTTTTCACAGAGAGGCGGATGAAAGAAACACAAAAATACATGTTAAATTAAATAGTTAGTCACAAGACGCCAAAAAAATATTTTTTAGATATACTCTATTTGCTTAAGCTAAAAGAATTTATAAATTCAGCTGTTTTGACATTTAAATGCAGTGGCGTGTCTTGTTTTTATACCATTTTTTTTAAATTTAAAATCTGCTTTTTATATTATAAATGGCACCTAAATCACTTCAGACATTCTTATATCGGGTTTTAACATATAGCTAATAAAATTCCCATTTCTTAAAATCCATTTTATACATGGACATACGTCAGTTTTTCCTTAGTTAAATAAAATAGCTGGAATGGATTCCTAGAATATACTAAAAAAACTCTTGTTAATTTATACTTCAGTATCAGCATGAAAATATTAGTAATAATAATAATAGAAAACCGTGGCGTAGTAAAAATAATATAAATAAATAAAAATAAATATAAACTTTGTTACTAAAGTACACGCATGCTACAAAAATCCCTTATTGCAGTTAACACCAGGTAAAAGAAAGCCACAAAGTGTAAAATACTAATCATTACAATCCTTTTAGAAAATCCCGCAATTATCCCTATCAACAAATGAAACACCCTATGTAATTTTTTTCTTTTGCATTCTTCATTAAAATTTAGACTAATTTTGTATGCTGCCTAGAGCCAGTAGTTTTCACAAAACACCCGGTATATATGTCTATGTTAAACAATAAGAATATACTTATAACCCAACAACTTTTGTTTAGACATTTTTCTAATATAACATACATCTTTTGAAATAAGGTACAGGTTCACTTTATTTCGGACATCCTGTGCATAATAATTATTATTTATTAGGATGTATTTAAATAATTTTCAAACTATTTGGTTAAATTTAAGGCAATCCATAAACTTATAAGCAAAAACAGGCGAGGCCTCCCAGATGTCGAATCCGTCCCAGTGAGCTTCGCATCAATATGCCGTTATCGGAATATAGTAGAGCATATTTTTCTCTAAAATTTCTGTTATAAACAAAAACTTCGTAGGAGCTTTTGTTTCTGAGATATTTACGAAAAAACTATTTTTAAGGTTGATATAGCATGAGTGTACAGGGTGTCCCAAATTGGGCAATTTTGGGGGGTTTAAGGTACTTTTAGGGAAGACAGAGAAAAACTGACCACGCTTTGCGAGGCTCAAATTTCAAGAGAAGACTTATAGTTAAAACCGCATTTTGAAATATCGTCTCGTCTTTGAGCTACGGGGGCTTTTTGAAAAGTCTGCATTTTGGAGGGGGGTCTATAACTTCGTTATTATTGGAAATATTGATTTAGAGTAAATTGCAATTTTATAGACTTTGTCACGGGGAATTCAACCTCTAAATTAAATTTTAACTGTCACTTTTAGTTTTTGAGATATGACATAAAGTTGCATTTTTTCTTATGGAATGGCCTATAATTTAATTAATTTTCGAATTTGTGATTGAATTCTTTTCAAAATGATGTATCATATATCATAGTTTGATTAAGCGGTTTCGGAGATAATTAAAGTTTTTTATTTTTGTCTAGTGTGCGTTGAATGACGTCATGCGCCATTGACGCGAAAGCCTTGCGGTCAAATCCTACTTCAATGCTCCTATACTTTTGTTGTCTTATACTATGCAAATCAAGTTGGCCTTGCGTCTTGGCGTTTTGTCATTGTTTTCAATTGTTTAAACAATTTGACATTACGCTTTGATATGAAATTATTTTGCACAAAAGCGTTTTAATTTTATTTTGAAATATGGATATTTTTTTTAAAACTTTTTATAACTAGGCTTTGAGTGCCGTCAGCTGAATTATAATTTTTCCATACCAGCCTTACTATATTTGTGACTGTGTAAAATAATAAAAATACTGGAGTGCCTTTACCTGCCTCAGCAGGAAATCATAGCGCACTAGAAATAAGTGAAAAAGCTGAATATCTCCTAAATCGCTCAATCAAACTATGACATATGATACATCATTTTGAAAAGAATTCAATGACGAATTCGAAAATTAATTAAAATATAGGCCATTCCATAAGAAAAAATGCAACTTTATGTCATATCTCAAAAACTAAAGGTGACAGTTAAAATATAATTTAGCGGGTGAATTCGTCGTGACAAAGTCTATAAAACTGCAATTTACTCTAAATCAAAATTTCCACTAATAACGAAGTTATAGACCCCCTTCAAAAAGGTAGACTTTTCAAAAAGCCCCCGTAGCTCAAAGACGAGACGATATTTCAAAATGCGGTTTTCACAATAAGTCTTCTCTTGAAATTTGAGCCTCGCAATGCGTGGTCAGTTTTTCTCTGTCTCCCCTAGAAGTACCTTAAACCCCCTAAAAGTGCCTAATTTGGGACACCCTGTACTTGGAGTGGGCTAATGGGCTAGGAAGGTATCAGATCCGTCCTGGATCCATTTATTTTTTGGTGTCATCTTTTGAATAAAATGTATTAAGAAAAACATATTGTTAAAATAGCTAAAAGTCGTGGGTTTTTAATGAAACTTTCTTTAAATAGACTAAAAGCTAGCTGTTAAATAGCAATTCATTAGTCATTAGGGACATTTTGGGTCAGATAAAATAACAGAAAATTTGACAGCTGTTACCGTTATTTTTCCTAAGATTAACGGTAATATTCAGGGCAAAAAAAAAGAGATTTTGGATCACATAAAAATAACATAACAGAAATCAGGTGTTCCTGTGTCAAGTTAGTAGTTTTACATAACCTCAACTAGTTTTTTTATGTTTTTTTAGGAATTTCCTAAATTTTTAATTTGGTGTTCTGTGATTTTCATTAAAAAATGGATGAAAACATTAGGGCAGTATTAAATAGAAATGAATCATGATTTAATAAGAATCAGACCAACCAGAGCTCAAAAAACGCGGACGCTGACAGTCAAACCATAGCAAAAAAAAATGGTTGGTTAGAAATATAGCAATAACGGCGCAATAACATTAAAGGTCGTCCACCGTAAGTACCGGGCACCGTTACCGTACATAACAAAAAAGGAGCGAGAAGATGCTAATGCGCAGACTCAGTAATAACAATAACGGTAACAAAGTGTAAAATACGCGACCCAAAATGTCCCTATTAATTTGTTACGGTAAGCTTAGTTGATTTCTACCGTAATCTGTAAGTGTGTAATAACATTAGTCTGTGGGGTAATTAGATAAAAAACTTTAATTTAATTGATCAAAAATCGCGCATTTAACCTATAGCATGTGCCGCAACTCGTAAGCGGTAATTATCGCTTCACGATTTTATATCTATACTTGATATTTTAATAAAGTGACACCGCGTCATCAAAACCTTGATGGGCGGGAAGGGAGTAGAGGGGTACATACAGTGGCACGCAGTTCCTTTAATTTTTTTATCGATATTGATTCCCAAAATGAGGCACTGCACTAATTAGTCATTAGCTTACTATTTTACTTGCTTTTTATTGATGTCCTTCTAAACGATTTCATTAGAAAGGAACATATATACTCTTATCTGGTTGTTACGAACATATTGATTTAGCCGAGCTTTGACGTTTTCTATTCGTTGTTGTTTTGACTGTGTATGTCAAACAAATTATGACGGAGCTTATTACAAAACAAATTACCGTTTTTGCAACTAAATCAATATTTCCGCACGTTTTAATTTAATTTTGGATCCACTTTTATGTTTCGGATCTTTATTTATTAGGTAAGTACCTATTTGATCTCTGCTTTAAAATGTCTTAGTGTTTTATCCTTCGAACATTAAACCCCGAGCGGCACACTGCTTGTACAAAGTGAAACAATAATTTTTTAAGGCTTCTTTACTTAGATTTTGCCGCAAAATTTGGTTTACCATGGGTATGACGCGGTGCCACTTTAATACAATATCAACTATAGTATAAATAGTACTTTTGCCATTTATAAGTTTTGAAATATTTTTAATTAAATATTCTTTTTGACATCAACAAGCATTAAGTACTTAACATAACATAACATAACATAATTTTATTTCCCAAAAATCCTTAAAAAATGTACATATCATTTAATTTCAATTTACATAGATGGAGAGAAATAAAAAATTCCCCACTGAAACCACTGTTGCAGCTTGTGCGTGGGGTCTTTAGTTTTTCCTTAATTACAAAAATTTTTAGTCTGTTTTTTAAGTTTATAAAATATCATTTTTAAGAAAAAATAAGAAAAGTGACTTGCAAGACTAGTTTAAGATTAAAACTTATGGCAACACCAGCGACTTGTTTTTTGGTATATTTTTAGGTGTGATGTATTTTAATAAAAGTTGTATTCGGCTAATATGTCCTTTGAGTCACGAACATCAAAATAATTCATATTTTGTAACTGGAAACAAATTTGCTAAACTATTTTTAATTTTAAAAACACACGGTATAATTTTAATTTCTAACGATAAGTTCACGCATCTTTGGATTGCGCTGGTATATTGTGTCTCTGTTTGGAACGTTTAAAGCTCAGAGTTCAGACCAATCAGCGGCAAGCTAAGAATGCCTAGCGAGCAGAGCGGCTTTGGCTGAAACAAGAAAATCGTTAGAGAAAAAATTCTTTAGTTGGTCTTGGTTTCTTTCACACCACTTCCTAAGGGAGGTTTTTTCAACTGGGGAAACTTGTCAATTATTTTAACTTTGAAAATCGTTAGAAATTAAAATTATATAGTGTGTTTTTAAAAATTGAAAATAGTTTAGAAAATTTGTTTCCAGTTAGAAAATATGAATTATTTTGATGTTAGTGGCTTAAAGGACATATTAGCCAAATATAACTTTTGTTAAAATACAGCGAACCTGAAAATATACCAAAAAACAAGTCGCTGGTGTTGCCATAAATTTTACTTATTCTTAAACTTGTCTTACAAGTAATTAATGCATTAAACAAGTGAAATTAAAGAAAGAAAAATATTATTTTTCTTTCTTTAATTTCACTTGTTTATAGTTTTAGGTCCTTGCATTATTTGCAATTTGGTATTTGATAATTAATGCTTGTTGATGTCAAAAACAATATTTAATTAAAAATATTCAAAAACTTATAAATGGCAAAAATACCATTTATATTCAAATCCCGTTTGGTTAAACTTATGGTGATCGTCTCAAAAATAAGAAAAAAAAGGTTACTCCGATTTCAAACATTTCTTTATGTCTTTGGGTTTCAGATGATTTTGCTACTTTTTTTGCTCCGTCTGTCTGTCTGCATCTTTGTCAGTGAAACCAACTATGTCTTAACTAGGGTGTAAATGTATTTTTCGCGATATTGCTCACCTAGAGAATTGTGGAACTTCTCCGGATTTCCCCATGGCTAAAGCGCTATACGTAAATTAGGTTCCTGCTGCAGGCCGAAGCTTAATCTGACGGGCGACTGACTTATTCATACTTTTAAAAATATTTAGTTATACTACGTTAAACAAGACAATAAAGCTGCAAAGAAGCTAACTAAGTCACCTGTACTAATAATGGACATATTGGAATAAAACCTGACTTTATTTTAGAGTTGATTTTATTCTGACAGTTTTACAAAGAAAACTGACAGCTGACCTCTCAAAATTCCGGTTATTAGAGTGTCCGGTTATAATAGGAGTGAATTTCACATGTAAAGAAATAGGCAAAGGCTTGGTTCCAACAAATTTGACCGCCTAAAGGAAGTGTCCGCTTAACAGAGGTGTCCGCAAGAAGGGGTTTCACTGTATCTACAAAAATAAAAAGTTTTCACCTTTACGACTAGTCTCTTAATAAACTAACAGGGTGTATACTTTGTATATATATATATATATATATATATATATATATATATATATATATATATATATATATATATATATATATATATATATTTATCTATTTCACAACGTTCTACGTCTTCCGATACCCAATCTCCACTCGTTTCTGTTTGCCCATAATTCATCATCTAGGCCTCTTATTCTTATTTCACTGTCTATTCCTTCTCTCTAGCTTCTCCTTGGCCGTCCTCGTTTTCTTCGGCCAGTTGGTTTCCATTGTAGTATTTGTTTAGGTAGTCTTTCATCATTCATTCTTTGTATGTCCGTACCACACCAGTTGTTTTGTTCTTATATCATCCACTAAAGTACGTTCACCCACTGTCATAATTTCTCTTATTCTTTGATTTGTAACTCCCTGCTACTCTTCTCCAATAGTCCATCTCCGTAGCGGAAAGCATTTTTTCTGTTTTATCCTTGATTGGCCATACCTCTGAGCCGTATGTAATAATACTTTTTACAATGGTGTTATATATAAGCTTTTTGTTATGTTTTGATATACTTTGGTCCCAAATTATTCCATTTAATAAAGTTATTGCTTTTCTTCCTTGTACGTTTCGATCTTTTATAGCTTTGTCTAGTGTTCCGTCAACTGTAATTTTTAGACCTAAGTATTTATACTCATCACTGGACTGAATTCGCTGCCCGGTATTTAAGATTAGATCCTGTTTCATTCCACCGATACACATATACTCTGTCTTATTGAGATTAACCTCTAGTCCCCACTTATTGTACTCTTCTATTAGTTTTCGTGTCATATATTCGAGGTCGTCATAATCCTGAGCCACGACTATCTGATCATTGGCGAAACATAAAGTATAAAAGGTCGTTCGTAAGACACATATACTCTATGTGTATTGGTGGAACGAAACAGGATCTAATCTTAAATACTGGGCAGCGAATTCAGTCCTGTGATGAGTATAAATACTTGGGTCTAAAAATTACAGCTGACGGAACACTAGACAAAGCTATAAAACATAGAAACGTACAAGGAAGAAAAGCAATAACTTTATTAAATGGAATAATTTGGGACCAGAGTATATCAAAACATAACAAAAAGCTTATATATAACACCATTGTTAAAAGTATTATTACATACGGCTCAGAAGTATGGCCACCCAACAAACAATTAAAGTTGTAACGACGAAACCCCAACTAGAAAGAATTTCTTAAAAGTAACCGCAACGTACTCCCGCTACGTCTCAGTATACCATACAGCGACGTTATAATTCCCTAAGTGGGGAACCAATTTCTGGTTATAACTACTTGGCCAAGTGTTTAAAGTCACTGTAGTAACAACTACACTACTACGTCGTAGCCAGGTATCTACTACGTCGTAGAGGCTGTTTTTTTTCCGTAATGGCATAAAAGTTGCGATGTAGTTGCAAATAATATAATCGTTTCTTTTTGGTAGAATTGTTACACAATATGGTGGACACAACAGTAAACAGACTCGCTTAGTTTTTTTGTTTGGTTATGGTTATAATATGAACTATGTTATCCAAAAGTGTGAGAATTTACGAGCAGAGGATCAAAATTCGAGTGCGACGCAAAGTTTTTTGTATAACATGCATTATATATATTGCAAAAAACCGGTGCGCCCGTAAAATTGAGCCGTTTTCTGGTAGCTGATGGAATTTTTGTGTTGTGATTTTGGAGGTTATGTTTTCGTAATCGACAGTTAACTCCAACAAATGGTGCTTAAGAAGAGCATTTTTGGTAAGCTTCAACTAATTTGTTTATAAAATAGTATGGCTCTTTAATATGAGCTCATAAAACGACAACAAAAATATTAAATTTTCTTTCTTACATAAAAACATGGCGTCCCAAACTATATTCCCTGATAGTCGAAAAGGTTACTTGAAAGTAGTTGCGGCTTTAAAGTTGATCCAAAAAGTTATTTTGTCTACATTGTTACATCAGATGTTACTATGATGACACAAACTTTTGTGGTAAAAATTAAAGTTATAATGTAGTTGTCGGATACACTTGTTTGGGACTCCAATGAAGCTTAACTTTCTAGTGGTAATTAAGTAGGATATAAAAGTCAGGGCGACTACGAAATAACGACTAAAAAGAAAGTAAAACTTTAGCAACGTCCTATTGTGGTAGAGAAGACTATCAGAATCGACTATCAAGAAACAATCCTATGAAGTAGTTTAGAGGGTCGTTTTTACGAAACATCTACTATTTCCTGATACTAAATAGTAATTAGAACTAAAAAGTAACAAATTTTGGTTGGGATCACCACATTTCTACTATAAGAAAGTAGCAAAGCCTTTAGAACATGTAGCCGCTACTATAAATGTTAGTTGGGCAATCAAAGATAGAACAGAAAAAATGCTTTCCGCTACGGAGATGGACTATTGGAGAAGAGCAGCAGGGAAATCAAAAAGAGAAAGAGTTACCAATCAAAGAATAAGAGAAATTATGACAGTGGGTGAACGTACTCTAGTGGATGATATAAGAACAAAACAACTGGTGTGGTACGGACATGTACAAAGAATGGATGATGGAAGACTACCTAAACAAATATTACAATGGAAACCAACTGGCCGAAGAAAACGAGGAAGGCCGAGGAGAAGCTGGAGAGGAGGGATAGATAGTGAAATAAGAATAAGAGGCCTAGATGGTGAATTATGGGCAAACAGAAACGAGTGGAGATTGGGTATCGGAAGACGTAGAACGTTGTGAAACCGATAAATATATATATATAAGTTTAAATCACGTTTAAATATAGGCGCAACATTCTGATTAAGTCTTAACGGGATCGTGCCTTTGACTCTTTTTACAAATTTCGACAGAAAATGTGTAATAAAAAGAACCAGTAAACTGTAAAACACTCAAGAGCAGCGACTGTAAAACTGACAACATTTTTACGGCGGGAACATCTCCATTCGCAAGATTGAAAATTCTTGCATTTTTCAGCAAAAGACTGCAAAATCTGGAATATCCAACGGAAAATAAATGCTTAAAAATAAAATGGTTATATCTGGGTAAAAGTGTAAATACTTTCTCGCACTGTAGTTTAACTAGTGGATTTAAAATGCGGAAGTTGATTCTAAGGGTCCATCTCACCGACTTTTTTTTCGTTACTTAGCCTAAAGCATTTCTTAATATAATCATAATATGACGTAATAAGGAACACTTAAGGCTATGGTCGGGCAGCAAAACGCTATTTTCGTCAATTTTTGAGGGATTTTGATAAACATTGGCACGTTTATACATCAACCCAAGAAAAGTAAAAAACCTAAAAATTTTTGAGTTTTTAAAATGTAATTTATAAATGTACCTATGATCAGATAGCACGTATTGTTTAACAAAAAGTTTGATATGATTTTTTTTAGCAAATGAAAAAAATTGTATATCTTTTGGATTTTTGGAGAAAACCTACTAGACCTATTTTGGGTACCAACTGATACATTTAGCATTTTGAGTCAGCGCATAAATATTGCAAGGTCAGCAGAGTGTCCATAAAGCAGCGTTTGTGTTTAAGGAAAGCAGTTAGGGAATTTTATTTACTTAGGTACCTACTAGTAAATTACTATCGATCGATGGTCGATATGAGCTAAGTTGAGACATATAAGCCCATTTTTCCACTGTAACTTATTGTTGGCTGTTAATTTTTGAGTGTTGTGTTATGGATTGTTCATACTCGTCTTTTGTCTAGTCTTTTGTCTTGGTTTAGTCATATGTTTTGTCATAAGAAAGTTAAAACCACTGTTTCTTATGGGGGTGTTCATACAATGCTTTTGCTTTTGTTTTTGATTAGTCTTTGTCTTAAGAGTTGCCAACTTTCAATCCTTAGGACAACGACTAAGGTCAGTCCGAAGAGCGCAAACGCGCGGTCGAAATTTTGAATTTACCGCCATTAATCATGTTTTTAACAGAAAATCTCAACATAACCTCAAAATTTTATTTGCTTTTTTTTCTTTTTGGCCTTTGTTCTTTCGTGTCTGTGTTTCGTGCACAGATTAGGTTAAATAAGATTGTTTTGTGTAGAAAATAACTTTTGAAGAGGGCCTTTTTATTGAAATTGAATTTTTTTTTCAATGAGTTATGACTAAGACTAATCAAAAACAAAAGACGAGTATGAACAGCCGATTTTGTTTAAGACAGCTAAGACTAATCAAAGGACAAAGACTAATCAAAAACAAAAGACTAAGACGAGTATGAACAATACTTTAGACAGCTAAGACTAATCAAAGGACAAAGACTAATCAAAAACAAAAGACTAAGACGAGTATGAACAATACTTTAGCCAAGATTTTTGAAAAAAACTTCGTCATAAAATGTATTAAATTAAAAAACAAATCATGAGGTTTTGCGCTATTTTTCACACTGTTGGACCTTTTTCCACGTGTAATGTTTTTTATTATTTTAACTTTAAACTGTGATTTCTTCCTAATTTTTACTTTTACCCTGATCCGTTACTTTTCAGCCAGGGGATAAAAGTGATCTTTATTCCTACTATGAGAGAGAAAAACTAAACTTTTTACTCTTAAGGTGTTAAATACAGTGGCGGCTCGTAGAATAAAAATTTGGAGGTTGCAAAGGAGAATCGTAATTTTTAACACACAAATATACGGATCAAGCTTTAATAATAAAGGAATAAATTACAAAATTAACATTCAATACACAACTATCGGGATTTACTTAAACGGACTACACGACAAATTAAAATAAGAAAATAGCATGCAAGATAAACAATCGGTTTGCAGTAGACCTGCAACCCCACTGAGCTTTACGGGACGACTTTGAAACCCACGCATAGAAACAAAATCTCGCGCGCTTTGCATAGACGAATTTGGTTGCATTCGAGCTGCAATCCGCGAGATAAAGCCGTCGCTGTGGGCGACCGGCGCGCATATTTGTATACAACAACCAGGATCGCCAGTCGGCTTTCGCCCGAACATCTCTGGTAAAGAGCAGACGATATGGTAAATCGCTTGGGTAACTAACACCCGTGATCGCAAAAAAGTGAGTTAAAAATCAGCCTGGATTTCAGAACCACAATCTTTCTTAAGAAAGAATTCGTAAATTTCTAACACACATATATTTTTTTAAAACATACTCTTCTGACCTCTTTCCCGGGATCCTAGAGAATGTGAAACCTAACCGTTGTCAATCGATCGCCAACGTAACCGAACCGTGTCAATGTAGAATAGGGCTTCATTGACACGGTTACGGCAGCGTTCGGGCTACAACCGAATCGCAATCATGGACGTCGTTTACAAATATGCGACCGGCGCGCGCGAGAGGTTTAATCAATTTTCACAGGTGTAAGTTACAACGTCTAGCGGCTATTCTGGTCTCACTAATCTCAGGCTACACCAATCTGTCAAATAATGTATGTCGTTGGGCGGTCAGATATTGCACACAATGACACGGTTGTGGAAATCTCAGTGGATTTCCCTTAGGATTATTAAAGTTGTAAATCGAGAATGGACTGTACTGATGTTAAAAGGAAGAATATCTTAGAATATCTAGGGTTCCTCCATTGGAAATAGCCAAATGACAACTACCCAGTGACGGATCCAGGGGGGGCAGAGGGGCCCGGCCCCCCCTCCTAGACATATAACTTATTTTTTAATTTAGCAGCATCACTTATTTAAAATTTCTCCCAAATTCTATTTAATGTGGCGCCATAAATCTCCCTTGGAAACTAAATTTCACACCTCAGGTCTATTAAACCCCCCCCCCCCCCCCCGGAAATCCTGGATCCGCCACTGCAACTGCCATAAAAGTGGCACGCGCTACCAGTGACGTATATAGAAAAACTTTTCGGGGGGGGCCGAGACCCCATGAGCCCGTATTTTATTTTATTTTATGTTTGTATTCATGAAATGTGTAGAAATATCTAAAAAATCTTAGTTTGGGGGGGGCCCGGCCCCCCCAGGCCCCCCATATATACGCCACTGCGCGCTACTGTTATCATAATTACCAATTTTTACCTTCCTAGCCCGCGTAGCAATGGCTAGAGAAGGTATTATTTTCGACGAAAAAATGTTTTTTGAGATAACGCCGAAAATGTGTTATTTTGACCTATCTTAGCAATATTGTCGTGATGTCTGTCTGTGAGTGTGTGTATGTGCATTGGCGTAGCTAGGGGGGGGGGCCAGGGGGGCCTGGCCCACCCTGAAGTCCCTCAGGCCCCCCCTAAGATATTTTAGGCCTCCCCTACCGACTACTAGTAAAAGAACATGACGCTGAAGATACATACTTTTCTATTATTATTCGGGAAATATTCAAATAAAATAGGTGCATTAAAATTTAAAATCATTCAGATAATGTTTACATTTCAGGAAAAAGCCCTTGTCTTGCGGAATTAGGCCTTTTCTCTTTAAATTATCGGTAACTTTTCTGCACTTATGCAATTTCCCGAAATTTTTTTTTAAATTTAAACATAATTATGCATATTGAATATTTCATACATATTGGCGACATCTTGTAAAATAAGTGTAAGTTAAATTTCGCATTTAATAAAGACAGCGACCTTTGCCCCTCTGTTTCCGAAATCGGGTTGTAGATGTCGTAAGGTTATAAAAGACCTTTTTAAACTGTTTTTCTAAAATAAATATAATAATCTTTTTAGTTTTTTTGAGGTTAGCGTTTAGTGTCTTATGAAAATTTTCCGATTTTGGTGACAATTTCATAACCATTTTCATATTAAGTTTTCCCACGTCGTTAAATGGAATAAATTCGTCGAGCAATACCGGGAAATTTTTAATATTAATATCTACTCTAAGAGCAGAAATGACCGTTTTAAATAATTGTATTTTTCGGTTAAATCAAACTGTTGGTCATGATTCTATCAAACAACATATAGCAGAAAACACCTATCCAAACTTCTACCAACTTTTTAAACTTGCGAGTATTATTCCAATTTCAAGTGCAACTTGCGAGAGGTCTTTCTCTGCCATGAGGAGAGTTTTTAATTGGCTTAGAACAACTATGACTCAAGAGAGACACTCAGGTTTGTCATTGTTATTCATAGAAAAAGCAGCGGCGTAGCGTGGGGGGGGGCGCGGGGGGTTCGTCGCCCCCCCCCCCCCGCCCCGAGGGTAGTGGCGCCCCATAGGTGGGAGAGGCGCCCTTGTGTCGTATCGGCCGCCCCCTCATACATGATGACCGTTTTGTTTGTTTTTGAGTTGGCAAGATTTCGTCAGAGGCGCCCTTGTGACTGATCGACCGCCGCCTGAGATATGATGACCTTTTGTTTTTTTTTTTTTTTTTTTTGGAGACGGCGCGGTTCAAATTTCTTTTTTTGGGCGCAAGATTTGTGAGAGGCGCCTTTTTTTTGCCGTAAGATTTTTCATCAGTTTTCAGAGGCGCCCTTTTTAGCTGTCGCCCCCCCCGCCCTTTCGGGCACGCTACACCGCTGAGAAAAAGATGTTGAGGTCGACTTAGACAGTGTGGTAGACGCTTTCAGTCAGCGACGTAGAAAACTTTCTTTGTAGAATTGCTGAATTATATAAATAAGTTGGTAAATGTATTATTAAATTTGTTATATTAAAATATTAGAACTTCTAATGCGCGTATTTTTTTTTATTCATTGCACACTTTGCACGACTCTTTAAAACCTATGTTTGCTTTTTGTTCAAGAAAGACCGGGGCCACGGCCCCCCCTGAAAAGCAAGGCTAGCTACGCCAATGCAAGTACTATGTACGTCCCAGGATGTACCGACGTAAACTGGACGTAAAATTTAAGTCCCTGAGACTAAATGTGCTGTATGGCTACGTACCTAACACATATTATGTTTTTGGCCATCCGCGAGATGAATCTAGTATTAACTCCTGACCGGTACGTAAATTATTGAACATCTCTGGGACGTCTTTGGTACGTACCATCCCCTATACAGGGTGTCACATAACTTAGGGGCCATAGTGCAGCAGGTAATAGAGGAGGTTATTTCCGAGAAATAAGTTTATATAACATGGGGGTCATCACACATCTGTTTTTAAGATATAGGATATTTAAAGTTAGAGGAATGGGGGGAAAGAGGGTTTTACAAAAAAAAGAAAATCTGGCACAGCGAGCTGAATACTCAGCTAATTGTGATTTAAAAATGTGGTATTCCTTTTTTTGGTAAAATTACAAGTTGAGGAGATACAGGCTGTCAAAATAACCTCAAAAAATGTATAAAAAATAATAATTTTTTTTAAATGATAATTTTTGCTTGTTTATTCTTTTAAAAAATATCAATAATGTTTTATTATTATGTCGCACTAGAGACTTGTTTTTATTAACGAAAAATATAAAAAAAAATTGCGTTTAATATGACATTTATAAAAGTTTAAGAAAAAAAAATATTTTTTTCTAAAAAAAATTGACCTACTCATTTTTTTCAAAATAATTTTTATTTCAGTTTATTGCTCTTGTTCTAGTACACGACTTTACCCAATTTCATATTTTTACTACGTTTTTTTAAAAAGTTATTATCAAAAAAGTTGCCAAATTTGATGCTCTGTATTTTGACAAAGAAAAGTTTTGATCCATGCATTATAGAAACTTTTTTATCAGACATGACCTCCTCTATCACGTGTTGGCCTATGGTCCTTAAGTTATGGGACACCCTGTATATATTTAGTAGCAATTAAAAGGCGTAAAAAGTACGTCTTAATGTGTACCTACTTCGTACATATCGTCGTTGATCTTACAAACTGACGTAACTCATTTATTGTAATTTTACAAGAGAGCAATTTCAAGTTTTAAGAAAAGTTTATATTGGATTTATATCACTAAAAATGTTCTTGGATCTAATGATTTTTGTGCGATTTAAAGGATTTTTATGAGTACGACACTCTGAGAGATGAAAGAACGACACAAATAAGGTAGTATTAAAGAAAATAACAAAACTGCATTTTGTTGAGATACGTCAGTTTGTAAGATCAACGACGATATATCCTAGCAAATTCCTAAAACTTACTGTAAATCCTGTTTTATGTTTTGTAGTGGAGCAATGTGCTTCTGTACGCTATGGCTTTGGGCAATTAAAACACGGGCTGTCTCGTGATTTGATAAGAAGTTTTTCACTAAGTAGACACTTTAATGTTATTCTCTAGCCTAGTCGATCACCATTATCACCCCACAAAAAGCTTTAAACTGAACAACCTAATAGTAGTGCTTGATTATTGTACTCTCTATAAATCCAGCTTTAGATTGTTTGGGCAAAGAAAACATGGAATTTGTGTTGTAGCTCCCTTTACACTTTCTCACTAAACACTAAACGGCATTCTTCTCAAGCGTGATAGGGATCTCCTTGTAAGTGCGATGGTGCAATAATAGCTTTTTATCAGGGCATCAAGGTCTACAACATACTGTAATTTAAAAGAAATCCAACCGAAAGCCACCGCCCATAAGCTCCGGCCGGGATCCTTTGTTTGATCTATTACCAATCGATCGAAGGTAGTTTGAAACAATCTTCCATAAGTATAAAATAGTAATAATATTTTTAATATCATTTCGTATAATTAGATTAGCAGCAGGAAACTCCCTACTCGCAATCATTCATACTTTTTTTAACTCAAGTACAAAAAGAGAGATTTTTTCGTACTCGGCTTTCGTTAGGTTGTCAGCAACTTTTGCAATATGGTGTGTGCCGGATTTTGACTCTAAACTTTTACGATTAGTTTTCACAAAGGGTTTTACGTTACATATCTCTCGGTCTGCACACACAACTTTTCGGTGGTAAAGTAAAAGTTGACAACTAATTATTATTTCATTTATGTTAGGTACCTATGTATGGCCGCAATATGACAAATTGTTTTTAATGGAATACATATCATTTTTCTTTTTTTATACATACAGTACGTAAAAAAGGCGTGAGAAAAAAAGCGTTGATTTTAAAAGCTGCCGGAAAAAAACGTTTATTTCATATATGAAAACAAGCTTCATAGGTCATTCATTAACGTTATAAAACATAACTTTGCTAAAAACTGCGTTGTAATAACACCATTATCAAATTAAAACAGCACTGTTTTTACGTTAGTTTCAAGTGATTTTTATCAACGTTAAAATCACATTAGATTCACGCCTTTTCTACACGAATTTTAAAACGCGACTTGCATGGCTTTTCTACCAAATAATTTTGAGATTTTACTGGCAGCAGCGCCACCTATTGTCGGCATTTTTCACTTTGACGAGATCTATCAGGCAGTGCTTTGGCCTCTAAACTCCAAAAACCTGTTACGAAACTGATCCCTGATCCTTTACGATCACGACGCATCAGTCATTTAACCTGATAAAGACAAATTAATACTCTGTGAAAGTGTTATATACTATTAAAAAAAATGTTTAGCTTTAAAAAAAACATAATGTATATATATAGATATATAGATATTTTGTCTTGCCTTGAGCGCCATCTTTAAAATTGTCTTGAAATGTTGTAGTCTTAAACTAGTGAACTTTTATAACTTCATTTCGCGTCTCTTTTAAGTTAAAAAAATGTTATTAAAGAAACTTGACCAAAAAAAGACGCACGCACGCAAAGTTAGTAGGTTTTAGAAGTCTTAATCTAGTGGCGTTTTAGAATATGTGGAGGACTTTTCAAGTGTGAATTTGGTACATGAAAATAACGACGGTAAAAAACACGTTATATACACAGCACCAGAAACTTCAGCAAAAAGTGGATTTTTATAGCTTGATTTCTCCGTGTTTTTAAGTTATCTTTAAGCATGTAGATTTAACAAAATAAATATTTCATGGTATGAGGTTGTTTTTAAGTAAAAAAAACTTTGTTATTTGTGTTCACGTTAATTTAATGTTGATGTGATTTCTGTGCTATGTGTGTGTGTCCCCGAATGAAGTTGACAAGAGGAAAAAATCCTTTATTTTTGATTTTACGAAAAAAACTCCATCTTTATAATAAATTCTGCTTGTTGAAAAATTAAGATTACCATAATAAAATCTTTGATTAATTGTACAGGGTGGTAGCAAATTAAGAAACATATAATTAATAAAAGGAGAAATATCTTTATTTTTAATTTCACGAAAAACATCACTCTTTATAAAAAAATTCTGCTTGTCAAAAGACTGAGATAACGATGTTAATATATTTGATTAGAAGTACAGGGTGTTATCGAATTAAGAAACATTAAATAATCCAAAAGGAATAGGACAGTATTTATTCAGTAAAGCAGAATGTTATGTAAACAAAATAAAATGGAAGTACGAGATCTAGGAAAATACTCTGCCAATATATGGGTCCCTAAGCTCACACTAGATACTATAGTTATAGTGTACGTGTGAGCTAATATAACTAAAAACTGAAATATATTTTATTCAACTCCAGACTAAGTTACCTTTTGTTTGATACCACACAAGCCATATTTTCACTTAAACTCTAATTTTTGAAATATACCCCCACTCTTTTTTTAAATTAAATTAAAATGTATTTTGTTTAACTCCAGACTCAATTACTTTTCGTTTGATATCATACAGGCCATATTTTCACATAGACTCTAATTTTTTAAATCTACCCCCACCCTTTTATTTGGCTTGTGTTCGGTGGATTTTGTTCGTTTTTGAATGAAACCATCTCAACCCAAGACCCAGGCTAGGTACCAAATTTCATTAAAATCGGCCAAGCGGTTTTTGAGTTATGCGCGCTGGTCGTTACAGACAGACATACAGACAGACAGACAGACAGACAGACAGACAGACAGACAGACAGACAGACAGACAGACAGACAGACAGACAGACAGACAGACAGACAGACAGACAGACAGACAGACAGACAGACAGACAGACAGACAGACAGACAGACAGACAGACAGACAGACAGACAGACAGACAGACAGACAGACAGACAGACAGACAGACAGACAGACAGACAGACAGACAGACAGACAGACAGACAGACAGACAGACAGACAGACAGACAGACAGACAGACAGACAGACAGACAGACAGACAGACAGACAGACAGACAGACAGACAGACAGACAGACAGACAGACAGACAGACAGACAGACAGACAGACAGACAGACAGACAGACAGACAGACAGACAGACAGACAGACAGACAGACAGACAGACAGACAGACAGACAGACAGACAGACAGACAGACAGACAGACAGACAGACAGACAGACAGACAGACAGACAGACAGACAGACAGACAGACAGACAGACAGACAGACAGACAGACAGACAGACAGACAGACAGACAGACAGACAGACAGACAGACAGACAGACAGACAGACAGACAGACAGACAGACAGACAGACAGACAGACAGACAGACAGACAGACAGACAGACAGACAGACAGACAGACAGACAGACAGACAGACAGACAGACAGACAGACAGACAGACAGACAGACAGACAGACAGACAGACAGACAGACAGACAGACAGACAGACAGACAGACAGACAGACAGACAGACAGACAGACAGACAGACAGACAGACAGACAGACAGACAGACAGACAGACAGACAGACAGACAGACAGACAGACAGACAGACAGACAGACAGACAGACAGACAGACAGACAGACAGACAGACAGACAGACAGACAGACAGACAGACAGACAGACAGACAGACAGACAGACAGACAGACAGACAGACAGACAGACAGACAGACAGACAGACAGACAGACGGCGCAACAAAAAAGTTTCAAAATCATCTGAAACGCAAAGATATATAAAAATTTTTAAAATCGGAGCAACTTTTTTTTTCTTGAAAAAATTAGGATCACCATAGCTCACACTACTATAGTATAGTATATGTGTGAGCTAAAAAAATCTATCTAGGTTTTAATTTTTAAACATTTGATGAAAAAACAAGATAACATAATATGGGGAACAAAATGTAAAACCTAATATTTGAAAAATCAATATGACAGTCAACAAAATAAATCGATCAATGTCACATTATAAAGAGTGATGTTTTTCGTGAAATTAAAAATAAAGATTTTTCTCTGCTTATTAATTACATGTTTCTTAATTTGATAAGACCCTGTACATCTAATCAAAGATTTTATTATGAATAAAGGATTTTTTCCTCTTGTCAACTCCATCCGGGGACACACTGTCTACAGAAAATCTTACGAATGCCAGCAGACGAATTCGTTTGAATAATGTGTAAGTAAAGTATTTTTCATACTCGTCTTAGTCTTTTGTTTTTGATTAGTCTTTGTCCTTTGATTAGTCTTAGCTGTGTTAAACAAAATCGGCTGTTCATACTCGTCTTTTGTTTTTGATTAGTCTTAGTCATAACCCACTGAAAAAAAATTCAATTTCAATAAAAAGGCCCCTTTTCAAAAGTCATTTTCTACACAAAAGAATCTTATTTAACCTAATTTGTGCAAGAAACACAGACACGAAAGAACAACAGCGAAAAAGAAAATAAAAACAAATAAAATTTTGAGGTTATGTTGAGATTTTCTGTTAAAAACATGATTAATGGCGGTAAATTCAAAATTTCGGCCGCGCGCTTGCGCTCCTCGGACGCCCTGTAAAAAAAACAACAAATATCAGCTGATGTCTGTCACTCGTCTTAGTCATTGTCCTAAGGATTGAAAGTTGGCAACTCTTAAGACAAAGACTAATCAAAAACAAAAGCAAAAGCATTGTATAAACACTCCCATAAGAAACAGTGGTTTTAACTTTCCTATGACAAGACATATGACTAAACCAAGACAAAAGACTAGACAAAAGACGAGTATGAACGATCCATAAAGACCATACCATTTGCTTACGTTTTTACCACAAAGATCTACATCAAACTACATTCGGAAAAAAAATCAGTCAGCGTCTGTTATTTTTTCAGCGTAAAGTAATCTAATTTTGTTTACCGATTGCATCGTTTTTTTGACTTATGACATATCGCACATCCCCTTTGACCATTTTAGGCCAAAATGTTATAATTTAACAGAAGAAGCAAAACAAAATTTTGGCATCCGTAGTTCTTTATGCAAAATACCTTATCAGTTAGTCAAAATATATTTTTTACCTTCCTAGCCCGCGTTGCAATGGCTAAAGAAGGTATTGGTTTCGACGGAAAGAAAAAATTGATATAACGCCGAAAATGTGTTATTTGGGTGTATTTTGACCTTAGCGATATCGTTGAGACATCAAAACAACGTTAAAAACATACACTTTTTTAAGTTTAATAGGTCGTTATTTAACGTTATTTTTAAAACCTTCAGTGTGATTTTAATGTGGTTTTAAAACGACCTATTAAACTTAAAAAAGTGTGTGCTTTTAACTTTGTTATAAGTTGTGCTATGTGGGGAGTGTAGCGCAAGGCCAAAACCCCCCCTTGAGCATTACGTAATTTAAGGCCCTTATAAGCATTAAATTTACTATAGAAGAATTTTTATTTCCGATACTATTGAAGATTTTGAGGAAGTAGACTGGCAAGACGATGTTATTGAGTGTGATGTTGATGACAGCGATGAAGATATGCCTCTTGCTCGACTATATAGTGAATAGAGTAGTGTGTCAAGAATGAGATTTCTGTTCAAATTTGACCTTATTTCTGTATATTTGTTTGAAGAATAACACCTGATTTGTGTTCATGTATAAGCCTTTTGCGTTTTTCAGTGTTTTGTTATGATTTTGTTATAAATAAATATTTCCTTTTTTCTTATTGTTTTAATATTTCATATATTTCCAATGTTTCAGGAAATATTTCCGGAAATATTTCCGAAAATATTTTTCTGGAAATTTTACAATTTACTAGGTAGGGGGCACCCTATAATCTTTTTCTTCTTTTCCAATAGCATGCTGCTACTAATTTTTTCCCTGTCTTGCCTTCTTAAAAGGTCTAATATTAAAAAGAGCTAGATATACTTAGCTGTGCATATTTTGTTTGTGTTTACGTTGCATCAGTTTTGCCGTATTTCTCCTCGATTTTGCGTAAACATAATTTTATCTAGACAAACATCATTTTTCAAGTGACGCTCTTTCAAAAAAGACGGATTCTTTATGGAAAAGTTTACAATATTATTTTAGTTTGTGTGTTTTATAATACATAATATACTTATAATTTTTAGGAATTTCCACTTTGTACTTTAAAGAAAATATATACCCACTAACCAACGCGACGGGGGGTGGTTTTAAGGGGGTAATTACCCCCTTCCCTCTCGCCACATCCAAATCAACCACCCAGAGGCCGGAAAAGTATCTAAGGTATTAAGGCTGGTTGCTACTACAAGAATATTTTTCTTGACTTGCTTTACAAAATCGCGATAACTTAAGCGTACAAAGCGCACAAAGAGAAAATTCCGCGCGGAAAAAAAGTGTACACGGAAAGAAGCGTACACGGATAAAAGTACACAATACAATACAGTCGAACCTCTATAACTCGAACCTGAAGGGACATCCAAAACAGTTCGAGTTATGGAGAGTTCGAGTTATAGAAACTCGAGTTACATAGGTTAAAATACATGTAAAAAGTGCAGGGACCACTTAAAAGGTTCGAGTTATAGAGAGGTTCGAGTTATAGAGGTTCGAGTTAGAGAGGTTCGACTGTACTTACTAAAATGCTGGCACACCAAATAAAACATAGTGAACGAATTAGTAACTGGTTCTGCTGATTCAGTATGTAGCTTAAAAATTCAACATGTAGACTTATATATAGGTTTTTGATGTGATTTTTTTCTTTAGGATGGAAAGTTTTTTGTTTTATATAAAAATAAAAAAAAATAGATACGTCAGGAATGAGCCCTTTGTACGTCATCGTCTACTACCGGTAATTACCACACTTTTCAGGAAGGTTATTGATTATTATAACCTCACAATCATTTGTTTTGTCTCTTTTTCGGAAAAATTTTGCGTAAATTTTTGTCTTAATTATAAGTTTTATAATGTTTCATTAACAGTAAATTAAGAACAGCATCAGAATTAGATGGATGCTGGGACGGACACGAAAAGACCTCGGACTGCTGATAGGTACTCTAACCGGACATAACCGGTTGAGGAGGCACATGACACATAGGAGTCGAGAATGACCCTACCTGCCCAGCCTGTGGACAGGAAGAAGAGACATCAAGACACCTCGTGGCGAATGCGAGGCCTACGCAAGGATGAGACAACAGGCACTCGGATCGAGCGAGGAAGAACTGCACATGCTCAAATGGGCAGACTTACTGGACTTTGTAAAGAGAACAGGAAGGCCCAATGAGTTACCCGATCATCAAAGGGAAGTGCAGAGAGTGGGTTAAGGGACAGACTTGGGGCATGGCAAAAAGGGCCTACTCTGGCCTACTTGTCAGACTTGCGGGGCAACCCCCCACTACTACTACTAAGAACAGCATTCTGTTGACTATATTGTGGACAGTTCCAGTGGAAACTTTAAATCGTTTTCCGATTACAAATAATGTTTCTTGTGTAGCCATGTAAAATACAAAAATTATAATTTGTAGTTTCGATTGTACAAAGTGACTACTCTATATTGTCGTGCCAAAATTTTGGTTTCATCAACCCTTCCAATGGCTTCCTCTAATTTTTCCAATGTAGACTTTGATACACGAAATAGCATAAAAAACAGTATCATTGTACTCCTCTAACCACTGTTCTGCAGTGTGGAAAAGAGAAATGATTGAATGATGCTTAGATTTTAAGTTTATACTTAAGTTTTTTTTTCCAAATTATGCCCATTTCGAATCACATACGTCAGTATTTCAGAGTCGGTCGAGCAGAACTCAAATTCAATAATGGCAAGAAGATTGTTATTCATCTTTCAAAAAGCGCACTAAAACCAACTAAACTTTTTCAAAAAATCGCAAAATGCAACAGCAAACAATAACCGGTTAAAAAAATGCTATTTAGGCGGTGTGTCTGTGGTACTATACTCTTTGCAATAAGGCTAGTCCTTTTGTTTAATCACCCTGTAATTCTGGTAACAGAACGCACGTGTATTCTTAAATCAGTTTTAAACCATAGGTTCCTAAGGTAACTGATAATGGACGCTGCAAAACTAATTATCAGTTACCTTAAGGTTAATATAATCGGTCACCACCCTTTATAATAATAAACTGTCAATTGTTTTGAAATTTCTGGCCTTTGAAACATTATCGCTTATTTTATATTTAAATTCTGATTCTGATTTGGCATAGTTTTTTGAGAAAAGTTTCTGTCCTAAAATGATTTTATGTAGTGAAAAATTTATGAACAATTGGGGTGCCCTGCCGCCAAAGTTTCTACATTGGAAGATTTTCAGTGCGACTGACCATAGAACTACAAACCATGAACAAACGATAAATTAGTCATTATTTAATTTTTTCAAAAATGTTGTTTTCTACAATGTATTTTGAGTTGGATTTGAGCTAAGCTTTGCAATTTGTTTTGGTAAAAATTATTATTTAAAAATAGGATTAGGCCCTGTTTATATTATATTTTTTGTAAATTGAAGTTTTTAAATTACCTAAGCAACATGACTTAATAAAAGTTAAATTAATATTATTTGTAGTTTCCACAAATGAACTTTAGCTCGACTCATATTAATGTAGTACATACTCATTTCTTTGTTACAATAAGTATATAAGCATTAATATTTTTTGAAATTAAAACAGTATTATATTATACTTTTTAATAAAAAAGTTGTTCATATGAAAATCTCACATTTTTTATGGTGGACACATAGATCTTTTAAAAAATATAAAGTTCCTAACTGATTTAACCGCAGAGGCTTTGGGAATTTCAACAAAAACAGTATTGAGACAGACTCTTTGTGAGTGAATTAAAAAATATATTTTAGACACAATATTTAAACTAGAAATAGCTATATTGAGGGTATTACTAATTACTAAGTTTAAAATGTTGCAGTAGAATGCTCATAGGATTAAGTTCAAATCAAAAGATGAAAATTATTATACTAAGCTTTATTTGTATGGTTTTGTAAACTTATTTTCTTAAAATAAAATAAAACCAATCGAAAAACTAAAAATCTAACTAAAACACTAACTAGGCAAAAATAATTTATTCTTATCGCCCAAAAAACTCCATCTCGTGAACTGCCATCTTCAGTTATGACGAGAGGAACGACACCAATTTAGCTCATTTTCTCAGTCTTCTTGTTTTAGAAATCTTTTTTAACAGTAGCTTTACAAACTTTTTGAATTAGTTTTTTAAAGGCGTTGTTTTGAAGGGCATCAAAGAGTCTTCATACTTTTTGTCATTACTGTGTTTCTTGAAATTCTGCTCTATAGTTATCACGTATGGGACTGAAGATCGAAAAAAGCGTGGAATTGTCGAATGAACAGTTTATCTTTGTCGCCAATTTTCTTGCCTATTTTTCTGAGAATATGTGAATACATCTAAATATCTACTTTACAAAATATTTTGACTACTTGACAAAAATTTTTTGATTTGAAAGTTTACTTTCATTGTCTATTTAAGCTTTGATAGACAGACAGGCTTGCAACTGCCAACTGCAATCTGGGGCCAACAATGATTTTCGAAGCTATTTTCTGTCTTCTTTATAGCAGAAAAATAAAAAAGGATAGCAAAGGGACTTGGGGTATTGCAAGGACTATAGGCTAAATGCCTAAACAGCTGATTTTAAATGTCGACCAAGGGATAACCAGAGGTAATTACTAGTTATTCACACGAAAACGCCTTTCGGTTCAAATCAGTGACGTTTTTCGACGTCATAGATGACATAATATATGTAGTTGAACCAAAGATAACCATAACAATAATTACCAATTGACCAAATTTGTTTGAGGTTTTTTTTAAAGGAAAAAATTACTGAATTTTAAAGGAAATGTAAAGATAAAAAAACGGGAAATTTTATAGACATTTATTTTATAATAATGTGTTAATAAACTATGTACATCTAACGTAGGTAATTAAAATTATATGTGTTTGTAACGATTACCATAAATTGTATTATTAACAGTTTTTTATATTCTTTTATTTTATAATTTAGACTAAGTTATACAAAATTTTTAATATTCTTCTACACTTCAGTTATTTTGAGTAGGGAGCTACCTTTACTTGGTAATTTTTTACAATAAATATTGGTTACACTTATACGTGTCTAGATTAAAAACATTTTAACCTATGAGTTTTATTTTATTAAAAACTCAATTAATTTATTGAACTATATTCCGATTTCAAGACCATTTATATTTTCATTTAATAACTTTGTCAGTATTTTTTCTCAGTTAGGTACCGCATGGGGCTTACACTTCTTAATATACCGTAAAACGTAGGGTCACTGCATCCTGGAAGCCTGGCGTCTCTATCTACGTCTTCGTGATGCAGTGACCCTAGTAAAACGCCCCCTGGTCCTACTTTGCTCCATTGCGAAAAAATGTTCTTAAGGCGACAAATTCGATTCAGCCAATTTTTTATGCAAAAGACAACAAGGCAAAATATTTAAATATCAGTCAATAGGTGGCACTACATATTAGAGTCCTAGGGACACCTATTCGGTTTCTAAATTGTGGGCCTTACTAAAATTTTAGGGATGACAAAAAACAACACATTTTGAGTTTGACACTGACGTTAATTTTTGCCCAAAAACACAAGTGGGCGGCTAGTTTTCCAATAGCAACAGAAAAAATAAAAGAATAGAGTAAATAACAAAGCCTATTTTTTTGTCAAAAACCAGGGGATAACATTTCATCTTATAAATAAAAATAGAAAAAAAGTGTTTATTTACTGTGATAGAAAATACTGATAATCCCGAAGAAGACTTAGCCACAATAGGATGGAACACATAATGTTACTATGAGCCTGCCTCAAAATACATCCAGAGCAAAATATATTTAAAGACCTTCCGATATCATTGATACAGAATATGAAAACGAAAATCTCCTGATTCACAAATGCTGCACAGGATAAGAAGTAAAGTTTTCGGCAATCATTGTAAATTAAATATAATAAATGAGTTGTTTTTATTGTGCTACTCTATTTTTGTTTTCACAACCTCGTAGAAAAAATATTTTACCTGCATACTTAACGAATGTGTGTGCGTCTTCCGCACTGGTTAGGTAAATTACTATTTCCTGCGACCATATATGATAATGTTGAATTTTACACGATTTGCATCCTCAGAAAACAAGATGAGCGAAATATAGGGGATTATTAAAATGCAATTTCTTCAAAAACTTCCTGTATTAGCGAAACTACAGGAAATAGCAAAAATCTGACTACACTATTTTTAAGGGCTCAAGAAAACAGCATGTTGAGGTGCAATCAGAAAATCGATATCTTTAATAATAACAGGGTTTCCCATTTAATCCCATCAAAATTGAAACAAGCTGTACGCTTAAAAATTGACGTTAAAAAAATTAACATCTGCCACGAGGCTGTCAAATCGTTGGTAGTGGTTTATCCTCTTGTAACTTTTTTCTATTAAATACTGCAGCCTTTGGGCTAGTCCAACATAGAGAAGACCGGGGCTGTTTGTCTTACTGGTGGATTCTCACACCGGCGGAAACGTAAAACGAACTCTATGAACATAATTCAAACAGTGTCGAATAATCGTGAGAGAACTACAGTTTGTTTTTTTTTTATTTGGGCGGTTACGTCATAATATATTTCCATTAGTTTAAATGTTAAAATGCCGATGGCGAACCGCCATTATAAAAAAAAAAGAAATAACTCTCTTTCTACCTCACTTGCATGCTCCAAAAAGTCAAAAAAGAGGTATGGGCAATTGATTTTTTAGATCACCAAAAGCAAATTTTGCTGCATATGTGCAGAATTTCAAAATTATACCTAAATTTTGCATAAATATATAAGTTTTTGTGTATTTATGATGTTAAGTATGCGATTTATGATACCGTAATACATTTTTACATTAACATTGATTTAGTTGTCTTCTTAATCGTGAAACGAGTCGTTAAATACCGAGATGAATTCCAAGACGTGCGCAAGCGTTGATCTGTCACTTCTGCCAACCAATCAACTGAGAGATATTTCAGTATGGTTTGTGAAAATGCGGGTGACGTGCAAGTTGTGTGACAAATTATTTAGTGCCCAATTTAATTTGAATAAACACTGTCAAAGTAAACATGGCATACAAAAACAAAGGTATTCCTATGCAGAAAGTGTTTTTATGTTTAGATGCCTGGAATGTAAATGCTCCTTCCCAAAAAACTTGGATCACCCTGTACAGGGTGTCCCAAATTCGTTGTTTTTTTGTGGTGTCGGGTATTTCTAGGGGAGATAGAAAAAAACTGACCCCCATTTGCGACGCTCAAATTTCAAGAGAAGCCTAAAGGTGAAAACCACATTTAGATATAGCAAGCCGTTTTTAAGCTACGGAGTGTTTTTTTCTGCATTTTGGGAGGGGGTCTATAACTTTTTTGTTTATCAAAATTTTGTTTTTGTGTAAATAGCTTTCTTATAGATCTTTTCTTGAAGAATTGACAGATGTAAACGGGTTTTATGTATCTCTTTTGGTTTTTAAAATATTGCATAAAGTTGTTGATTTTCTTACAGAATCACTCTTTTTTTATTCGATTTTTAAAATCAGCTTAAAATTTCCTTTAAAATGATGTATCACACTCAATATTTTAGTTTTTTATTGTTTTCTTTATTTTTATTTTTGAATCACCTCTTTATTATTTTTTTGTTTTTATAATTTTATAATATTAAAATATTTTAAACCCATTAAGCAAACTAAGATATGTGGTAAAAATTAAAAAAAATACAAAAATATAAAGAAATAAAGGGATCCTCCCATAAAGAAAAATTAATTTTATGTGATATCTCAAAAACTAAACGTGACAAATGAATTTTAATTTAACAGTTGAATTCCTCTTAAAAAACTGTCTTAAGAATGTTTTCACAGAAATAAAAAATATTAATAAATAAACAAGTTATAGACCCCTTCCCAAAATGCAGACTTTTTAAAAACACCCCGTAGTTTAAAAACGGCTTGCTATATCAAAATGCGATTTTCACCTTTAAGCTTCTTTTAAAATTTGAATGTCGCAAAGGGGGATCAGTTTTTTTAGCCCCTCTAGAAATACCCGAAACCCCCCAAAACATCGAATTTGGGTCACTATGTACATGGTGACGGATAGAAAAAAATTATGTTTGCTTTTAAAGTTGTCATAATTAACCAAAAAAATCTCAATTTATTTTCAATGATAAAGTTGCTGAGTGCTCTGGTTATAAAAAACCACCCGGTACCGACATAAAATCATACCTAAAAATTAGAATTGACCATTATTTTATACCTTGAATTTTTTATTATACGTTAAGCTCTTCGATCTCGCACTAATCACGGTATTCGCGCCAATAATTTAAATTAGACATTTTGACGTTAATTTTGGCGCATGCTCCTTTGGTGAAAATTATCTCGGTATTTAACGACTCGTGGATTTTTGGCAGATTCTCTTAGATTTATGGGGGCTAGTTGTCACAAATCACAATCAAATAGGAGTTATATTTGATCTCAATATTTATCAACAATTATGACCACAATAAAAGTGCAAAGCTAGGAAACCAAATCACATTCTTAAAAGTGTGATTTTGAATATTTAACTTTTTAAACCAATAGCTATTTTTATTTTACAGGGATAAAAAGTTTAGTAAATTAAATTACATTTTGGTTATTCTAAAATATTACATACATTATCTTTTAAATAAAAGTATTCAAATTATTGAATTAGTTTTTATTTTTATATTTCTGCTTTAATTGACATGTGAGTATCCTCCTTAGATACAGGCACGGAGTTCACAGTCACACTTGGTTTTTCTGACAGACAAAATTTTTAATATTTTCTTATTTGACAATGTTAAAGAAAAGTTTTTAAACTTTTTATAATCTAAAATAAATGCACCATCAATTAATAATATACATTTTGTTGCTAAATGACTATTAAAATGCAAATAAAAAAAATGTGACAACTAGCCTCGTTCTCTCCTATTAAAAATTTTCGTTTCTTCCAATAATGACTTGATTTAAGAAACGTCGTTATATTTTTATGTTAACAAAATTGTTATTCTACCTTTTTTTATCTACACACCAGAGTCGTAACGTGTAAAATTTATTTTCTGTTAAGTTTTGATTTAAAAAACTTTCTTTGTTACAAATTTAAAGGTTGTATTTTTGATCTAAGCGTTTGTGATATTAGTTATAAAATGTGGATGACCCGACCTATCGCATTCGCCACTATGTATGGAATAATGCCTATACGACAGATACTCTGGAGGAGGAGCGGTCTGAGTTGGCTGTTGTTGGTCTCCATTACGCTTGACTGGTTGATCTTGTTTCTTTTTCTGCAAATAAATTAAAATTATTTTAGATCCTGTGAATCTGTAAATAAAAATCTCTCTTTTTTGATTGTGACGTTTCAGTTTATTCAACCATCATCAGATATATTCTAAAATATTTTTTTTTTAGACAAAACAATAATAATTTATGATAAAAAATAACATTACAAGTACATACTTAAAAAAAATAATTTGTTTTTCTAAAATGGAAAGTTCTATATTTAAAATTTATATATATAATTTTTTTTTATTAGACAAAACAAAAATAATTTATGATATGGAAATAAATCACAATAAAAAACATAATTAAAAAAAATTATTAAACTGTAATATAAAATAGCAAAACGAAAATTTTCAGGTAAAAAAAAACATAGAATGAATTGAAAATTTTTGCGGTATGAGAAAAAAATTATAATTTTCTATTTTTATAAATTTAAAATATAGGTATTCTTCCTTTTATTTTTTCTTTTTTTTGCTTATTATTTTAGTATATTTTATCTCCCAATATAAATACCTAGTCACAAACAAAAAAGAAATATTTTTATTGACCGATTCCCAGGATCTAAAATAATTTACAATTTTAGGAATATTATTTTAAAATAAATTAACTTTATGTTCAAATTTCTAAGTTATATCAAAGCTCTCTTTTGTTTTCCTTTTCTTTAAGAATAATTTTCTATTTATATCAACAAATGTCAAAAAAAAAACGTCAACGTCAAAATTTTGGCAGCTTTTTCAGCTCACACATATACTATACTATAGTAGTGTGAGCTATGGTGATCCTAATTTTTTCGAGAAAAAAAAAGTTGCTCCGATTTCAAAATTTTTTATATATCTTTGCGTTTCAGATGATTTTGAAACTTTTTTGTTGCGCCGTCTGTCTGTCTGTCTGTCTGTCTGTCTGTCTGTATGTCTGTCTGTCTGTCTGTCTGTCTGTCTGTCTGTCTGTGTGTCTGTATGTCTGTCTGTAATGACCAACGCGCATAACTCAAAAACCGCTTGGCCGATTTTAATGAAATTTGGTACCTAGGCTGGGTCTTGGTTCGAGATGGTCCCATTTAAAAATGAACAAAATCCACCGAACACAAACAAAAGGGTGGGGGTAGGTTTCAAAAATTAGAGTTTATGTGAAAATATGGCGTGTGTGATATTAAACGAAAGGTAATTGAGTCTGCAGTTAAACAAAATAAATTTTAATTTATTTTTAAAAAAAGGGTGGGGGTATATTTTAAAAATTAGAGTTTAAGTGAAAATATGGCGTGTGTGATATTAAACGAAAGGTAATTGAGTCTGCAGTTAAACAAAATAAATTTTAATTTATTTAAAAAAAAGGGTGGGGGTATATTTTAAAAATTAGAGTTTAAGTGAAAATATGGCGTGTTTGATATCAAACGAAAGGTAATTGAGTCCGGAGTTTAACAAAATACATTTTAGTTTTTGTTTTTTTTAAGGGTGGGGGTAGATTTCAAAAATTTGAGTTTAAGTCAAAACATGGCTTGTGTGGTATCAAACAAAAGGTCATTTAGTCTGGAGTTGAATAAGATATATTTCAGTTTTTAGTTATATTAGCTCACACGTACACTATAACTATAGTACCTAGTGTGAGCTTAGGGGCCCATATATTGGCAGAGTATTTTCTTAGGTACTAATATAAAAATATTTGTACAAAATAAAATACCTTGCTGAATAGGCATTGCATAATTAAATTATGATAATAAAAAAATATCTAGAGTTATTCGATTCCTAACATCGTCTCCTTTAACTTCGATTATGTAAGATATTTCTACACACACAAGATCGGTATGAAATCAGGGATAAATATTAACATTGTAAACACGATTTCCCATGGTAACAGATTTTAGGGATGCCTATTAATCATGTGAAAGTTTTTTATCTTTATTAGTGGAGTACCTACCTGAATGTCGCAAAGACTTCATTCATTTTGACAAAACGTGTTATTTTTAACATTCGTTAATATAAACTAGAAAATTAATAATAAAAACGTCAAACGAACCAAATAAAAAATGTTCAACTTGTATTTAAATGTTTTACCTTAAATATAACTTATGAAAAAAATACACATTATTGCAAATTAATTACAAATTTCCATAAAAATATATTTATAAATTGAAAATAATTAATTCGTAAAATAAGGTGTATAAATGTTTGCTAAAATTACGACAATAATCCCATGTATATGAGAAACAGCAAAGTGTGATAAAAAAACACAGTAAATTGAAATCTACAAATCACTATTTTTATTTATAACTAAGTTTTTTATGCACATTTAATTCCATTAAAATTAAGACATGTTATACCCACCGCAGCCAACGATAAAGACCGGCCATGGCGCGTTATAAGCAAGTCGGCGGTCACGTGATCTTAGGAGTCCCAGGATTCTTATTGTATTGCTTAATATATTATTATTATTATGTTTGTACACAATTTAAATAAATTGACAAAAATGTTTTGTTGTTTTATAGGCAAAAATTGAAAAAAATATTTTGCTGATATATGTGTTTATTATGGATAAAAAAACTGATTCTATAAAATAAAAAATTATACAAAATTTGCACTCTATATCTTCAGGTACATATATTAGGTACATAATATCGTTAGTAACTTCAAATCTATACAAGTCTTTCAAAATTGGACATATCAAACCTAAGCTTTAGTTTTTAAATTTTTCTTTGACTGTCATCATCTTTGAGTTCTTATTCAAAGATTTATTAGCAGACACTAAATCATTGTGCTTTTTAATAAAATTATTTTAAAAAACTTTACATGCCCTTAAACTAATTTTTTCAAGCTTTGACAATAGTTTTTCTTCACGAAAACACTCGCTAGAGTTATCTGAAGAAAAATTTTCAATATAAAACATTTCACAATAATTTATTAAAAAGAAACAAGTGATTTTGTGAATAAGTGAGATGGTTTTCCCATTCAATGAACTGAATGTAGTGGTCGTCAATAATTTTTTGAAAAATTACCCAGCACAAAGTTTAATATCTATTTCAATAAAGTGTAAGTTAACTACCAACTCATGTTCTTTTAAAAGCTGTATCTTACTTTTTAAATATTTCACACTACAGAGAGATTACTATCTGTTAACAATATTTTACAATTCAGTTTTTTAATATTGCGAGGGTGCGGAAGACATATTACCTTAGAATTGTAAATTTACGTGTATGCACTGGATAACTGGATAAACAAAGATGAAGCCAACATTAAAGTGTATCAACCATATCTTCGATTCTCAGGTTACCTTTTCAACAGATCTAATTGTTCAATAAGAAATGACAACTGAACACATTTTTCACTCTCACTATCGAAAATGTCACTAAGGATGTCTATTACTTGATCAATCTTATCCAAGATCTTATCTTTTACCACTTCTTTCCCGTTTGCAACATATTAGGTTTCAGTTTTATAGTTGGACCGACAAGGAACAACACTAATTACACGTTCGCGGCATTGTTTATCTTATAGGTATTTTATTTATAATTTACTCATTAGCCATTAATTATTTGAACAGTCTTTTTCGTGGGCTGCGTTATTTTAATAACTTTGATAAAATTCACATAAAATTCGTGCCCAAATTAAAAAAAAATCGACGTAAACAAACATATCAAAACTGAACACACACATGTTTTATAATGACAGCGGGCCGTGAGGCGTTTTTTTTGTGGGACTCCTACGGTCACGTGATATTTCCGCGCCCGGGCCGGTCTTTCGCGTGGGCTGCGATACCCACGGACAGAGAAAATATAACTTGTATTTTCTATGCCACGGATCACCATAATTTGTTTGGTGATCCGTGCTATTCCTATTAATTGCATTCTAAAACAGTTTATCATTTGTGTTCGCAATTAAAATAATTAACAATATTTCTTTTTCTTACCTTCATGTAGGTTAGCACTGTCACCAATACTACAAAGACCAAGAAACCCATGCAACATCCAATAATAAGTCCCAGTCTTCTAGTTAGTATCGATTCTATGTTCATGGAGTGATCAGGTAGCATAGTAAGGTCAGGAGCTCCCAATGTGTGCACCTGCATAAAATACATTATTGTTTAAAAAAATGGGAGGCTAGGTTAGATTAGGCTATCAACGCGGCTTTAGGGACGACCCTAATTAAAAAAAAATAGTTTTAAGTAAATTATATTATAGGCGTGAAGCCAGAGTACGGTTTCTTTTCTGGGTACTTAATTTAATACGATTTTTTGGGCAATTAATTAAGACGGACCTAAAGGTTGCTAAAATACCGGACTTCCCTGCCAAGTTGATAAAAAAAAACCGGAGAGGTGGCATCCCTGAAGTTACCACTTGTCTTCGGCACATTAAAGTTACATCTCACCTATATCTACATTTTACTTCAAGAATATTTTATTGTACTTGAAGTACTTTTAATGTACTTGGAGTACTTTTAATATACTTGGAGTACTTTTAATGTACTTAAAGTATGTAGTATAGAAATGAGTTTACACTTGATAATGGTTAGAGATACTTACTAACCGAAACGTCGTGTTTTAAAATAAATAAAGACAATGGAAGTCCAAAATTTTATTTCTACTTCGAATGTACTTGAAGTACTTTACTTGACAAAAGCAAGTACATGTCTAAATACATTGTTAAATGTACTTCAAGTACCAAGTACAATTACCGGATTATAGATGTACTTCCAGTACAGTACTTGAAGTACATGTAAGTACAATTTCAAGAACTGTACTTGAAGTACCTGACAACTCTAGTTGGAAAGCTCTAAAAAAGAACTTTTTTGATGACATGACAAACGGTATGTATTTTGCAAAATCGAAATATTCATCTCCATTGGGGGTGGCAATATTGGAAAATATGATAACGATAAATATTTTTACACTAAATCCACGGAATAAAAAATGTAAATTATATGAACAAATCAAGTTATACTTTTTCTTTTGAAATGAGATTTGCTTGAAGGCTTTGCAGATTTGAGAAGCATTTTATTTTTCTATGTTCAAAAAATCAGGATATTTGCTGTCCTGATAAGGGTGTTGTCAGAACGCAGGACCTTTTGCTATAAATCAGCACAGTCCTGAGAAATCAGGACGGGATGGCAACCCTAATCATATTAATCATCTACGACGAATCTAAATTTCTCGGTGAAATTGAGTACCAAGAGAAGGAAATAAAACGTCCTAAACCTATTAATTAAACAAAGTTTTTAGCCCATAAAAATTTACCTCTGCACATTTACTTGTTGAAGAATCTTTCAAATATGGCACAATGGCTTGTCCAAACACATCAAATTCGCTTTTGTAGGGCCCAGAGTCAGATGTTTCGTTATTGGTTCCTATGTCGGGCTTTTTCGTGGCCAGTCGGGCATCAGCGGTGGCTCTACGACGAGCTGAAGCCCAATTTCCAAGTGCCAGGACACAGACGACGTACCGCGTTCCTGGATAGAGTGGGTAGATTTTTATAGAGCGTGCTGCGCGATCAAGAAGCTTGCCCTTTACCTGAAGAAAAAGATGTCAGAATTAAAAATAGTTCAGGCAAGATTCGAGAAAATCCACTTTCTAGAAGCATTTTATATTACTTTTTGGCAAATGAGCAATTCCCCCTATTTTGACCCCGCTGAATCCGAATATCCTTGTTGCCAACTCGAAATATTGACAGGGGCTGAGATATTCATGATGGCGGCGGAATTTTAAATTGCCGCTGGAAAGCCCAAATTGTCACAGGTGTACATTCAAAATATATATTTGTATAACTAAAAAGTAATAACATATTATTTTTTTTTAAATGGCTGCAAAAACCTTTAAAAACCCCCCCAGACCCCCCAAAATCTGAAAGTTTGAGGTTTTTTCAAATTTTCTTAAAAACTAAGCTTCTAAGAGAAAAATGTCTAATATACTTTATTGTAGACAATAAAATTCCCTTTTCAACGTGGTATAACTTAATAAGGTTAGACTAATAACAAGCTCTCCAACGGCGTCCGTTAATTGAAGTACTTAAAAAAAGTTGAAAAAATCCCTATGTTTTTTCCAAGATTTATTTAATTTTTTAAAAAATTAATATCTACAGAAAACCATGTATTACATTTTGGTATACTCAATAAAATTTCCTTCAAAATGACGTATAACATGATTAAATCGGTTTTGTAAATAAAACTTCAGGGGCTTTCGTAAATTAAATTATTTTTGAAAAAACACATTTGCACAGAAAACTAGCAACTGACATTGGCGTAGCTAGGGGGGGCCAAGGGGGGCCTGGCCCCCCCTGAAGTCCTTCAGGTCCCCCTAAGATATTTTAGGCCTCCCATACCGACTACTAGTAAAAGAACATGACGCTGAAAATACATACTTTTCTATTATTATTCGGGAAATATTCAAATAAAATAGGTGCATTAAAATTTAAAATCATTCAGATAATGTTTACATTTCAGGAAAAAGCCCTTGTCTTGCGGAATTAGACTTTTTCTCTTTAAATTATCGGTAACTTTTCTGCACTTATGCAATTTCCCGAAAATATTTTTTAAATTTAAACATAATTATGCATATTGAATATTTCATACATATTGGCGACATCTTGTAAAATATTATAGAAGTGTAAGTTGAATTTCGCATTTAATAAAGACAGCGACATTTGCCCCTCTGTTTCCGAAATCGGGTTGTAGATGTCGTAAGGTTATAAAAGACCTTTTTAAACTGTTTTTCTAAAATAAATATAATAATCTTTTTAGTTTTTTTGAGGTTAGCGTTTAGTGTCTTATGGAAATTTTCCGATTTTGATGACAATTTCATAACCATTTTCATATTAAGTTTTCCCACGTCGTTAAATGGAATAAATTCGTCGAGCAATACCGGGAAATTTTTAATATTAATACTTCTGCTCTAAGAGCAGAAATGACCGTTTTAAAGAATTGTATTTTTCGGTTAAATCAAACTGTTGGTCATGATTCTATCAAACAACATATAGCAGAAAACACCTATCCAAACCTCTACCAACTTTTTAAAGTTGCAAGTATTCTTCCAATTTTAAGTGCAACTTGCGAAAGGTCTTTCTCTGCCATGAGGAGAGTTTTTAATTGGCTTAGAACAACTATGACTCAAGAGCAACACTCAGGTTTGTCATTGTTATTCATAGAAAAAGATGTTGAGGTCGACTTAGACAGTGTGGTAGACGCTTTCAGTCAGCGACGTAGAAAACTTTCTTTGTAGAATTGCTGAATTACATACTTCCTGTGTATACATATAAATAAGTTGGTAAATGTATTATTAAATTTGTTATATTAAAATATTAGAACATTTAATGCGCGTATTTTTTTTTATTCATTGCACACTTTGCACGACTCTTTAAAACCTATGTTTGCTTTTTGTTCAAGATAGACCGGGGACACGGCCCCCCCTGAAAAGCAAGGCTAGCTACGCCAATGGCAGCTGACCTCTCAAAATTGACATATTTAATAATACAGACGCTAACTTTCATTTAATAAATACCGACACTAATAAATAAGGTTTTTAAATACACAGAGGCCGAATTTTGAAGCAGAGCAACTGCTTTTTATATGTAAATCTGTCAATAAATAAATAAAGTCGACTCTAAAATAAAGTCAGGTTTTATTTCACTAAGTCTCTAATATTTGTTTTTTTTGCAATAGAGCAGCACTTAAGATAGAAAATAGATTAGCTTTATACTTAGAAAATTGTTCAGTTTCAAAGATTTTATATCTTAAAAACTAACAACCATATAAATTTTTTATAAAATACTAAAAAATATTAGCTTTTTTTTAGCCTAAAAAAATTAGGAAGGAAGTTTTAGACTACCTCAAGTCGATTGGCTATGACTCACTCAAAGTTAAGGTCGTCTGAATTTTTCTCTTAAGGTAATGTGGCAAAAGTAAAAGCAGAAGTTTATGAAAAAAAATGGCAAAAATCGCAATTTTTAATTTGTGACATCATATAGGTCCTCCTACACAAATTCCAGGCAAACACCCGGTGACTTAAACTTCTGTGATGTATTATCAATCCATGTTGTATTAAAGTGGCACCGCGTTATCAAAACCGTGATAGGGAGTAGATGAGTACATACGCAGCCTTCGTAAACTAACGAGCCACGAACCAGAAAAGGCAACATCGCAAATTGGCCGGCTGGGAGGCCGATATTTACATGGGAGATATAAACATCTGCTATTTGTTTTGATTGTAGTTTGGCGATTTTGTATTTTTTTTTGTAAAAACTAATAAACTGTGTTTAGGCGTGTTACATTTAATTTTTAAAACAAACAAAACATTTGGAAATCAATATCAGTGGCTATTATTTATGTTAAAAAATATGTAACAAAACCTAGAATAAACAGAAGAGAAATTACTTTTAAACAATTTGTGAGAACAACCCTAAAGTTCGATTCATAGTACCGTGAAGTAAGCAATATGAAGTGAGCAGTAAGAAATAAAAATGGTTCCTTTCTTACTGCTAAGTTATTACTGTCAAGTTTGAACAACAGGATGTTTGTGGGATAGTTTCTTATGTCTGACTGCTTACTTTACAGAACTATGAATCTAGTTTAAGTGGTAACATGTTAATTTAAACTTTAAATGAACTTACCTTTTTTTCTATCTATTCTATTTAGCCTTCGTCAATCCATCTTTGGCCAAGTTCTCCAGTTTACAATACATTTGTTCCATCAATCGTCTTTCTGTCTGATAATATGACCGGCAAATTTCCATTTTAATTTTGCTACTTCTGCTCTGACATCCCTTACTTTTGTTTTATTTCTTATCAATTCATTCCTTTTTCTACCTGTTAGCTTTACATGTAACATTTGTCTTTCCATTGATCTTTGGGCTTTTGTTACCTTATCCATGTTTGATTTTGTAAGTGTCCAGGTCTGGGATTCATAGGTAAGTACAGGAAGGATACATTGGTTATACACTTCCGTTTTGAGGTACTGAGGATATTTTTTATTTCTTAATATATTGCTTAATTTACCGAATGCTGTCCAGGCCAATCTTACTCGTCTCTTGATTTCAGCTGTTTGCTTTTCTTTTTTCAGTTTAATAATTTGTCCCAGGTCCTATATATTCCTCTACTTGTTCTATTTTCTTTTAGATTGATTGATATTATCAGCATATCTTGGTGGTTCAGAATTGTCCGTTTACTTTGATGCCTATTTCTTCCCAATCTAAGCTTTTAAAAACATCTTCTAGGGCCTGGTTAAATAATTTAGGGAATATTGTGTCACTCTGACACCTCTTCTTATGAGGATTGGCTTGGTTCCTCTGTGGATTTTGATTAATGTTGTTGCTTCACTAAATATATTGGCTATTAAGTCTGTATATCTGTGATCTATTCGGCTATTAATTAAAGATCTTTTACTGCCCAGTGCTCAATGCTATCGAAAGCTTTTTCGAGTCTATAAACACAATATATATTTATATATATTTCCATACCCTCCCTTTCTTCAATTTTTTTTCGCCTGTCGTCAGGATTTTCTCTTACTGGAGGTTTGGGGTTTGACATATACTCGGGTTGAGATTCAAATAGCCGAGGTATTGCCCCATTGTTTAACTTAGGGAATGTTAGTGGCACCTCCTTTTGTACTCCCTCTTTATCCCTAATTATCTCGGTTCTAACAACGTCACTTTTGTCAAAATGTTTCCAACAAACCACTGAACATGCAGTCACAACATAATCTTCTCTGTGAATGGCCCGAAGCCAAGCATTTTTTAAGTCATTTTCTTTTGGGAAGCGTTAGTTGTTTGGTGGCCCTCTTCATTAACCACAGATGCATAGTTACTTTTGCAACCGGGTACACAACACTTTCGCGGCATTTTAAAATTTAAAAAGAAAAAACAAAACAATACAAAAATTCCAAACAAAAACAAACATCTAACCTCACTTATTACCGGTGTACAAAATGTATTTTTTACACAGCTTTTATTAGGTAGGTAATATAATTTTAAGTTCACCACACATCTGACTAAAACCAGAACAGTTTTTTTATTTGGTAACGCGATTTTAAATATACTAAAAGTTAAAAAAAAACATTATCTGCGCAGAAACGGCTAGTAACTAGCGTGGTGGGCGACGCACGTGAACGAAAATGAAGGGCCTCCAGGCTGTGTTGCCGTTTCTTCTGGTTCGTGGCTCGTTAGTTTACGAAGGCTGCGGTACATACAGTGGCCCGCACTTCCTGTAATTTTTTTATTGGTATTGATTCTGAAAACGAGGCACTGCACTAATTAGTCATTAGCTTACTATTTTACTTGCTTTTTATTTATGTCTTCTTCTAAACGATTTTATTAGAAAGGAACATATATACTCTTGTCTAGTTGTTACGAACATATTGATTTAGCTGGGATTTGACGTTGTCTATTCGTTGTAGTTTTGACTGTTTTAATGTCAAACAAATTGGGACCGACTTTTTACAAAACAAATTACCGTTTTTGCAACTAAATCAATTTTTGCGCACATTTTAATATAATTTTGGATTCTCTTTTATGTTTCGGATCTTTATTTACTAGGTAAGTACCTATTTTGTCTCTCCTTTAAAAGGTCTCGGTGTTTTATTATAGACATATAAAGCAGGTACAAAGTGAAACAATAATTTTTTGAGGCTTCTTTACTTAAATTTTGCCACAAAATTTGGTTTAACATAGCTATGACGCGGTGCCACTTATATACATCCTCAACTATTGAGTAGTTTTAAAAAATTATCCACAACTATCCCACAGGACGCGATTTTTGACCCTTCGCTACTCAACTATTTAGTAAGTTTGGCGAATGATTGTGCAATGTGCAAAAGGTTAAATAAAAATCCCAACGCTTGCTTTATATCTAAATATCAGACTGAACTTAAAATTGTTTTTGATAAGACAATAAGAAGTTAAAAGACGTAGAAAGCTCGGTATAAAGCTTTTTATTTAATTTTAAATTCTAAGCTTCGGATAATATTTTTTGTCTGTCATTCAAGATCAACACAGAAAAGTTTATGTAACTCAAGCCGAATGAATTCCGAAACGAAATATATTGTAGGACGGCAATTTCTCTTGTCGTTTGTTTGGTAGTTGTTTTTCTTTTAACGACAAAAACATATGAAAAATAAATCTAGGTAATACATATGAGGCAAAAGCTTTTATGCAAGAGGATGTTTCTATAATTTTGAATGGTAGGTACATAATTTTACCTACACAATTTTTAAGATTTTAATAGATTTTTTGCTATTTAACCAAAATTGTATGTCTTACGGTTTCCTAAATCCCCATAAATCCCTATATACTCAGTTTAATCTGAATTTTTATTAAATGAGAAAAAGGTGGCTCTATTATGTATATGTCTTGGAGGGAGGGGGGCGAGGCTTCTTGGGGGGGGGGGGAGACCTCATCTTGTCGTATTTTATCCTAATTTCTTTTGATTCATAAAAGATGTGAAAAATATCTAAAAAAATCTTCTATTCAGCGAAATATCAACAGAATTCTCTTGAAAATACGGATAACATCATATACAATGAAAGTGGTGACGTCACGCCGCTCTCCTCACCCCGCATAATTTGTTAACACAGGTTAAATGGAACTAAGCAGTCCTTTATGTCTTATAGTTCTTGGGTTAGGTGGTTGTGGTAGTTTCGACATTTCGGTTTTTAATATTTTACAATTTTGAATGCGATATATCACGACGATATTGCTAGAATAGGTCAAAATACACCCAAATAACACATTTGCGGCATTGTCTTTAAAAAAAAAATTCGTCGAAAAGAATATCCATTGCTGCGCGGGCTAGGAAGGTAATATACAAGTACTAGTAATATACAAGGTTTCCTTCCAGTGCCGGCTTATCCTATAGGCACTCTAGGCACTTGCCTAGGGCCCCGAGCTTCAAGGAGCCCGCAGGGCCCTGGTCCAAAAACTTAATTTGACTTTAAATTTATTTTGGTGCAAGAATAAAAGGCAAAAAAAAACATTATATTTTATTATGGGTTTTTTTATTTAAAAATAACTCTCTTCAAATCTAGGTATTTAATAATTTACTAAAAATAGGCGACCCTAATTAAAAAAAAAAATTTACGTTTTAAATTTTTTTTAATTTTATTTACTTTTTGTTTAAATTTTCGGCGATAAGACTTATGGCGAATTCTTTTAGGAAAAAAGTGTAGCACTAATGCGCCACTAGTGCAGTTTTCTTATTCTTTTGGGCAAACTAGTGCAATTTTTTGTATTCTTTTGACCCACTGACAAGCCCAGTGTTGCACTCAGTGCACATTTTTTTGGCAAGGGCTCTCCGAGCTCGTGTTGCACTAGTGCACGTTCGTATTCTTTTAAAACTGCACTGGGGCAATTTTTTGACAGCACATGAGGAGTGTCAGTGAACCACGAGTGGCCCACTAACTTTCTCAAAAGAATTCGCTATTATTTAATATAGCAAAACCTAAAAGTTTCTTTATCTTATGATTGCGACAACGTACGCTAGTGTCTAGTATATTTTTGCCACAAAATATTTTTTGATAACATAATTTCACACAAAAATAAATGTGAAGATTTTCATATATTTTTCGGCGCTGAATTCAAATCCGGATTAAAAAAGTCTTAGACTGGGGAAAATTTCAGATCTTGGAAAAAATACATAGGAATATTAAGGTTTGTCTCGACCGATATTACCTATTTTTTTTGTGTGAGGTTGTGTAATAATTGTCCCTGTGAACAAGATTTTTGGTCCTGTCATATAAAAGTTCAAGTATCTAAACTGATTTTTTTTATGAAGAAGTATGAAAAAGGTTGTCTTTTTTTTACGGGGCCTTGTAAAAGGGGAGGGGTTGTCTTAGCACTAGTGCCTAGGGCCCGGTAGACACTTAAACCGGCGCTGTTTCCTTCCCCTTAAGGATGACTGTCGAATTTATATCAGAAACTAATACCGCTATGACTATAACGGGTTTTTTTTTGTTTTTAAGTCGGGCTTTCTAAATTTACCTAAAATATATTTTTTCTTGTGCTCTCCACTAGGGACCAGTAATGGCATCTCCTGTCAGGAAAAATTAAATTTTTTGGGAAAGCGGTATTATTTACACACAAAAATTATATCATATTTATATTCCTTTAAAAAAATCTACATAATTTGGACCCTTCACGTGTACCTCTATGTCACTTTCCCAGAGAAAGGTAAAAAATATTGTAGGGAATATTTAAATGTTTATATTTTGCTACTTTTTGAAAATTGGCCGTTTCGAAAAAAAAAGAAACAAATTTGGACAAAATGTGAAAAAGATTAGCATTTTTAAGGTTTTTTTTAATAGGTTGAATAAATTACTTTGATCAAATAGAAAAAAAAATGAAATACTTATTTTGTAACTAGAAAATGTTTTTTTCAAAAATATAATTAATAAAATTAAAAACCACATTAATCTTAAATTTGAAGGAAGTTCACGAGGTATAAAGTCTTAACAAAAAAGTTTCACGGGCAAGACCTCGTGAACTTCCTTCAAATTTAAATAAATCCAGGGCTCAGGCTGTTTTCTGGGAGCAGATTATATCTGTCTCCGTCGCGACGTCAAAATTAGCCTCAAAACCGAGGCAACCCTGACCGAAGCTGCAAATTGACAGTTGGTCTCTCCTCAGTAAACACCATATTTCATATTTCTTTTTCAGTTACCCACATCATCATTTCATCTCCTTTCATTTTATGGTTATGCTCGGGCTGAATGAAGCCTAATGAGGCAGAAACGCGTCCCCGTAGCTACTTTTACCTCTGAGGTCTTGCCCGTGAAACTTTTTTGTTAACACATTAATCTTCTGGACTATTTCGTAAAAAACTAAAAAATAGTTTTTGATCAAATTAGATAGTTTTTAATTTTTTTTAAATTAATTTTACATATATAAAATAAGCATTTTAATAACTAAACAGTAAAAATATTGTGTGAAACCCTTAAACAAATTTAAAAATCACTCAAAACGCCAAAATTTTAATATTAAAAATAGTGCACATTCAGGAAAGTTTTTTTTCTTCATATCTTATGCTAGAATCGTAATGAATAATTTAGAGTTTATTTGTACTCAGGAATATGGTAAAATCACTAACAAAAATGTTATTATATTACGAGTTTGTAATTATAATTTGACGAATATATCAACCTTTTACATTTTAGTTCACCAGCGCTACCTTAAGTATTGTTATCTATAACTAATTAAAAACGTCAGTAGATTTTTAAAACAACCAGATGAATACAAACCTTATTAAAATTGTTATTTGGTGAAATTAATAGGTAATGCTAATAAGAAAGCATAACCTAAGTTAGGAAGGAAGCTGCAAACAAATGAAAATATGTCGGGTGCTTCTTTCAATGCCAACTAGAGTACAAGAGTGTTATAAATAATTTTGTCATAAATTTGATTAAAAATACCGCAAACAAAAATATATATTATCGCCAGCTTTTCTGGAAATTCGACCAGTGTGCCTCGGTGGCCAACTGCACTAGCGTGCAGGGACCTTTATAATAAGAGCTAATAAAGCACTAACGCTAAGCTTTTTATTTTTTTAAGTAATGATTATCTAAACTTTATCTCAAATTTTAAAATTGTCTGATAAAATAAGAGTAGCGCAAAATCACAGGGGATGAAAATACTAAGGGTTATTTTTACGGCATCGGCATTTCCGGATGCTTGTCAGTGCCATATTGAAAAATGGCCTTATACTATGGACTGGATCGTTGAAATAAGATGGTCTTTTTTAAAAAATAAACGGATCCAAGACGGATCTGATACCTTCCTAGCTAGCCTATTAGTACACTTCAAGTGAACTCTATGCTATATCAGCCTTGAATAGCAGCGGCGTAGCGTGCCCGAAAGGGCGGGGGGGGGGCGACAGCTAAAAAGGGCGCCTCTAAAAACTGATGAAAAATCTTGTGCCGTGCCACAAAAAAAACAACAAGGTCAAAAAGGCGCCTCTCACAAATCTTGCGACCAAAAAAAAAAGGTCTTCGTGTCGTTAGTTTCCTTTGGCACCCACTCAATTGGCCATTACCGGCCCGACTTAATAAAGCTGAGGGCGCTTCGGCCACCTATGGGGCGCCACTACCCTCGGGGCGGGGGAGGCGACGAACCCCCCGCGCCCTCCCCACGCTACGCCGCTGTTGAATAGAGTTTTTTGTAAATAACTCAGAAACGAAATCTCCTACAAAGTTTTTGGTTCTAACAAAAATCATTGAGAAAAAAGCGGTGTACTATACTCCGAAAACCGCATATATAATTTTTTAGTTGGCAAAAAACTGTCAAACGCATTAATGGATTTTAACCCAAATCTAACCAGCTTGTTACAGTGTTGTTACAAACTATTTAACCTGAAAATTTTATTAAAATCGATTCTGCGGTTTAGGAGCTATGCTGTTACGAACAGACATACACACACACACAGACATCACGACCCCATTGATGCGCGGGCTAGGAAGATAAAAAAACATTGGGTCGTACCAAAACAATTAATTTTAAACTGATGATTCCGCGGTTCTGGTTTTGGTTTGCCTTATATTTCTTTTTTTTTATACTGGGACTTTCCATCCAATTAGAATCAATCGCCCAGTTTCGCAAAGTTCGAGCAAGCTTAAAGCATTTTTACACAAATACAAACAACCAAGTACCTTGCCCGGAATGGAACCCGGACCGCCGGTGTGGGAAACAAACATTGCTACCACTACACCACGACGGCGACAGGTTTACATTATATTTTCTGTAAGCGCGGTTTTGTCCTTCGGTGGTGTTTGGCTTCCAGCAGTTTTCCAGCGTGGTTTTTTCCTAAGGAGCTGTTTTGGTTTTGCGCAGTGTACGCGGTTGTGACTCGCGCGGTTTTGACCCTTCCAAACATATTTCAAAACCCTTTCAGTGTCTCTCGTTTCCACAGCCTATTTTGTCTTATGGATGATTCTACCAAAAGTGGGCTATATGAATATCATTTTTGGTCATTGCCTTTAAATAACAGTACAGCACAGTAAATAATTTTGTTTTGTTAAATTTATGTAACTAATTAGGTGTAAGCTAAGAAACATTTATCTTCCCGAATTTTAGGAATTATTGCATAAAAATTCCAGAGGGATGAGTACCAGAGGAATGAGTTTTTTAATGGTTTTCCAATTTAAATCAAAATCTATTTAGACTACTTAACTTAAATTTTATATAAACAAATTATAATTTTAAAACAATCAACAAAAAAATTATACTATTGATATCAGTCGAATATTTACTTACCAGAGGAATGATAATTGAAGCGTTCCTTTTATGATTTCTCCGAAAAAAACTAATTTTCTGGCGAAAATAAAAAGATCTATAACTTAAACCAAACTAAAGTTGACATTATCTGTAACAACTTGTCACCTTCACAAGTAAATTAGATATCCACGGCCGTCTCTTTCTCTAGAAATTAACCGGTGGTATTCTCAAATATTGTGTTATTAAAAATGGAGCACGTTTAAAATTGTAAAATTTTCCGGGAAGATGTAAATTCGGATTTTCAAAAATATGACTGAAAACTTAAGTTTTATCAATTTTTTAATAAATAGTTAAGACTTGGTTAAATATTATTTATTTGGATATTTTTTTCAATCTGAGTCTTTAATATTTGGTTTGGGACTACACCAGAGGAATGAGGTATTTGCTTTGTAATAAAAAAAATTATAAACTTGCAATTTTTTTTGATACATTAAACTCAAATGCTCCATAAAGAAAACATTTCGTTTTAAATCTTATAACTAAAAGTATGCTTCATTTGCAGTCTGTGTTTGAAAAATATGCATTCCCACTCCACAGCACCATTTTTGTAGAATCATCCTTATATTTCGTAATCTCATGTAAATTAATCAAAAGAGAGTGACTCGTTTTTAACCAGTCACTGTCTCATTTTTAGTCCAATAGTAATTAAAAACGAGACATACTTTTTTTAAAAGACCCTGTTTTAATAATATAATAAAACATTTTTTACTTTGAGGTATAATAGATAGCTTTCTGTATAGAAGCCCTTAAGTCGGGTATTTTGTTTAAAAAAATGTCTCTTTTTAAACCATTTTACACTAATATAAAGCATAGGTTCTGCTTTCCAAATAAACTCTAAAAAATTTATTAAAATTAATTTATTTCGCAGAGAGGCAACTAAAATAATAAAAAAAATATATTTATTTAGGCGCGTATGCATCGGGTTGGTTGTCATGCCGTTGTTATGTGTGAAGCCTCAACCACAGAAAACCTGACGCTGTCCGTCAATAAATTAACGCGTTGACGCATGCGCCTAACAATAATTGAATCTACTTATTAATTTCACTACCACATTATGTTGCACTAAGTTGAGATGTAAAACGCAAAAACGTCTTATTAATATTCTAAATTCAACGTTTTTCCTAACATTTTATCTGCGTGAAAAAAGCCCAGTGCGGCCTGGATTTACTTTCCTCTACGAAATTGAATTGTTTTTCTTGCCGTGGATAATAAAGATGTCCTCCTAAAGCAAACGTTTTTATATGCTTTGAACCCATGGTTAAGTAATGACATAGATAGACGTACAATATTATGCTGCCAGTTCCCAAAAGCACACTGGTCCAGAAATCCCTTATTTATGAAGGCAGAAAGATCTTTAATCATTTGCCTTATGACATTAAGCATGTTGCAACACTCAGACAGTTTAAGAGAAGGTTGAAAAAACTGCTACTCGATAAACCATATTACTCCTTGTCTGAGTTTTATGACGATAACTTTAGATAGGGTTTATTATCATTTTTACATTGTTTTGTTGTTTTTTTTTTTAGCTTTATTTTAAAGAATGTGATTTTTCAACAGTATTGTGATTGTTTAGGAATAGAATTTTAATATCAAACCGAATTTTTATCTACTTTTTTGTTTTCTTAGTTATTTATTTTTTTGACCGCTGCCTTAAGGACTTATGTTTGATTAATTTTAGTACGTGTGTTGCTTTAATTTTTAAATAGTACATTTTTTACTTTTATTTATGTATTTTACAAAATTTTATTTTAGTTTCTGTTTAACATTTTTTCTGTTTGTTATACTTTCTTGTTTTGATGTTTGTTTTGTTTTTTAATTTTTTTTTTATTTTGGAATTGTTTATATTTATTGCCAATGAACTTACTTTATTTTTTTTATTACTTTGTTTTTTTTTTGTTTAAGGTTTTATACTTTTTATTTTTTGTATATTTCTTTTTGTTGTTTTAATTCACAATTTTTAAAAGGTTTTTTCAATAGGTTGTTTTAAATTATAAAAAAAAAATAAAACTAAACTAGGGCATACAAGATTTTAAAGTGCTATTAGGTAAGTTATTTGTTATCATTATTTATTTTTAAGACTAGAGATAGCCTGCTTTGTCAACAGAATTTTTTTTTCTTGACAATAAAGTATTTTTTGAATTGAATTGAACTTCGCGAACTGTGATTATATTTTACAACAAGTAGGTGGTGGTAGTGGTGTAAAAGTGAGACACAAAATCCCGTTGAAAAATAAGACACTTAACAAATAAAAAATACTAATAATTCAATTCCGATAGATTTTCTATTACAAACTGATAGAAACAATTGTAAGCGCCTCATACCTAAAATTTATTTAATTTTTTTATAAAAAATGCCACGATATAAATACACACGTAGGAGGTAGGCAGAGTTCTGAAGTATGAAAATCTCACATATATTATGAATCAATGCATAAACGGACATCCAGTACCTGATGATTGGAAAATTGCATTAATATCCTCAATACATAAAAAAGGAAACAAGCTGGATTGCAACAATTACAGCGGAATTTCAGTAACCAGTACTCTAAGTAGACTGTACGGTAGGATTCTTAGCGATCTAATAGATAATGATTTTCATGAACAAGAAGAAGAAGAGCAAAGTGGGTTTCGTGCAGGCAAATCTTGTAGTGATAATGTTTTTTGTCTTGAACAAGTAATTGAGAAAAGCAGCGCCAGAAATATAGAGACTCATGTTACCTTTGTGGACCTACAAAAAACATATGATACCGTTCCAGTAGAAAAATTATGGACAGTTTTAGAGCAAACTAATATCAATCATACATACATAAAAGCGATAAAAGAACTATATAAAGGGTCAAAATCTAAAATTAAAATTGGAAATCGACTTTCAAAAGAATTTCTGGTAACAAAAGGGATGTTGTATCTCTCCAACTCTTTTTAAAATATATATCGCAGTAGCTCTAAAAAACTGGAAACGTAAAGTGCACGGCATGGGAATACAACTTAACGACCAATTTACCATATACACACTACAGTTTGCTGACGACAAAGTAATTGTGGCTAATGATAAAGAGTATGGAGTATATAATAAGAAAGTTAACAGAAGAATACCAAAAGTGGGGACTAACAGTGAACGTGGACAAGACACAGTACTTATGTATTGGAAACGAATCCAGTGAGTTAGTACTAGAAAATGGACAAAAAATATCTCCATGCAATGAGTATGTATACTTGGGTGTCACATTTGATAAGACAGGAACAGACTGTAAAGAATTGGAAAAAAGAATAGTAAAAGCAAAAAAAGTTATTGGATGTCTTAACAGTATTTTATGAAGCAGAGAGATAAAAAAGAATGTAAAATTTAACATATATGAAACAAAGGTCAAAAGCATGCTGTTGTATGGAATAGAGACTTGTCGCGTAACAGAAAAATACAAAACAAAAATGGAAAGTGTCGAAATGGATGCAATAAGAAGATCAATGAGAATATCTAGAATAGATCACATAAGAAATGAGATCATAAAAGAAAGAATGGGAATCGAGGGAAGCATAACGGATTACATCACTAAAAGGCAACTGATATGGTACGGCCATGTACAACGGATGAACGACGAAAGATTACCAAAGCAGGTCCTAGAATGGCAACCAATAGGGCGCAGAAAAAGAGGGCGTCCTAAACTAGAATGGCAACAGTCAAACCAAAGATCAATGAGTCAAAAGAATCTGACAGAGGATGATTGTCAGGATCGAAGGAGGTGGAGAATAGAGAATATCCTAAAAAAATATTTGGGTCCTTAAGACGAGTCTAAAGTGCTAAAAATATAAAAGTTTTAAAAACTGTCTCACTACTTGACCCTAAATAAAGTAAAAATCAGTACCTGCCCGTACGCTGTAAATTTGGGGGGGGGGGGGGCACCAATCGGATAAGGATAGGGGTTATGGATTTTTTATGTTTCTTTTCATTACCAGAGAAAGAATATTACAACGGCCACTACGCCTTGAAAAAACTAGATATATTTCATACCGTAAAATAATTATCCATCAAAAAAACAGAAATAAAAATAGGTATTTAACTGCTTTAAATAGTATATTGTTTTTAATTTTAATTTTTACATTCGTAACGTTGAAAAAAACAAAAAGAACATGGGCCAAATACTTTTGGTTTTTGAATTATAGTGCCGACTTATTATTGGATCAGTAAAAAATGGATCAGGCTTTTGAGCAGTAATATTTTATGTCCATGTCTTTTGTGCGACAGAATCAAACACTGTTTAAAAAGATTCGTTAATTCTTACGTTTCAAAAATGTTTAAGAATTTTTTTGTAAAATTTTAAAACCATTGTTTTTACCACGAGAAACAATGTACGTCAAATTGATTTCTTATTATAACAATGACAAAAATATATAGCTTTAACCAAACACATTCCCCAAATGATGCTGAACTCATGTACGTTACTTAAATATCAAAATGAAATTTGCTTAATTTAATATTTATTTAATACCAACAATTAACTCAGCGTTGACAACCTGTTCGAAGTTGCGACGAAAAGACCTAGCACAACACGATCTGACATGTTCAATAAAAAACATTTTAATATTTTATGTATCGGTTCCCCAAATGATGAGTGTCTGATTGAACAACTTTGTTAATAAGTAAAATTAACGTTTACTTAAAATTACTTGTAAAACATGTGGGAATTCATAAACTTTACTGATTCTAATTAGAGTTTAAAATATAGTTTGTTAAATTTAATCGATTTCAATATGTTTTGTGCCCATTCTGATAACGTATAACGAGAAAATAATCAAAATCAGGGATACGTTTAATCAAGCTGATTGTGAAATGTGGAGATGAGTTTTAATACATAACAATCTGAAAATAATTTGAAAACTGTACAGGGTGTCCCAAATTGGGCACTTTTAGGGGTTTAAGGTACTTCTAGGGGAGACAGAGAAAAACTGACCACGCATTGCGAGGCTCAAATTTCAAGAGAAGACTTATAGTAAAAACCGCATTTTGAAATATCGTCTCGTCTTTAAGCTACGGGAGCTTTTCAAAAAGTCTGCATTTTTGAAGGGGGTCGTTATTAGTGGAAATTTTGATTTAGAGTAAATTGCAGTTTCATAGACTTTGTCACGAGGAATTCACCCGCTAAATTATATTTTTACTGTCACTTTTAGTTTTTGAGATATGAAATAAAGTTGCATTTTTTCTTATGGAATGGCCTATATATGGCCTTTTCAAAATGATGTATCATGTCATAGTTTGATTTGAACCGAACCGAACCGAACCGACATACAGACAGACAGACAGACAGACAGACGGCGCGACAAAAAAGTTTCAAAATCATGTGAAACGCAAAGATATATAAAAATTTTTGAAATCGGAGCAACTTTTTTTTTTCGAAAAAATTAGGATCACCATAGCTCACACTACTATAGTATAGAATATGTGTGAGCTAAAATTAGCATACCTGCTCTGCCCCCGGTAGTTAAAAGGGCGCAAGTGACGAAAGTGTGGTTTGGAAAAAAACGACTTCAAAGTTTTAATTGTTCATAAGGCAGTACTACAGTTACTGCTATTTTTAAGTTTTTTTAAATGTTATTACATAGGACATGATGGAAAATCCGTCTAGGCCAAAAACCTTAATACGAAAAAAAATTACTTGCAGCCTTTTAACTAACGGAGGCAGTGCTGTTGTATGTTGAAATTTTGTACGTTTTAATTTTTTTTTTTGAGTTTTTATTTTATGAAAAAATTAGATACTAATTATGTTAATAGGTACTTAGTGTTTAATATAGGCATACAGACATTGGCGTAGCTAGCCTTGCTTTTCAGGGGGGGCCGTGGCCCCGGTCTATCTTGAACAAAAGGCAAACATAGGTTTTAAAGAGTCGTGCAAAGTGTGCAATGAATAGAAAAAATACGCGCATTAAATGTTCTAATATTTTAATATAACAAATTTAATAATACATTTACCAACTTATTTATATGTATACACAGGAAGTATGTGATTCAGCAATTCTACAAAGAAAGTTTTCTACGTCGCTGACTGAAAGTCGACCTCAACATCTTTTTCTATGAATAACAATGACAAACCTGAGTGTCTCTCTTGAGTCGTAGTTGTTCTAAGCCAATTAAAAACTCTCCTCATGGCAGAGAAAGACCTCTCGCAAGTTGCACTTGAAATTGGAAGAATACTCGCAACTTTAAAAAGTTGGTAGAGGTTTGGATAGGTGTTTTCTGCTATATGTTGTTTGATAGAATCATGACCAACAGTTTGATTTAACCGAAAAATACAATTCTTTAAAACGGTCATTTCTGCACTTAGAGAGTATTAATATTAAAAATTTCCCGGTATTGCTCGACGAATTTATTCCATTTAACGACGTGGGAAAACTTAATATGAAAATAGTTATGAAATTGTCACCAAAATCGGAAAATTTTCATAAGACACTAAACGCTAACCTCAAAAAAACTAAAAAGATAATTATATTTATTTTAGAGAAACAGTTTAAAAAGGTCTTTTATAACCTTACGACATCTACAACCCGATTTCGGAAACAGAGGGACAAAGGTCGCTGTCTTTATTAAATGCGAAATTTAACTTACACTTCTATAATATTTTCCAAGATGTCGCCAATATGTATGAAATATTCAATATGCATAATTATATTTAAATTTAAAAAATATTTTCGGGAAATTGCATAAGTGCAGAAAAGTTACCGATAATTTAAAGAGAAAAAGCCTAATTCCGCAAGACAAGGGCTTTTTCCTGAAATGTAAACATTATCTGAATGATTTTAAATTTTAATGCACCTATTTTATTTGAATATTTCCCGAATAATAATAGAAAAGTATGTATTTTCAGCGTCATGTTCTTTTACTAGTAGTCGGTAGGGGAGGCCTAAAATATCTTAGAGGGGGCCTGAGGGACTTCAGGGGGGGGGCAGGCCCCCCCTGCCCCCCCCCCCCCTAGCTACGCCAATGCATACAGAATATAAAACTTTACAAAAATATCTAGAGCAATATCACAGATATTAAAAAGAAAAAGAGATTTTCTGAAAGTCTTTAAACACCTTGTATCTCACAAGTTAGGATGTTTAGGACATGCATACATATGTTTATATGAAGTTTTTTTTCTCAAAATGCAAATGACATCCTTTAAAATTAGCATGTTATTTAATAACAAAACCTCCATAACATCAAAAACAAAAATAACACAATATCGCTTCGTTTTCCTTGCCGTAAAATTTTTGTGCCGAAGCGAGGGCCGAATAAAAAAAAATTGCCAGGCCGGTTTGCTTGAGCTCATCCAACCCTGCATTTAATCAAGATGATTGTAAAATGTGGAGATGAGTTTTAAGTACACAACAATCTGAAAATAATTTGAAAACTGTAATTTACTACAGCTTTAACTAAGAAAATCTTCTCCAACTCAAAATTGCACTAAAGATATGAAAGCTCACTTAAAATATACATGCGGAACTATTAACTACTACGCCCAATGTTTGAAAATCTAAAATCTAAAACTATCTAATCTAAAACTACTACGCCCAATGTTTGAAAATCCATCCCGCCTGACTCCACACCACAGTAAGGCACCACATTTTTATGGATTACCAAAGATCCATAAAAAGGACATACCACTGCGACCAATTACCAGCTCCAGGGACTCACCGACCAGCACTTTGTCGAGTTTTTTGTTGGACATAATTCAACCACTACAGGGTAAGTCCGAATCTTTTATCAAAAACTCGGAACATTTTGTCGAGGTTTTAAAAGGTATCGAATTAGATCCCGGCGATAGATTTGTAAGTTTTGATGTAGAAAGTCTCTAGACCAACGTGCCAATAAATGAGTCACTCAGTATCATCAAAAACAAATTAAAAAATTGTTGATACACTTCATGAGAGAACAACGCTATCGGTGGAGGGGGTGATGTATCTTTTGGACCTCTGTCTCCGTAACTCTTACTTTCAAGTGAAAGATAAGTTTTACGCGCAAAATGATGGACTCCCAATGGGTTCATCTCTTTCGCCAGTGGTAGCAAACATCTACATGGAGTGGTTCGAGGACCATGCGATCAACACAGCAAGAGTCAAACCAAAACTATGGCTACGATACATGGATGACACATTTATTATATGGCCGGAAAATGATGACGAACTACAAAATTTTCTACATCATTTAAACGGTATTCGACCAACAATCAAGTGCACCATGGAAATTGAAAAAGATTCGGCCTTACCTTTTTTGGATGTTCTTGTCAAACGATTAGACAGAAACATTCAAACCACTGTATATGGAAACCTACACACACGGGACAGTACCTAAATTTTAAGTCTAATCATTCTGTTGCAACAAAACAAGGAGTTATAAGAAGTTTGTATTTAAGAGCCGTAAATATTTGTAGTAATAATGAAGAATTAACCACAGAAATTAACAACATTAAAAAGGAGTTACAACAGAATGGTTATTCCGAGAAATTAATAAACTCAACGATATTTAAAATTAAAAACAAACTAAATGTACCAAATTCTCAAAATAATAATCCGTTAAGTGTTAGTAACATTCCATATGTTCAAGGGATTTCAGAAAACATAAGACGAATAGCTAAACACTATAATATAAAAACAGTATTTTCTTCGGGAAATACAATAAGAAGTTTTGTAACTAAAACAAAACCAGACAATCCCTCAAATAATAAGGAATGTATTTACCAAATCCCGTGTGAGTGTGGTAAATCATATGTAGGTGAAACGAAACGCCCTCTTCAGGTTAGAGTAAATGAACATCTAAAAAGTACCCAATTAGGGGATATTGAAAAATCCGGTTTAGGAGATCATGCATGGTCAAATGATCACAGGATTCAGTGGTCAGAAGCTAAAGTTTTACATAAGGAGTCGTATTGGCGAAAACGAAAGTTTATTGAAGCTGCGTTTATAATGCAGAATAAAGAAGTTTTCAGGCAACCAAGCACGGACATACCAAACATATGGAAACCACTCCTTAAGGAAAACACGCGTCTTAGGATTAAAAAGGGGGCAGGTCATCACACCTGACTGCACACCAAGTAGTATAAGTAGTAGCCTAGAGACTAGATTGTTTAGTTTACACTTGATAACGGTTAGAGATACTTACTAACCGAAACGTCGTGTTTTAAAATAAATAAAGACAATGGAAGTCCGAAATTTTATTTCTACTACGCCCAAGTTTGAATTTTTAAATCCAATGTCACACGGCTGCCATATCAGTTACTCTCAAAACCAAGTTCTGGCTGTATTTCAGTTTTCGTAAGCAGCAAGGATAAGCCTTTAAAATGGACCATATTTGTAAGGATTTAAGAGGATCGGTCTTGACGTTGCTTTTTATTCTTGCCCTACACTGTTAGGTTTGGTTCAGCGTTTATTTTTTTGTTTCAGTAATAGATCACTGTAGAAATTCCAAAATGAAAAATACAAAAAAATTATTTTGATTGATCTCATTTACAGAGTATGTCAGCTTTTAGGTGTCGACGAAGAATCTCGTCTAAGAAGAGAAAAAGGGCACTTAGCATCGATAAAGCGAAACAGTTTAAAATGGATGCAAGCAAAAAATTGAATATACAGTGAAGTCCGCTTATAACGAACCCATTTATAGCGAACTTCTGGTTAATACGAACCTTTTTTCTTTATACGAAAAGTCGTCCATAAATACTCATGTATTGTCTTACTGGTTATAACGATCCCGCTTATAGCGAACTTCCGGATATAGCGAACCTAATTTTAATAATCTAGAATATGTATTTTTCTTTTAAAACGAACTTTATATAAGCAGACAATGGGCGTTTTCACACTAGACGATACGGCAACGACACGAATGGTTGCAAAGACATGCACAAGACCCAGAATATGATCACGAGTATGAATTCGATAATGATATGCTTGATTTAGTAGAAGAACAAGCTAAGAGAAAAATGTGTGACTTCGATTTTAACGATTATGTGACTATTGGTAAAGACATTGTAGCAAGAGGAACGTTGAATGATGAGCAAATTATAATCTCTCCGTAACCTCAAAAATGGTTTCAAGTGATAATGACGAAGATAATGATGATCCTGTTCAAGATAATTCTGTTAAAGTCACTAAGGTTTATGTTCCAACCATTCGTGAAATAGAAAACAAAATTTCGGAAACTTTTTGGAATCACGCCTGATAAAATATGGGCATCATTTTGTAACCTCGAAAGCTATATAAACAGGGAATATTTTTCAAGTAGAAATGTACAAATAAAAATTATGGATTTCATAATAATAAAAAAAAAGATTTAGGCTTCTTTTATGTATGTATTACATACCACCATATTATGTACTTTACATATTTATATGTATAACAATAATAATAAACGTCTTTATTCGTATATATTCTGCCTTTTTATAAAAATATAAAAATTTATAGTATTTTTTGTAATATTTTTAGTTTTTTTAATCTTGGATACCATTAAAAAAGAAACACAAAAAATTAAACAAAATTTATTTATTACTGTTTATAACGAACCTCGGATATAACGAACCGTATTTAGTTCATTTTTGAGGTTGGTTATATCAGCACTTCACTGTATTTAGGTTTAGGTGATTTAATATACAGTAAAAGTCGCGAATAACGACGTCGCTTATAACAACAAGTCGCATAATACGACGGAGACTGCGTAGTTTGGTTGGATTTACGTTTAATGTATTGAAGATAAAGTCTGGTTAGAGCCACGACGGTTATACCGACGAAGTCGCTTTAAGCGTCCAGAAGAACGCAAATTTTGAATGTGACGGGCCGGATATAACGACTTACTACCATCGATTTTTGCCTGGTGATTATGCATGGCTTCAAGAATTATCGGGGAATCACACTGACTGACTGATTGACACACTGACAAAATAATATTCCTTTGGCCCAGTTGGAAAGAAGAACGAATAATGGCTTCGAAACAGAAGATGACAAGACTCTCGTTGTAATTAAAGATAACTTTAACTTGTCAGTTGAATTATGGACAGATTTTGTGATCTTTACTATGACGCAAACAGTTCTTTGTCCGATGAGCAATTACAGCTGAAGTGCCTGCGAATCAAGAGATCCCGCATCAAAATAGTGAAGACGTATATAATTTAGACCACCATCTACTGTAGAAGCTTTACGAGCTGTGAAAATTCTGAATAGTAATTTACAGTCATTCCAGTGACAAAATGCTTCTAGAAGGAGTCAGTACCATAGAGAAAAAAATCGAATCGATTTATTTTAACTCACGTTTTAAAAACCAAGCAAAAATGACAGATTATTTGATTAAGTAAAATGTATCTATGTTTCGTTATTGCAGATATTAATACATATGTGCATAATATTTAGGTACGTCTTACTTGTTTCAGTAGGTTTACTTTTTTATATTGTTTATGATGATTTTATCCGACTGTTCATGTATTTTTAGGGTAATAGTGGGTTTACACATGCATGAATTTAGTGGCGCCAGTGTTCGCGCCAGTTCTATTGGCACGCCAGTAAAGGTTTACACTATTGTGCGAAAATTAAAAAGACTGGCACGCCAGTTTCATTTTTAAAGTGTACACGATACGCGATATGTCGGCTGAACTCTCGGAAGCCTGCAAAATAGTTGCTAAACTTTTATTGAAAAAAAAAATTAAAGAGATTCAGGAAAAGGAACAACGAAAAGGCCGTATCTGCATCGGTTAAAGCATGGATTGCTAGTCGATCTACTTTGGGTGCTTCCGAAAAACTTTTAGGAGAACTTGCAGCAGAAGATCCTGCGAGCTATAAGAACCATCTTCGAATGACAAAGCAACATTTTGATATTCTTCCATGGTACTTTTGGGGTGTATACTTCATTTGCACCTGCTCCGGAACGTTGACTTTTTTTAATTTTTGTCAATTCCAAAGCATATGTGTTTCTTATGGATCATATTTTTGCTTTTACTTCTGCAACTTCAAAGCCTTCAATAGTCATTATTTTACTAATTTTTCGGGAAGCATTATCTCGACTATCTTTGTTTTTATACGAACTACTGTGTTCATCCCATAAACAAGGAAAACATTCATAGCCTTCAAGAAACTGTATGGTCAGTTCAGCTGACCACTTTTTTTAGCCATATTAAGCTATAAAAACAAAAATAAACAAAATTTTTAAGCTCAAACACAATGAAAGTAAAAAATAATGTAAAATAATGAACTTAAAACTGGCGAGCCGACGTGCAAGCACTTGTTTACACATGAAAATTTTCCTTTTCTGCGCGCATGCGTCACCACTGGCGCCAGCAAATTCAGTCAGCTGCAGACTTTTTTGATACATGCATGCAACAAAATAACTTGTGTGCAAGTCGGTGTTTACACTTGCAAATTTAACTTACTGGCGCGCCAGTTTTTATTGGCGCCAGCAAATCCATGCATGTGTAAACTCTCCTTAAGTAATAAAAAAGTTGTAACATGGAGAAATTTTTATTTAAAATAAGTAAGTCTTGTTATAACGACGGCCGATTATAGCGACCCTTCTTTGTTGGTCCCTTCGCCGTCGGCATATCCGACTTTCACTGTATTAAGATTTGAATAATTTTTCTTGTTGGTTTGAAAATTTGAGCTTATTTTATACGGAGTTCTCTGACAAATTGTTTTTAATAAACGTGAAATTTAGTACCCGTTAATTTAAAAATTAAACAAGTTTCGTGGCTAATCGGGTAAAAAGGAGTTTTTGTTTCTCTCATATTTTTCCGTGGGTAGCTTAAAAGATTAACCTCACGGGGGTCCAAGATCTAATGGACATCTAATAGGTGTTGACAGTTAACTGTTTCGTCCTTATGGGACTCCTCAGAACACTGATTGGTCAATGTGATACTCTTGCGAAGTTAGTTAGACGGTTGTGTTTCTAATCCTATGTAAATCGCAAGAAGCGCGAATTATTTATATTGAAAGCAATTTTAAATTGACTTAAGGTCAAAGTCCATCTAAAAGATTTTAACGCCTATTATGTAAGCCAAAAATAAATTATTATTATAATAAACGATTTTTCCGGTTAGGTACAAGGTCTATAGAATTAAACTTAAACCTTCGTTTATTCCATTGTTACCGACGAATTTTTATGAAGTTTTTGTGTCCAGATTATTTTTTTTTTGTTAAAAGTGTAACTTAATTTAAATGAAAGATTTTCTATGATTTAATTTTATACAGGGTGTAATTTAAATGATGCGTCAAACTTTAAGGAATGGTGACTCAGCTCAAAAGTAGACAAAAATAAATGGATTCATGACGGTTCTGATACCTTCCTAGGTAGTCTATTATCACACTTCAAGTAAAGCCATGATAATAGGTATATTAGCCTTAAAAACAGTTTTTCGATATCAGAAACTAAAGCTCCTACGAAGGTTTTGCTTATAACACGAATTATTGAGCAAAATATAGTCTACTGTGTGTCTACACTGTGAGAGTGTCGAACACTATTTTACCTGAAAATTTTATGAAAGTCGGTTCAGCGATTTAGGAGCTATCGTGTTACGGATAGAAATAATATATACACACACATACACAGACACACACACAGACAGACATCACGACGATATTGCTAGGATAGGTCAGAATACATCCAAATAACATATTTTTGGCGTTATCTAAAAAAAAAAAAAATTTCGTCGAAAATAATTCCTTCTCTAGCCATTGCTATGTGGGCTATGAAGGTAAAAATCAAATAACCTAATGTCAAAAGTTTTTGATTACAAGTTATTGCATTTATTAAGTTTGAAGACTAGGGAAAAACTGTGAATATTAAAAATCACATATTTGATGATGTCAAATAATTTTTTAATGCATTGTGATTAAAAAAGTTCGGCTGCTTTTTGACAAAAAATTATAGGTTAAAAAGATACATTGTGATCAAGTAACCTTTACAATGGGTATAAATTTGTCAATGCTTTTAAGAATTATTTTTTTTTATTCTCTTTTAGACTTACAAAAAAATGAGATTTGTTTTTGTGCATATTTAAATGCCCCTTAATGAAAATAGAAAACATTTATATTAGCATAACAATTATAATTTCTTTTTAATTTTCTGAAAAATTAAGGGATTTTTGATAATAATTTTGTATATTTTTTTTTAAATAATTTTAACACTTTAATATTACCTATTGTATTGCATAATTTCACAAAATTTCGATTTTCTGTAGTAATGTTTCAGCAGTGGCGGCTCGTGACAGTAAAGTTTGTGAGTTCTGCCGATAGGGTATAAAAAATGCTATTTTTTTACAGTCTCCAGATCACATATCTATTATAAAAAGTAAAAACAAAAGGCACGGAAAACAAAAAAGAGAATTATTTTTATTGCATCCGCATATACAGTCGTTTCTGGCATAAATTTCTCTTGTAAAAATCCTTTTATACGATTTTCCCCGGCTTGAACCACACTTTTCCATGAAAATATCGGGCAATGGCCGTCCTTCTTCTTTCAGTTTTAGTTTTTCTTCATAGGTAAAGAGAGAGAATTTTTTTACATTAATTAAATTATCCACCACATTCATTGTGACACAATTATACAAAAACAAACAACAAACACGACCATAACCTCCCGCTCATGCGTTTGGCGTCTTCTAAATAAATAAATGCGCCCGCAAACACGCAACGCTGAGCCCGCCCGCCCGGAATTGTACTGGAACTGCAAGTTTTGCAGCTCTATTTTTGCCTAGATTTCGCTATCTAAACCCTTGAGCAAGTGCGGTGCGGGGCGAAGCAAGGGGTTCCTAGCCGAGCGCAGATCTCGTTAGCCGCCCAGCTACGTTGTGTTGCAATTTAGCAGCGTAACAATGCCAATAACTTCATTTGACCGACTGTGAAATGCGCCTTCGGCGACGGCGCGCGGCGTCATACTCAACACACGTACGCGATTTGAAGGTCTACTATACCAACACCGGACCGAAAATATACTGCTATTCCAATAATTTTAGAAATAAAATAATTATATTAGAAAAATAGCAGCGGCTGAAAAATAGTCAAATAATGTGAAAAGTTTGGGGTTCTGCAGCAATGCAGCCCTTATGCACTAGCCGCCCCTGTGTTTCAGGAAGTTATAATAATAATAATAAAGAAGTTTGATGCAGAATATAAATGAAAAATATTTTTCTTTTGACCTTTTCTACCACCTCTTAAAGTTTTGTGCATCATTAAATTGCACCCTGTTTACTAAAACAGAAAATTAAGCCCGTACATCTTATTTCAAAAACCAGGATTCAAATCATACTGGTATTTTGCTAAAATTTTAGTAGTAGGTCTCTTCTGATTAAAATTTTGGCCCAAAACGATACAAGCATTTTCCTAAAATTAGCAAACGAGCAAAATTGTTTAATGTGTTATCGACTGTCTTACCCTTTTCGGATATTTATGGTTTAAAAGTTAATACATTTTTTATTATTCAGTCAGTTTAGAGGGCGCTGAAAGATTCATTTGGGTATTTTTTTTATGTTTTAAAGATTATTATTTCAAATATGTGGGTATTTTTCTTTCACTAGAAGGTATGAAAGGGGAAAACTTTAAGGATAAAATATACATAGATATCAAATCGAATAGTCGAAGAATTTTTATTATTGCCCATTCCTACACTTATATCGCTTTTCCGCCGGTAGAAAATTGACCTAAATTCAAATTCTGAAGTTTTTAAATCACCCAATTTTTACCTTCCTAGCCAGCGCAGCAGTGGCTAGAGAAAGTATTATTTTTAACGAAAAAAATATTTTAGCTCACACATATACTATACTATAGTAGTGTGAGCTATAGTGATCCTAATTTTTTCGAGAAAAAAAAAGTTGCCCCGATTTCAAATTTTTTTATATATCTTTGCGTTTCAGATGATTTTGAAACTTTTTTGTGGCGCCGTCTGTCTGTCTGTCTGTATGTCTGTCTGTCTGTCTGTCTGTCTGTCTGTCTGTCTGTCTGTCTGTCTGTCTGTCTGTCTGTCTGTCTGTCTGTCTGTCTGTCTGTCTGTCTGTCTGTCTGTCTGTCTGTCTGTCTGTCTGTCTGTCTGTCTGTCTGTCTGTCTGTCTGTCTGTCTGTCTGTCTGTCTGTCTGTCTGTCTGTCTGTATGTCTGTATGTCTGTATGTCTGTCTGTAACGACCAACGCGCATAACTCACTCAAAAACCGCTTGCCCGATTTGAATGGAATTTGGTACCTAGGCTGGGTCTTGGGTCGAGATGGTCCCATTTAAAAATGAACAAAATCCACTGAACACAAGCCAAATAAAAGGGTGGGGGAAGATTTCAAAAATGAGAGTTAATGTGAAAATATGGCGTGTGTGATATCAAACGAAAGGTAATTGAGCATGGAGTTAAACAAAATACATTTTAGTTTTTTTTTTCTTCAAAAAGGGTGGGGGTATATTTCAAAAATTAGAGTTTACGTGAAAATATGGCGTGTGTGATATCAAACGAAAGGTAATTGAGTCCGGAGTTAAACAAAATACATTTTAGTTTTTGTTTTTTTAAGGGTGGGGGTAGATTTCAAAAATTTGAGTTTAGGTCAAAACATGGCTTGTGTGGTATCAAACAAAAGGTAATTTAGTCTGGAGTTGAATAAGATATATTTCAGGTTTTAGTTTTATTAGCTCGCACGTACACTATAACTATAGTACCTAGTGTAAGCTTAGGGGCCCAGATATTGGCAGAGTATTTCATATAACGCCGAAAATGTGTTATTAAGGTAGTTAAAGTATTTTGACCTATCTTAGCAATATCGTCATGATGTCTGTATATGTCTGTTCGTAACACAATAGCTTCTCAACCGCTGAATCGATGCATGAGACTAAAATCCATTAATACTAATATAATGTTTTTTGAGAGTCTAAAAAAATTAATATCATGAATGTAAACTAATAAACGAGATGAAAAGTGACAGATGAACAGATAAAAGGTAAAAATCCTAAGTAAAAACGTTGTAGTGTAAAAAAACGCTCAGGTTTTTGCTTGCACTGGCAGTGTACATCAACTGTGAATAGCCCCACTTGATATTTTGGTCGGAGAATATCCTGTTCTCTGGTGAGATTGCGATTTGCCTTTTAGTGGTTTCCGAACCCGGGAGTCACGTCGAATGACGTGGACTGACCCTCAATTTTTTCTCCATTGGAGGTTTTGAGAAAATCCTCGTTCTTAGTGAGTCCCCAACTATTGATTTGCTGTGCAGGGTCTGTAGAATGTCTGGAGACTTTCCCTTATTGAGGTAAGTCATTTTTTTTGCTATTTCCACCATGTGGACAGAATGTTCATGCTAGTTTTTTTTTTGTTAAAAACAGGGTCCTTGGAAAGACCGCATAATTATCCCGCTGCATTTTCTATCCTGTTTTTGGTTACGAAAAATCCATCCGGAATCTGCATTTTCATGCCTGACCAAAATACTTGTCATGGGCAGTCCATCATTTCCATGGTCTCAGGCACTCCATAGTCTCCATTGTCTCAGGCAGCCCATGGTTTTCATAGTCTCAGGCAGTCCTTAGTTTCCATTTCCATGAATATCAGGCAAGATCTTTCCTTTTATTTTGAGAAAATTCATCGTATAACGTCCATTATAAAAATATTAATTTGTTTTAAAATAAATGAATGGGTACTCTAAACCTACTAAAATAATAAAACATAAACATAAATTCTTAAGGATAAAGAAAATAAAATTTTATTCTAAAATTTCAGCAGGTGTTAAAAACTGCTGCAGAAAATCGTTTACTAAATCATGATGCTTAGGTAAAACCATGAGGTGTTGCCAAACAACGCACTGTTTTTTTCTATTCTACAAATGTAGGGAAAATAATAGGACATTAAAAAAGTGGGCGAGTGTACAATCAAATATCTAGGAAAATGAATTAATTACTAGAGGAGATTAGGCAAAAGTGGGGTGTTTGAAATTAGTTCTTATAGTTTTAGTAAAATTTTTAATATGAAACGATTTTGTACTTGCGATGCTGGTGGAAATCTTAGGCTAATAATTGTTTTTGATTTTAGGGAGCCAAAATATATATTTATTCTTAGATGGGACTATTTTTGTGTCCTTGTATTGTTAAATAGAATATTTTTTGTGCTTAATTCTTTTTTATTACATTTTTGCCCGATTTTAAAAATTAAATTCAAAATAAAATAGTCTAAATTATATTTTTTACGGCTGGAGCGCCCCAAAAATATTTGAATCATATTTAAAAATACTCTGCCAATCTATGGGCACCTAAGCTCACACTGGGTACTATAGTTATAGTGTACGTGAAAGCTAATATAACTAAAAACATGAAGTATATTATATTGAATTCCAGACTCAATTACCTTTCGTTTGATACCACACAAGCCATGTTTTGACTTAAACTCTCATTTTTCAAATCTACCCCCACCCTTTTTTAAAATCTAAAATGTATTTTGTTTAACTCCAGACTCAATTACCTTTCGTTTGATATCAGACACGCCATATTTCCACTTAAACACTAATTTTTGAAATTTACCCCCACCCTTTTTTTTTTAAATAAACTAAAATGTATTTTTTTTAACTCCAGACTCAATTACCTTTCGTTTGATATAACACACGCCATATTTTTATTTGGCTTGTGTTTGGTGGATTTTGTTCATTTTTAAACGGGACCATCTCGACCCAAAACCCAGCCTGGGTACCAAATTTTATTAAAATCGGGCAAACCGTTTTTGAGTTATGCGCGTTGGTCGTTACAGACAGACATACAGACATACAGACATACAGACAGACAGACAGACAGACAGACGGCGCAACAAAAAAGTTTCAGAATCATCTGAAACGCAAAGATATATAAATAAATAAATTTTTGAAATCGGAGCAACTTTTTTTTTCTCGAAAAAATTAGGATCACCATAGCTCACACTACTATAGTATAGTAGTAGTGTGAGCTAATATATCTATATTTTGCATTTATTTAAAGCAAAATAATTACTGTTTTTCAAGGGACATAAATAAAGCTTGGCTTTCTATTCTTAAACAAGATTTACAAAAAGGTTTTTGCAAAACTTATTCAGTTAATAAAATTATAAATAACAATACTTTATAAATAATATAAATAAATAAGCTAGAAAAAGAAACTAACCAAAAACATAAAAATAAAAGTAAATTAAACATAAAAAAATTTCGTCCATAGAGGTAAAGAGGTAAAGTCCCAAAAACCGATGCTGTGTTGCTCCTTTGAACTGCTAACCTTATGTTTTGAGTTATCAATAAATTATTAGCTCTTGAATCGCCTCTTAATATGCCCCTTAACAGTTGACCGATTTTGTTGATAAAATTTTTGGCCTAAGCTCCCAAAGGACCTAAGGTTTCAATGGAAAAGAGCACAAAATAAAAGCGATCCAAAAGCTTCTCATATTTTCTCTTCTGTAAGGACTTTTCTAGTTTAAAAACCTCTCCGGCTTTTTTGGATGACAAATGAATGTAAGATTGACACAAAGTATCTTTGCATGTTACATCCCACAGAGTAGGCTTGCCAGACTTTCATTGAAATCTGGTCATTCCATCCGCCCATTTCCCGTCACTCCGACAAACTCCAACCGGCTCTAGTACCGAAGAAAATCCCGTGGAAGTTAGAGCTCGTTGAAGGATGACATTTAACGTTCTTTGATGAGCCACCCTTCCTGCACTCTTGTGATAACTTAGCCGTGGTGGCCATAAATATCTACTCTTTGGCCACAAGAATTGCAAATGTGAGGCTTGTATACAGGAACGCCAAGTCGCAGAGCAACGGAAACACGGAAGGTCGGATTATCCAGGAGAGTACTTAAAGGAGAGAAAGGAAGCGCATTGAGCCAAGCATTACTTTCTTGTTCTTAAATAGCTTTGGTTCTAGGATCTTCATCGTTTAAAAAACTACGCAGCACCAGTTCTCCAGATGCCCACCTGTTAAATCATTTCTGAGATGTTTGAAGAGGATCTGGGACAGATAGGAAATTTAAAATGTTTAAACAATTATTTAAAGCCACACTATATTGACTTGACAAGGATTGATTTTGTTTGGAAGAACAAGGTTCACTACATCACTTGAATTTTGTAAAGATCCCAAAAAAGCAGAAAAACATATAGTTGAAGCATCAAGGATACCAAGTGCTTCATACTTCACAGGCAGAGTGCATTGAAACCATGATTTTGCATTGAATTTGCAGTTAAACATATTTTCTAATCCAGTCTTCAAAATTAAGTCATAATTTGATAATAATTCAGGGTAATTACATAAGAAATTTTGGGAATAGCAAGCGAGTTTTTGAAAGGCAAGTAAGCTGCATGTGAATTTTAAAGGTCTAGATTTTTGACAAAGTAAGAAAATACATCGATTTTTTTTCGTAAAAAAGAATAACCTGTTTTAATATTTATCGGACATCCTAAAACAAAGAAAATATCAGATTTACTTTGTGGGATAATAGGGGCAATGGACTGGAATTTGGCCAAACTAAAATTCGTATCAGGAATATGGTTATAATTTAATTTTATATTTTCTTGAATTTACTTGCAGACCTATTTTTTTTTACACAGGGCTTTCCATCCAATAGGGATCAATCGTATAGTTTCGCAAAGGTATAGCAAGGTAAAAGCATTGTAAACAATCATAAACATCCAAGTACCGAGCCAGGAATCGAACCCGGACCGCCGGAGTGTGAAGCAAATATTACTACCACCACTGTTTTAGGATTTTTTGAAAATTTTTAAAAACAGTTTGTGGATCTCCATCCAATGTTCCATCATCTGGGTGCCATATGTGAAGCTCAGATTTCAGATCAGAAATTATCGGGTTAATGAGTAAGCGAAACAAAGCTGGTCCAAGAGGATCATCCGTTGAACTCCTTTTTCTAAAGAGATTATATGTTCATTAAAAGACAATAAAGATAGTTCTTTGCAGCATTGGTTAATATAAGGATAAAACTCTGGAAATAGCTTATTAATTCTATTATAACTATGCCTCCAAAATTCATATTAAAATTACTTTTGCTGATGAATGTGTAAAAGAAATGTAACGTCTAAAATGAATGAGCTATAGCTTCAGAACCACATGTAAGACCAACACCAAGTTGAAAAGGTTTAAGATGGGTGCTTAGTTTCTCTTTTAGTCTTGAACATGATATTCTGCTGTTTTTTTAATTAACTTATATAATATTTTTTTAACAATTTCTGGTTTTAAAATAACATAAAAAACGATTTAAATATGGCGTTTGCTTGCAAAATTTAATATTTCAAGAATGTCAAAATTTCGTCATATAAACTTTTATACGTTCTGATAAAACTCCAATTCAGTGGAGTTGATTTTCGATTTTATTTTTGGTAAAACGGCTTTAACGGAAACTAACGTATGTGACATTTTATATACATTATTTTATTGAGCAGACAGGCAGACCCAACTGCAAATCCACGTAATAAATATCATCCTGAGCACTCAGAGCTCAAACACAATAAGAAATAAAGAAAATAGCCGGTTGACCATTTCAGGGGCCACCGAGGCTAAAACAGACAAGACCAGCGGCGCAGATAAAAGTCATGGGGCCCCAGGGCAAACAATTTTTCGGGGTTTATTTAGTAATTTTATAAACCTTATCAATATAAACTATACATTTACAGTAGCGGATCCAGGATGTCCGAAGGGGAGGGACCAAGAATACGGTAAAAACAAAAAATATTTGTTTGTTGTTTTTGATAAGTCTGAACCTAATATAAGGGACAAAAATATTGTTACGGGTTCACAACGACAAATTGAAACTCGCAATTGTTGAAAACGATACGTCAATTTATTTCGACAAATTATGTATAAAAACACGCACTTAAACTTAGTAATAACTTGCTAATAATTCACTACTATAATCGGTCTATTAACTTCGTGTTAATCTCACGACCATTACAGCACGCTATCTATGACTGACTGCCTGGTGCGCGACCCCGGCCCTATATATAGGATCGTCCATCTCTCTCGAACTTTCCGGCAGCCTTCGACGTCCGGAAAGTTCTATACACTAAACCTAAATAAATTCCAATTATAAAATTTAAATAACTTAAATTTGTAACACTATCCTCCTCTTCAGGTTTGATCGTCTCGATCAACATTTCCCAGGTAAGGTTTTAGTCTGTCTAGATGAACAACTTTCATCTTGGACTTCGGGCTTCTCTGGATTCGGTAGACTACATCATTAATTCTCTTAACAACTTTATAAGGCCCTTCCCATGGTGGTGTCAACTTAGGTGATCTTCCTTTCTTGCGTTGAGGATTGTATAGCCAGACTTGATCATTCTCTTTGAACCCTGAAGAGTTTGCTTTCAGGTCATATCTCGCTTTCATGCGGTCACTGGCTATTTCTATTCGCTCTCTAACCACTTCATGGATATCGTGCAGCTTTTGTCTTAAACGTTCGACATAGTCATTAACCTCTAAGTGTGCTTCTTCAGGTGAACCAAACATGATATCACATGGTAAACGCAGTTCTCTACCAAACAGGATACTAGATGGAATAGCTCCTGTCGTATTGTGAATGGCAGTTCTATAGGCCATCAAAAACAATGGAATATATTGGTCCCAATCTGTTTGGTGCTCATCAACAACTTTGCAAAGATGTTCCTCTATTGTTTTATTAAATCTTTCAACCATGCCATCTGACTGCGGATGCAAAGCAGTAGTCCGTGTTTTATGTATTCCTAAAAGGTCACAGAGATTCTGGAAGAGCTTTGATTCAAAGTTTCTTCCTTGATCTGAATGTAGTTCCAAAGGAATGCCAAATCGGCTGAAAACATCATTTACCAGAACTTCTGCAACTGTAGCGGCCTCTTGGTTAGGCAAAGCAAAAACTTCTGGCCATTTGCTAAAATAATCCATGACAACAAGGATGTATTTGTTGCCCTTTTTAGTTTCTGGAAATGGTCCGGCCACATCAATAGCAATGCGTTCGAATGGCAGACCTACGTTATATTTTTTCATTTGACCTCTGGACCTTGTTTTGGGACCTTGGCTGGCTGCACAAGTCGAACATCGGCGGCACCAGTTTTTCACATCTTGAAAGTAATTGACCCAATAAAATCGGTTTCGAATTTTGTCCATGGTTTTATTTATGCCTAGGTGCGCGCCTGATTTTCCACCATGGCATTCGGCCATTATATTGTCTACCATGCTCCTAGGAACCACTACTTGATTAACCACAGTAAGGCCATCGGCACTTTCCCAGGCACGTGTAAGGATGTTTTCCTCTACTATCAGTGAATCCCATTGTGCCCACAGTGATTTGAATATCACCCCTTGGTTTGCGATATCTTGCCATGATGGTCGTGGCTTGTTATCTTCTTTCAATCGCAAGATAGGTCCTACATCTTTGTCGTTAAGTTGTGTGGTTCTAATCGAAGCCGACATCCATTTTTCATCGGGTTCTAACTTTATCTGGCGCACGTAGGTAATTCCTTCTTTCTGGTCAATTTTCCTGCAATGTTTACAATCCTCAGGGCAAGGTCTTCTGGACAATGCATCTGCATTATTATGCACCCTTCCTGCTCGGTGCTTAATTTGATAATGGTATTGTTGTAGCTTTTCTATCCATCTCGCGACTTGCCCCTCAGGTTGTTTCATTTTCATGAGCCACTGTAACGCAGCATGATCCGTTCTAATCAGAAACTCTTGTCCGTAGAGATATTTGTGAAAGTGATCTACGGATTTAACTATGGCTAGGAGCTCCTTTCTAGTAACACAATAATCCATCCATCTTGTACTTGGGAGAGTACTGCTCCTATGCCATCGTTGCTCGCATCAGTATCTAATATGAATTTTCCTTTTGGAATGGGATATGCAAGAATCGGACTAGAACATAATGCTGCTTTTAGTCTTCTAAATGCTTGGTCACATTCGGTATTCCATTTGTAAGAAGCTTTATCTTCTGTAAGTCTATGTAACGGAGACGCTATTTTGGCGAATCCTTCTACAAATCGTCTGTAGTATGTACACAGACCCAAAAAGCTTCTCAATTCATGTTTGTCACGAGGTTGAGGCTTCTTTTCGTCGGTATGGATGCCTTCTCGGGAAACGACGTGACCCAGGAACTCAACTTTTTCTTGGAACAGAAAACATTTCTTTGAGTTTAATTTAAGATTTGCGTTCCTGATTCTTGAGAATACTTCTCGTAAATTATCTAGATGTTCTTGAAATGATTTCCCCATTACTATGACATCATCCAAATAGACTAGGCAGGTTTTCCAAGTAAGGCCTCGTAGAACGACTTCCATTAGTCTTTCAAATGTAGCTGGGGCATTGCACAGGCCAAATGGCATCACATTAAACTGATAAAGTCCACTTCCAGCAGAGAATGCAGTCTTCTCTTTATCTCTTTCAAAGATTCCTACTTGCCAATACCCACTTTTCAGGTCAAGAGTAGAAAACCAATATGATCCTGCCAACGTTGTTAATGTGTCGTCTATTCTTGGCAGTGGGTAACTATCTTTCTTGGTCACATCGTTAAGTTTCCTGTAGTCGACACAAAATCTAGTACTTCCATCCTTTTTAGTGACCAACACCACAGGAGATGACCAAGGACTTGATGACTCTTCAATAACACCGTCGCTGAGCATTTTATTAATAAGATTGTGAACTTCTTCTTGCTTGGCCATTGGTAGTCTTCTTGGGGGTTGTCTTATCGGTTGGGCATCGCCAGTGTTGATAGCATGTTGAATAAGGTTTGTGCGTCCCGAACTACTCCTAGTTTCGAAGATATTACTTTGTTCTTCTATAAACTCTCTCGCTTTACTATATTCTTCTGGAGTGAGATGTTGCCAAGTTGACTCAAATTGCTGAAGTACCTCCATTGGTAACTTGCTTGTATCCTCGGAAGTTGGCTCTTCACATCTTGTTACTTTCTGTACTGGTTCAAATAATGCTACCACCTCCCCCTTATTAATTTTTACACTATTTGGGAAAATATTGGCGACTCTAATCGGAATGTCTTTATCGGTTTTAACTAGTGATTTTGCAACGAGGTAGGTGTTGGGTGTGTTTTGTTGGCTTATGAGTCCGACGCAGCTTGATGTTTTACTTTCCAGCCTCCCAAAAATTATGGTCTCACTGTTACCGACTAATCTTGTTGTGCATACTGCCACGACCTTTATTGGTTCTTTATTGAAGTGACTATTTGACAAAATGAACTCTTCATTCCCAAATCTTAGGGTATTAAGTTTATTATCAAACGCAAATCCATGTTTACTTATCAAGTCCATTCCCAAAATAAATTCGTCTTCTATTTCGGCAACCAATACAGTGTGGCGAATCTTCAATCTTCCCAGCTGTAGGTCTATATCTGTCTGCCCCAACACGTCGGCGGATTCTCCAGTCACAGTCTTAAGTGTTATTTTCTTTTCTATTGGTCGAATTTTATATCTCGTTGCAATTTTGAACTTAAGCAATGATATGGCAGCACCAGTGTCTACTGTTATATTAACTTTTCTCCCATTAATGAGTCCGTCGATGTTAAGACTGTCAGCAGTATGTTTTAGGCTCTTAATAGAGTAAATTTTGGGGGCTCTATTCCCATTAGCCAACACCCGCCCCTCTGCGTTGACTAGTTTTAGTTTTCCTGATCTCTTCTTCGGTACTCTGTCCCACTAGATGGTGAGCGAGGCCTCATTTGGACACGACAATCGCGTTGAATATGCCCTGTACGTCCGTATCTGAAACACTTTACATTTGGAGGGGATCGTCTACTTTCTATCAAAGAATCAATCTTCTCTATCAGTGAGTTTTAAGTTGACCTCATCTCCAGTGCTCATTTCTTCTCCCTCCTGAATTGAAACAGCTCTTACTTTTGGCCTGGACATATTATTTGATGATTCAATTTCAAGGGCTCGAATTAACACTTCACTGCTGTTATGGAAGCGTTCTCGACGAAGTAATTTTGCTAAGTCCGTGTCTCGCAAGCCGTTAATAAAGCGATCTACCGTGAAGGGATCTCTGTAATTTTCTGGCATTTCTGGGTAAGCCAAGTACATCAGCGTCCTGATATCCGCTTCATACTCTTGTAATGACTCCCCTGCTCTTTGTTGACGAACATTTAATTCTGACCAATGTAAATTTCGCAAGTGTTCGTCTCCATACCTTCTTTCTAGCGCTGCCACTAAAGCGTTATAATTCTGTTTTTGTTCGACTGGAATGGACCGTAAAAGTCCGAGTGCAGGTTCCCGTAGAGCTACTAACAACGCTCTAGCTTTTTCGTCCTCGTCCCAACCATTTGCAGCGGCGGCAGCTTCAAATTGTTGTTTGTAGGTGGACCAGGAGGACGTACCGTCAAAATTTGGAGGCTTAATGTTCTGGTTGGAATTCACGACACATCCCTGAGCTTTTATTTTGTTGTGTTCTTTCTGAAGCTGTATAAGCTGTTTCGACACGTCCTGGAATTTTTCTTCCATGGTTTGAAAAACTTCTTCCCTAACATTCTGTACCTTTTCTTCAACATTATGTACCTTTTCTTCTACATTCTGCAATTTATTTTGTACCTTTTGTTCCACACTATGCATTCTTTGAGTTATTTCTTCCTTAAGATCTTGCAGGTTGCAGTCTTAAACTCTTCTCTCAGCTGTTCGGAGTTGCTCTTTATTTGGTCAAAGTTTTTCTGCATGTCGTTCTGGTTTTGTTCCATGGTCTGTCTTATATCGTTCTGGTTTTGAGCCATTTGAGCTGCGAGAGCCTGCATCATTTTAGTTAGATCTTCCATCTTTGCCGATCCTTGTCTAGTAAGCATCAACTTCCTGATAAATCACTTAAAACGTCTATTTTAGGGCTATAAAGCGAATGTCGAAGTCGGTTTTTCAATATCTCTTCCAATTCTTAAATAGAACCTAATGGAATGTTCTGGAATATACTGGTAAATGCTACTCTTTCTGCTACTAGGCAAATGTAGAAGTCACTTTTTGATTATCCCTTTTGGTTCTCGAATAGACCGTCGTAGAATGTTATGGAATATTCTAGAAATAATTTCTAATTCTTACTTTTAAAATAACTAAGCTACTGTCGAAGTCGGTATTTGTATATCTCTTCTAGTTTTTGAATAGAACGTCGTAGAATGTTATGGAATGTTCTAGAAATTCTTCCTAATTCTTACTTTTGAAATAACTAAACTAATGTCGAAATCTGTATTTGTATATCTCTTCTAGTTTTTGAATAGAACGTCGTAGAATGTTATGGAATCTTCTAGAAATTCTTTTTAGTTCTTACTTTTGAAATTACTAAGCTAATGTCAAAGTCTCTTTTTGGATATTTCTTCTGGTTTTCGAATAGAGCGTCGTAGAAAGTGATGGAATGTTCTAGAAATTCTTTCTGATTCTTACTTTTAAAATTACTAATCTAATGTCGAAGTCGGTATTTGTATATCTCTTCTAGTTTTTGAATAGAACGTCGTAGAATGTTATAGAATATTCTAGAAAATCTCTCTAATTATCAATTTTTGGACTGTAAAGTAAATGTCGAAGTCGGTTCTTAAATATCTCTTTTAGTTTTTGAATAAAACAATATCGAACTTCTTCGAATATTCTGGAAAAATCACTTACTGTTTTTCTGTCCAATTGTCCTATCCGGTGGTACTATGTAAGGGTAGTCTTTGCACTATTTATTTCTTTTAATCCCACTTCTGACACCAATTGTTACGGGTTCACAACGACAAATTGAAACTCGCAATTGTTGAAAACGATACGTCAATTTATTTCGACAAATTATGTATAAAAACACGCACTTAAACTTAGTAATAACTTGCTAATAATTCACTACTATAATCGGTCTATTAACTTCGTGTTAATCTCACGACCATTACAGCACGCTATCTATGACTGACTGCCTGGTGCGCGACCCCGGCCCTATATATAGGATCATCCATCTCTCTCGAACTTTCCGGCAGCCTTCGACGTCCGGAAAGTTCCCGCACTACCGCGACCGCAAGCCACAGACAACGCAACTAAAACCTAGACTAAGAATACAACCTTAAGATAAATCGACCTAATACTACACTAAACCTAAATAAATTCCAATTATAAAATTTAAATAACTTAAATTTGTAACAATATATAAAAATAAGCACTAAATTCATCCATTGCACATTACCTTGCAGGGTTAGCTCACCCTAGTTGACTACTTTTAAGTAAACCAGCAATATAATCTTGTCAAATCTAGATCTTTTACAATATTTAGTCAAAAATATTCATTTCAAAAAATCGTATCCAAATTTATAATTGAAACATGTCCTATTAATTTCTAAATTTTCTTTTTTGAAAACTATTTCCCTATTAATGTATTAGTCAAATACTTATTTACATTAACTCACAGAACACCTGATTTCTCAAAAAAACAAGAGTAATATGCGTGTAGTCAACCAATTGAACAAGTTAGTTACTGGCTTTAGTACTTGTTCCAGCTACTGGAACAGTGTAAATAGGGACTTATTGGAATAAAGCCAGTAATGACACTATTATTGCAGCATTTGGACAGATTTACATTGCAGGCTGACAGTTGATCTTTCAAAATTGATATGCCAAAGACGAATTTAAGACTAAGTAGTATATTTATCTATAATTAAAGTTGACAGTATTTATTTCATTTCGTATAGTAAACAAAATCCTTATGTTGAAAGATTCTAATGCAAAACTGTCAAAATACGGCCTGCCACTATTCTTGCATGACTATATTTGAATAAGTCCCTATTATTCCTTAAGTATAATTACTTATTTACGAAAATGAGTTATCTACACCGTACAAGAAGTAATTAAATTTAGTAAGTAAGTTGCTTTATTATTAAACTAATTGCAACGTGTGCCCCAATGACCACATAATCAACTTTTTAAAGACTATTTGCGTTGCTAGGCTCTGGTTTATTGATTCAATGAATTTTTAATGTATAATTTTTTTTGTAAATACTGTATTTTTACGGTTTCCTTGCCATATCAGAATTTTCTTCTAAGGTCCAAACGGATGACCAGTTCCATTATTTATTTTTATTGATGGTTTGGGAATAAACAATGAGATAAAATATCACCGTGAAGTATTGTTTTATTGGATTGGATACTTTCGAAGAAACAAAGGTAAATAATTTTTTAGCCAAAATAATAATAATAATTTTCGAACTTTTTATTTCCGGGAGGACAAGTAGTAAGGAAAAAAAATTCGTAATGAAAAGTGACATGATAGGGATAAAATTTAAAAATCGGGATGAAATTATACTGGTCAGACATAAACAGTAATAAATCCAAAAAGGAACGTCAAAACCTAAAAACATTAAAACAAAATAGAAAAAAACTCGGAAAATAAACTAAAAATTCCGAAAAATAGCGTATAAACCTCGTAATAAGAGTATATTTTTATCTCTTTACGAATTGTACAAATTATTCGCCTGAGGATAAAAAGTGACACTTTTATCCCTTGGTATATGTATAATAAACTATTGCGAAGGGTAATAATACTCTATAGCAAAAGCTACCTAACTAATAAGCTAATATTCAAGTTATCTTTAGATGCCATATTTACACAAAGGATTTTATTTAGGGTGCTCAAGAAGCCCGAGTACAGCCAAATAAATTAGAAGCTAATGTAAGGCTGTAGGGTAGAGGTGTTGATTTTCGTTACTTTTGAATACTCGTTACTAATCGTGACTCGACAACTAAGTAATCATTTTATATATTCGTTACTATCGTTACTTTGATTACCGTAACTGTATTCAATTCAGTCATACAATAGGGAACTTGCCCAAAAAATCGAATCCTTTAAAAACAATTAAAATCGTAAGGTATTATCATAAGAAACTTCCTAGAAAAATAAAAATTCCAATAACAATTAAATTAACTGAGAAATAAGGTTTGAAATTTGAATAACTTGACCTGTTCTTAAAACGCGCTGCCATTGGTTGTGACGTCACGCCTTTGGATCTCGATATGTAAATAATTGATATTGTACTTATTGGAGCTTTGAACGTGGTGTTCAGTTATTTCCGGACGTAGTTTTGTCTAAATTTTCCTAATTTAGTGTTTTGTGATTCTGTTAAAGACTGAAAATGGTTGATGCGGGGTTTATTAAAGGACAATCAGACAATTTACCTAGAGTTGAGATGTTTATAACTGCATTATACATTAAAAATTCGGAGGATTTTTCTCAAGCTGAAGTTCGTGGTGTAAAGCTCGCAAGTAAGTATAAATACCTAAGTACTGTAAGTACTATAATATAATAATTATATATATATATATATATATATATATAGTAAATAATAATGAGAGAGTAAAAAATTATTTTTGGTTAGTAATAACTTAAAATTAAGTTTTTCTAGTTAACCTTTAAAGTGGGGGGGCATCCTCCCTCTCATCCCCCTAAAAAGTGCTCTCTTACAGTATTTTCCCAATTATTTTCAAACGTTTAACTTGGCACAAAACAACTAAGTAACAATTATTGAGGCTGATGAAAAGTCCTCTGTAACGATGTATAACACGCCCCACTTACATCAATGGCCCACTTTTTATAGGCATTTAAATAAATAAGAGGTGTGGAAAAAACTGTAAAAAAAAATAATTTTACTGTCCCACCTGTGTGGTTTTAAAACTTATTTTTAAAGCCAAAAAATTTCCTTTCCAACGATGTACATCACTCCCCCCTCAACTTAGCAATAGATCTTGCATAGACGCCCCAAAAGTGGTCAAATTTGATGGAAAAAAACATTTAGGAGGGGGAACCACCTCCCCACCAAGAGTGGACGGATGATTTCTCCTCGTTATATCTTCGGGGGTGTATACTGTATATTCATACCAAGTGTGTTGCTTCTTTCATTGAACGAAGTGTGTGTATTAGTACTGTTCCAACATAGTTGTCTTAAATAAAGATTCAAGTATATACCAAATTTGAACATTTTTGGTGCGTTTATGCTAGATCTACCAGTGCCTCGAGGGGGGAGTGATATACATCATTGGAAAATAAATTTCTTTAGCTTTAAAAGTGAGTTTTAAAACCAGACATGTCAAGACAATAAAGTTCAAGAAAATTTAAAAAATATTGTTTTTTCCACACCTCTCATTTATTTATACATCGTTAGAAAGAACTTTTTGTCAGCGTCAATAACTATTACTTAGTTGTTTTTGGCCAAGTTAAAAGTTTGAAAATAATTAGAAAAATACTGTAAAAGATCACTGGAGGGGGATGAGAGGGGGGATGCCCCTCCCCCAATTTAAATGAATTCAACTCGAAAAATTAAGTGTCAAGTTATACTAGCCAAAAATATTTTTTTACTCACCTTGAGTATTATTTACTGAGTTACAAAATAAATGTTCAAGATTTTTGTTTGATTTGAGGATTTCTACAAACACATTTAAAAACATACTTATTAAATATTTAACTGTATCCAATAAGTTTTTGAACAAAAATACTTTTAAAAAAATTATTAAGTGCGTCGATTAATATAGCAAAAATTGTCTCAAAAATAAATAATGTAGAAAATAAAACTGAGATCTCAAACTCTGAGAAAAAAATGGCAGTTAAATAATGTGTATTATATACCTACTAGCACTTAGACCAGGGTCTAAGAATAAAAGTCTATAAACTTGATCTCAACCGGTTTAAATGTATTTTTATATATTTACAGGTGAAATAACTGCAAAGATTTTGTTCACACTAACCTACAATTTCCATTAAAAATACAGAAAAATCAAATATTTTTTGGAAATCTAGTGCAGTCATAAAATTCCGGCTAAAAATAGTCTTAAATTGTAGTACCACCTCTGAGGGGTGGTTTAGACTTCGAAAAAGTAAAATAAATAATACCTAAATAATTTAAAATTATCTCTGTAGATACATTACCGTATTAAATACGAAAAAATTATACAAGGTGACGATTTAAAAAGGATTCTTATATCTTGAAATTTTTGTAGCACGAACTCCCTTCGAGGGGTATACTTTACCCCTATATTTTAAATAGGGGTAGGGGGTCTAGTTATACCTTAATTTCCTGATAATTTTCGAGAAAATCCAGCTGGATCCTTTTTAATTTGTCACCTTGTATATTATAAAAAGAGCAACATATTGGAATACTTTTTCAGTAACAATATACCGCTTACCAATTGACTTGTCCAAATAATAAATAAATGTGTTAAGGATACAAAATGCCACAAGAAATATAAAAAAAAATATTTTAAACATTTTCCCCATTTTTCGTAGGCCTATGGAACGTGCACCACTACCTTTAGTGGGTACATGGTTAAAAAGGAAATTTTATCCGCTTGCAAAATGATTGTTAGAATATTTTTAGAAAAGTTGACCGTTTTCAAGTTATTAGCAAAAAACCGTCAAAACGCACGTTTAAGGGGGGGCACTTCCCTGCCAGGGTTGGGGGGGTGGTTCCGTTTTGTAAAATGCTCGGGCGAGTCTTATGTCTATCCATACCAAGTGTGTTGCTTCATTAAACGCAGTATCTGACCCTGTAGGGCCTGAACTAAACATTCAGTCTTACCTCTTGAATGACATCCATTGAATAGAAAGCGACCTGATACCCATTCAACCCAGAATGATTTCTACTCTGCCAAGAAACCAAAACGGAAAATGGTTGAATATCCTGAATGCCTAATTTGACTACGATCGGTTGGTCACAAAACTGTTCTGGATCTAGTTCCAGAAAAATTCTGCTCTTAAGGTTTGAGGGTTGTTCACATTTAAGCTGCTTATTGGATTTGAGTTCTACTAGTTTCTGGTGGTCCCTAAGCCATTCCCACAGTTCCTGAGAATCGCAGTTGCAGGTGAGAGGGTTTTCTGAAACAAATAATGATTTTTGAAGTGTAAACTTCTTTAGGCGCGTTTAGCAGTTTTTCTGGGTAGTGAATTGAACTGAGCCGTCAGGCTGGGCTATGTAACGCTCATTCGGGTGAAATCGGCTCGAGTCGACTAACTGTGAGAAACATTCAGCGAGCGATATGATGATGCCGATGAAAGCCAGTACACAGAAGAGTTCGGTTCGGTCCGCTTTGCAGAATATGTTATGGGCCAGTATTATTAATTTCGCCTTGTGGAAGTTTACACTTCTGCCACACAATATACATACATACATCCATGGATTTTCAACTAGTAATAGCATCTATTTGAACCCTCGCATTAGCTTGCTGGGGGTACGAGAGTCTTTTGAAGGTTTTTGAAAGGTATGTTACATTTTAACGGGGTATCGGCACGGATCACCTTTTGTTAGGTGATCCGTGGTATCGGTTTAATCTATTTAATATGCACTAAAGTTGCTTCGGATGTAGTTACACTTCTTTGTTTAACTTGTTTGAGCTGATGATGGGTCTCTTTAGACTCGAAACATGTCCTAAATAAAACCCGAAACAATAAAGACTTTAGTGGAGAAGACATTCAGTTTTTCTTTGTAATACATAGAATTTTTTTTAAATCCACTTTTAGCATTGTATTAAAAAACTGTCATATTAAAAAAAAATTAGGACATATAATAAAAAAAAATGTTAACAATAAAAATTATTTAAAAAATAATGATTTTTTTAGAAATTGTTAAAGTCTTAAGAAACACCTAACAATAATTATTATTTATTAAATTATCACCTATCAACAAGAGTAAAATAAATGGATCCATGATGGATCTGATACCTTTCTAGCTATCCTATTAGCACAGTTCAAGTGAATCCATGATAATATATCAGCCTTGAAAACATTTTTTTGTAAATATTTCAGAAACTAAAGCTCCTACGAAGTTTTTGGTTATGAGACAAATTATTGGGCAAAATGTAGTCTACTATACTCCGAAAAATTGTATATTGATAGGACGCTCCATTAAAAAGTTAGCATTTTTTAAAGTTTTTAATTGTCAAAAAACTGTTATTAGCATTAATGGATTTTGTCCGAAATCTAATCAGCTCGTAACCAAAAAATTTTATAAAAATCGGTTTAGCGGTTTAGAAGCTATCGTGTTACGAACAGAAATAACACACACACACACACAGATAGACATCAGGACGATATTGCTTAAGGTCACTCATCGTCAAGCAAGCTTTACAGGTAGCGAAGCCTAACTCCGATTTTCTATTTTTAGGTTATAATTTTTGACATGTTTTCCTCGGTTTAGCATTGTTCTTATTTTAAAAATGTGGTTTTTACACAGTCTAAAGAACTATTTAATAAATGATACAGTTTCAAGATAGTTTGCAGCATAACTTTTTAATTCTAATTACATAAATATAGGTGAACCTTCATACTGTGTAAAACAACATCTTCAAAATAAAACAGAACCGCCAATGCGAAACCGAGGAAAACATGTTAAAAATAATAACCAAAAAATAGAAACTCTGACGTTGGCTTCGCTTCCTATAAGGTTGCCTTTACGATGAGTGTCCTTAGCTAGCATAGGTCAAAATACACCCAAATAACACATATTCGGTGTTATCTGAAAAAAAATGTTTTCGTCGAAAATAATACTTTCTCTAGCCATTGCTACGCGGGCTAGGAAAGTAAAAATAGAAGTGACTGGTGTCCTTAAAAAAAGGTATCCATGACGGATCTGACACCATTCGTAGCTACAGCGGCGTAGCGTGCCCGAAAGGGCGGGGGGGGCGACAGCTAAAAAGGGCGCCTCTGAAAACTGATGAAAAATCTTCTGGCAAAAAAAAACCAAAAGGTCAAAAAAGCGCCTCTCACACCAAAAAAAAAAAACAAAAAAAAAAAAAAAAGGTCATCATGTGTCAGGGGGCCGCCGATAAGTCACAAGGGCTCCTCTCACGAATCTTGCGACCCAAAAAAAAAAGGTCATCATGTGATCATGTGTGAGGGGGCGACCGATAAGTCACAAGGGCGCCTCTCCCACCTATGGGGCGCCACTGTCCTCGGGGCGGGGGGGGGGGGGCGACGAACCCCCCGCGCCCCCCCACGCTACGCCGCTGTCTAGCTAGCCTATTATCACACTTCAAGTGAAGCCATGATAATATATTAGCCTTAAGAGCAGTTTCTTGTAAATATCTCAGAAACTGAAGCGCCTACGAAGTTTTTGGTTATAACACGAATTATTGGGCAAAATGTAGTCTACTATATTCCGAAGACAGTGTATTGATGCGATGCTCCGTTAAAAAGTTAGCATTTTTTTTATGTTATTAATTGTCAAAAAACTGTCATTAGCATTAATGGATTTTGACCAAAATCTAATCAGTTCGTAACAGTATCGAAGACTATTTTACCTGAAAATTTTATGAAAATCGGTTCAGCGGTTAAGGAGCTATCGTGTTACGGACAGAAATACTATACACACACACAGACATCACGACGATATTGCTAGGATAGGTCAAAATACTTCCAAATAACACATTTTTGGTGTTATCTCAAAAAAGTTTTTTTCGTCGAAAATAATACCTTCTCTAGACATTGCTACGCGGGCTAGGAAGGTAAAAATTAAAATAGCATGAAATACGAAATCATGGGAACTCCCCCCAAGACATATAGGTACCTGGGTGCGTCACTAATCACAGCATAGATATATTTTTACATTCAGAAATCTAAAAATGTGACAAAATACAGGGTTTCGTTAGAAATAAGAAACATCCTCTCAAAATTTAACCTTTTTAATCAAATAAAACAAAATAAATTGAATGAAGCATTATTAGGAGAACAGTAAATAGTGGTAAATTAACGACTTTTATTATGCATACTTTTCCAAAAGCTACTTTCAATTCATCGGTTTGGAAGACCTATACAGGAAGAATAGATAGTTTAAGTTGTGCTACGTATTTTTACGTAAAACTGCACGTTTAAGCGCTCTACGTTTTGTTCCAAATTTGAGTTTAAGTTGAATGTTTTTACGTTACCATAACAAGTCTACTAATAGCAGAGAATATGGAATGCAGCACTGTGTTTTTTTGATGTTACAATTTTGTTTTTTGTCTTTTTAACTACAGTAGGAATATATTTGCAAAGAATCGTTTGTACTGGAAGCGGAAATTATCGTCTAGGCCTCATTTTTCGATCGGTCACTCAACCAATTCTATTCTTTGGTAACGTTAAGGTGCCCGCAGACTGCCGTAAGCTAACGTAAATACGTAAGCTTCTAACGTGACCTTGACGATGGTGTGACGAAGTGCGCTTGCGTAACTGTCAAATCTCATGCTTACGTAAAAATACGTAACACAACTTAAACTATCTAATTTATAATAATTAACGACTTTTATTATGCATACTTTTCCAAAAGCTGGTTTCAATTCATCGGTTTGAGAGACCTTTCAATTTATAATCGTGAAATGAAGTCTGGCTAAGCTACCTTAATAATAAATTTTTTAAATACAAATCATTTAAAATTTCAGATGGTATATCGGAAATTACAATATTTGATTGACAAATGCTTCCGCTATTTAATGGAAAATACGAGGAATAATGAGAAATTTCGCTACAGCAAGCAGGATTGACCTACCGGAATAATTATTAAGATTTAAAAAAAGCGCCAGCAGACATGTTCAGCCATACATTCAGCAAGCTAATTTGTCCGATAGCTCCTGTGGTTTATGACATACGATTTTTAAATTTGCAAGTTTATTGCAAAATTAACACAAAAGTATCAACCATCAAACAAGTTTTCGTGAATAATCGGATAAAACTAAGGGTTTTGTGTTTCTCTTGTATTTTTTTGTGGGTAGGTCGAAAGCTTAAACTTACGGGGGCCCAAGATCTAATGGACACCCAATAAGTGTTAACAGTTAACTGTTTCGTCCTTATGGCACTCTTCAGAACACTGTTTGGTCAATGTGAGACCCTTGCTAAGTATGGAGTATACGGCTTTGTTATAACCTTACCTTTCTAGCGAGAAAACAAAATCATATACTCTGCAAGACAGTGGCGTATATAGAAAAATGTTTCGAAGGGGGGGGGGGAACAGTTACGGGGGGGGGGCCGAGACCCCATGAGTCCGTATTTTATGCTCTTTTATGTTTGTATTCATGAAATATGTGGAAAATATTCTAAAAAACCTTAGCTTCGGGGGGGGCCCGGGTATATACGCCACTGCTGCAAGAAACTCCTTCTACCGAAGTACGAGATAAACTAAAACAGCAGCAGGCGACTAAAACTGCTATATCATCAATCGATGAAAATATCTATTGAGAGAGAGAATCCATCACGTGACCTACGTCATTTAGCGATTTTTGGTATAGGGAAACCCATAAGACCAAAATGGCAAAATTTTGAAAATTCATATTTTACAAACTATACAGTTTATCAAAAAAAGCACCGAGCTGCAGTATTGTGGCCTCATGCAGATACGAAAAAACCACTGAGTGAGTTGAGATTCCAAAAAACGTAATTTAGCGATTTTTAGTATAGGAAAACCCATAAGACCAAAATAGCAAACATTTGAAAATTCACATTTTACAAACTATACAGTTTATCAAAAAAAGCACCGAGTTGCAGTATTGTGGCGTCATACAGATACGAAAAAACCACTGAGTGAGTTGAGATTCCAAAAAACGTCATTTAGCGATTTTTAGTATAGGGAAACCCATAAGACCAAAACGGCAAAATTTTGAAAATTCATATTTTATAAACTATACAGTTTGTTAAAAAAAGCACCAAGTTGCAGTATTGTGGCGTCATACAGATACGAAAAAACCACTGAGTGAGTTGAGATTCCAAAAAACGTAATTTAGCGATTTTTAGTATAGGAAAACCCATAAGACCAAAATGGCAAACCTTTGAAAATTCATATTTTACAAACTATCCAGTTTATCAAAAAAAGCACCGAGTTGCAGTATTGTGGCGTCATACAGATACGAAAAAACCACTGAGTGAGTTGAGATTCCAAAAAACGTCATTTAGCGATTTTTAGTATAGGGAAACCCATAAGACCAAAACGGCAAAATTTTGAAAATTCATATTTTATAAACTATACAGTTTGTCAAAAAAAGCACCAAGTTGCAGTATTGTGGCGTCATACAGATACGAAAAAACCACTGAGTGAGTTGAGATTCCGAAAAACGTCATTTAGCGATTTGTAGTATAGGAAAACCCATAAGACCAAAATGACAAAACTTAGAAAATTCATATTTTACAAACTATACAGTTGATCAAAAAAAGCACCGAAATGCAGTATTGTGGCGTCATAGTGATACGAAAAAACCACTGAATGAGTTGAGATTCCAAAAACGGCATTTAGCGATTTTTAGTATAGGGAAACCCATAAGACCAAAATGGCAAAACTAAAAATTCATATTTTACAAACTATACAGTTTATCAAAAAAAGCACCGAGTTGCAGTATTGTGGCGTCATACAGATACGAAAAAACCACTGAGTGAGTTGAGATTCCGAAAAACGTCATTTAGCGATTTGTAGTATAGGAAAACCCATAAGACCAAAATGACAAAACTTAGAAAATTCATATTTTACAAACTATACAGTTGATCAAAAAAAGCACCGAAATGCAGTATTGTGGCGTCATAGTGATACGAAAAAACCACTGAATGAGTTGAGATTCCAAAAACGGCATTTAGCGATTTTTAGTATAGGGAAACCCATAAGACCAAAATGGCAAAACTGAAAATTCATATTTTACAAACTATACAGTTTATCAAAAAAAGCACCGAGTTGCAGTATTGTGGCGTCATACAGATACGAAAAAACTACTGAGTGAGTTGAGATTCCGAAAAACGTCATTTAGCGTTTTGTAGTATAGGGAAACCCATAAGACCAAAATGACAAAACTTAGAAAATTCATATTTTACAAACTATACAGTTTATAAAAAAAAGCACCGAAATGCAGTATTGTGGCGTCATAGTGATACGAAAAAACCACTGAATGAGTTGAGATTCCAAAAAACGGCATTTAGCGATTTTTAGTATAGGGAAACCCATAAGACCAAAATGGCAAAGTTTTGAAAATTCATATTTTACAAACTATACAGTTTATCAAAAAAAGCACCGAGTTGCAGTATTATGGCGTCATACAGATACGAAAAAACCACTGAGTAAGTTGAGATTCCAAAAAACGTCATTTAGCGATTTTTAGTATAGGGAAACCCATAAGACCAAAATGACAAAACTTGGAAAATTCATATTTTACAAACTATACAGTTTATCAAAAAAAACACCGAGTTGCAGTATTGTGGCATCATACAGATACAAAAAAAACCACTGAGTGAGTTAAGATTCCAAAAAACGTCATTTAGCGATTTTTAGTATAGGGAAACCCATAAGACCAAAATGACAAAACTTGGAAAATTTATATTTTACAAACTATACAGTTTATCAAAAAAAACACCGAGTTGCAGTATTGTGGCATCATACAGATACAAAAAAAACCACTGAGTGAGTTAAGATTCCAAAAAACGGCATTTAGCGATTTTTAACAGAGTTAACGATCTGTCAAACAGCCGGGGTTGCCTATCTAATAAAAACTGACTGAACTGAAGCAAAAATCCTTTATCTATGCCGAACATATAACCAGTGGTAGATAAGTGATTCGCCGCGACTTAGTCATAAGTGACTATGAAGGGAATCCTAGCTTTACGAACGATAATCAACTTTTTAAAATGTTAAAGAAAAAACGAGCTCTTTATTACTCGTATGACATTTAATTAATAATTTAAATATAGCATCCCTGTGCATCGGCTCAAAAATGCTTTTTAATTAAAATATTTATGAAAGTCCATTAGCGTGTTTATGAGAGTAATTTTCATTAGGCGGAATACGGAACTAGCAATTTGGCCAAATAGTTTTTGAAATGCTTTTGGGTGATTCCACCGTTACGTGTGTGACATTCAGACTTATATTTTTTAGAATTGTTGCTTTTCAACCCAACAACAACACATCGTAATTATTAAATATAATTTTGCTGGGTTACGTTGTTAGTTTTGCTTACGTTAACGCCAAAAAAATCCCTGATTGAAAAATATTAATTTACTTATAAGATTATAAAAATTCGTTACGTGTGTGACATTTATTTCTTTACAGAATAATGTATTTTTGTTATTTTACAAATTTTCTGTGAACTGGCAAATACTTAATTCTAACTTTTATTTTTTAATTAATACTTGGTAATATTTTGTAAATCAAGATTTATATTTAAATGCCCCTTTATGCATTTTATTATTTTATTTATAAACTTAAAAGTGAGTTACGTGTGTGACAACAACGTGTTACGTGTGTGACTAATGAAAAAATACAGAAAGTAACAGCTAATAGTATTTTATTTTTAAAAAGAACTATAACTAGACAACTAAAAGGATATTTTTTTAAAAACTTTATAATTACTCGACCAAATAACTTCTTACTCAAATTTTTTGGGTTAGGCCTTGTTGGTGATTTGAGGTTTGAGTTTGGTAGAGCCGCGGGACTGTAAACGCGCTGGTCGTTTTTATAAAATCTGGGTGCAAAAATCCTGAAAAGGACGATGTAAAAATATTAATTTTTCCGAGCCACACAAAGACAATATAGAGGATTGGCACAAACTTTTTTAGTTGTTTCCGTCGTCCAGAGGAGCTCCTCTCGCTGGCCCAGTCGTTGCAGTCGATCCACACTAGAATCACTTGTTTGTGTAATGGTTTAGTTTGATTTTCTAAGAATGTTATTGGATTTTTTGGTTAATAGAATTTATCACCATGCTGCGTGGTGATCTCGATAGAATACGACAGACGAATCTTTTTTGGTTACGCCTTTTTGCGCAGATTCATTTTTCGTAGATGGCGCTGGCGTTTTGCTTGTGCCAAGCAAAATTGAAATTGTGTGGGTTTTCCGAATACGGGAATTTGGCGCAAAATTTGAATTTAAAATTAAAGTTGCACGAACAGGCCTATTTAGTTTTATAAATGGTAATCTGCTGTTGTTGTCTTCATAAAGAAGTTGATTTTAAACTTGATGCAGCTTTATAAAAGTCGAGCAAATTTTGGACTACCAATTTTTCATCTTTAGATTGAGATAGTTCCCAAACCAAAGATTCTACGCGTCTTTCTATACCCTCTACTACACCTTTTCCGTGGTTTGTGGAAAAATACTTCCATGTAAAATTAACATAAAATTTGTCTTTTAAAAATGGAAGTAAGTATTTATTTTTGAATTCCGATGATGGTCCATCACTAAAAATTATCACATCTTCCTTTTGACTTTCTGTAAAAATTGTCTCAAACAACTTATTAGCAAATACAAATATGGTATTTTTAGTCTTTTCTTTTGTGTCCGAGCAAATCAAAAAGTTTTCACTTATAAGAAAGGTTCTTATAAACATAGGTCTAAAAATGTCTAGATTTCAAGATAAATATAATTTTTTCATAAGAATGTTACCATGTACTAAGTAAATTTTACACAACTTTGTTGAAATTTGACAGTGTTATTTGTAGAAGTAAGGGGCCAATTTAGGCCTAACTGGAATTACATTATTAGGTCTAGTAGCATTCCGCAGCTGAACACAACGAATAATATAATTATTTTGTTTTTTATTTACGCCAATGACTATACAAACTATTCCCTTTAGAATTACTCAAAGAATAGATATTTAAGGCGAAAACTGAATAAACAAAATTATTAGTCGAAAATACTGGATTTTATTGCAAAAGTTAAAATATTCGTTAGGTGTGTGACAGATTTATTTCTGTTGATAAAAAAAACTTATAACATGCAATTTTTTTAAATTTTGTTTCTGGTATTTCATAAATGTGTTGGCTTTTGACAAGAAAAAATTCGTTTAATTAATGCCTATTTTCCGAGTTATGCATTTTTATTTCTATTTTCGTTACGTGTGTGACAACAGTTTATAATGCCATATATTTTTAGGCTAAACCAAGTACAAACAAGCGAACTTTAACATGAAAATTTGTACATTTGTTGTGTATGGTACTATGGTATGGTTAATTTATTGTTTAATATCAAAAGCTTAAGGAAAAACAGTTTTTTGAGATGTTTAACTTTAAGCTAAAATAATGGATATTTTTATATAAATTAGTTTAATGCTTTTTTCTTGGCATTTTTTGGGAAAATAGAAAAACTATATGAAATCCTTACTCAAGATCATAAGCTAAGAAGTGTTGGCTTTAATATAAGGCTAATCTTGATAACCTATAAAAATGTTTAAAACATATCCGCTTAGGATCACTTTCTGTGGAATCGCCCTTTTCGTATTGAATAAAACGGCTTTCACACACAACAATTTAAATTTTTATAGCGTATTTGATAAACATTATATTAATATACCTATACAGGGTGTCCCGTAACTTATGGGTCATAGTGAAGCAGGTGATAGAGGAGGTTATTTCCGAGAAAAAAGTTCATAAAACATGAGGGTCAACACACATCTGACAATATTCAAAACACTGGTTGAAACAAAAAATATATTTCTTTAGAACCACCAAACCGATTTTACTGATTTATACCTTGTTGTGCGTCGCAAAAATGCAGCTTTTTTCGCGATTTAAAAAAATAAATAAAACATGTTTGCAAAATAAGAATAAACGAGCATATTTGAAGGATACATTTTAATTTCGTCCGCCATCTTGGATTTTTAGATAGCGCACAGAAAGATATATTTATTCAAAACTCTAATTAGTTCTGTGGCAAGTGCAGTTTGTCCCATTAAAATCCCATTATAAAAGAATATTGTCCAGTTTTTTTTGGCCCACCCGGTACATGCGCATTTGCAATGTAGAATGCTTTTATTGACTAGTAAATGTACATTATTTTATTTCTATTATTGATACTTAAAAATAGTTTGGATTTCTCGAAACTTTGTCTTTTCAATTGAAAGCAATAAGTTTTATGTTTAAGTTCAGTCACTTTTATAATACATCTATGACTACTACACAAATATATGTCAAACTAGACAAATTTAAAAAAAGCCCAAAAAGTTACATACAGGAAGACATTTTTGGGTACACTTTGAGAAAAAATACTGTGTATAAAATTATAATATCCTATTTATAATAATTTCTCAGAGAGGACAAGTTTTGTAAATTATAAATTTATTTATTAAGACTTACCATCTGTCCGTAAAGTTTTTAGCTGAGTTTCCAGTGGCTTAAGCGCATTCAAGGAAATATTCTCCAAATAGTTTTGACTTATATCCAGGATTCTCAACTTGCGTAGCGATCGGAAAGACTCGGTTGCCATGGAAGAGATCCAATTTCCGTGCAGGTAGAGCTCAGCTAAATTTTCCAAGTGTTGGAAGGTAGATTTTATAAGCCTGAAATGCAGAATAAAGCTATTTACAGAAAAATACTAAAAGAAAACAGGTAAAAAAACAGAATAAAGTAATCGCTACAGCTTTTGTAAATAAATTTACCGCGCAAAAACATTCAGCGAAACAGTTACGACCAATTCATCAGGGAGTTGTTTTTACAAGCTTTTATTTAGCTTCAGATGTTCTGTCTAACTATCTAACTAACTATCTATCAAATTTTTTGAAGCGTTTTTGACACACTTCCCTTTATCCGATTTGGATGAAATTTGGTAAACACATAGTGGTCCCATGACAATACAACACTAAGAAAAAAATGTCCTCCCACCCCTACCCCCACCCCTTCTATAGAAAAATGTGTTTTTGACACACTTCCCGTTATCCGATTTAGATAAAATTTCGCATACACATAGTGGTCCGATGATAATACAACAATAAGAAAAAATATCCTCCCACCCCTACCCCCACCCCTTCCATAGAAAAATTTGTTTTTGACACACATCCCGTTATCCGATTTGGATGAAATTTGGTATACATATAGTGATCCGATGACAATACAATATTAAGAAAAAATATCCTCCCACCCCTACCCCCACCCCCTTTCATTGAAAAATGAGATTTTGACACACTTTCCATTATCCGATTTGGATGAAATTTGATATTCACATAGTGGTCCGATGACAATACAACAAAAAAAAATCCTACCACTCCTACCCCCACCCCCATCTATAGAAAAATGCGTTTTTGACACACTTCCCATTATCCGATTTGGATGAAATTCGGTATACATATAGTGGTCCGATGACAATACAACAATAATAAAAAAATGTCCTCCCACCCCTACCCCCACCCCCTTCCATAAGAAATGCGTTTTTGACATACTTCACTTCAAAAGACTGTTATAAAGTTTGATATATGCATAAAGGTCCGATGGCAATACAGCCCAAACAAAAAATATATTTCTACCTCTACCCCCACCCTCTCCTTCCCCCAATAGAAAAATGAGTTTCCAAACAACTCACGATCAGCGATTTCATTATAATCTAGAATAAACTCTTCTGTTCTGTTATTGAACAAATATTTTCATTTAATAGAGTAGATAGCTGAGACTAAAAAGTAGAAAATAAATTGGTACAACAAATTTTTTAAGTCACAAGCTTTTATAAAATGCACTAAAAATTAAAAAATAATTTTCTAACATTCTAATATTATCATAATAATAAAAGCGATGGCCGCAAATCAAAGCATAAGTTAATCTAAATTTGTGATCTAAACACTTAAATAATATTCAACATAGCAGGTCATCAAAAATATGTTTGATGTGCCGCAATGTTATGCCATTGCCATACCTATGTCAGAGAAATGCTGGGGTATCTTGGGTCGGGTTGGGTGGGTTTGGTACCTCTGCATTTTTCTGCTAGATTGATTCTTGCAAATAGTGATATTTAATTGATACGGATATCTTATAGTGCTAACATCGTCAAAATTTCCATCACTCGGCCATCGCTTTTATTATGATGATAATATTAGAATGTTAGAAAATTATTTTTTAATTTTTAGTGCATTTTATAAAAGCTTGTGACTTAAAAATTTTTTTTTACCAATTTATTAAAAGCCAAAATACAAAATTTCATGTTACTCAAGAAAGAAGAATTATTTGTGCTAATTTTAGGATAAAAATTTCTAGTAGAAAACGTAAGTACGATCCATTCTTAAAGCCACTGAAAAATTTGGTTTACGTCGCTCTTCTAATCACAAAAAAACCTTCAAGATCACCCAATATAATCTTCGGAAACGGTGTCACTCTGTTTTGTTTTGAACTTCAATCCTGTGTATCTTGATAACTACCTTAACAACAAGGGAACAAAGGTACATTAAAGTAAACCTTGAAGCTTCTTGAATTTGAAATCACAAGTCTTAAAAGTATCTTAGTAGTAGTAGTAATATATTTTATTTAGCATTTTGCTACTATGTACAAAATATTTATAATTGAACTAAATTAATCACTTTGTGGTTTTTTCAAAAGGTAACATTTTAAAGATTTTTTAAATAAAGATATAGAAGTTTTATTTAATTTTTTAATTGATTAAACTCTAAACGCCCTTTATAAAAAATTTAATTAAATTTTAAATTAGATCTGCAATTAACAACGTAAAAATTTGAATTATTTCGTTTTTTCGTAATTTTGTTCAAAGTTTATTTAGTTAATAAATGATTTAAAATTTTCTGGAACTAAATTATGTTGAATTTTATAGATAAAAAACACAAACTAAATAAAATGAGAATTTTTTTATATCTAACCATTCCAACCATAAAATTATCCTTATTGCTTTATTTTGTAAAATCTATGATTTTGCGAAAACGCTTTGATTTGCCGAATATAAAATTGTGGATATATATAGATATATGTGACAATTATATGGGTATATCTGTGACTAGTACGCTAAGCAGAATATACGGTAAAATAATAAGAGATAAAGAGGAGAGCGAATATAAAGACATGGAGGCAGAAGAACAAGCCGGTTTCAGGGCGGGTAGATCGACTTCTGATCATCTGTTTTGTATAACCCAAGTTATTGAAAAGAAAATGGGATACAGACAAGAGCTGCATCTGCTTTACGTCGATTTGCAGAAGGCATATGATAGTATACCACTAAATCTACTTTGGAAAGCGTTGGAAAACACAAACATAAGCGTACAACTAATTAAGGCCATCAAAGAGTTATACCGCAGTGGTAAGGCAAAAGTTAAAATAAAAGCAAAACTAACTAAAGGCTCTCAAGTAAATAAAGGTCTTAAACAAGGTTGCTGTATCTCGCCTACGCTCTTCAAGATATACAAGTCCTTAAAATATCGAAGAGAAAATGCCAAAACATGGGAATTCCGTTGGACGAAACCACCTTGTATACTTTATGTTTCGCCGATGATCAGATAGTAGTGGCTCAGGATTATGACGACTTCGAATATATGACACGAAAACTAATAGAAGAGTACAATTAGTGGGGACTAGAGGTTAATCTCAATAAGACAGAGTATATGTGTATCGGTGGAATGAAACAGGATCTAATCTTAAATACCGGGCAGCGAATTCAGTCCTGTGATGAGTATAAATACTTAGGTCTAAAAATTACAGCTGACGGAACACTAGACAAAGCTATAAAATATCGGAACGTACAAGGATGAAAAGCAATAACTTTATTAAATGGAATAATTTGGGACCAAAGTATATCAAAACAACAAAAAGCTTATATATTGTAAAAAGTATTATTACATACGGCTCAGAAGTATGGCCAATCAAGGATAGAACAGAAAAAATGCTTTCCACTACGGAGATTGGAGAAGAGCAGCAGGGAAATCAAAAAGAGAAAGAGGGACAAATCAAAGAATAAGAGAAATTATGACAGTGGATGATATAAGAACAAAACAACTGGTGTGGAACGGAGATGTACAAAAAATAAGAGGCCTAGATGATGAATTATGGGCAAACAGAAACGAGTGGAGATTGGGTATCGGAAGACGTAGAACGTTGTAAAACCGATAAATATATATATATATATAAAATTGTGGAACAATAAATAAGGTGTGGTAGTATATTTGTATTAAATATAACTTTTTTTTGTCTATGTACTTAAATTTTCACTAGCTCTTTCTAAATAACCTATTTTACTAGCAATTTTGTTTATCATTTTTTCATGCTGTTGATGAAAATTAAATTTTGAGTCAATAATATTACCAAGATATTTAAATAAATTTATTATGTTCAGTTTACTACTTTCAACAAAAATATTTAACGCTAAATTATCACTGTTGTTTCCTATTAATAAACATTTTGTATTTTCTGTATTTAATTTTAATTTATTAACCTTTAACCAATTGTCAATAATTTCAAGTTCAGGATTTATTTTTTTTGTTTTAATTAAAATTGAAATAGAAAATAAGGAAAATTTTGGAAAATAAAGGACAATACGATGAGAAAGAAGCTAGTTTTTACAGAAAATGCAAAAACGCATTTTTTTTAGTTGTGGCACTATCAAAGCAACGCAGCGATATAGTTTAACTCTTCCTAACATATTCAAAAAAAACTTTCCTGACTTCTTTGTTGGGATCCTAGGGGGCGTAAAACCAAACTTTAAGTGAATGCATCATGCTTATGATTTTTCACTAGAAATTTTACTCCTAAAATTGGAACATAATTTTTGTTTTTAAGTGAAATGAAATTTCGTGTTCTGGCCATTTAAAAACCCATAACTTTTATTTAATTAATATTATTTTCTGTTAAATTATCATTTCACGAGTTTTAGAAATTTTTTAACTCGGTAGTAACAAAATATCTTACCGCAGGGGCGGTACCGGACTTAAAAAAGGAGTAGTGGTTTAGATGTTTAAAATTTATATGGTTAAAACAAGAAACAATTTTTTTGCTCAGGTGTGTAATACAACAGAATATACCTCTTTTGTATTTGGAGTTCTGTGAGAAAAGGGAAGGGCGGGCTAACGGTTCGGTTTGGCTTTTCATTTATCTTCTTCCAGGTCGCAGTTTATTTATTATAATAATTTTACCCAAGGCATTTTTCTCCAAATAATATTTTTTTGAAAACGTTTTTATCGAATTACATATTTAAAAAATATTTTGTACCGAAAATCAAATTACGCTTTTGTCGAAATAATTTTTATCAAATTACATTTTTGCAAGTGTTAATAATATTATTTTTGCACTTTGGGGATAATAAATTCTTGTTCCTCATTTTATGAATAGATGTGTCACTTTTATTTTTTATCCCTGAAATAAAAAATACCTCATCAGATAAGTAGAATTTATGAATTAAAAGTGACAAATCTTAAAAATGCAAAAAATAACGAATAAAACTTGTGAAAACAGTGTATTTTATCTCTTGGTATATAACATGTTGTTTCTCTAATAATTGTGTAAATATAAAAAATAATTATTTATTTTAAATATTGATCTTTTTGAATATGAATCAAACTCATTTCATAAAAAACTTGCATAGCGAGGAACGGACATAAGACACTCGTGAAAAACGTATTCCAAACAATGGCGTAGACTGTTTTTTCCGCACTGAAAACTCCACTGTTGTGTGCGAGAAAGAGTAACTTTGCGCACTCTTTGGGAAAATTGCTATTATTATGCAGATAATATTTTAAAAAAGTATTATTTCTCTAGAGTAACTCTCTTAAAACAATTCTAAGTAGACATAAGTGTAGTAGTAGTTTACAAATACAATCGATACATTGACTTCTGGCCTCATACAACTCAATGAATCGATATCAAAACAAGTCATTTATCATTTTTAAAGAGACCTGGTTTATTCGAATTTGTATTTCTTGTACACTTTATAATATTGTTTTTGTTTTCACACCATAGCATAACAGGATAATGATCAAAAAATTGCTTGCTTTGGTTAGGAGACAATCGCTTCTCTAGAATAGCTTCATAAAAAAAGACATAAAGTATACAGTTTCAATCCGCTAATAGAGATAAACGTATACGTTGGGTATATTCGTTTCAGTGTATGTAAAAATAAATGGATGAGTTGATCCAGTGCTAAATCTACAAAGTATGGGATTAATCCAAGTTTGTGAATGTCTAAAAGACAGTTCCGTATTTATTTATTTTGCTCTTTTGTTTATTTGAGATCTTTTTATAAATAATTATGTTTAAGTGAAGTGAACAAATGTTAATTTCTTTGAAAGTAAAGTTCTTTAAATTTTGGACGGTGGATTTAAAGTAAAGTACAATTGTATACCATAATGGATTTTAAATATATAGTGTAACTAGATAAAAAAGCTTATCTTTGAATTAATAAAAATTTTAATACCTCAAAAACCATAACCACTGTTACTATGGAGATTTCACTGTTTATTGAGTGTTTTTATGTTTAACTACTTGTTTATATAAAAAAGGTTTTAGTTTTGAAATATGAGCAAAAGCTGCAAAGAGAGAACAACAAGTTTACATATTGAAAAGAGAAAGTTTAAGAAATCTTGCGTCAAAATTAGTATTTTACCCAAAAAAAGACCTAAAAGTGTTATGGCTTAGCCAACATATTTAAATTACTTCTTGTGGTGACAGAAATTACAAAAAAAACATTGTGGAAAAAAAAACATTTATCATTAACGATTTAAAATGGCGGACTTTCTTATTTATATACGATTTACTGATATCAGCGGCGTAGTGAGGGTTTCATGCGCCCGGGGCTAGGTTAAAGTTTGGCGCCCCCCCCATATAAACATGTTTTAAAATCAATGTAAGAAGCGCCTTTTGGCGCCCCCTGACTTTGGCGCCTGGGGCAGGTGCCCCGGTCACCCTGCCCTCACTACGCCGCTGCTGATATAAATAAAATTTGGAACTATAGGTCGCTGATTAAGATTTGTGACTCAAACAGAAACAAAATCAAAATGGCGGACTTTCCCATTTTAGAATTGGTACGGAACTTTGAGTTGTTTTAGATCGCTGAATATAGTTTATGACTAAAACTTACAACAATTGAAATAGCGAATCCAATATAGCGGACTTTCCTATTTATTAGCCGATATGTGTCAAATACGGAACTTGATATTGTTTAAGGTCACTTATTATGATTTTTAACTCAAGCCTAAAAAACCAAAAATTACAAATCCAAAATGGCGGTTCTTCTTATGAAAAAATAAGATGGCTGACATAAAATGATCCGCGTTCCCATTTATAAACCGATATGCGTCAAATACAGAACTTTGAGATGTTTAAGGTCCCTGATAATAATTTTTACTGAAACTTAAAAAAATAATCGACAGTAAATTTAACATGGCGGACAATCCTGTTTATTAATTTGGTAGTTGTGTTTATAATAATTTGTTCCTGTAGTTATTTAATAAAAAAAATACCGAAATTAAAAAAATATTTAGTAACGCAAAGTTTTTTCTCAAAAATATTGGTTATGATGTGTTTCGGCACGTCACTGGACTTAATTATTTTAATCTAAGTAGTGCCAAATTCACCTCTTGACACTACAAATAGCACTGCGAAATTTTAACGAAGTTGACTAAACGATTAGGTATTAGGATTGTTTTTTTTCTTTGACACTCTTAAAAATAATAGCCCTAATGCATCTTGCCCATGTTTTTAAATAAAAGGTTTTCTTTAAATCACTCAAAGAAGCACCACATACTTTAAAAATACCTTGTTACGTATATCGCACACCCGCTGTCACAAAAGAGTCACAACTCAAAAAACGCCCTTATTGAGATAAACCTGCCGCCATCATCGAAATAAATTGTACTTTCTTCCATAAAAGTGTCACATTTATGTTTCGACAATTCACCGTGAAATGGCGATGTGACTCTTTTATTTTGTCCAGTTTAGCTGAGGATGCGTTCCTTTACAGTGTCACTTTTGACTTTATAACAGCGTGAACGTGAAGTTTCATCCTGAAAAGAGTCACATTTCGAGTTGTGAAGGTTTTCGTGTGAACTATTGGTTAAATCTGACCCATATAACAAGTAAAATACTGTTCTTTTTTGTGTTGTGACTGTTTTTTCGAATTGTTCAGTGTACTTAGAATTAAGGAGAATAAGAAAAAAATCTTTTGAATTTATTAGAGAATAATCACATTCCCAGTTGTTATTCAGCATTTTATAACTCGTTGTAAAAATAAATATAAAGTTTCTTCTTTATTTGTTTTCTTTTTTTATATTATTTACCATCCTGCATGACATCCTGATTTACAACGTCATGATGCCTTGTTCTAAAAAAGTGTCACAATATCGGGTTTTTGTCTTTTTTTAACTAAAAACGACAAAAATCATTTTTTCTGAGAAATGTACTGCACCAATTACATTGAGTTAATAGGTTCCTCTTGATATAAAGTAACATGTTAACTCGTAATTTCTCATGTAAGTGAAAAATGAAGCTTTCTAATGAACTAAATTCTTTAACAGCGATTGTCTCAAAACAATGTTTTTTGAGTTGTGACTATTTTCTAGCGGGGGTGCGATATATTAGTGTAATTTGTGAACGACTCCTTATCTTTATTTTTCCTCTTGTCTAAATCCGTACCTATGCACTCTTGGACAGCTGTTTTCTTGATGACAATTGACACAGTACAAAGTTATCTCAAGAATAATGTTATATACTATATTTAATCATACCTTTTGAAAGAAAAATATTAGCCCTGTCTATGTGTCAAATAGTGTTTAAAAAATGAGCACATACAAGTTTATTTATTCAGACATTAAGATATTCAACATTAAATGAAATAACTTTTGAAATTAAAAGTAATTTACTTACTTTGCTAAATGATTGTAAGAAACGTCCAAAATCTGCAACGACTTTAAGTCCGGGGAGAAATCTTCTAAATTTTTTAGTCTGTTTCGTGTCAAATTAAGCGTCTTTAGGTGATAGAGGCCCTGAAGCCTTTCCTGTGGTAATAACTCCAATTCGTTCATTCCCAAGTCTAACGTTAAAAGTTGAGGCAGACTCAAAAATGCACCTGTATAAATAAAAGTAATTAAAAATAATTAAAAAAAAAATGTTTTTTTAAAAGGCTTTGATTTGTTTTGCAGTGTAATTCTAAACTTTTACAAAGTAAAATCCTAAAAGAATTTACGCAACACAGGCAAGCGCGGATCTGGGTCAAAACCTAGGGGTTGGTAATAGTCGAGGAAAAAAATATTTGTAAAAAACTTTTTTTAAGGGGGGTAATTCTTCTGTTCTCTTAATTCTGGGTTAATATTAATTCCACAGCACAGAATGTTTGGGCAAAAATAAATAATTTTTCCTAAATCGACTAAATCTTGCTGAATCTGATGCCAAAAAAAAGCATATTCTCTTTTTGACATCTGTATTTTTTATATTATAACTTATTCTTATTTCACTGTCTATTCCTTCTCTCCAGCTTCTCCTCGGCCTTCCTCGTTTTCTTCGGCCAGTTCGTTTCCAGTGTAATATTTGTTTAGGTAGTCTTCCATATCATCCACTAAAGTACGTTCACCCACTGTCATAATTTCTCTTATTCTTTGATTTGTAACTCTTTCTCTTTTTGAATTCCCTGCTGCTCTTCTCCAATAGTCCATCTCCGTACCGGAAAGCATTTTTTGGTTCTATCTTTGATTGGCCATACTTCTGAGCCGTATGTAATAATACTTTTTACAATGGTGTTATATATAAGCTTTTTGTTATGTTTTGATATACTTTGGTCCCAAATTATTCCATTTAATAAAGTTATTGCTTTTCTTCCTTGTACGTTTCTATCTTTTGTAGCTGTGTCTAGTATTCCGTCAGCTGTAATTTTTAGACCTAAGTATTTATACTCATAACAGGACTGAATTCGCTGCCCAGTATTTAAGATTAGATCCTGTTTCGTTCCACCAATACACATATACTCTGTCTTATTGATATTAACCTCTAGTCCCCACTTATTGTACTCTTCTATTAGTTTTCGTGTCATATATTCGATGTCGTCATAATCCTGAGCCACCACTATCTGGTTATCGGCAAAATATAAAGTATACAAGGTGGTTTCATCCAACGGAATTCCCATGTTTTGGCATTTTCTCTTCCACACTTTAAGGACCTGTTCCAAATATATCTTGAAGAGCGTAGGCGAGATACAGCAACCTTGTTAAGATCTTTATTTACTTGAAAGCCTTTGGTTAGCTTTGCTTTTATTTTAACTTTCGCCTTACTATTGCGGTATAACTCTTTGATGGCCTTAATTAGTTGTACGCTTATTTATCTTTTCCAACGCTTTCCAAAGAAGATTTAGTGGTATCCTATCATATGCCTTCTGCAAATCTACGTAACGCAGATGCAGCTCTTGTCCGTATGCCATTTTTTTTTCAATAACTTGGGTTATAAAAAAGAGATGATCTGAAGTTGATTTACCCGCCCTGAAACCGGCTTGTTCTTCTGCCATATATTCTGCTTAGCGTACTAGTTACAGATATACCTCTATAATTGTCACATATATATTTCCTTCCTTTTTTGTGTATTGTGGATATATATTACGTTTTCCACTCAGTTGGTACTACAGCTCCATTTAAATATTTTTGGAAAAGATTCCGTAATCTCCAAAACAGTTCTTCAGTGCCATATTTAATAATTTCAGCTGGGGTTTTTCCGGGTCCGGTAGACTTACCGCTTTTTAAGGTTTTGCACACGTTTTTGACCTCAGAGATTGTACTGGAGGGGTACTGGAGATCCCATCGTTCTAATGATATTGTCTCTTCCGTCTTCCTTGAATTCTGGTCAATCTTCAGTTAAAAGTTTTTTAAAACGCTCATCCCATTCTTTGTCTGGTATTGGTAAAATAATATCTCTCCATGTTTCTTTTTTGATCGAACTTATAGTTTCCCAGCTTTTGAGCTTTCACATAATAAGAGTTGCTAAATCTAAAATTCTTGAATTGAACCATATGTCAAAGATTTTTTTGCCTCAAGATTCTGACAATTTGGAAATAATGCTACAATTTTACTTAGTTTAACCATAATGGATGATCAATATTAGTAAATATACGAAGTATGATAATAAAATTATAAGACTTGTGTAAAAAATCTACTTTACTTAAATACTTAAAGATGTTCCCCATCAATGTTGTCCCCTTTTCTATCGACGCGACGTAGCGTTGCATGCATTTTTTTTCATTGATGGAAGCAATTTTAGAAATCATCAGAAGAGATGCTGTTAACAGTCTTGCCGTTTTTTCCTTGACGTGTTCTACTAGTTCTACTATGGGTTCCTTTTAACGATTTTTTTGCTTTCGGAAACAGGTTGAAGTGGCAAAGGCCAAGGTGGGTGGTTAACGACGGGGATCTTCTCATTAGCTAAAAACTGCTTAATGGATAAGGCATTGTGTGTCGGTGCATTGTCCTGGTAGAGGAGCCACGCGTTGTTCTTTCACAAATATTGACGTTTTTTCCTTACACGTTCCCTTAGCTACATAAATTCCTCCAAATATAAATGTTGGTTCACTGTTAGACCCTCATGCGCCCATTCAATAAGATTAGCACCCCTAATATCGAAAAAAAAACAATGAGCATCGCTGTTATGGAGGTGCTGGAGCGCCCTTCTCGTTCATCATCTTTAACTTGTTCACGACCCTCGAAAAAGCTTTTATGCCACATAAAATCATTGCACGAGACATACACTGTTTCCGTATACATCTTTTAGCATTTGAAAGTATTCAGTAGCTGTTTTTTTGAGTTTTACTCTAAATTAATACGTTGCTCAATTTTTTCGTTTGTCAAAATTTCGGCAAATGAGCTATGCACGATCCGCTTCAAACCACATCGTAAGCCAAACTAGTAGAGGAAAGGCGACAAGATTGCGCGCGGTAATAGAACGCACATCAAGGTGAATAACTCCAACCGCCCGAGGCGTGGAGATTTAAAACCTGTTAGTAAGGGGGCCAGTCCTAAAATTTTATTGTCACACCCCGTATATTAAAATGTCTTTTTATCTGCAATGACTTCATATTCTGACATCTCTGTTAATATAATTACTGACATAATTTACATTTTTATGTGTCAATGTTAATTAAATTACTGAAATTATCATTACGTATTCAAAAAAATTCTACTGTACCTATTGAGTAAACTATAAGGGATCACGCCATGCATAAATAAATAAATAAAATTAGATTTTCCTAATTGATGATGCAGCTTGTTACAACTCCTTAGGTTCTAAGTAATTTGTCATGTAGTGCATGATATGGAAAAATAAATTTTATGTTATAGTTTTTGCAAAGTCAGTTGAACAAAGATAAACGCCGACCATCGGCATATCCTTTATAAAAGGTGATATGGGCGGCGGTAGATATACTCATGAAAATTATTTCATTGAATTATGGCGTAAACTAAAGAAATAAAAATGGATAATATAACTTTCTATCCCTACACCTACAGAAACGACATTGATTTATTTTCTAACTCTGCATACTGCCGATTAAAGGGGTCCCGAAAAGCACACTCGAAAGCAATTAAAAGCGCATCTCAAAAAAATCTGCTAATCAGGTGCCGTCCATCCACCTGTGCTCGGTCGATCGGAAAACAAATACTTTGTGGTCGGACTGCGCCTCTTCTCTGTCGGTAGGGTTGAAATTATACCAGGTAGATTTTATATGAATTTGGATAACTTTTGAAGGGCAGAATACTCCGAATTAGGAGTTATTCAAGTGACTTTGCAAAAACTATACATTATTATTATTGCTATAAATAAAACTTACTTGGAGATATCCTCATGATTTGATTGTGGTCTAAGTGGATATGCAATAGTGCAGGAAAGCTTTCGAAATCATTGCTTGCAATGATATTGAGATTTGTATGTGTGATGTACACCTAAATGATAATAGAATGTATGTTATTATTAAAAATCAAACAAGGTGGGTCGTACTTCATTAATTTTATAATAAATTATTATTATATAATAAATAATAACCTAAACTTAATACTGCAGGCGCTGTAGGTAGTTGACTATGCACAATATGAGGACCGCACTTTGACAGATGATTCTAGCTAAGAAAATGTCACAGATTTGTTAAAAATAAAAGTATTTTACCTTCTTACACATCATTTTGAAGGAAATTTCATTGTCTACAATTGACTAGGACACAAGTTTTGATAAAGAGCTTAGTTTTCAGGAAAATCGGGTAAAGAATGTAATAAACATGTTTCTTTTTTTCATTTTTTTAAATCACCGCAATAAACGGACGCCGCTGAAGAGTTTGTCATTGGTCGTACCTCACTGACTAATACACCGGTAACATTGTCTATAATAAAGGTGATTACATATTTTTCCCTAAGAAGCTTAGTTTTTGAGAAAATTTGAAGAAAACCTCACAATCGCAGGTTTTGGGGGGTCTGGGGGGTTTTTGGGAGTTTCTGCAGCTAACATTTTAAAAACTAATAAAATTTTATATTTAAGTTGGATTTTACACATTTTTTATTAATTTCTCTGTCATTGTGGCTTTAAGGGATCAACTTATAAATTTTCAGAAATTCGAACACGGCTATAAGAGAAGAGGGGATAAAAAAAATTGGACCAAAACCTGGCTTGTCAACATCCAGATCGTTAATTTGTGACCTTTTGTCAGCTAGAATCCATTCTCAAACTGCGGTCCTCATATTTTGCATACTCAACTACCTACAGCGCCTGCACTATAAGTTTAGGTTATTACTTTTTTCTAAAAAATTGAAGGTACCTGGCATTTATTAGTCCAAATTTTCTTTTAACTTTTGCCACATCAATTTTACAAAAAAATCGTATAAACTATAATTTATTTACAATAGAACAAAAATTTATTCGTCTTAGTAAGTTTTATATGTCAGGAACTCAAAAAGATATTGTTATTTTTTTAAATACAAAAAAAATGATAATAATTCAAAGTTGATCAAAAAAGTTTAAAACTACCCTTGGTCGATTGGTGATGGATTACTCCATTTTAAGTCGCTGAATGTTTACCTCGAATTTGAGGAGGTCTTGTTAGACATCATAAATTTAACATGAGGGCTTTTTAATTGTTTTTTTCACAAATTTTGACTTACAACTTTCGCCAAATTAGTTTTATAGAAAAACTGTTAATACGTTTTTTGCTTACAAGAGGACACCAATAATCATCATCAAATTGACTTTTTATCTTAAAACTAACTAATAGAGATATTAAATTTTTATTCGGGAAAAAAAATTACAATTTTATTATATTTTGAAAACAAAAATATTTTCGTTAATTTTTAAGATATGAATCTAGTTTCTTTACTATATAAATTGTTGTTCTCTTGCAAACAAAAAACGTATTTACAGTTACACGAAATTTATAAGCCAAAGTTTGTCAAAAAATGGTAAGTGGCACCATTTTTTATCTATGACATCATAAGGGCCCTGCAACTCAAATTTCAGGCACACACCTGGTAACTTTAAATTAAGTGATCCATCCAATCGACCGAGGGTAGTCTTAAACTTTCTTGATCAATTTTCAGTATCCATAATTTTAATTTTATTTTATTAATTTTATAAACATAAAAATACATTATTTAAAAAAGTAAAGTTGCGTGGGTGAGTTTTTCTTTATCTCGTAGTTTTCTGTAGGTAGCTTAAAAGATTAACCTCACGGGGGTCCAAGATTTAATGGACACCTAATAACAGTGATGCCAGGTCTCATGCTCTGCATGAGATCTCATGTTTCTCAGCTTACAGAGACAAAAATTAAATATACTTAAAAATTAATTATAGAGGTAAATATGAATTACAATATCAAATTAATCATAAGAGAATTCGGCTTACGTCGCGAAAAATTGGCACAACATACAAATACGAGGTTTGCTTATTCGGGTATTCCCCGAAAACGATTATTCTGTTATGTGCCACACCTTTATGTCGTTCGTACGTGTCCTACTTTATAGAGTATTTTTCAAGTGTAATGGTTATTAAGAGATACATAGATTATACAAAGTTATAGTGCTTCCAGCAGTGGTAGTGAAACTGACCAAAACCTGCTTCTGCTAAGAAGCTAAGAAGAAAAAGATTTACAAACAATATTTGAAAAAAGACTGTACAAAGTTACTTGAGTTTCATTGGGTAGAATGCAGTAGGAAGGGAACAATATATGTGTGGTAAGAAGTGCCTGCAATAATGAATGAGCACCATTCTAGAGGAAACAGCGGCAATTCCGCTATCTCATGCTTTTTTTTGTGAAATCTCATGCTTTCTCGCAATATTTCTGTGGGACCTGGCAACACTGCCTAATAAGTGTTGACAGTTAACTATTTCGTCCTTATGGGGCTCCTCAGAACACTGCTTGCCGTTATACAAGGAAGAGAATTATTAAGAACCACATAAATAGTGCCAAAGAAATCATACTTCTAAGGACATCTTAGCAAACTGATCGTAGTAATTACTCGAACACACGGCCTTCTCCCATGCAAGATTCCTAACACTTAACACTTTGAGCTACATGTGTACCATCTTTGGTACACAAAAAGTTATTAAAATGGACGACCGTATGACCATTTCAGGTACACGGATTATTAGATATCGATATTTAAGTTTGTGACAGCGCGATGCTCGCGGATAATTTGTGCCGTCGAATATCAATCTGTGAACGTGTGGTCCAAGTCGAAAAAACTATAGTTTCTATGGGTCAAGTGTTAATAACTGAATAACATACAAAAATTTTGGTGGGTGTGCTTTCGGGCTGTTCGGCCGTCGTCGTTGGAAATTCGTTCTCGACGTTTCGCCATCTCGAGTGGATGGCATCTTCAGGAGATGTTGACTGTTTGTCGGCTTCTCGAAAACTGGTAGTTAGTCTGTCGCGGGCGCAGGTTATATACGCTATGGTGGGCGGGGGTATATCAGAGCTGGTCGGTGATTGGTCACTTTCCCGAGATTCAGTTTTGTTGTTGTAAGCGAGCCGTTTAGTGTTTTTAAGAACCGGTACCCATGTTCTGTTAATTTTAAGAGTTTCTACAGATCTGTTGAAGTTCTGCTGGTGTTTATGAATTTCGATTGCTTCTCTATAGAGTCTTGGATAGTATGCAGAGGAGGCGCAGAGAACTTGTGTGTCTTTGAATTTTATTCGGTGGTCGACAGTTGGCTTTGTGTTCTTTGATTCTTGTGTTTACGGACCGTTTGGTTGTTTTGATGTAGACACTTCCACAGGTACAGGGAATGCGGTATACCACCGAAGAACTTAGTGGCATCCTTATATCCTTCGCAGATCTGAGGTGGTTCTCGATCTTCTTAGATGGCTTGAAGATCGTTTTTATGTTGTGTTTTCCCAGAATACGTCCGATCCTATCCGTCACTCTAGGAATGTAGGGCAGAAAGGCTCTTGAAGTAACTTCGCGGCTGCTCAGTCCACAGCTACTGTTACTTCTAGTGCTCGGCTTTGGTCGTATACATTTATCTATGTCGCTTTGAATGTATCCATTTGCTACGAGGGCGTTTTTTAAGATGGTTTAATTCTTTGTCTAGATGTTCTGGTTCGCAGATTCTTTTCGCCCTCTCTACCAATGCTCTTATTACCCCTTTTCGTTGGCACGGGTGGTGGTTAGATGTGTTGTTTAGGTAGCGGTCTGTGTGAGTAGGTTTTCTGTATACGGTATGTTCTAATCGTCCCTCTTTCCTCGTTACTAGTACGTCAAGGAATGCTAATTCTTTGTTGTTCTCTGTTTCCATTGTAAATTGTATACTGGGGTGTATGTTGTTAATGTGGTTGAGAAATTCATTAAGGCTGTCTCTACCATAAGGCCAAACGACAAAAGTGTCATCTACATATCGAAACCAGACTTTGGGTTTATGAGGGGCATTATTCAACGCCTTCTCTTCTAGTTTCTCCATGAAAAAGTTCGCAATCACTGGCGATAAAGGGCTACCCATTGATACTCCATCGATCTGTTCATAAATTTCTTCATTGAAGGTAAAATATGATGTCGTTAGGCAGATTTTAAACAAGTCGGTGATGTCCTTCGGAAATATGTGTTCCACTTCCCTCATTGCCTTGGCCAAAGGTACCTTTGTGAACAAAAACACAACATCAAAGCTAACTAAGATGTCTTTCTCGTCCATGACGATGTTTTTGATCTTCTTAATAAACTGGGTGGAGTCTCTTACATACGAATCCGTTAGTCCGATGTGGGGTTGCAACGACGGCCGAACAGCCCGAAAGTACACCCACCATTGGACTATGGCCGCGAAAGCCTTTCACAATCTATACAAAAATTTTCTTTCATACCAAAGCGGCCTCAAAATCTAATGGAGGGGGCGGGGTAAATTGTGCTTACTTCTTCAAGAGCTGGATACTTTCTTACTGGAGTCAGATCTCGTATACTGGTCAGTGGATTCCCGGTCAAATTTAGCCAACCCAGTCCACCAAGAGTGGTCTCCGACAAGGCTGCATTTGGTATTCTAGTAAACCTAGTAATAGTAAAAAAAACAAAAATTATTAATTTAAATACATACGCAATAAAGCGATTCTACCAATATATTTAAAAGTATTTTTTTGTTTTTATCTATAAATAGAGTATAAACATAATAATGAGTTAAAATTATTATTTTTTACACTGACACTGATAGCATAATTCTATTTTCCTACGAGTGAGCGGAAAAAAGCTTTTGCGTGCGGAAATTACCACTTTCGCGCAATGCGTGCTCATAATATTTTTAACCGCATGCTTTTTATTTTGTTTTGGTGTCAACAAGTGATGATGGCACGTTCTATAATGGCTGCTATGATAAGAGGGTAAACGACGCTATAATTTCTTATGGGAACAGCATTTAAACTGTCTTAGTTGCTACCGATAAAGCCACCTCGGAGCTGTTTCGTTAAATGAAACACATAAATTTAGTAGTTTTGACCTAATTTTTGATTTTAAATAGTAGGGTAAATGCGGGAGAGTTGCCGCGGAGGGAGAGACGCCGCTTTTCACGTATTTCAATGATTACGCTATAACAGAGACAACCAAGTATGCCCACATTCAGAGTTCATCATTTAGTGAACGGTTATAACATCGGACTTGTTTGTTTTTTAAAATATCGCTTGCAATCCTTGAATTTACGACGGTAAGGTAAAATTTTCTTTTTCACATTCGTGTTTTTTATTCAGTATTTTGGGGTTATGTTTACCAGCGCCATGCTGTATTTTGTTGCGTTTTAAATCTGTGACCTTGATAATCAGGTGTAGCTTCTCCACCAACAAAAAGGACAGTTGCCGCATTTTTAAGAAGACCGAAAAAAAATTCAATGGAGTGACAGCGATGATTAACCTCTAGCCAAAAAGAAAAATGAAAACCAGGAACGCTGCGTGAATTGCTTTGCAGTTTACGCAACTACAACTAAAAAAGTGAATTGATTACAATCGATGTTTGAGGCCATCAAACAACGTTACAATGTATTAAATGCTTAAAATGGCTACATCTCACTTGCAAAATGTATGGTGAAGTTTGTAACATCTGTTCCAGACGCAAATTAAGGAAAAAAAAATAAAATTAGAGGTTTTTTAGAGAAACGGTTACAGCGACGTCTCTCATATTTTCACGCGGCATCTCCCCCAGCAGTGTGAGAGGCTTAAATAAAAAAAAAATTTTTTTGCTATGTTCATGTTTTCTTACATATATTTTTTATTTTCGTATTTTAATAAAGTTTAACACAGTACCCGTGAATTGATTTATTTTAAAGAAAAAAATCTCAAGACTTACAGATGTTACAGCTATTTTTCAAAAAGTGCGGCAGCTCTCCCGCATTTACCCTATAATAAAATAATTCAATAAAACTTGTACCAAAAGTATCTTTACCGCACTTGCGCTTTGCATAAAATCCGCTGACGCGTCGTTCGGGCAAACGCCAATCCGTGCGGTAAAGTATCACTGTTTGCACTTGTTAGGTAAATGACTATTACCTACTCGCATACGGAAAGCATTGCTTTACCGCACGCGCACCACTGAGAAACCTTAGCAACGCGTCAATAAGACGGCTTTAATATTTGTTAACATTTAAATTTCATCTAATTTAGAACTCCGATTCGCGTCGTTTAGTCTACTACCGTCACGTGCGGTAAAGTATCCCTTTCCGCACTTGTTTGGTTAATAGCTATTACCGCACAAAATACCAAATAATACTGCACAATAAAATCCTAAAAATTTATGAAGTTTTGGTTTAATTAAGGTCAAATACGTTAGAGCCTAAGTATGGGGCACACCCATGCATTCTCCCAAGCGGTGCTTGAAGCCAGGACTCCTATTAAATTCTTAATGTTGATACCGTTCCAGTAGAAAAGTTATGGACAGTGTTAGAGCAGACTAATATCAATCATACATACATAAAAGCGATAAAAGAACTATACAAAGGGTAATAATCTAAAATTAAAATTAGAAATCGACTTTCAAAAGAATTCCTGGTAACGAAAGGCTTAAGACAGGGATGTTGTATCTCTCCAACTCTTTTTAAAATATATATCGCAGTAGCTCTAAAAAACTGGAAACGCAAAGTACACGGCATGGGAATACAACTTAACGACAGATTTACCATATACACACTACAGTTTGCTGACGATCAAGTAATTGTAGCTAATGATAAAGAAGACATGGAGTATATGATGAGAAAGTTAACGGAAGAATACCAAAAGTGGGGGTTAACAGTGAACGTGAACAAGACACAGTACTTATGTATTGGAAACGAATCAAGTGAATTAGAACTAGAAAATGAACAAACAATATGTCCATGTAATGAGTATGTATACTTGGGTGTCACATTTGATAAGACAGGAACAGACTGTAAAGAACTGGAAAAAAGAATTGTAAAAGCAAAAAAGGTTATTGGTTGTCTTAACAGTATTTTATGGAGCAGAGAGATAAAAAGAATGTAAAATTTAACATATATGAAACAATGGTGAAAAGCACGCTGTTGTATGGAATAGAGACTTGTCGCGTAACAGAAAAATACAAAGCAAAAATGGAAAGTGACGAAATGGATGCAATAAGAAGATCAATAAGAATATCTAGAACAGATCATATAAGAAATGAGATCATAAAAGAAAGAATGGGAATCGAGGGAAGTATAACGGATGACATCACTAAAAGACAACTGATATGGTACGGCCATGTACAACGGATGAGCGACGAAAGATTACCAAAGCAGGTCCTAGAATGGCAACCAATAGGGCGCAGAAAAAGAGGGCGTCCTAAACTGGAATGGCAACAGTCAATCCAAAGATCAATGAGGCAAAAATACCTGACGGAAGATGACTGTCAGGATCGAAGGAGGTGGAGAATAGGCGTCGGACAACGTAGAAAAACGTTCTAAACCGACATAGTAGTAGTATGTTCCTTTTTCGGGTAGACAGGATTTCAGCTACTGCGCATGCGTTAGTTTTGGTGGTTTTGGAACATACTCCGTTACGTCACTACATTATTTGACAATTGTCAAATGTTTAGGTGTATGTCTATTATTTTTTTCTAAATAGTTGATTGGGTGAAAATTTATCAAATTGTGGATTAAAATTATAGTTTCTCTAAAACTAATTCTGCAGATTTATTGTAAACACCACGAAGAGTGTTTAATGGCATTTATAAACCACTCTTAACTTTATTAACAAATTATAAAGAAAATACACGTAGTTACCTACGGAGTGGCACTTCTTCCGGACATTTTTCCATAAGCCGCACATACTTTACATAAATTATTTCCCATTTTTCACAGATTAAAATATAATTCTAAAAGACAAACGCAAAATATCGCAAAATGTCAATATGGCCTCCACCTGCACAGCAGCTGTGTGTCTACATGACAAAACACACGCAAGCGCACTTGAAAATTCGCTTCCGCGAATTTAAATTTGCCATTGTTTCCAAAGCCAGCTATAAGCGCCTCACTTTTCGATTCTTTGAACATGTATTTATTCTATAATGGATTTGATTAATGCTTTATTTAAAAACAAAGTAACTGGTAGCTCACCGGTTGCCAGCAAGATCCACTCGTCTTAAAATGTGTGAATTATGAAAAAAATTGGCTGGTAGTGCGGAAAGTTCATTGTTACTTAGGTCCACTGATTGAAGTTGTGTTAGGTTGGCGGCCGCAAAACCTACAAAACAGGTACGTAAATTAGGCCAAGCGTCAGGGGATTCTATTTGCAAAAGGTCGAACAGAAATGAAGTTTGGTGGGATGGTAGACATAGGTCCTCTGATAGTACATCTAAGTTTGAGACCTCGGGGGGTAGCCGCTTGAGGGAAGAGGCGATAAAAACTCTGCATCGCGGCGCATGGAGAAAAATAGCACCGTTGCAGTAGGTGCTATAAAAAAATTTTTTAAATTAAATATTTAAAGAACTTGGGCACAACTTTGGTTGTGTGCATTTTTTCGCTCCTACCAATGGTTTTTGCTTTATGGCGCGCCAAAGTTGGGGGTTGGTTTCGAAATTGTAACAAAATCAGAGTTTAATCGCGGATTAAAACAAATATGCTACCAAACAATTCTGGTATATTTTTTTCTATAAGAATAAGATTTTCTAATTAAACTGATGCTTGATTTGTTACATTTGACCTTATTATATAAAATTACTCATACATACTCATCATGATCTACGGTCAATATTTTTTTAGTATTGTTGACCTGCAACAGTCAGCAGATTTTCAAAGCACCTGAATCTAAGGCATATAGAAAATTTTATTGTTGATTCTTATAGCCCAAGAACTCATCTTTAAAGTTCCGGTTGATACCACTCTGGCACCCTTAAGCATTTTGAGATATTCAAGATGGCAGCCGATAAGAAATAATTTTTTTTAAAGTTGTTTCAAAAAATATAAATCCAATGTTGGGTGTCTTTAGTAGCTGTTGGGGCCCCACTAAATATAGTAAAAGCCCCGACCCCCTTCCCCTCAGGAACATGGTCAAAATGGCGCCGCCATCTTGGATTTTTGACTATTTTTTCTTTAATAGCCTTTTACTTAGAAAGATCTTACTTTTGAGAAAATTTGTAGAGAGAAAATATAAAGATCATTGCAAGACCTATTGAACGAGGTACTACCGTTGCAAAGATACGTACGTAATATGCTGAATTCTTGCACATTTTATTCAAAAGAAATACATGAAATTTTTAAATTTAACCAAATTTCCTTTGCAACAATGTATGATTTAGTAGGATTAAATTTCTTAGTAAAGGCACAGTGACGTCCTTGAATGTGGGTTATATATAGCAATCAACAAAAATCTATTTTAATGAAAAGTTTTTTGTAATATTTAAAAAAATAAAGCTTCTTGAGAGAAAAACCTAGCCTAGTCTTAATTTTATGTTGTTTTTAAAAACTTATTATTTTAGCTCACACATAAACTATACTATAGTAGTGTGAGCTATGGTGATCCTAATTTTTTCGAGAAAAATAAAGTTGCTTCGATTTCAAAATTTTTTATATATCTTTGCGTTTCAGATGATTTTGAAACTTTTTTGTTGCGCCGTCTGTCTGTCTGTCTGTCTGTATGTCTGTCTGTCTGTGTGTCTGTATGTCTATCTGTAACGACCAACGCGCATAACTCAAAAACCGCTTGGCCGATTTTAATGAAATTTGGTACCTAGGCTGGGTCTTGGGTCGAGATGGTCCCATTTAAATATGAACAAAATCCACCAAACACAAGCCAAATAAAAGGGTGGGGGTAGATTTCAGAAATTAGAGTTTATGTGAAAATATGGCGTGTGTGATATTAAACGAAAGGTAATTGAGTCTGCAGTTAAACAAAATACATTTTAATTTATTTAAAAAAAAAGGGTGGGGGTATATTTTAAAAATTAGAGTTTAAGTGAAAATATGGCGTGTGTGATATCAAACGAAAAGTAATTGAGTCCGGACTTTAACAAAATACATTTTAGTTTTTGTTTTTTTTAAGGGTAGAATTCAAAAATTTGAGTTTAAGTCAAAACATGGCTTGTGTGGTATCATACACAAGGTAATTTAGTCTGGAGTTGAATAAAATATATTTTGGTTTTTAGTTATATTAGTTCACACGTACACTATAACTATAGTACCTAGTGTGAGCTTAGGGGCCCATATATTGGCAGAGTATTTTTATCCGTCATCCCATTTCCAAGTAGGTATGTAAGGGCGCAATTCAAAAAATCATATCTTTTATAATATAAGGTCAAATGTAACGAATCAAGCATCAGTTTACTTAAAAAACCTTACTCTTATAGAAAAAAAAATATATACCAGAATTGTTTGGTAGCCATATTTGTTTTAATCCGCGATTAAACTCGGAATTTGTTAAAATTTGCAAACTACCCCCCAACTTTGGCGCGCCGTAAAGTAAAAACTATTGGTCGGAGCGAGAAAATGCATAAAACCAAAGTTGTGCACAATTTTATTCTCTACTTATTTTATTTGAATTTTTTTTTTATAGCACCTACTCCAACGGTGCTATTTTCCTCCAAGCGCCGCGATGCAGAGTTTTCATCCCTCTTTCTCGAGCGGCAACCCCCCGAGGTAGCAAACTTAGGTGTACTATCAGGGGAACTATGTCTACCATCCCACCAAATTTCATTTCTGTTCGACCTTTTGCAAATAGAACCCCATATGTTGTATATAATATCTTCCTTTAACTATAAACAACAAGTGAAATTTAACAAAGAAAAATTAGAAAAAAGTTTTCTGTTTCGGCCGGGGATCGAACCCGGGACCTCTTGCTATCTAGGCAAATATTCCACCACTGAACTACCGAAGCCATACATAAATTTTTCGGCTGCGGTGTCTCAATACAAGAACGAGAGACTCTCAGGGTATTAACCCGACCAAGTCATCCAACTGATCTCTAAATTCTTCTTTCCCACTGTCAAAGGTATGATAACTCAAATTAGACGTAAAGATCAACGTCTGAAAGCATGAGATCACCTTTTCGTGTGTTAAAATTTCTGATCGCAAAATGGGCGATTTGCAAGAGGTCTCGGGTTCGATCCCCGGCCGAAGCAGAAAACTTTTTTCTTATTTTTCTTTCTTTAATTTCACTTGTTGTTTATAGTTTTAGGTCCTTGCATAATTTGCAATTTGATATTTGATAATTATATTGGCAAATCGCCCATTTTGCAATCAGAAATTTAAATTAGGTTCACAGACTATTTATGTGTTGCAAAAAAGTATTGTTTTTGTCCTCTTTTTGTCAAATAAAAAGAAGTTTTAATGGAAAATAAGGTCTGTGAAGTTCTAATCAAGTAGGCTAAGCCCAATAATGGGTATATTGCCTCTGAGGCACATCAGCGGACAGATTAGCTGCACAATTAATAAAAATGAACCATTAAAATGTGCTGTTGACAAAAGTTTTAAATCAAACAATTCAATAAATCATATTATTAAAGCGTTTATTCCCAACCAACAAATATTACAGTTTGTCACTACACGGTAAAAAATTTTGTCTACAATGAAAACAAGTTATTTTCTTGAATAAATTATTTTACCTCAAAACAGTTTGTTTTGAATTAAAATATTTCTTTTTAGTTCAACGCAGCGATTAATCTTGAAATGAGACTTTATTTTTTTTCTTTAATTGTTTTGTTTTAGTATTCTCCGTTTTGTAACAAAATAAATTGTCTTCATATAAGTAATATTTTGCTTCAAAAGAAAACGGTGCCTTCGATTAAACAAACAATTTCTGTTTTACATTAAAATAAAGAGGGAAGACATTTTTTGTGCTATATCAGAAAAATATTCTCTTGGTGAATAGAAAAGCACAAATTATTTTACTTCAAAGAAATTTGCTTTATTCCAAGACAATTTTTTTACCGTGTAGGAAAGTAATTAAGTAAATAAAAGATATCAATATAAATAATTTCTAGCTCATTAGCACATTCCCTGCTATATCAGTCTTGAAATAGTTTTTTATAAATATATCAGAAACAAAAGCTTTTACGAAGTTTTTGGTTATACCATATCGCACACCCGGTGAAAAAGAGTCACAACACAAAAATCGCCGTTATTGAGATAAAACCTGCCGCCATCATCCAAATAACTTGTACTTTCTCCCATAAAAGCGTCACAGTTATGTTTCGATCACCGCGAAATGGCGATGTGACTCTTTTATTTTGTCCAGTTTAGCTGAGGATGCGTTTCTTTACTGTGTCACTTTTGACTTTATAACAGCGTGAACGTGGAGTTTCATCCTGAAAAGAGTCACATTTAGAGTTGTGAAGGTTTTCGTGTGAACTATTGGTTAAATCTGACCCATATAACAAGTAAAATACTGTTCTTTTTTGTGTTGTGACTGTTTTTTCGAATTGTTCAGTGTACTTGGAATTAAGGAGAATAAGAAAAAAACCTGCCGCCATCATCGAAATAACTTGTACTTTCTTCCATGAAAGCGTCACAGTTATGTTTCGACAATTCACCGCGAAATGGCGATGTGACTCTTTTATTTTGTCCAGTTTAGCTAAGGATGCGTTCCTTTACAGTGTCACTTTTGACTTTATAACAGCGTGAACCTGGAGTTTCATCCTGAAAAGAGTCACATTTCGAGTTGTGAAGGTTTTTGTGTGAACTATTGGTTAAATCTGACCCATATAACAAGTAAAATACTGTTCTTTTTTGTGTTGTGACTGTTTTTTCGAATTGTTCAGAGTACTTAGAATTAAGGAGAATAAGAAAAAAATCTTTTGAATTTATTAGAGAATAATCACATTCCTAGTTGTTATTCAGCATTTTATAACTCGTTGTAAAAGTAAATACAAAGTTTCTTCTTTATTTATTTTCTTTTTTTATATTATTTACCATCCTGCGTGACACCCTGATTTACAACGTCATGATGCCTTGTTCTAAAAAAGTGTCACAATATCGGGTTTTTGTCTTTTTTTAAACTAAAAACGACAAAAATCATTTTTTCTGAGAAACGTACTGCACTAATTACATTGAGTTAATAGGTTCCTGTTGAAAATGACATGTTAACTCGTAATTTGTCATGTAAGTGAAAAATGAATCTCTCTAATAAACTAAATTCTTTAACAGCGATTTGTGAATATTTTTTAGCAGGGGTGCGATATATTATTGAGAAAAAGCGTTTAACTATATTCTGAAAATCGCATGTTGGCAGTGGCGTATATAGAAAATGGTTTCGGGGGGGGGGCGAACAGTTTCGGGGGGAGCCCGAGACCCGATGAGTCCATATTTTATGCTATTTTATGTTTGTATTCATGAAATATGTGGAAAATATCCAAAAAAACCTTAGCTTCGGGGGGGGGGGGGGGGCGGCCCCCCCTTATATACGCCACTGCATAATGGTATGATGCTCCATTACAAAAAATTAGCGTATTTTCAATTTTTAACCTGTCAGAAAACTCATTTTCATTAATGGATTTTGACCAAAATCTAATCAACTCGCTATAGTACTGAACACTTTTTTTCATAAAAAATTCATGAAAATACGTTTAGCGGTAGGCATAACACATTTTCGGCGTTATAAAAAAAAATTCTCGTCGAAAATAATATCTTCTCCAGCCATTGCTACACGGGCTAGGTAGTTAAAAATTATTAATAAGTTATTATTAGAAACCATGAGTCAGAATTAAATTAGGTAAATTGTCGTTTGTATTGCATACAGGGTATCCCGAAATTAGATGTTAATATTTTAACCACATGAATGACTACCTTGCAGCTCATCCACTGTGACCACCAGTGGATATATTGTGGCTCACTTTTGAGTGGTTTCTCACCACTGTATGCCTAATCCACCAAAAAGGTCGGATATCAGTTTGGGTGAGACACTGTTCAGATCTTCTGAGTCAATCTGAGGTTTACCGAAAGTGTTCTGACGTAAACGTGCAATAGCCGGACATTCGCACAATACATGTCTGACTGTTTCGTCATCCTCCATACAGAGTCTACATTCGGTCTCTTCTGTTAGTCCCATTCTGTGCATGGGTACTCTCAGTCGATACGTATCTGCTGTCTGGTAAGTCCAATAATGTTCCTGGCTCTGTTTCTACAAGGTCCTTTAATGAACTCTTTAGAGTGAGCCAGTTCTGGTATAAATATCCAGTATTGTTGGAAGCTATTCTCCATCCATTTTAATATGGTTGATTTAGCAGCATTTTATGATATCTCCAGGGCCGAAAAACTCGGCAAATGCCGCTTTCCTCGCTGCTAGGTCTGCATCCTCATTTCCCTCGCACCCAGAATGCCCTGGTATCCATACTAATGATGAGGCTACTTGACTGTCAGAGAAGATTTCTATTGTCCTGTTGGTCCATTCGTGGTCAGTAATCCACTGGGCACACAGTTTAATGACTACGAGTTCGGCCTGAAATATAGTGGCCGAGACTATGTTTAAAAACGACTTTTTCTTGAACACTAACAACTCCAGATCCAACGCCCGATGACATTTTCGATCCGTTTTAATCACATACTCTATGTCCCAAAATAGAGATAAAAGTTCAAACGTTTTAGTTTTTAAGATACAGGATATTCAAAGTGAAGATGTGATGGCGATTTTTTGTAAATATCGTAGAAAAAGTAAATATATTTAAACAAAATTTGGTACAGTGAATAAACCTTTTAGGCTCTATTTAAATATACTGCTCAAAAATTGAAGTGAGCCACCCCATTTTTTTGAACATTTTTAAAGTAAATTATTCCTAAACGAAACGGTCAATTCCCACAAAAATTTCCATGTGATATAGCCTATATTATCCTCTTTTATTGTTTGGTTTTCTTGTTGTCCTGCGCTAGACAGATAGCTTCACAGGGTGGCTACAACGCAAGTGTAACAAAAGTGCGAAAGTTTGCACGGCTCGGTTCAATTTCCTGTACGATTTTTTTCAAAAAATTTTTTATTATTTTTTATTTTTATTAACAAAATGACAATCAGCTAAAAACAAAAAAAGTCATTTATCAGTTTTTTAATTTCTCTTTAGTTTCCGAAATATGATTTTTTTTTTCATAAAATTGTACTTTTTCTAATTTTTAGTTTGACATTTCTACCTAGTTTGACACATAGCCACCAAATTTGCTATGAGACAGCCCAAATATTGACCTTTTCGAACTTTGTACGCCATTGTACACTAGATTACCACTGAGCACAATCAGGGGCGTGCCATAATAATTTTTCATAAATTCTCCTTAAGTAAGTTTGAGTTTCACCTTTGGTAGGTGATCTGATATCAAGTCTAGGTAAATGCAAAACACGTTTTATTGAAGTTCGAACATTTATGCCTGGACGTTTTTTCATTTTTGTTAAAATATCACCATTGATTGTGGATGATTTTTTGTAAAAATGCCAGTTATTTCGCAAAGTATATGGAGTCAAGCGAATTTTCTCACACCACTACTACCCCGTTTTCTGGGCTCACTTCAATTTTTGAGCAGTTTATAAGATATAGTATTCAAGTTTCTTCAGGAGGTGGGTAACATAAGGGGCGGTGAAAGAAATTTATCACAAATTTTTTGTTTGTTGATTTTTGTAATTTTGACTAGAGAATATAAAATTTTTAAAGTTTAAAAAAGCTACTATCTTTGTACCTCGCTCGAGAAATTTTTTTTTTATTACAAATTATTTTTTTTCTTTCAATTCTTAAACTGGAATTTCAAGTAAACAGTAATTAAAAAACATAATAGACTTACCGGATAATGATGATATCAAGTTGTTTCTTATATCCAGTTCTCTTAAATTCGGCAGACCATTTAGTTGAGAAATTTCCAATGTTACCATTTTATTAAAGGCCAACGTCAAAGTTTCCATTGTTGATATGTTTAAAAGCGCAGTAAACGGAAAACTTTGGAACATGTTGAAACTAAGTTTTAAGTCTTTTAAAACGTTTAAGTTTAAAAAAAGCCCGTGTTTAAGTTCACTTAGGTTATTTTTACTTAAATCTATCCTTAGTAGGTTTTTGTTTTTTGAAAATATACCGACAGGCAATTTTGTTATAGCACAACCGTCTAGCGACACCTCTTGTAAAGATGGTAGCCCACTTAATGTTAGACTGGATATTTCACTTAAATTGTTGTTACTTAACCTTAACACTCTTAAACCCGGAATATCTAGATACACTAAGTTTGTTGTTGGTATTTGATTTGATACTAAATTTAACTCGTTTAAATTATTTAAACCTTTAAAGGCGTTTGGTTCTATTTTAATAATTGAGCAATTCATTAATTTTAATTTCCTAATTGGAAGTCTTTCTTGAAAAACAGAGTCATGAAGCACTATTAAAGGGTTATCAGATAAATCTAAAGTCCTAAGTTTTTTCAGATTTGTTAACGCATTAGGTACTATTTTCTTTATTATATTCCTCGAAAGATATAGCTCTTCAAGTTCCTGAAGATCTGAAATAAAAAGAAAATCAACTAGTGGCGCCCGCGAGAGTCTCGTTTTTGAGAGTCTCGCACCCGCGAGAGTCTCGTTTTCAAGAGTCTCGCATGGTCCAGACCATGCGAGACTTTCAGAAGCGAGACTTTCGCGGGCACCACTAAAATCAAGTTAGCATAATAGTATGAGTATACAGCGCTAGCGTGTCAAAAAATGATTAATCTTAACATTTCTTGTAAACAAACAAAAATTTTTTTTTATAAGATAACATATATACTTTTTTATAATCTGTAAATAGAGTTTCGTTAAAAAACTTTAGATAAAGATTGCTGGAGCCTTTTAAAAGACGAGATTCTAGTTTAGTTTGTGGTAAGGTTTGGTCAGTTTAGGTCTGGTTTAGTCTGGTTATTAATTTTTAAGGGTCCTCGTTATATAGCGGGTCACGAGGCGGTTTGCTGTCCGGGTGCTCCGGGTTCGATCTACGGCTTTGTCACTGGATGATGATCGCATACAGTGAAAGTTCCAGTATAAAAAAAGCAAGAACACATATTCAGGTTAATTTAAACTAAATTAAATTAAATTTGTATTGGAGAACTTGGCTTTACTTTTATCTCAATTCTTTTTACGGAGTACCATTTTCGCGTAATTGGCTTTTTTTACATGAAATATTTTTGTTATAATTTCACTTCTTTTTTAAAGGAATTGGATAATATTTTGCAATACCTTATTTAAAATTTTGATGTTTTTTAATTTTTCTTCATGTCTTTATTATAGTTCCTATCAGCCTTCCCAAGATCAGCTCTCTAACGTTTCTGGAAGTGGACAATTCAACTTCTACATAATTTTACATGTATAGGGGATGAAAGGAAATTAAAATTTTGGTGTTTTTAAATTTTTTCCTATAGTTTTATTTTAGTTCCTATCAGTCTTCCAAAGCTCAGCTCTCTAGCTGTTATTGAAGTGGGTAATGTTAATTTTGCATAACTTTCCATTTATAGGGATTTTATCATAGGTCCTATCAGCCTTCCAAAGCTCATCTCTCTAGCGTTTCTGGAAGTGGGCAATGTTACCTTTATATAAATTTACATTTATGGGGGAGGGAAGAAAATTAAAATTTTGGTGTTTTTAAATTTTTTCCTATAGTTTTATCATAGTGCCTATCAGTTTTAAAGCGCTCAGCTCTCTAGCGTTTCTGGAAGTGGGCAGTGTTAATTTTACATAACTTTACATTTATAGGGAACGGATATAAATTAGAATTTTGGGGTGTTACTATCGGCCTTCCAAAGCTCAGCTCTCTAGCGTATCTGGAAGTGGGCAATGTTAATTTTACATTACTCTATATTTATAGGGGAGGGACGTAAATTATAATTTTGGGGTTTTTCAATTTTTTCCTATAGTTTCAACATATTCCTATCAGTCTGCCAAAGCTCAACTCTCTAGCATTTCTGAAAGTGGGCAATGTTACTTTTACATAACTTTACATATATAGGGGAGGGGAATAAATTAGAATTTTGGGGTTTTTTGATTTTTTCAGGGGTATTGTCATGATTTCTATCAGTCTGCCAAATTTCAGCTTTGTAGCATGTCTGGAAGTACAGTAAGAGTGATGGAAAACGGGTGGACGGTATGTCTTTGTTGCCCTGGAAGAATGGTAGGACTTCACAAAAAGCAGGTGAAGCAGCAAATCTTGGAGAGTCACAAAAAAAAATTAAGTATAAAGAATTGGAAGACCGGGGTTTTCTCTTTATTCCATTTGGTGTCGAAACATTTGGTCCTTTGGGTAATGAGGCTAAGCAATCAATTAATGAAATAAGTTACAAAATAAAACATCCTAAAGTACGTAGCTTCATTACCGAAAGGATAAGTCTTGCCATACAAAGGGGAAACGTAACGTCGGTGCTCGGGACCATTCCTGTTGAACAAGGATTAAATGAATTTTTTTTTATATAATGTATTTAATTGTTTTTTTATATATACAGTTATTGTTTATATTTCTATTACTTTCGTTTTTAATATTTTTTACCATTTTCTACAACTTAGATTTTTATTTAATTTAGTTTTAATTAATTATAACAGTAGAATATTGATGATCTATTCATGAGTGAGTCAGTGAGTGAGTGGCAATTTCGACGTTTTTTGAAATTTCGTCACTACTTTATCACTTTATGAAACTCCATGAAACTTGGAGGGGTTGTTAACTCTATAAAGGTCTACAACTGTACAAAGTTTGAGATTCGTAGCTCATTCTGAAGTAGAGTTTTAGATAGGTCAAATATGGGCTGAAATGTTTCAAGAAAAGATGGTACGGCAGCGCGAAATTTTCGAGGCACTGCCGATGCCGTGCCCTCAGATTTAATTTTTAAAATATGTAAAATTTGAAAAAAACTTACCTGAAAAACTGACGTTCGTTATCTCACTCAAAAAATTGATGCTCAAGTCTAAGAATTTGAGCGCTTGCATCGACTGAAATGCGCCATTTTCAATATAAGAAATGCTATTGTTGGTGAGGTATATTCGCTGGATAGCGTGGAGATCTCGAAATATCGTTTTGGTCAACCGCGAAAGTCGATTGTGGCCAAGCCACATGATTTGTACGCCCGACTGGCCCTTAAAGGAATCTTCATGCAGGCCTGCTATACTGTTAGAATCCAGCTGGATGGACACTAGGGATTTCGAATCGTGCATGAAGACGTTGGCCAAGTCGCCGATTGCATTTCCCTGTAAATAAGACAAATATTGTATTAGGGAAAAGCACCGAATTATACACTTTCCAGTTTTCAACATCCAATTAACATGTATAGGGCAGTGGCGGCGCGTGTGGTTTAAAAGTGGGGGTTCTGCAAAGTGGGGAACAAGACAATTTTTAAAAAATTCGGTAAATGGTTTAAATCGTTAGCATCGGAAATAGTCTACTTTGAGTCACCACCAAATGTCAAACAAGGAAAATCAAATAATTTGTTTTTTACATTGCACCCATAAATCCATTTAAAACGCTTATAAACATCGTGAGAGAATTTTTTTATATAGTTTTTGCCGCGACTTTTTCCCCCATAGGTGATGATGATGATGATTCATATGTGAGTGGGCCTTGCAGCCCTTCCACTGCGACCACCATTATGGCTCACTTTTGAGTGGTTTCTCACCACTGTATGCCTAATTCCCCCATAGGTACGTTATTTCTAAATCTGGTAAGGGAATTAACGTCCTTGAATTACGTAACGCAAAAATTCAGGATTTTTGACTCCCTAACCCCCTCGTAACGCATTTTCAAGAAAAAAACACATTAAAAAACCATTGAGTGTAACGCAAAGCCAAACCCCCCCTCCCCCCCCCCTTGAGCGTTACTAATTTAAGGAAAGGCCCTAAAGGACGATCTTTTAATTTGATTTTTAACTTTTCGTTAAAAAAAGGTAAACTTTTCTTTAAAAAAAAGGTAAACTTTTAAAATCTCGGAGAGTAATGGTTATATCCTCGGTAATTTTCATGTTTTATTAAAGTTTTTTTGTACCTACCACACACGGCACTTATAAAATTAATTATTACAAATGCTTTTGCTTTGACAAACACTAAAATATAATATTGATTCATAAAAGTACCGTAAACACCTAAATTATGTCAACAATAGGTACAAATTTGCAGTTCCCATCTGTTCTTAAAATATAAATGGGGCACTACCCCGATTTTCAAAAATTTTGCCTAGCTGAGACGTCAGTTGAATAGTTCTATCCTTTTTAATGTGTGGTACAATCTGTATTCATCCGTCCTTTATTCGGGGGAGTTTGGTTAACAGACCCGGCAAAATCTACCGCGCATCTACATAGCGCACATCGCAAGCAGAGCGACAAGCCCACCAGACCCAAGAGCCCGAATAGCAATAGGCTTGCCCCTCGTACTAATTATACAAATGTTGTAGGCATGTGCCTGCTTAATTAGTTAGAAAAAAAAGAACAAAGAAATTCTGTACTAAAAAAATATATTACTGTACTCAAAATTAGCCGGTGCTGCAGCCCCGCAGCCCTTATTGAATAACCGCCACTGGTATAGGGGTATCCATAATAAAATCAAAAAACAAACAGGATAACGCTCAACTATCACATCAATAATGAAATACTAGAAAGATCCCACACATCTTAATCTAGGCACTGAATTGGACTCGGAACTTACTTTTGTAAGCCATCTAGAAATGACCATCTCAAAAGCAACAAAAATGTATTGTTTTATTGCTAGATTTGCACAGGATTTTTCAAATATAAACGCCATAAAAACTATTCTTTGCATTCATTCCATATAAGTTAGAATATTGGTTTATTTTATGGTCCCCTGGCTATAATTCCCATAATCAAAGAGTTTAAAAAATTCAACGGCGGTTTTTGAAATATCTCTTTTTAAAGAGTAAAGGCATACCCACCTCAAGGCATACCCCAAATGGATCTACAAATTCGGTTTAAAATAAAACTCCCTAGAGATGTGTTCCCTGTATTTGGGTCAAATATTACTCTACAAACTCATGTATAACATTTCAATTTTGGAAAGACTAAAATTTAGGATTCCTCGTTCCATATTTTCTAGACAAAATCAGATTTTTTTACCTTGACAAACCAAGAATAAATAACCTTAAACATTCGCCTTTATATTAAATCTGTGAATATTCAAACCTCATATCTTTTAAAATAGATATACTTTACTATAGTCAATGCGACCTCTACAATATTCTTTTACAATCAGAAATAGTTATTTAAAGATTAACTTTATGTATAAGATATATCGATGTGCCAGTGCAAAGTTAACTAAATTATCATTATTATAAGTTATTAGTTTCTAAGTTTAGGTATCAACTGACCTTATAATTGGAATTTATTCTGTAAGGCAGTTTTTTGAATAAAATAAAAAAATAAAATAAAATGTAACCCCCCCCCCCTATCTATTTATTTTATTTATGGTTGACAGCAAAAGAAACAAATTAATGAAACTTTGTTCTATCCCATATTTTTCAGTTTTTATTCGACTGTCTTGAAGTCATTAATAAACCAGATAGGGGGGGTGACATTTATATTGGATACCCCCGTACACAAGGTTACTGAAAGGTTGACAGAAATACATAGATTAGGATTATGGAATGTTTTTTAAATTTTCTCAGGACAAACGAATATTGAATGTAATTTTATGGTATATTTTTATCTCAGGTGATGTAAACTAGAAATGTGTGTATTTAACATACAATTTTTCCAGGGCAACATATGAGAAACACAGACAAAGAAAAGAGAGCGAGCAATCATTTCTAATGCGCCTGTCTTCAATCCTTGTATTTCAGAGGAGTCCGAAACCAGTTTAAGTGGCTTGATGGAATGAAAAACTGACTATCCGATAACAGTACAACGTCGAATTGGAACGCAAAAAGGATTTTTCGTACCGTTTTATGACGGTCGCACTCGTTGATGAAACGAAGATATTGATTCCAAAACTAACCCTGATTCGTGCCCTGTAACCTAACTGTTAAAAATTTACGTAACAAGTATTCCAAATCTGTCAATACAAGTTATAAAAATAATAACATTGTTAGTTGCAGTGGTCCAATAATTTAACGTAAGAAGAACAATAGTTTATTCGATAAATAAAAGATGGATGAAAGAAAAATCACCTGAAACAAAACAAGAAGGATGATTCGGCTGGCCAAAAATGAAATTCAGGAAGATCGGGCGATACCTTGAGAACAAGTGCTGTAACGATTCGGATTAAAATATTTCTTGAATCCGAGTTCTAAAATCCTTGGATGCATCCGAGTATTAAAATGATTCAGAATTGGAATACGGATTAATTGTTACGTCTTGCGACGATAATATACGTACGAATACGGATACAGAAGTAGAATTGGTTAAACACGGATTCGAACTAGTTTTTACCTAGTCCTTCTGGAGAGTGTCTTTTAAATAACTTTATTATATGAATACGAATACAGAGCTGCAATTTATCAAGGTGGGATATATTGACCATATATTAAATTAAAAAAATGTTAAATTTATAACAAACGTGAAATTTCGTACCCGTGAATTTAAAAATCAAACAAGTTTCATGGCTAATCGGGCAAAAAGGAGTTTTTTGTTTCCCTTATATTTTTCCGTGGGTAGCTTGAAAGCTCAACCTCACGGGAATCCAAGATCCAATGGACACCTAATAAGTGTTGACAGTTAACCGTTTCGTCCTTATGGGACTCCTCAGAACACTGCTGGTCAAGTGACAAATCTTGCGAAGTTAATCAGACGGTTTTGTCTCTAATTAAATATAATTAGTGAGCGAACTATAGCAAGAGGCGCCATCTACCGAGATACGAGAGAAACAAAAAACCAAAGGCAGGGAAAAACACTGCTATACAATATCGATCAATGAAAAGATCGAATGCAAATAAAAGAAAACAACTATAGTCCGTGACCTACGACAGCTCTTTGTCTTTTCAGGCCGGATCAACGCATTTTGCATTTTTACCCGTCATCAAGACAGTGAGCATCAATCAACGAAATTTTTAAGCCAAATAATACTAACAAACGTGAAATTTCGTACCCGTGAATTTAAAAATCAAACAAGTTTCATGGCTAATCGGGCAAAAAGGAGTTTTTTGTTTCCCTTATATTTTTCCGTGGGTAGCTTGAAAGCTCAACCTCACGGGGGTCCAAGGTCCAATGGACACCTAATAAGTGTTGACAGTTAACCGTTTCGTCCTTATGGGACTCCTTAGAACACTGCTGGTCAAGTGACAAATCTTGCGAAGTTAATCAGACGGTTTTGTCTCTAATTAAATGTAATTAGTGAGCGAACTATAGCAAGAGGCGCCATCTACCGAGATACGAGAGAAACGGTTAACTGTCAACACTTATTAGGTGTCCATTGGATCTCGGACCCCCGTGAGGTTGAGCTTTCAAGCTACCCACGGAAAAAGATAAGGGAAACAAAAAACTCCTTTTTGCCCAATTAGCCATGAAACTTGTTTGATTGTTAAATTTATATTTAATTATTTTAATTAAGAATAAAAAACAGTAGGTATTTTAACTCTTAAAAGAACGCATTAGAAAACAAAAAAATAAACCGGAGTGGAATGGGCATATAAAAATATTTATAAATTGTTTATAATTTTATTATAATAAAACGAACAACTACTAAGAAATAGAATCATGTGACTATGTTTTTCTGACAATCTATTTCGTCTTAAATTTTTTACTGACCCGGACTTAGAGAATAGCCTTTCACTGCAAAGGCAAGTTTGCTACATTTCAATTTTTAAATAGGATTTTTACTAGCAACATAAAGAATAAACACGCAGATTGTTATACCTCAAGCTCAAAGACGAATTCAAATTTATTCTTCTGAGTCAGAGATCGTTTTTTTTAGCAACAAACAAAACAACTAAAAATTCGCAATAATTGGAATCGGACATGTATATGGCTGCACTACGTTTCATAACGAATTAAAATAATTAATTCGAATTAATTCAGATACGGTTGATAAATCCGAGTATCACTTTAATCCGATACCGGATATTTAAATATTAAAATCAGCCGAGTATTTACAACACTATCGAGGACTCTAAAATAACCCTTACGAGGGAACAAAGAATGCAATAATTTTTCAGAATTTCCAGTCAAGCCCAAAAAAAGCCACCTTATTTTCGGTTCAAGCATCCATTTGCCGTAGAATAAAAAAAATTAACCTTAGGAACTGCAGCAAAAAAGACTCTTTGAATGCAGTATTTAGCACAGTTAATAAATATATTAATTTTAAAATTCAATTTAAGTTAACAAAACCAAACACGTTTTTTACAAAATCGAACAAATATATATTGTTGGCTGGTTTTCATCAACGTGTATGTTCACATGTGGTTTTTCTTTTAATTTTTTTTAAATATCCGAAATTCCACGTTTGTTAGTATTATTTGGCTTAAAAATTCCGTTGATTGACGCTCACGTATCTTGATGACGGATAAAAATGCAATATGCGTTATCCTGCCCGAAAGACAAAGAGCTGTCTATAGTTTGTTTTCTTTTATTTGTATTTGATCTTTTCATTGATCGATATGTCTAGCAGTTTTTCGCCCGCTTTTGTTTTTTGTTTCTCTCGTATCTCGGTAGATGGCGCTTCTTGCGATATTTTTCTCACTATTTACATTTGATAAGAGACAAAACCGTCTAATTAACTTCGCAAGAATTGTCACATTGACCAGCAGTGTTCTGAGGAGTCCCATAAGGACGAAACAGTTAACTGTCAACACTTATTAGGTGTCCATTAGATCTTGGACCCCCGTGAGGTTAAGCTTTCAGGCTACCCACGGAAAAATATGAGAGAAACAAAAACTCTTTTTTGCCCGATTAGCCACGAGACTTGTTTGATTTTTAAATTTACGGGTACGAAATTCCACGTTTGTTAGAAATAAACAAGCTTCTTATAAGACGTTATAACTTTATTGTAAAATATATATGTCAACCAGATATAATTTTATCACATTTATTTGAAATTAGCTGCACTTTAACTGAGGTGTTAATTTGTTCAAGCAGAGACGCTTCTAAGGATATATCCGCCACTGGAAAAGGGTTTTGTTGTTTCTTAGAATGGAATAAGTAAAATCCTGTGTTTTACTTCGAAGCTGAAAGTGGTCACACTGTACCTTTAGCATTTACGCTCTTCTTCTATTGTTAAGCCTGTAATTAAATAATTACCATTCTAAAATACCTGATTTTCAGAAAGTGAAGTATTAAAGAAATTAAATTTAAGTAGTTCTTTTTTAATTAAGTACCAGATAAAGTTTATTTTGTAAAATAATATATACCCTTATTTTCATTCCCAAAGTGCAGACTAGTAACTACTTTGTACAGTATATCTTATTTGTTTTCCTTCTTGCTCCGTTTCAGACATACAGGGTGGTGAATTTAAAAATTAAAAATCGATTTTATTAAAATTTATAAACATTTTTCAACACATTACTTTAGAAATTGGTACTCCAGGGTTTTCTGGGATGCGAAACTTAAATACGGACACTTTTTCACTGTGGCCGTTAGAGGGCGCTTCACAATACTCGTCTTATGGTTTAAAATGACCATAACTTTTTTCTCAGTGTATTTTTCAACTTTTTTTGTTGATAAAATAATTTCCTGAACCTTTTTAAGCAAAAAAGGTACTTTTGATAAAATCTGCCAGGGTGAGCCGTTTTAGAGATATTTCCGTTTTTAATGTTCGATGCCGCAACGGAATATTAAAATTATTTTGGATCAAAAGATTTTACTGCTACCTTTAAGGATTAAATTTAGTCAGTAAATGAGTTATTAATTTTTTTTGTCGTTTAATCATTTTCAGTAGGTATCAGTCAATTTCTGGGAAAATAGTTTCACTTGGTTCAATTAAAATAAAAAACACCCTGTATCTCTGAAACGGACAAATTTCGGACTAAGGTAAGTTGCTTTAAATGGACTTATTTTGACCTCAGGAATATGTGCTGAACATCCATTATAGAAAGACAAGAAATTATTCCGTCTCATCAATTTGGTTTTCGAGACAAGCATTCCACGATAGATCAAGTACACAGAATTACTAATATAATAGAAAAAGCACTAGAAGAGGGAAAAGTTTTTTCTGCAGTTTTTCTAGATGTAGCACAAGCATTTGACAAAGTGTGGCATGAAGGCCTTAATTTTAAATTAAAACGGTTTCTGCCAAAACAATATTCGGATATTTTGGAATCATACATACCTGATAGACATTTTAGAGTAAAACAGGAAGACTCATACTCAAATTTAAGAGAAATTCAAGCCGGCGTGCCCCAGGGTAGCGTACTAGGCCCATATCTATACTTATTATTCACTTGTGATATCCCAAAGCCAGAAAATTGCCACTTAGCAACATTTGCCGATGATACTGGTTTATTGACAGTAGAAAAATCTATTCAAAAATGCATAGAAAAACTTCAGGATGCAGTCACCCAAGTTCACAGGTGGACCACAAAGTGGCGAATAAAATTAAATGAAACCAAATCAATTCATGTTGATTTTACAAACAAAAATATAAATCACATACAAATTACAATTAACAACATTCCCGTACCATATTCAAATCAGGCAAAATATCTAGGTATGACACTTGATGCCAAATTGCGCTGGAAAGCACATGTTAAGAAAAAAAAAAGAACTTGAGATAAGGTATAGAAAAATGAACTGGCTAATTGGAAGGAAGTCCAATTTAACAATTCATAATAAGTTACTGCTTTATAGACATATACTGAAACCAGTATGGACATATGGTATTCAACTATGGGGTTGTGCTAAAGAAAATAACATTGTAGTTGTACAGAGATTTCAAAATAAAGTATTAAGAAACATTGTGAATTCGGCTCGAACGGAACACTTTTATGTTAGCCCACGGATAGAAAAACGTTAAAGGCAATGAATGGACTGTAAATATTATTAATTAATGATATCGCGAGCAAACATAAATATATTGATATGATTTTACGAAATAATCAAAATGTCCATAGGTAAAATTGTTGGAACCACACAACGGTAATCAAAGACAAGCACTCACCTCCTTTGCAGTCAAGTTCTCCTCGTTCCCAGGGGCCCCCGAATGGATCTAATGATGTCACCACGTAGCTGAAGGGTTGAAGTTTCTAGTTCTATGCTTCAGTACACAAAAATCGAGCACTTTCAGGTGTAGATATTTGAAATAGTTGGAGAACGAAATTAACACGCCTTTTTCTCTAGGCGATTGACAATGATCTCACCGGTTGTTGGTGCGCATGTCCAAATACGCTGAATGCGCTTTGTCCTTCATACAGTTGTGTGTTTTTAAAAATATATATAAACAACCGCGAAATTTAGCGGGAGCTAACACCTTGGTACGTTCGAAATAGTGACCTTCATCGAGATCTAAAAATCGAAACTGTAGCACACACTTTAAAAAAGTACGCAAAAACCCATGAAGATAGACTCCATCGGCATGTGAATCTGGAAGCAATTCAGCTTCTAGACAATACTATGCTAGTTCGAAGACTAAAAAGAGTGAAGCCGTTTGAGCTAGTAAACTAAGTGAATTACACATAAAACAAAATAATGCTATAAACACAACACAATTGTGAGTTACAGAATAAACAAAGCAGGGAGAACTGTTGAGTGAACCCTAAGTTTAAATCTGACTTTTCTAGTAAATTAAGTTAAAACAAAATTGCTAATTAGTCTTACTGACTAGATTGTAATACAATAAACACAGTGTGTTTGACAAATAAAATAAAAAAAAGGAATATGTGCTAAAATTTTGTACAGACCTTTTAGAGACTATTAATGTACTTTTAGATTGCCTACCACGTTTCTGCATTTTAAATAATGTAAATGTGTTGTATTAACCGCCTTGCTAAAAAAACAAACATTATTTATTTTTTTGCAAGGATAAATTTTCAAAGCCGGCTTAAACCAATATGTTTACAGACCTCTCGCTTCAAGTCCAAATTAAATGCTAGCTATATATTCCGAAAAATATTTTTATCTATAAGCGTACGGTATAGTATAAGTATTCATTTTCGTGCAGTCCACTTGACATACACTGACCGTGCGGTAAGAACAGGGTGTAGTAGTAGTAGTAGTAGTGGGGGGGGGGGGGGTTGACCCGCAACAAGTAGGCCAGAGTAGGCTCTTTTTGCCATGCCCCAAGTCTGTCCCTTAACCCACTCTCTGCACTTCCCTTTGATGATCGGGTAACTCATTGGGCCTTCCTGTTCTCTTTACAAAGTCCAGTAAGTCTGCCCATTTGAGCATGTGCAGTTCTTCCTCGCTCAGAGTTGGCGCTCCGAGTGCCTGTTGTCTCATCCTTGCGTAGGCGTTGCATTCTGCCACGAGGTGTCTTGATGTCTCTTCTTCCTGTCCACAGGCTGGGCAGGTAGGGTCATTCTCGACTCCTATACGTGTCATGTGCGTTCTCAACCGGTTATGTCCGGTTAGAGTACCTATCAGCAATCCGTGTCCGTCCCAGCATCCATCTAATTCTGCTCGCTTTTGGACGGTCTACGAATTCTCTGGTCTGTCTGCAACCCGTTCCTGTTTCCCAGGAGTTTAACAACGCGTCCTGGGCCCATTTGTTGAGTCCGCTTTGCACTTGTCTTTTTGTCACGCACAAAAGTGGCTCCGGTCCTACATAGGCGGTTCCTGCCCCGAGTCGTGCGAGTTCGTCCGCCTTCTCGTTGCCTGGTACCATTGGCGTAGCTAGGGGGGGGCCAGGGGGGCCTGCCCCCCCTGAAGTCCCTCAGGCCCCCCCTAAGATATTTTAGGCCTCCCCTACCGACTACTATTAAAAGAACATAACGCTGAAAATACATACTTTTCTATTATTATTCGGGAAATATTCAAATAAAATAGGTGCATTAAAATTTAAAATCATTCAGATAATGTTTACATTTCAGGAAAAAGCCCTTGTCTTGCGGAATTAGGCTTTTTCTCTTTAAATTATCGGTAACTTTTCTGCACTTATGCAATTTCCCGAAAATATTTTTTAAATTTAAACATAATTATGCATATTGAATATTTCATACATATTGGCGACATCTTGTAAAATATTATAGAAGTGTAAGTTAAATTTCGCTTTTAATAAAGACAGCGATTTTTGCCCCTCTGTTTCCGAAATCGGGTTGTAGATGTCGTAAGGTTATAAAAGACCTTTTTAAACTGTTTTTCTAAAATAAATATAATAATCTTTTTAGTTTTTTTGAGGTTAGCGTTTAGTGTCTTATGAAAATTTTCCGATTTTGGTGACAATTTCATAACCATTTTCATATTAAATTTTCCCACGTCGTTAAATGGAATAAATTCGTCGAGCAATACCGGGAAATTTTTAATATTAATACTTCTACTCTAAGAGCAGAAATGACCGTTTTAAAGAATTGTATTTTTCGGTTAAATCAAACTGTTGGTCATGATTCTATCAAACAACATATAGCAGAAAACACCTATCCAAACCTCTACCAACTTTTTAAAGTTGCGAGTATTCTTCCAATTTTAAGTGCAACTTGCGAGAGGTCTTTCTCTGCCATGAGGAGAGTTTTTAATTGGCTTAGAACAACTATGACTCAAGAGAGGCACTCAGGTTTGTCATTGTTATTCATAGAAAAAGATGTTGAGGTCGACTTAGACAGTGTGGTAGACGCTTTCAGTCAGTGATGTAGAAAACTTTTTTTGTAGAATTGCTGAATTACATACTTCCTGTGTATACATATAAATAAGTTGGTAAATGTATTATTAAATTTGTTATATTAAAATATTAGAACATTTAATGCGCGTATTTTTTTTTTATTCATTGCACACTTTGCACGACTCTTTAAAACCTATGTTTGCTTTTTGTTCAAGATAGACCGGGGCCACGGCCCCCCCTGAAAAGCAAGGCTAGCTACGCCAATGCCTGGTACCCCCTTATGTCCCGGAACCCAAACCAGCGTCACCCATTTGCCATTGCTTAGGGTCTCCAGCGCCTCTGCGCATTCTTCCACCAAGCCGTCAGCAATCTTGGGTGCGTTTAGCGCCTTCAGGGTGGCTTGACTGTCAGAGCATATATATATATATATATATATATATATATATATAAGCTCCTCTTCGCTGTTCCGAACCTCTTCTAGAGTTGCCGCCATTATTATGGCGTAAACTTCCGCTTGAAAAACAGGGTGTTTTAGTATATTTCCTCCCACCCTTTTTACCTTCCTAGCCCGCGTAGCAATGGCCAGAAAAGGCATTATTTTCGACGATTTCTTTTTTGAGATAATGAGGAAAATGTGTTATTTTGGTGTATTTTGCAAAATCCTCATGATGTCTGTCTGTGTGTATACAGGGTGTTCGACACATGAACCGTTAAAATTTTTTGGGATGTTGTTGGGGTCATTTGCTACATTTTCAACCTTGGAACTTGGGTCCTTAGAGTCACGGCTCAAGAGATATGAATTTTTCAATTTTTTTTCTCAAATTACCCAAAAGCTTTTTATTAATGTCTGGAAAAGCACCATATATTTTTTATAATTCTGTAGTCTTATACTACTTCAACTAATTTATAGATTTGTTAACATTTATATACCAAAGGGACATACGAGGTTTTTTATTAAAGAACATTAGTGATTTTGTGAAAGAAAATTAAATAATTAAAAAAATTATCGACACTTGAGAACTTCATTTTCTTTTAAAAACTTCTCTAATTGATTACCTTGCTAACGCTATGCTACACTTTGATTTAAAAAACAATTCTGCTTTAACATACGGGCAATAATCGTTCGGATTTGATAAGAAAAACAATTTGATGTTTATGATCGTTTCGAACAAAATTTATAAATAAAGAACACAATACATTATTGTTAAAATGTTAACTTTTGTGTAAGTAGGTAAACGATCATAAACATCAAATTGTTTTCTTACCAATTCCGAACGAGTCTCGCCCTTCTGACGGAATATCCGTATTTTAAAGCAGAAATGTTTTTTTTTATCAATGTGTAGCATAACTTTAGAAAGGTAATCAATCTAAAGAAGTTTTTAAAAGAAAATGAAGTTCTCAATTGTCGATACTTTGTTTGATTTTTAATTTTGAAATTGATTTTCTTTCACAAAATCACTAAAGTTCCCTTTGGTACATCGATTTTCACATATCTATTAATTAGTTGAAGAAGCATAAGATTACAGAATTATTTTTAAAAAAAATGGTGCTTTTCCAGACATTTATAAAAAGCTTACGAGGGTTTAAACAAAATCTATATGTTTGTGGCGGATTCATTTTACAAACACAACTTTTTCTGGGTATTACGTCACTAGTAAGGAAAAAAAGTTGTGTTTGTTAGAGGGTTTAAACGTCGAATTTTGGATAATTTGAGAAAAAAATTAAAAAAATTCATATCTTTCTAGCCGTGACTCTTAGGACCCAAGTTTTAAGGTTGAAAAGGTAGCAAATGACCCCAACAATATCCCAAAAAATTTTGACGGTTCATGTGACGAATACCCTGTATTATTTCTGTCCGTATCACGATAGCTCTAAAACCACTGAACAGATTTTCACAACATTTTTAGGTAAAATAGTATTCGACGCTCTAACGAACTGATTAGATTTTGGTCAAAATCGAGTAAGCTAATGACAGTTTTTTGACAATAAAAATTTTTTGCGGCTTTCGGAATATAGTAGATTACATTTTACTCAATAATTCGTGTTATATCGAAAAACTTCGTAGGAGCTTTAGTTTCTGAGATAATTATAAAAAACTGTTTTCAAGGCTGATATATCGCACACCCGCTGAAAAAGAGTCACAACTCAAAAATCGCACTTATTGAGGTAAACCTGTCGCCATCATCGAAATAACTTGTACTTTCTTCCATAAAAGCGTCACATTTATGTTGCGACAATTTACCGCGAAATGACGATGTGATTCTTTTATTTTGTCCAGTTTAGCTGAGGATGCGTTCCTTTACAGTGTCACTTTTGACTTTATAACAGCATGAACGTAGAGTTTCATCCTGAAAAGAGTCACATTTCGAGTTGTGATGGTTTTCGTGTGAACTATTGGTTAAATCTGACCCATATAACAAGTAGAATACTGTTCTTTTTTGTTGTGACTGTTTTTTTCGAATTGTTCAGTGTTCAAAAGTAGGAGAATAAGAAAAAAATCTCTTGAATTTATTAGAGAATAATCACATTCCCAGTTGTTATTCAGCATTTTATAACTCGTTGTAAAATTAAATACAAAGTTTCTTCTTTATTTGTTTACTTTTTTATATTATTTACCATCCTGCGTGACATCCTGATTTTCAACGTCATGATGCCTTGTTCTAAAAAAGTGTCACAATATCGGGTTTTTATCTTTTTTTTTTAACTAAAAACGACAAAAATCATTTTTTCTGAGAAACGTACTGCACCAATTACATTGAGTTAATAGGTTCCTGTTGATATAAAATAACATGTTAACTCGTAATTTGCCATGTAAGTGAAAAATGAATCTCTCTAATGAACTAAATTCTTTAACAGCGATTTTCTCAAAACAATGTTTTTTGAGTTGTGATTATTTTTTAGCGGGGGTGCGATATTATGACTTCACTTGAAATGTGCTAATAGGCTAGCTAGGAAGGTATCAGATTCGTCATAGATCCATTTATTTAACACTAATTTTCATGTTAAAGAAAAAAATACAGTATGAAGCTTATTTTGACATTTACCATATATAGCGCGCTGGTAAAAGTTACGCGCCAGATAGGGTGCTCCAGATAGAAGTAAAAACATGGGGATTTCGGTAACGGTAATAATACAATTTTATTTAAAAAGAAAAAAGTTTGCTATTTTAACGCAGTCAGATGATGTATTGAAATTAAAAATACCTACAGGGGTTTTTAAAATATCGAGCAAAAACTTAAAGTTGTGTTTTTCAAAAAATTGTTGGAATCCAAGAATGAATTTAATTTTATTAGGGATGAATTTATAGGCAAAACGTTGTTTTCATTAAGATAACTATTTTTTCTAGTTTGGTCTCTTTGAGCAAGAAAACATAACCTAATTCCAGCATTCTCAAAGTTTACACAATTAAAATATCTGCACTTGAGCCGGCGGACGACATCAAATGCCGAATCGCATACCAGTTTTGCAGCGGGTTTCTGGCTGGTAGGTCTTTGAGTCGGTGGCCGACATCAAACGGCCTGTTTTACAGTTACGGCCAGCGATAGCCTACCTCGGCACGCGTTTCTTACTAACTATAAGCTTCTTCAGATTTGAATCAAACCAGGTAGGATACTTATAACTTTTTATGGTTTTGGAGGGAATATATTACTCTATAGCGTGATAAATTATGTTGTAGAACTTGCTAAGAGCTTCATTCATATCTTTACCTACTAGGAATGACCAGTCTATATTTAAAAGGTGACTATTTAGAGTTCTATAATCTACTCTCTGGTAGTCATGTACTTTAGCTTCATTACTAATTTTTAGCTTTGGCATATAAGTTTCCTTTAGAGTGAATTTAAAATTAAGCGGAGGATGCAATGTGTCGATATTGCTGATAGAGTTACAGTTATTGACTGGTGATGGACTGTTTTCCGTATCGTCTATCAGTATGTAATCTAGGAACTTGACCATACTATTAGTAATATTTCCATTGATTTGATTGATGACTAGTGCAAACTTTGGCATCATTAAGCTCCTTTAAATTTATGAATTTTAAAAGTTGTTAATAAGCTTATGTAAAATAAAATATTGTGAAATTTTGCGTTTATGCTCTTTTTTAGTCTGGCAATAACTTACACATCAAAAAATTAGAGCGGGCGTGCGAACTAACTAAGGAAAAGTAAAAGAAGAATACAAGTAAAACAGGAAATTTTAACGTTGAAAATTAGTGGAATAAGTGAAAGATTCCTTGCGAGCTTCAGGAAAGAATTTGATTTCTGTAATAACTGTCTTGGACCAATAATTAAGGTCTTGAAAAACAAAAACAGGGCCTTACCAACAAAGAAAATTATTTTATAAAGTTATTGGATTTCAACCTCGGCTCAAGATATCTGATGCTTTCCTGAGTTGAGACATGTCGCGATTTACAGTTTCCTGTCAGCCTTTGAATTTCGGCAACTCTGTTGCTTTCAAAGGTTTTTCAGTGACTGGGCTCTTTGTTTACCCATAATAGAGCAATGGTAAAATTACTTTGATAAGTCAGTCGAGAACAAAGTGAGTCTAACAGTAAGTTGGATCTTGTTGATTAACTGAGCTAAAGGTATGCACTAGACAATTCTAGTTTGGGTATAGCAAGAGTTGGATTTAAGTTTATCTATTCGACATTCAGCAGCCTTAAGAGCACTGGATTCCTATATGGTCTCATCGAGAACCGTCAGGAGCTGCAGGGATTCGCTGAATGTGCTTGGTAGGGCTAACAATGTGTCAATTGTATGGATAACAGGACCTTCTGGGAACGAGGGAAATGAGGCCGCAGACCAAGCAGCGAGAGAAGCGGTATCTGCCGAATTTTTTGGCCCCGAACCTGCCTTGGGGATATCTTACAATGTTGCTAAATCAACCATATTAAAATGGATTTAGAATAGCTTCCAACAATACTGGATAAATATACCAGAACTGGCTCACCCTAAAGAGTTTATTAAAGGGCCTTGTAAAAACAGAGCCAGGGACATCATTGAAACAGGCAGGAGATACGTATAGTGACTGGTCTTTTTACGGGTCACTGTCGACGGAGAGTACCCATGAACAGAATGAGACTAACAGAAGAGACCGAATGTAGACTCTGTATGGAGGATGACGAAACAGTCAGACATGTACTGTGCGAATGTCCGACTATTGAACGTTTACGTCAGAACACTTTCGGTAAATCTCAGATTGGCTCAGCAGATCTGAACACAAGTCAGATCACTTTCGGTAAACCTCAGATTGGCTCAGCAGATCTAAACAGTGTCTCACCCAAACTGATAGCCGGCCTTTCTGGAGGACTAGGCATACAGTTGTGAGAAACCACTCAAAAGTGAGCCACAATAGACCTACTGGTGGTCGCAGTGGAAGGGCTGCAAGACTAACTCATATATGAAGCATCATCATCATCATTGTTGGACATTTTGAGCATATAATGTTAGATTGCATTTTTTTTAGTTTGTCAACATACGTGATAGGCACTGTGGCTCCAAATGCGAGCTGAGAGCTATCGACAAAAAAACATTAATCTCTCTTTACTGAAATTTATTTAACTTTTCTAAATTTAAGCATGTAGGTAACGGTATAAAATTTTCTTTGTAAACCCACTTACCTGTAAATTGATATGCTGCAAGCTTTGCAACGTCCGAAACGCCCCAGAATCTATCGTGGCGATTTGATTATCGTGTAGATGCAGCTCCAATAGCGCCGGCAAAGGATCGAACACTCCCTCGTGGACTGATTGAATTTTGTTTTTGTGCAGTCGTATTTCCTTTAGGTTTGCCTGAAAGGACACAGTTAGTTTAGGACGCCGCAAAAAAGCTTCTGGATTGAGGAAAAATAGTGGGTTTTATATTTATTTCATTCCTTCCAGTCAACAACTTATGGCTCAGAAACCGCTACGCTTTAACTAATTAAATTAAAAATCCCAACTAGCATTAAATATACAAACTACTATACAGGGTGTCCTATTTAAAACGTTCCACCTGGGATTTCTTGAGAACTGCCAAAAATTTTAAAAAATGCCGAGGCACGTCGATTTCGCTTGCTCTATGATAGAGCATATTATTTTAAAAGGCTTTTCGTTTTCGGTCTAGAAGCAAATCATATTACTTTTTAGCAACAGACCATTTCCCCCTAATTTAACCCCGCTGAATCCGAATATCTCTGTTGCCAACTCGAAAAATCGACAGGGACGGAGAAACTCCCCCCAAACCCCCAAAAACCTGTTTTTTTTTTCAGTTTTATGCAATTTTCTCGAAAACTAACTTTTTTATCAAAAATTGCAAAGAACAGTTTTTTGTGGAGAATAAAATTCCCTTTCCAATGATGTATTGGTCAATAAGGTTAGGAAAAGCAAGTAGCTCTTCAGTGGCGTACGTAAATTGGGATTATTTAGAAAAAACATGTTTATTATAGGTTTTTCAAAATTTTCTCAAAAACTACACTTTTTAGGAAATAATATGTAGTATACTTTATTGTAGAACATAACATTTTCTAAATCAAACAAGTTTCATGGCTAATCGGGCAAAAAGGAGTTTTTTGTTTCCCTTATTTATGGCCATTATTATTTTTTGCCCGATTAGCCATGAAACTTGTTTGATTTTTAAATTCACGGGTATGAAATTTCACGTTTGTTAGTATTGTTTGGCTTAAAAATTCCGTTGATTGACGTTCACTGTCTTGATGACGGGTAAAAATGCAAAATGCGTTGATCCGGCCTGAAAAGACAAAGAGCTGTCGTAGGTCACGGACTATAGTTGTTTTCTTTTATTTGCATTCGATCTTTTCATTGATCGACATTGTATAGCAGTGTTTCGCTGCTTTTGGTTTTTTGTTTCTCTCGTATCTCGGTAGATGGCGCCTCTTGCTATAGTTCGCTCACTAATTACGTTTAATTAGAGACAAAACCGTCTGATTAACTTCGCAAGATTTGTCACTTGACCAGCAGTGTTCTGAGGAGTCCCATAAGGACGAAACGGTTAACTGTCAATACTTATTAGGTGTCCATTAGATCTTGGACCCCCGTGAGGTTAAGCTTTCAAGCTACCCACGGAAAAATATAAGGGAAACAAAAAACTCCTTTTTGCCCGATTAGCCATGAAACTTGTTTGATTTTTAAATTCACGGGTATGAAATTTCACGTTTGATAACATTTTCTTTTAAAAACTTTATTAAAATGTCGGGCTGTTGCCATATTTAAGGCTTCAGGGGCGTACTAATTTAAACTTATTTTCAAAAATAACTGAAATAATCAGTTTCTCTTGCATATTTAAATATCTTTTCTAACTAAGATTTTCAGAAAAAAATGTGCCTTTATTCTTTTTTGAGGATAAGACAATTTCTTTTTAAATGATATATTACAAAGTGAGGTTAATGTTATGATAAATACTTCAAAAAGTTTCGTAATTTATACCTACTAAAATAAAATGTTTCCAAATTAAAATAAACTGTTTTTTGTTTAGATTAGATATTTTGATTTATCTAAATAAGTTCTTTAAAGCAAAAAAAATACCGGTGGTTATAAGGGGAGGGGGCATAGGGGCCATGCCCCCCCCCCCCTAAGCAATATTTTTGTGCAGAAGGTAACAGTAGTAACTTTGACACAGGTGTTTTTGGTTATTTTTTAAGCATATGGAACTAAAAATAAAGTGGTGAATCTTATGCAACGGTTTGGGGGGGGGGGCATAATACTCATAAATTTTTGCAATTTACGGACGCCCCTGGAGAGTTTTCATACTATGGGTCACATTTTGTGACACACTGTTTAAAATGACATTTTATTATCGGGCCCGCCGCCGAAGCCATAAAAGGTCGAAAGTATAAAAGGTTGAAAAAAAATTGACAAAACAAAATATTAAAAATACAAATATACCGTATCAAGTCGAATTGACCTGTCCAGTCGATGTGGACCCGCGGCCGTACTTTCGATCTTTTGTACTTTCGACGTTTTGTACTTTCGACCTTTTGAACTTTCGACCTTTTGTTTTTTGATTTTTGTACTTTCGACCTTTTGTATTTTCGACCTTTTGTACTTTCGACCTTATTTTTTCGACCTTTTGTACTTTCGACCTTTTATACGCCGCTCTTTATTATCCACCGAAAAGCTAATAAGACACAAAATTGATTAGTTTGGATTGATCTTAAATAATTTCTTTAAATTAAGAACACCACTGGAACGGTAAATAAAAATTAACTTCCACTTTGTTATACATCATTTGAAAGGAAATTTTATTGGTTATAACGAAGTAAAAAACTCATTTTTTGATAAAAAGCTTGGTTTTTAAGAAAATTGGATAAAACGTTTTTAATGATTTGTTGAAATCACCCCCATTGACGGACGTCGCTGGAGAGTTTGCTATAAGTCAAACCCCACCGAGTTTCACATTTTTAAAAAGGGAATTTCCCTGTCTAGAAAAAATTGTAAAACAAGTCTTTTTATGTTAAACTTAGTTTTTGAGAAAACTAGATAAAACCTGTAACAAAAATGGTTTATTTTCTGTTTTTTCAAAATTAATTTAATTTACGGATGCCCCTGAAGTTTTATTTATAAAACCGATTTAATCATGTTATACGTCATTTTGAAGGAAATTTTATTGAATATACGAAAATGTAATACATGGTTTTCTGTAGTTATTAGTTTTTAAAAAAACTAAATAAATCTTGGAAAAAACATATTTTTTCAACTTTTTTTAATTACTTCAATTAACGGACGCCGCTGGAGAGCTTGTTATTAGTCTAACTTTATTAAGTTATACCATGTTGAAAAGGGAATTTTATTGTCTACAATAAAGTGTATTATACATTTTTCTTTGAGAAGCTTAGTTTTTAAGAAAATTTGAAAAAATCTCAAACTTTCAGATTTTGGAGGGTCTGGGGGGTTTTTGGAGGTTTTTCAGCCATTAAAAAAAAATAATATGTTATTATTTTTTAATTATACAAATATATATTTTAAATGTACGCCTGTGACAATTTAGGCTTTCCAGCGGCAATTTAAAATTTCGCCGCCATTTTGGCCGCCATCTTGAATATCTCAGCCCCTGTCAATATTTCGAGTTGGCAACAGGGATATTCGGATTCAGCGGGGTCAAAATAGGAGAAATTGCCCATTTGCCAAAAAGTAATATAAAATGCTTCTAGAAAGTGGATTTTCCCGAATTTTGCCTGAACTATGTATCAATCCCTAACGGAGGCGCGTCTCACCCCTTGATTTTGAATAAGGAAAGTGGGTTTGGTGATACTTCGTTGGAAAGGCCAGTTTTTGAGTTATTTGATAAAATAGGCAATCTGAACTAACCGCATAATTTTACTCAGACCTGCACAACTGCATTATTATCGTTATAAGGACTACCTACGTAATTCATAGAATCGTCTCCTCTTGCCATCAAATTTGCCCATAACCTTTGTGAAAATCCCAATTTTTTTAAATTATATAATTTTTTTAATAAAAACGTTCATTTCATTATGGTTTTAATACGTATTTTGAAGCTATTTTTTTTTAAGCAAGCTCTTTTATAAACCTTATAAATATAAAATATACATTTACAATGGCGGAATACTTAGACAAAAAATTTAGCTTGCCCTATTTTTTTCGAGGTGATTTCTTTATTTGACTGGGCCATGGAATAAAAAATGTCACCAAAGTCACTTAACGTACAATAAGCTTACACCATCTTGAACTGAAATAATAAAATATAATAAATTTGTAAATTTGCATGACGAAAGAAGATGCGGGAATCTGATTCCGATTTTTTTCCATTAATTTTGCTAATCAAAATTATAAACTTACCGTTCTTTCAAATGTTCCGGGTTCTAAATCCGTCAGCCAATTACTATCCAAGCTAAGAGATGCCAAATTCTGATTTTCAACAAAAATGTCTCTTGGAAGATATGGAATAAAATTAGAACTTAAATGTAGCTGAGTAAGATTGCCTAGCGTCGCAAACGCTTCCACGTCTATTCGCCTAATCGCATTTTGTTGCAAATAAATTACCGTCACATTGCCACTGCCACTAAAAGCGTCTGCGGTTATTTCTAAGATGTTGTTTTCCGATAAAAACACCTCACTTAACTCGGGCAAAAATGCAAACACACCAGTGATATAATGCACATGATTGTGGCTGATGTCTATTGATTTAATTTTTTTATTACTCCGAAATGTCAACGCGTCGAGATACACTATTTTGTTATGACTTAAGTCAAGAGACTCCAAGTCTCTAAGGGATGAAAAAGCTTCTCGATGAACACTTTCTATGATGTTGTAGTATAGAGAGAGGGTGCGAAGAGCTGGGCATACCCTGCAACAAGAAAAATATTATTTTATTAATTAAAATTTATAGAATAAAATGGGGTACTATGGCAACTTAAAATTCACAGGTTCACATTGTAGCATCCAACGATTCTATCTAAAATATGGTGACAGCGCCTTAGAGCCTACATATTCAGATATGTGTTTTGAGACGTTCGTGGCGATATTCTCGCATTAACAAATGTTACAAGCAAGAATCCGTGGAAATGGCCTTATCATGGGGAATATAGCAACATCGAGGGCAACATACTATTTTTATAAGAGCTATTTTACCTTAATAATTTTTGTGATATTAAAAAAACTACAATGCTTAAGATTAAAATATGATTTTACATCAATTGATTTAATGAAACACATTGTGTGCCACTTTTAAAAATGGAGTGAATATTACCTCAAACTGAGTTGTAGTAAAAAAAATTAAAAGACGGCATTTATAGTAGGTAGAAACGTAGAGCTCCGTTAAAAGAAGGAGGGCCCTGTGTGTATCACATATTTTTCTTTAAAAACAAAGTCTCTAACTAAATCTACTTTAAACTTCGTTCGCCAGTTGCAATCCCTGAAAAGTATTTTAGGACCTGAGAATCGGTCAATAAAAATCTCTTTTTAGTAACGACATTATTTTTCTATATATGTGTATAAATCTTTTTATTTTTCTTTTAATTTTTATTTTCTGTAATTAAATTTACTAGGTTTTTCGTCTCCAATCTAAAATTTAATATGTGTTTTTTTTATTTAAATAATTTCATGAATTCTTCTTTTCTAATAATTATTTTGTTTGAAAAGAATTTCTGCATTTTCAAAATTAGAACTGTGCCAATTTTGGTGCGCATGATATGCTAATGCTGTTTTACTCTTATTGTCTTGTCTTAAGCTATATGTGTGCTTTTTTTTTAAAATATTGTTTTGTTTGAATTATTACAAATAATCTATTTTATATACTACATTTTAGGTATCACCTTTAATTTTGCTAGGTTTTAGTTTGGTATCTGAAAGCACGGTAGTGCCTCGCCAAGTTCGCGCGCCGTAACCATATTTTCTTGAAACATTTCAGCCGATATTTGACCTACCTAAAACTCTACTTGCGAATGAGCTACGAATCTCAAACTTTGCACAGTCGTAGATCTCCATGGAGTTAACAACCCCTCCACGTTTCATAGAATTCCATAAAGTAGTAAAGTAGTTACGAAATTTCAAAAAATGTCGAAATTGCCACTCACTCACTTACTCACTCATGTATAGATCATCAATATTCTACTGTACTTTCAGACATGCTACAAAGCTGAAATTCGGCAGACTGATAGAAATTATGACAAAACCCCTGGAAAAAATCAAAAAAACCCAAATTTTTAATTTACTTTCCTCCCCTATACATTTAAATTTATGTAAAATTAGCATCGCCCACTTCCAGAAATGCTAGAGAGTTGAGCTTTGGCAGACTGATAGGAACTATGCTAGAATTATAGGAAAAAATCAAAAAACCCCAAAATTTTTATTTACTCCCCTCCCCTATATACATTTAAAGTTATGTAAAAGTAGCATTGCCCACTTCCAGAAATGCTAGAGAGTTGAGCTTTGGCAGACTGATAGGAACTATGATAAAACTATAGAAAAAAATTAAAACACCCCAAAATTCGTATTTACTTCCCTCCCGTATAAATGTAAAGTTAAGTAAAAGTAACATTGACCACTTCCAGACATGCTAGAGAGCTGAGCTTTGGAAGACCGATAGTAACTATGATAAAGTTATACAAAAAAATTAAAACACCCCAAAATTCTAATTTACTTCCTTTCCCTATAAATGTAAAGTTATGTAAATGTAACACTGCCCACTTCCAAAAACGCTAGAGAGCTGAACTTTTTAAGACTAAAAGACAATATGATAAAACTATATGAAAAAATTTACAAACACCAATATTTTAATTTACTTCCCTCTCCTATAAATGTAAATTAATATAAAACTAACATTGCCCACTTCCAGAAATGCTTGAGAGCTGAGCATTGGAATGCTGATAGAAATTATGATAAAACCATGGGAAAAAATTTAAAAAGTCCAATATTTTCATTTACTCTCCTCCCTTATAAATGTAAAGTTATGTAAAAGTAACATTACCCACTTCCAGAAACGCTAGAGAGCTGAGCATTGGAAGACTGATAGGAACTATGATAAAACTATAGGACAAAATTTAAAAACACGCCAATTTTAATTTATTTCCCTCCCCTATACATGTAAAGTTATGTAAAAGTAACATTGTGCACTTTCAGAAACGCTAGAGAGCTGAGCTTGGGAAGGCTGATAGGAACTACGATAAAACCATGGAAAAAAATTAAAAAATCTCAAAAATTTAAGTAAGGCATTGCAAAAGTTTTGAACAATATTCCGCATATTTTACTACTTTAAAAATGAAGTATTATCCAATTCCTTCAAAAAAGAAGTGAAATCATAACAAAAACATTTCATGTAAAAAAAAGCCAAGTACGCGAAAATGGCATTCCGTAAAAAGAATTGAGATAAAAGTAAAGCCAAGTTTTCCAAAACAAATTTCAAAATGAAAGGTTCTTACTAGTTTGGAAATATTTTTCTAAACTTGGCTATTACGGCTGTAAATGACTCTTAGTGCTAAATTGAACATAAGATAAGTTTGGCTGTAATAGCAAAGTTTAAAAAAACATTTCCAAACTAGTTAGAACCTTTCATTTTGAAATTCGTATTGGAAAACTTTGCTTTACTTTTATCTCAATTCTTTTTACGGAATGCCATTTTCGCGTACTTGGCTTTTTTTAGATGAAATGTTTTTATTATGATTTTATATTTTTGAAGTGCGTAAGAGTTACAATTTAAGTAGCGAACTGAACTGTGTACAAATTGGTATTTATTTGACCATTTTCATTGTAACTAAGTGTTAAGTCCAAAAAATGTATTGTTTTTTGTTCGTCTAATTTATTTATGAATTTTACGGTTTTCTGGAATTTGTAAAAAAAATTAAGGGTGTATTGCATATTGCCTTCTGGCAGACACATAATGCAGTCATTCTTTTGAAAAATATTGAGCAATAATTAAGTTGATCCATTACTGTTTTTGCTAAACATTCCATTACGACAGGTTAGGGATCCGTGTCATTACTATGTTAGCTAATGTTGCTGATATATGAAATCCCATAGCTTTACGATATATTTTTGAATAAAATTTATCTTCTAACTGAAAATATGATAGATAGATATTAGGCATTTAACTAAGTAACTATAACAATAAATTATTTTTGAGACAGTGTCGTGTGTTTTACACTTTAAATCTTTTCATCTATATCTAATAAAACTAATCTGTGGTTTTTTGAAACATTTTTAGTTTTAATAAATTTGTGAAAATCCCAAGAGTCTTTAATGTAATAATCCGACTTTCTTAAAAATGTTTGGAATAATTTTGTATAAATATTTTGATAATTAATAAGTTTATGTTGCTAAAAATCGTTCTTAAAGGTATATTAGGTTATGAGGTTTAGGTGGGTCGAACATGTTAAAAAATAATTTACAAATTCAAAGGTCGAATATTATTTAAATAAAAAAAAATCTCAAAAGGTCAAATATTAGCAGATAATTTAAGGAATGATCACGCCCTTAAAACACTTTTGTAGAATTTTAATAGCAAGAACCTTGTTGAATACGTTTAATAAAATATTAAAAAATTTTTGTATATCAAGGAAATAAAAGAAAGTAAGCAAACTTAATATTTTATACTTGCCTGTCATCCTTAGGACATCAGCCTTTTTTTTATTTGCATTAAAAGACAGTCTTTTTTAACTTCAGTTTAGTCCTTTAAAAGTTATAAACCGTTTGATTTTTTTCAAATTTTTATAACTCATCCAGTATATCAAATACCATCTAAATATTCCTATATAACGATTATCTATTAATAATTTTGATCTTAGAATCACGTTTTATTGCAAAATTTTAAAAATCTTAATTATCACTATTCTCAATTTAATATTTACCTATTTATTAATGAAATAATTGTTATTTCGTTCAAGAATCATTTTAGCATTGAAGTTAGGTTATATATTGTTTGCTCGTGGAGCATCTTTGTAATTTTGGGAAAAGGAGTAAAAAAATCCTAAACTCCACACTAACTGTTTTTGAATAGATTATTATTTCTATTCATACCCCGACGCGTTTCGGAAATTTAGAATTCCATCTTCAAGGGGAAATCTGTAATATAAGAGATAAGATAATTTTACTTTAAATTTTATGTGATTTTGAACTCAATGTAATTGTGTTTAGGTATATTTTTGTTTTTATTTGTGACTTTATTAAATTTATTTTATTGTAAATTTTAAAATCTATGAACAATCTATATTATTCTTTTTTTTTATCCGCGATAGTGACCTCTGTCAGTGGTTCGTCTACTAGTTTAGTACACTTGGGTTGTCTAAAATTACTATAAGTATAAACCATAAATCTAGATATGTATTAAAGTATGACGAATAAAATTATGTTAAAAATTTTTAAAAAAATTTTAAGTGAAAGTTAGGTTAAATGAATTTTAAATATCAAGTATTAAAATCGGTTAAAAATAAAAATTTTAAGATTTTAGCTAAATGGTTCCTTTCTTCTTTGTATTTGTGCTTTGTATTTTTTTGCTGTAGGGGTTTTAATATTAAATTAAGTGAGTGTGTGTGCATATTTTTATGATTTTTTTCTACTCTTTCTGTAATCTTTAAGCAGATATCTGTAATTGGTACTTACTGTTGATATCTTTGTTCAATAAATAAATAAATAAATAACACTAACTAGTAGATAAAAAATATTACTTAAAATATTAAAAATTGACGTTGACATTGTTGACAATACATAATAAAATACAAAATTATTCGACTTACAAGTTAATTATCCAGGAGGTCAACAAATGTGAACAATATGATTAACAGTTACATGACACTAAAAATCATTAAAAAATTAAAAGGCTTACAAATAAAACTAAATTTTTTTTTTCCTGATTTGGTAACCGTGACTCTTTCGCCGACACTAAGGCCGCCATTTCGGAACGCCTAATTGCACGGGTCATCGGCCACCTTTGGAACCCCAGACCGGGTATTTTTTTTATCTGGTCCTTTAGTCCCTTAGAATGGCCTACCGACTGAAGGAGTGTGTAACAAAGTCCGCCTTCACGAGATATCCGACCTCATCCGGCCTGGTTACCGGCGTGAATGAAGGGGTAGGACAATATTACATTTTACACTCCCCAGGAATCCTATAAATGTCTGCCGCACCCGACCTCGGCAACCGACGGGGATCGAACCCGCCACTGTAGCAAGCGAGATTCCTTAACTCACTCGTGTTCAATGCGCGAACGCACTGAGCCACCACGGCTACTAAAACTAAAATTTTGTTAATAATAAAATAAATTTAATAGAGGTTAAATGAAAAAAGACGTTAGATTTTAAAAAGTATTATTATATATCTAAAGAGACAAGTATCTCCATCTGTGACTACTACTCCATTTTAAAAAAGTCATACTGCAAATAAACAAAAATCAATATTTATATATAATATATTTTAGAATACCAAAAAAACCCCATGCTCCTGCTATGCTGTCCAAATGATTCGAAAAATCAAAACACAAAAATTAAAAAAATAAAATAAAAAATAAAAGAAGATTGCAACATTGAAAAGCTAAAAAAAGTTCAAAAAATTAGAAAAGCTTTTTAAAAAATTCAAAAACTTAAAACTAAAAGAAAATTAAAAACGTCAATTAAAAATTCTTCTTAATAAGGCTTAAAAAATGAAAAGGGTCGATAGTTTGTAATTGATCAAAAATTAAGTTTTTTACGAGGTTTTTTAAAACAATTAGAAATTTTTGCTGCTTCTACATAAAATTATGGTACTTGATCCTTTAAAGTAATTGCCTTAGTTAGGTTAGGCTAGAGTCCCTGTATAATGACATATTTGGATATATTAATACATTCAAATATGTCAACATACAGGGACTCTAGGTAAGGCCAGATCGGTTCACAGATAACAAACCGCGAGCAGAATTTTTTCATCATTTTTTTTATTTAATGTAATGTTTTTCTCGTTCAATATTTTGTTTTTGTTTCTTTTGCGATCCGTTTAAAGAAACAGCCGCCTTAATCAGCTTCGCTTTGCAACGCTTTCTAGGAAAACTCCATTGATCATTTTCAACATAATAAATGACTCGAAAGCCATTTTACCTGAATGAATCTTGATTCAGCGCCGCAAACACATTGAAACTCAAATCGAGGTAGAGCAGGGAGCCGAGTATTGAGAATAAATCATCGTTGATGGCGCTAATTTCATTCCAGGCAAGTCTTAGATGTCTCAATTGCTGCAAGCGTCGCAAGGCTTCGATTGGGAAGCGCTGTAGCTTGTTTTCAGCGATGTCTAATTCCGAGAGAGTGCCTTCCAAGCCCGCAAAGGCGTATTCGGATACCTGCAAATTAGAAATGGGAATTGTTAATATTAGAAATGGAAACTTTGACAGTAAGTCCCGGCGCCGCACAGTGCGGACAAAAATAGGGTTTTTGTACAATAATCAATATCTTTGTTGTTTTTCAAAAAAGGTAATTTTTTTATAGGGTATGTGATGAAGTGTAGTCTAAAAGTTAAAATAAGTAAAATTTTTAAAAATATATATATATGTCATTTTATTTAAAATATTAAAAAAATACATTAAAGTGCATTCAGTTTAACCTACAGTTAAAATAAAAATCAATTTACTTTTCTGTCAAAAATTAAACTAAAATTATTTTTTTTATTCGGATTAATGGACGTAGTTAGGAAGGCTTGGGGGGGCTAAGTCCCTTCCAGAAAAATTAAATTAGCAACCCCAAAATACACATTGCACCCTCAGTTTCTTGGTTCTTAAAGATGATTCTAAGAAAGCCGTTTTAGGCCGTCCAGACTCGGTCCGGGTACGGCCTCTGTTTCCGAATTTGTATTTTTTGATTTTTCTGAATCCGTTTTATAACAAAATTTTTCAGATATAATATATTTATTTAACCATTCAAAATAACGGTTTTGAAAATAAATTTTGTTTTGTCCCGATAGCTTCTATTTAAAACTGAGACATTTGCAAAAATTTAATGACGCCTTATTTAGAATTTGGGTATTTTTGTCAGAATATTCTTCTAAACCCAACAAGGGTTGAATTTTTTTGAAAATATTAAACACCTTCAGATTTACGTGAGAGGCCACGGGATAAAAACTGATACTTTATCCCTAAAAAGTGATACTTTATCCTTAAAATTTGTGATAAAAAGCGCACTTTTGATCTCCAAAGTGCGAAAACGATTTTTTTAAAAATATTCGCCCACACAAACACCAGAATAATTTTTGGCATATATATTTTAAGAGTGATAGCAGTATTTTTATAATTTTATTGACTACCTCAAATTATTGTTTTTGCGCGTTCCCATTGACAAAAAACGGCCAATACGATATGCGATTCAAAAATATTTAATTTTCCATTTTACTCACAGTAGTATAAGGTGACTTAGTACCATAAATATTTTGGGAATTTTTTAAAATTTATTATCACCTATCTTCTCCAGATTTAGTGCCATTTTTGACACCTTGCTGCCGCCATTTTTGACGTTGATGAGAGCTGTCACAATCTTATATTTGTCCAAATGGCGGCAAGACTGGTTTTTAAGGGTATACCTAAACAGGAGATGATGTGAGGCCTCTCAACCGGGGTGGTAACCAATGTGTTATAAATTATTAGGATTGAAATATATTATTTAAAAAAATACAGCACCCTTAGTAGCAGCCAGTAGCAAAAAATATTTATGCTACCTTTTTGCTAATTCATTGGACTAATATTTAGGATATATGCCAGACCTTGCAAATCTTTGCAATTTTTTATAACCTTAATAAAATTAAAAAAATTTTTTTTGTAAGCATAACAGTTTTAATTAAATTATTTTAAAAGCGAGACGTCAATTTGACAAAATTTTATTTAAACAAATAGCGTAAATATATATCACTGTAATACTTAAAGAAAACATTTTTTATATTTAAATGCAGAACCAGTAAAATTAATTTTCTGATAGGTATTTTATACGATTTTTTTGTACCTGTTTTAAAATAACGATTTTAACTATTTATTTTGTTCACTTTCGCAAGTGTGAGGTAGGTTATGATTACAGATAAACTGGACATTTATCTGTACTTTTGCAACATTAAAACTTTTAAAGTGTAACCTCAGTTTTTCGAATATTGCCCACAGGAGTCCGCACTGTGCGCCGCACAATGGGTTATGTGAGAGGACTAGCGACACTCAATTTTAACCCACTTCTAGACATCGGACCAACTTTAAATTTGGTACATACTTACACCAGTATTTACTAAAGGATCTACAGTGCTAAGTGCTACAATCTTAGGTTTAAAAGTCTATATTTTAGTTGAAGGTTTAACTTATTTTTCCCGTAAATGCAATAGTTTTTAATATTTATATAAATTTTTCATAAATATCTTAGGATATGGGTCACTTTTTTCGTTGTAACAAATACATTATTTCCACACAAAGGTTATAAATAAATAAAAATAATAAAATATTTTGGTTTAACAATGGTAGCCATATTTAAACCTCCAAAGGTCACTAGGAAATGTCTCATAAAAACGGTGTAAGTCAGTGTCAGCTGTTCGCTATATTTTACATGTTAATTTTTTAGACAAGTTAGCGACGATTAAACCGATGGTCGATTGTTTTAGTAAATGTGTAATTGAAAAGGGATTATATATCTTGTGATTTTTACAGTATTTAAATATTAATACGTATTTAATACGGTAATACATCTACAGATATAGTTTTAAGTTATTTATGTATTATTTAGCTTTGAATATTTTTGTATGTAAGTTTTTTTGTCAATCATGGATTATTTCTATTATTTTTCGAACTTTAAACCACCCCTCAGGGGTGTTACTACAATTTGAGACTATTTTTAGCGGGAATCCTACGACTGCACGGAAGTTTCCAAAAAATTACATTTGCTTACAAAATTTTTATGTGGTTTTTCTTTATTTTTAAAGTTAATTTGAATCTATATGATAAGAAACTCACTGAAAAATTCTTACTATCACATTGCACATTAAGGTGAACCAAATCTTTGCAGTTATTTGACCTGTGAGTATTAAAAAAATACACTTAAACCGGTCGGTATCAAGTCTATAAACTTGATACTTAAACCCGGTCTACAATGCTAACTCTTAAGGTCCTAGTAAATACTGGTGTTAGAGTTCCGATGACAATATAATGTAATGATACTACGAAGTTCATACTTTGAGTATGCTGGAGGAGGGGTACCATCTTAGTATATCCGATATCGTTAAAAATTGGTATGGGGATCACGAGTTTTTAATTACATTTTTAAAATTATGAAATTGACGCCGCCCTTGTCCCTCTTGTAAGTCAATTTTGACCAACCGTACATATCCGATCAACATCAAATTTGGTGTGGACTTATAGTTATTATAAGTTACAGTGCCAATACAATATTATAATGCTTTAAAGTTGGCAACCCCTCACCCCTTTGAAGGGGATGAAAGGGCCATCTAAGTATGTCCGATTTCGTTCAAAATTGACTGTGGCTGTTCTAGTTACTTCGTATATAATTCATCGTTTTTGAGTGACTAAAAACCGCATTTGATTTTATTTTAATTTAAGACTCCTTTTCTTTAATAAAAATTGGAGGTTAGGCTTTTACAATCACCTAATTTTTGAAAACCTACTTTGGCAAAAACGATTTCATTTGGGACATACCTTTTTCAGATGTTGCACGAATTTGAGGTTAAGTCTTAACATGAGTAAACCTAAATTCATCAAATTAACCATTTTTTAGGAAATCCCAAAGAAGCGTTTTTCGGGGTATTTTCTTTTTCGGGAATACCAAGGACCGTTCTTTCGGGACTTCATTTATTAAGTTATATTAGTTTTAAATAACTGTTAAATTTATGACAATCCATTTGGCCATTTCGGCCCAGGGTTCCATATACTTTATTTCTTCATTCTGATAGAAAATATACAGGGTGTTTCTTTTAGCTTAAAAAAGTTGTTATCAAAATTTGATATAAGGAATGAAATTTGACATTTGTCGGAAATAAAATAAAAAATAGAAAATAAAATAAAAAACTCGGTATCTTTAGATCAGAGCACCGAATAATTGAAAAAACGGCGATAAAAAGGTTTTTAAATCCAAGCTCTCAGTAAATAACGATAAAAATCGAATCTTTGGATGTTGCACAACGCAAGGCATAAAAACCAAATTAATAGGGACTTATTGGAATAAAACCTGACTTTATTTTAGAGTCGACTTTATTTTGAGACATTCACACACAAAACTAACAGCTGACCTCTCAAAATTGACATACGAAAGCCAAATTTAATAATACAGTCGCTAACTTCCATTTAATAAATACCGACACTAATAAATCCGGTTTTTAAATACACAAAGGCCGAATTTTGAAGCAAAGCATCTGGTTTTTATATGTAAATCTGTCACCGTAGAGTCGATTTTAAAATAAGGTCAAGTTTTATTCCAATAAGTGTCTACTATCTAATGATAATGCGGCGTAATATGTGGAACCCTCCGAAAAACAAAACGATTATACACAAAATTCATTGTCCCATTTATTAAAGGCCAAAAGAGTAAGTAATCAAAAATCAAATGTGACAATATGTGTGACTAATCATTTGAATTTCTCTCAATATTTATTACATGTGCAGGTGAAAATTTCGTCGGGCTGCTGTTTCTGAGATGGAATTTTTGCGGGCGCTGCTAGTTGGCAATTGTAGCTTTTCTCAAAATAAATATTTATAAAAACCAGTGGTATTTTTTTTTAATTGTTGATCACTTCCCGTATTCAGCTAATGACATTTGGCAAACAAAAGTGTTTTATGTAAAATCTTAGGTATATTTCTTATTAAAAAGTTTTGCAGTAATATAAAGATTGTTTTTTGGTACAACCCCACAAACCATCTCCTGTATGTTCACAAGGATCATTCTAGGCCCATATTACATTTTTTATGTACTCATATGAGCTGTGCGTATTCCAATTTAAATTTTTTTTCAGAATATTTTATTTAATTTTTTTTTTGCGCACCCTGTATAAATTTGAAAATTGCTAAAAATACGCGCTGATATTTTTTCTACAAATAATTTACTCAGAATAGCAAAATTCAGAGAAGGTTGGGAAATGTTGAAAAATTATAGGTAACGCTGTTTGATAATACTGATGACAATGTTTTTAATTTTTAAGAACGTGAAAATTTCGGAAAAAATTGATTGACTTTTTAAAACTGTTCATTTTGGCCAATTTATATTCGCCCAATTCGCGGAAAAGCCTCGCTAGACTTTATTAAACTACGCACTTTTTATTTGTTTTTTCCATTGGTTTTTTTCCATGAATCAACGGCAAACGCGGCGGCGTTGATATTCAAATATCTCCTATTTTTGGAGTGCGTTCATTTTTGCTTATAAACATAATATACCTATAAAAATACATATTTATTTATTAAGTTACTGAATATATTCGGTGGTTTTTCGTTTTTCAATTTGTATATTATTTTTTGCGTTCCAACACTTTGACTTCCACCCATGGAACACTGCTATTATAATCATAGCATTTGTAATTGGTCTACCAATTACCATTGTTCGCTAAAAAGTAACCTGTTTTGGCTCGGATGGCCGCTATCTTATTTTTATTATTTTTTTCACTACAGAACACCAATTGTAAAGTATTAGAAAATAATAAATCAAAACAATAAAAAAAATAGAGTTAGAATGGTCCAAACTGGTTTTAGAATCAAATTGGGTTGAAGTTGAAATTCAAACAAAGGATCAGGCACACCACTTATGGGATTTCTGTAATTCGTCAAACTTCATGAAATTTGGGTATATTGTAGATTGAAACTTTCTTATCAAAAGTTCTCATGGGCTCAACTCAAATTAATGACCAGTTTTTGAAATACAGGGTGTTGAAATTGATAATGTCCAAGAAGCATAATTGTTTTTAGACGGGTTTTCCAAACATAAACGCAATGTTACTATTACATAGATTTATGATTTATTTATTATTTTTAATCTGTACCTTTAAAGCATTATCCACAGGGGGTTTAAGTAAATATTAGTCGAATATTTTATTGAGAAACCAGCTTTAGTATGTTATAAATTAAACCATGCTTATCAGAAGTTATCATAGGCCCAACTTAAATTAATTTCCAGTTTTTCAAGTCATAATGTTCAAGAAGCATAATAGCTCTTTAGACGGGTTTTCCTAACATATACGCAATTTTACTATTACATATAGAGTACTTATTAGTTTTTTAATGATTCTGAACTTATTAAGTATTTAGTACAGGTTGATTCCTCAAATATAATTTTTTAAATACTTTTAAAAAATATATGTATTGTATAATTATGTTATTAAGCATCCCACTATTAACACAGGGCTTTTAACGAGTTTGTGGTGCAAAAAAAAGTAAAAAGGGACTAATTGTGAAGAAACTTTTTTTAAATAAAATCCTCCACCACCCTGTAGATAATATTTTAAAGATACAGATTAAAAATAATAAATAAATCGTAAATATATGTAATATATATGTGATATATAGTAACATTGCGTAGGTGTATGGAAAACCCGTCTAAAGAGCTAAAATTTTTCTTCAAAATTATCACTTTCAACACCCTGTACTTTAAAAACAAGTCATTAATTTAAGTTGGGCCCATAAAAACTTTTGATAAAAAAGGTTCAATCTAAAACACACTAACGCTTGCTTCTCATTAACACTTTCGACTAATATTTATTTAAACACCCTATAGATAATATTTTAAAGGTACAGATTAAAAATAATAAATATATCGTAAATGTATGTAATACTAACATTGCGTATATGTTTGGACATTCCGTCTAAAGAGCTATTATACTTCTAGGACATTATCACTTTCAACACCCTGTATTTCAAAAACTGGACTTTTATTTAAGTTGGGCCCATTGGAACTTTTGATGAGCAATGTTTAGTCTACAACATACTAAAGCTCGTTTCTCATTAAAACATTCGACTAATATTTACTTAAACACCCTGTAGATAATGTTTTAAAGACACAAATTGAAAATAATAAATAAATCTGAAGTTTATGCAATATTAACATTGCATATATGTATGGGAAACCCGTCTAAACAGCTATTATGCTTCTTGAACATTATCATTTTCAACAGCCTGTATTTCAAAAACTGGTCATTAATTTGAGTTGGGCCCATAAGATGTTTTAATAAGAAAGGTTTAGTCTACGACATACCAAAATTTCATGAAGTTTGACGGATTACAGAAATCCCATAAGTGGTGTGCCTGATCCTTTGCAGATCTTTTTTGGATCTGTGGGTACGTATTCATGTCCGTTACATGGCGTGTAATTCGTATCGTACGTTTCAAAGACACGACATAATATGCTTACTTGACCGAAATTTGCGTTACGTTAAAATACTTGCTGTGGCTATTAGTCCCTAATAGTCACGTGTCTTAGCATATTGTACATATTATCATGTTTTTAAATTTAAATTTTAATATATCACAGCTGCATAAATAGTACTTAGTTAATTATCTAAAAATTGAATTTTTTTAAACTAGTATCTAATTTACCTTAGCATAATTTTTAAAGCCCTAAATAATTGTAAAAGAACTAAAAAGTAAACACATCCCAAGACCAATTAACTCTGAACATTAAAAAAAAAGGAAAGTAAAGTTAATGAAAAAATGCTAATAATTAAAAAAATATTTTCGAAAAGGTGTCAATATTGTTTTAATTTTGTATGTTAAATAACAGTAACTTGAACCTCAATGAAATTACATTGTTAAGAGGTGGTTTGGCTGATTTCAAAAATCCAATAATCAAAAATCCAATAAACTAAAAGTGACAGATAAATTTTAATTTGACAGTTGAATTGCCCGTAAAAAAGTGCCTCAGGAATCTTTTTACAGTAATAAAAAATATTCATAAATAAAAAAGTTACGGGGGTTGGTCGAAAATGCACCACATTGAAAATATGTATCTTGAAAGTAGTTTAAGATATCGATGTGCAGTTTTCGGCATTAATGTTTTAACAAAAATCGATGTAGGTTAGTTTTTTTCTATCTCCTCTAGAAATGGGCGTTTCCTATCAAAAGTGTCCAATTTGGACCACTCTGTACCTATGTTGTAAACAGACAAGTTAGGATTTTTTATCCATCTAGAGCAATGGTCCACTTTTTGTTTGAAATAGAAAAAGACCATTTGTAAACAAAAATCGATCCAACAAGTAAAGTTATGCATAACTGATAGTTTTAAAGTAAAATTGTTTAAATAATAATAATAACCCTTTCTTTTAACCAAATTCTAATGCCAACAAAAGACTTCTGTATCATCTTGGGTTAATATCGTTTGAGGTGTTCTTGATTTAACGTGCATTCAAACAAACAATTCATTTTATTCGCCGATTTCGATGTTTTAGGACCTGAATCTCACATTTAATTTAAAAATTAAATTTTCACGTCCACCTTTTGTAAAGTGGACTAAAAATCAAGGCAAATTGAATTTTTTTAACTAGTATCTAACTTACCTTAGCATAATTTTTAAAGCCCCAAATAATTGTAAAAGGACTAAAAAGTAAACACATCCCAAGACCAATTAACTTCGAACATTTAAAAAAAAAAGGAAAGTAAAGTTAATGAAAAAATGCTAATAATTAAAAAAATAATTTCGAAAAGGTGTCAATATTGTTTTAATTTTATATGTTAAATAACAGTAACTCGAACCGTAATGAAATTACATTGTTAAGAGGTGGTTTGGCTTTTACAGCTGACGAAGAAGTAAGTTGGAACAGGTCCAGATAGGTAGCTGAGCTGCATTTACCAAATAATTGTATTTGACTCCCATAAATATTTTAATTGTTTTATTTTAAAAAGCATGTGATATATTTTTTTAATCTCTAAGTATTTTTTAGTTTTATTTAAACTTACTTAATGTAAGCGGCGGCTTAGCAGGGATACAAGGGCGGGGTTCAAATATATAAAAGTACATGCGGCTCCTCGCGGCTTTGAAAAATGGCGACCCGCTATTTAAAATAAACAATTGGTATTGACTTAGGTATTTGTAGGGTTACCAGATGAAAACTTCTCTAACCAGGACCAGCCGTCAAGAAAATCCGGACAAAATCCGGACGTCAAAATTTTTTCAATGCTACACAAAAAATCTACATTTTTTTTTTAATTGAAACAATACCTAATAAATAACATAATATACCTACTATTTTATAGGTACTTTTCACTGCTTTGTATTTTATTGAATTTTTAGGCAGAAGTACAAAATCGTAAAATTCTGAGCAGCTCATATTTCTTAAATTGTATGAAGTCATGAGTATTCCTTTTACAGAAGATAAAAGCAACCTATTTCTTTCTTTGGTCCACTGGGTAGAAATACTTGCATTCAAATATTTCGCCCATTTTTCGTGGGTAGGCAGATTGTGGTCATCAGAAGTAAAATTGTCTGATATGTACTTTTTTAGATTACAAACTTCATCAAAAAAATTGTGTGTGCTTAAGACCACACGGCAGAAGTGTAAACTTCAACAAGGCGAAATTAATAATACTACTTTAAGCGGGGTCTTCACATAACGTTTTACCTTACGTCTTGCCTGTCAGTCAAAAGGGTCAAGTATGACAGTTGAAAGACTAGCGTAGACACTTGATAGTTTTAACGTACGTTTTTAGATCAGTTTTTGATACAAAACGATGGTTTTATTGAAAAACAATGCGTGATCCGGTCAGTTCTCTAGGCGGTCTTCCGTCTTAAATCAGTTCAAGTAAAACGTCCGTTTTTCCGTCTACACACAAAGTTTTACTTGATGCGTTTTGACTGAACAGGCAAGACGTAAGGTAAAACGTTATGTAAAGACCCCGCTTAAAGATGAATTAACACTACTAAATTTATCGACGATTATTGTTTAATTAAATTTTTTGAAACTAGTTTATTTTGCATTATTTGATGTTTATAAAGGCGGTTACTTTAAAATCCGGATGTTTATGAAAAATCCGCCCGGACCCACCCGGACGTAGTAAAAATCCGGACATGTCCGGATTAATCCGGACGTCTGGTAACCCTAGGTATTTGTATTATCATTTTTGTACCTAGTTTTTGTACAAAAACCATACATATACCGGGTGGGCCAAAAAATACTGGACAAGTTTTTTTTTTCATTATAACTTTTGAACTATACAATCGATTTTAATGGAACAAAGTGCACTTGGCAGAGAATTAATCAGGGCTTTGCATAAATAAATTGTTTTGTCCACCATTTCGAAATCCAAAATAACGGACGAAATAAAATTGTACCCTTCAAAGATGCTCGTTTATTCTTGTGTTGCGAACATGTTTAAATAATTTTTTTAAATCACTAAAAAATCAGCATTTTTGCCACGGACAACAAGGTATTAATCAGCAAAATTGGTTTGGTGGATAAAAAAAACGAAATTTTTGTTTTAACCATTGTTTTGAATATTATACGATTGGCTTGCCAATCATGTCTGCATTTCCTTATAAATTCATTACTACTGAACCAATTTTGATGAAATAAAAAACATCCTGGTGAGAATTGATTGCTTTTTAAAGACCATGATCAAAATTCTTCAAAATGGCGTGTATGTTATTTTCTGAAAATGTTTTAGTTTTTTTTTAATTTATAGAAAAGTTCTACCTTTCCCCCACACAGAAGGTATAAATTAGTAAAATCGGTTTGGTGGTTCTTCAAAAATCTATTTTTGTTTCAGCCATTGTTTTACAGATTATACAATTGTATTGCCAATCTTTTCTGCATTCATTTCTTTATAAACTCATTATTACTGAACCGATCTTATTGAAATAAAAAAAAATCATGGTGAGAATTGTTCTTTAAAGTTAATAATTGAAATTTGGCGCCATCTTACAAGTTGGGATGTCGGAAATAATCATACTTTACCCCAAAGAGGCACGTTTATTCTTATTCTTTTTTTTTAATTTATAGAAAACCACTTAATTAATTTTTATCTCTTTATGCAAAAGAAAAGTAAATAAAAAAGTTTTTCTATAAGTTAAAAAAAACTAAAACATTTTCGGAAAATAAGAATAAGCACGGCATTTTGAAGAATCAAGTATGATTCTGTCCGACATCTTAAATTCTAAGATGGCGGCAAATTTCGATTATAATCTTTAGGGAGCAATCAATTCTCAACACGATTTTTTTTATTTCACTAAAATTGGTTGCAGACAGGATTGGCAATGCAATCGAAAAATCTGTAAAACAATGGCTGAAACAAAAATAGATTTTTTGAGAACCACCACACCGAATTTAATAATTTGTACCTTGTTGTATGGGGGAAAAGTAGTACTTCTGTTCTGTTCTGTCCGCCATCTTAAATTTAAAGATTGCGATAAACCTTGATCATGATCTTTAAAAAGCAATCAATTCTCACCAGGATGTTTTTTATTTAATTAAAATCGGTTCAGTAATAATGAATTTATACGGAAATAAATGCAGACATGATTGGCAAGGCAATATGCAAGTATAATATGCAAAACAATGGTTGAAACAAATATATATTTTTTAGAACCACTTAACCGATTTTGCTAATTCGTACCTTGTTCTGCGTGGCAAGAACGCAGATTTTTTAGTAATTTAAAAAAATAATTAAAACATATTCGCAACACGAGAATAAACGAGCATCTTTGAATGGTACATTTTAATTTCGTCCGCCATCTTGGATTATGAGATGGTGGACAAAAAAATACATTCAGTCAAATCTCTGATTAATTCTCTGCCAATTGCAGTTTGTCTCATTAAAATCGATTATATAGTTCAAAAGTTATAATGAAAAAAAAATTATCCGGTTTTTTTTGGCCCATCCGGTATATAAATGCTTTTCGATTAATTTTACACTAAGTCAGATCTCTGTCTTACTGATCTCATTTTTACGAAAACGCAAACAAAAGATAAGCCAGAGCGTAGCGAGAGCTAAAATTTGATGAAATTAAAAAGAAGTTTTTTAACATTAAAGTGATCAGTTGTAAGGGGCTTAGCTATAAAAAAACTCTGCCAATATATGGGCCCCTAAGCTCACACTAGGTACTATAGTTATAGTGTACGTGTGAGCTAATATAACTAAAAACTGAAATATATTTTATTTAACTCCAGACTAAATTACCTTTTGTTTGATACCACACAGGCCATGTTTTGACTTAAACTCAAATTTTTGAAATCTACCCCCACCCTTAAAAAAACAAAAAACTAAAATGTATTTTGTTAAACTCCGGACTCAATTACCTTTCGTTTGATATCACACACGCCATATTTTCACTTAAACTCAAATTTTTAAAATATACCCCACCCTTTTTTTTTTAAATAAATTAAAATGTATTTTGTTTAACTGCAGACTCAATTACCTTTCGTTTGATATCACACACGCCATATTTTCACATAAACTCTAATTTTTGAAATCTACCCCCACCCTTTTATTTGGTTTCTGTTCGGTGGATTTTGTTCATTTTTAAATGGGACCATCTCAACCCAAGACCCAGCCTAGGTACCTAATTTCACTAAAATCGGCCAAGCGGTTTTTGAGTTATGCGCGTTGGTCGTTACAGACATACAGACAGACAGACAGACAGACAGACAGACAGACAGACAGACAGACAGACAGACAGACAGACAGACAGACGGACAGACATACAGACAGACAGACAGACAGACGGCGCAACAAAAAAGTTTCAAAATCATCTGAAACGCAAAGATATATAAAAATTTTTGAAATCGGAGCAACTTTTTTTTTCTCGAAAAAATTAGGATCACCATAGCTCACACTACTATAGTATAGTATATGTGTGAGCTAATATGAATATTGTTAGAATACAAAATCGCGCAATCAAAGGTGAGAAGAATGATCAGTGATAAGAAAAATCATTCGTGGACGCAAAAGTGCCAGAAAATAGATTCTTACTTAGGAGGTAGGAGAAGTACCGAAAGCTGGAAAACTATAAGATCGATTAAAAAAGAAACATGCAGAGATATCATTTCACCAATACCAGACAAAGAATGGGATGAGCATTTTAAAAAACTTTTAACTGAAGATAGAGCAGAATTCAAGGAAGACGCACGAGACAATATAATTAGAACGATGGGATCTCCAGTACCCCTCACAATCTCTGAGGTCAAAAACGTGTGCACAACCTTAAAAAGCGGTAAATCTGCCGGACCCGGAAATATCCCAGCCGAACTTATTAAATATGGCAATGAAGAACTGTTTTGGAGATTACGGAATCTTTTCCAAAAATATTTAAATGGAACTGTAGTCCCAACTGAGTGGAAAACGTCATATATATCCACAATACACAAAAAAGGAAGGAAAGATATATGTGACAATTATAGAGGTATATCTGTGACTAGTACGCTAAGCAGAATATACGGTAAAATAATAAGAAATAAAGTAGAGAGCGAATATAAAGACATGGAGGCAGAAGAACAAGCTGGTTTCAGGGCGGGTAGATCGACTTTAGATCACCTCTTTTGTATAACCCAAGTTATTGAAAAGAAAATGGCATACGGTCAAGAGCTGCATCTGCTTTACGTGGATCTGCAGAAGGCATATGATAGTATACCACTAAATCTGCTTTGGAAAGCGTTGGAAAACACAAACATAAGCGTACAACTAATTAAGGCCATCCAAGAGTTATACCGCAATAGTAAGGCAAAAGTTAAAATAAAAGCAAAACTAACCAAAGGCTTTCAAGTAAATAAAGGTCTTAAACAAGGTTGCTGTATCTCGCCTACGCTCTTCAAGATATACTTGGAACAAGTCCTTAAAGTATGGAAGAGAAAATGCCAAAACATGGGAATTCCGTTGGACGAAACCACCTTGTATACTTTATGTTTCGCCGATGATCAGATAGTAGTGGCTCAGGATTATGACGACCTCGAATATATGACACGAAAACTAATAGAAGAGTACAATAAGTGGGGACTAGAGGTTAATCTCAATAAGACAGAGTATATGTGTATCGGTGGAATGAAACAGGATCTAATCTTAAATACCGGGCAGCGAATTCACTCCTGTGATGAGTATAAATACTTAGGTCTAAAAATTACAGCTGACGGAACACTAGACAAAGCTATAAAAGATCGAAACGTACAAGGAAGAAAAGCAATAACTTTATTAAATGGAATAATTTGGGACCAAAGTATATCAAAACATAACAAAAAGCTTATATATAACACCATTATAAAAAGTATTATTACATACGGCTCAGAAGTATGGCCAATCAAGGATAGAACAGAAAAAATGCTTTCCGCTACGGAGATGGACTATTGGAGAAGAGCAGCAGGGAAATCAAAAAGAGAAAGAGTTACAAATCAAAGAATAAGAGAAATTACATCCAAAAAATAGTAAAATTCTAATTAAATTTTTATTTTATCAGTCCATGTTAAATTTGAAAGTTTGAAGGCAATTATCTTAAAAACTAATGGATAGATTTTTAAAATTTTTACATAGTTGTAAGGACCTTCAAAAGGGATTCAAAACAAGGTATCACTAGACCCACTTTCTCTATTTAAAATATAGGGGTAAAGTATACCCCTCGAAGAGGGTTCGTGCTACAAAAATTTCAAGATAGCCAAAAGGTGTCCCCCTTGCAAACAAAATCGACGTGTCCGAGCGTTTCTCCAAATTAACACGAATAATACCCAAAAACACCTCTGTTACCTTTTAGTTGAAACACCCTGTATAAACCTAGTTGAATTGAGAATTTTTAAGGGAAAATCCTACCTTCTTTATTTCTTTTTTTCAAATCAAGCCTACGCGTTTCGACGTATAGACGTCATCTTCAGGGCTTAGAAAACCATTCAACAAATAAAAGCATTTCAAGGAGACAGCAACATAATAAAAACAAACAGCAACCTAATACAACGAATTATTTAACAAACAACAAAATTCTTCAAAAACAATAAAAATTTTATTTTATTTTATTTTACAGCAGGTTAACCTCTTGTCGTCTATACGTCGAAACGCGTAGGCTTGATTAAAAAAAAATTAAAGAATGTTGGATTTTCCCTTAAAAATCCTCAGTTCAGTATGCCCCTTCTTGAGAGTAGTCTCGAATTTAATATAAACATAGGTCCTCAAACGCTTTGTTACTGATCTACAGGATTATTGATAAACTTCTTGCTCCTTAACTTCTGAAATTACTGATTCTTGGATTTATATATATCGATCGCCGATTTTTGTACACCAAAAAGAAATACCTACGATATAAACCTACGGTATTTCCTGGTTTTTCCCAGTATTTCCTCAAATTTCAATGGTATTTCCTCGTATAGACAATAGACAATAGACAACTTTATTAATCTTTTCAGCTACAATAATGTAGATAAGATACGTCAAATACAAAAAATATAACATTAAGTGTAAATAATAATAGTGTAAATATTTAAAAAAATTAAAACGAAAACACATTTACAAAATTTGTATATATATGTATATAAATATTGAGAACAAAAATTTACCTTCTGCCCAACATGTAGTTTTCAAATTCAATTAAACTATAAAAAGTTTCTTTTAATAAAAGATTTTTGATTTCTTTTTTGAATCTTGGCAGCGACGTAGTTTGTTTGATTTTGTTTGGCAACAAGTTAAAGAATTTGCATCCAAGATAATGAGTACTTTTTTTTATATACTCATGGTTGTGTTTATGGATGCTGAAGTGGTTACGACTTCTAGTTGGATAGTTGTGATAGGAACTATTTAATGTAAAAATATTTTGGTGTTGAAAAATGAAAATGAGTAGTTTATATATGTAAATACTTGTTATTTTCATAATTTTATTATCCTTAAATGCAGAGCGACAAGTACCGTTGTAAGGTATATTGAAAATTAATCTTATAAGTCTCTTTTGACCTACCAATACTCTTTCCACATCCTGAGCACTACCCCATACTGCCACACCATAGGCTAGAGCCGAGTATGCATTAGCATAATACACAGTAATGAGATTTTTTATACTGAGAGAGTTTTTAAGTGACTTAATCATGAAGTAGCATGTATTAAGTTTTGAGCATACACTACTTATGTGTAAACTCCACTCGAAATGGGCATCGACAATAGTTCCCAAAAATTTTGAGCTATCGCTAACTGGCAAAGGGATGTCATTAAAGATTATATTGACGTCGGTAGGTTTACGGGACTTTGTTCTAAATTCCATAAAGACAGTTTTAGAGACATTTATAATCAGATTGTTTTGCTTGCACCAGTTCAAAAATTCATTTAGGGTTAAGTTGATTTTTTCATGAAGTAAATTTGTGTCTTTTGCGAATACAACGATGGACGTATTATCGGCGAACATAAACACAAGTCCCCACGTGATATATTCGGGAAGGTTAATAAACAGCAAAAATATTAAAGGTGCAAGCACACTGCCTTGGGGCGTGCCTATGTTTGATTCTGTAGATTCTGAATATGTGCTTCCTATTTTGATTTTAAATTTTCTATCTGTAAGAAAAGATTTAATGCAGTTATTAAGAGGGTTTTGGATACCTAGTTTTTCGAGTTTTGGGGTCTATGGTATCAAAAGCACGGGTTAGATCAAACAATGGTGCAACAACTCTATCGCCTTGGTCTAGTTTGTTGTAGGTCTCTTGAACAAAGTCAATGCTGGCTGTTTCGGTAGAGTGCAGTTCTCTGAAACCGTGTTGGCTTGGAGTTAAGATCTGATATTTTTTAAGAAATTGATTTATTTGGTTGCATAGAACTTTTTCAAAGACCTTAGAGAAACTGTTCAACATACAAATCGGACGATAGTTTTCCACCGACAAATGGTCGCCCTTTTTATAGATAGGTAAGATATTAGGTCATGAGGTCAAAAACGTGTGCACAACCTTAAAAAGCGGTAAATCTGCCGGACCCGGAAATATCCCAGCCGAACTTATTAAATATGGCACTGAAGAACTGTTTTGGAGATTACGGAATCTTTTCCAAAAATATTTAAATGGAACTGTAGTCCCAACTGAGTGGAAAACGTCATATATATCCACAATACACAAAAAAGGAAGGAAAGATATATGTGACAATTATAGAGGTATATCTGTGACTAGTACGCTAAGCAGAATATACGGTAAAATAATAAGAAATAAAGTAGAGAGCGAATATAAAGACATGGAGGCAGAAGAACAAGCTGGTTTCAGGGCGGGTAGATCGACTTCAGATCACCTCTTTTGTATAACCCAAGTTATTGAAAAGAAAATGGCATACGGTCAAGAGCTGCATCTGCTTTACGTGGATCTGCAGAAGGCATATGATAGTATACCACTAAATCTGCTTTGGAAAGCGTTGGAAAACACAAACATAAGCGTACAACTAATTAAGGCCATCCAAGAGTTATACCGCAATAGTAAGGCAAAAGTTAAAATAAAAGCAAAACTAATCAAAGGCTTTCAAGTAAATAAAGGTCTTAAACAAGGTTGCTGTATCTCGCCTACGCTCTTCAAGATATACTTGGAACAAGTCCTTAAAGTATGGAAGAGAAAATGCCAAAACATGGGAATTCCGTTGGACGAAACCACCTTGTATACTTTATGTTTCGCCGATGATCAGATAGTAGTGGCTCAGGATTATGACGACCTCGAATATATGACACGAAAACTAATAGAAGAGTACAATAAGTGGGGACTAGAGGTTAATCTCAATAAGACAGAGTATATGTGTATCGGTGGAATGAAACATGATCTAATCTTAAATACCGGGCAGCGAATTCACTCCTGTGATGAGTATAAATACTTAGGTCTAAAAATTACAGCTGACGGAACACTAGACAAAGCTATAAAAGATCGAAACGTACAAGGAAGAAAAGCAATAACTTTATTAAATGGAATAATTTGGGACCAAAGTATATGAAAACATAACAAAAAGCTTATATATAACACCATTATAAAAAGTATTATTACATACGGCTCAGAAGTATGGCCAATCAAGGATAGAACAGAAAAAATGCTTTCCGCTACGGAGATGGACTATTGGAGAAGAGCAGCAGGGAAATCAAAAAGAGAAAGAGTTACAAATCAAAGAATAAGAGAAATTATGACAGTGGGTGAACGTACTTTAGTGGATGATATAAGAACAAAACAACTGGTGTGGTACGGACATGTACAAAGAATGAATGATGAAAGACTACCTAAACAAATACTACAATGGAAACCAACTGGCCGAAGAAAAGGAATAGACAGTGAAATAAGAATAAGAGGCCTAGATGATGAATTATGGGCAAACAGAAGCGAGTGGAGATTGGGTATCGGAAGACGTAGAACGTTGTGAAACCGATAAATATATATATATAAGATATTAGCTTCTTTTAGTTGAGAAGGGTAGGTACCTTCAGATATAGATAGATTTATCAGAAAAGTAAGGCAAGTTATCATTTTCAAAGAAGCATTTTTCAGTAGGGATATGGGTATTTCATCGGGTCCCGCCGATTTTTTGTTTGGCAAGCATTTCAGCACGGATCACCTAACAAATCCGTGCTGATTTGTTAGGTGATCCGTGATTTCAGTGTGAGTTTAACATCATGTGTAGTAACTTCGGTAAAAGTAAATGATTTGTGATTTTTCTTAGTCGTTGTGCAATATATTTCACAGTATTTCCCAAGTATTTCCCCTAACCTGTACACCAAAAAGAAATAAAGAGCCATCCCTCGTAGAGAAAGTATTATTTTCGACGAAAAACTTTTTTTTGATATAACGCCAAAAATGTGAATTTTGACCTATCCTAGCAATATCGCCGTGTTGTCTGTGTGTGTGTGTATATATATTATTTCTGTTCATAACACGATTCCTCGTAAAGCGCTCAACCGATTTTCATAAAATTTTCAGGTAAAATAGCGTTCGACCCTCTTACGAGCTGATTAAATTTTGGTCAAAATCTATTAACGCTAATAACAGTTATTTGACAATTAAAAATTTTAAAAAATGCTAACTTTCTAACGGAGCATCGTATGAATAGACCGGTTTCGGAATGTAGTAGACTATATTTTGCCCAATAATTCGTGTTATAACCAAAAACTTCGTCGCAGCTTTAGTTCCTGAGATATTTACAAAAAACTGTTTTCAAGGGTAATATATTATCATGGCTTCATGAAGTGTTATAATAGGCTAGCAATGAAGGTATCAGACCTGTCAGGGATCCGTTTATTTTGTTTTTACTATTTGCCACATGTATTCAACAGTACTGTTTTTAAAATATCAAAATATATCAATTTTAAATTAATTTAAATTATTCTATTTTAACAAGGCATGTCAATTTTTTAAAATTTTAATTTTAATGGTAAATGTAAGTTATTATTGTATTTTTTAGCTCCTGGAAATTGTCAACAAATTGAACGAAACTTCAAAGTGTTTTTTAAAAATTGTATATTTTCTGTAACCCAAAAATCCACCACATTCAACCATTAATTAATACTGGGTTACGAAATTAAATCAGCTAAGTTTAAAGTAGCAGATCGATTTCTTTCTCTACACCCGAGTTTTTCACCGAATCCCATAAAAAACACGCTTTTTAGTTTACAAATAAAATTTATCTTTGGCGTCTTTTCCGTTCGACGAGTTTTCAAGTTTATAGGTACTACATCTAAAAATGTAAGCGTACAATCTTTATTAATCAGGTTTTTAGATCTTAATAGGTAGATACTTTTTTAAGCGAAAAATGCGTGCCATGTGCCTAGTCACCAGCACTAGCGTTTTCTCTTCTCGGTTAGAGCCTTGACACACAACTACACATACCGCACAATCACGTGTTTAACACGTAAAAAACGCGTGAGAAAAAAAAAGCGTCAATTTTAAATATTGCCAGAAAAAAACGTTTATTTCATATATGAAAACAAGCTTAATAGGTAATTCATTAACGTTATAAAAAGTAACGCTGCAAAAAAGGGCGTTGTAATAACGCCATTATTAAATCAAATATTTCTACGTTATTTTTATGTGAATTCTAAGTAGATTTTTTACAACGTCAAAACCACATTAAGTTCGGGCCTTTTCTATACGAATTTTAAATGAGACTTGCATGGCTTTTCTACTAAAAATTTTTGAGATTGTACTAGAAGCCGTGGTACCTATTGGCGACATTTTGCACTTCGACGAAATCTATCCAGGAGTTTTTTTTTGAACCTAAATGCCAAAAACCAGTTAATGAAATGATCCCTGATCCTTCACGATCACGACGCATCAGTTATTAACCAGACAACACACACATTAATATTGTGTGAATGTGTTTACTGTTGAAAAATCTTGTTTAGCTTTCAAAGAAAACATAATGTAATAAGTTTAGAAAAAAACTTTTTGAAAACAAGCTTTTATAAAATGGACTAAAAAGCATGAAATAATTTTTTGTGTGAGTGTTCTGATATCATAATAATAAAAGAGATGAGCGTATTAAAGGAAATTTACCCGTTTTTGTTTTAGCCTTGTTGACTCGAAGTTTAGTGAAAATCCATATATATATATATTTATCGGTTTCACAACGTTCTACGTCTTCCGATACCCAATCTGCACTCGTTTCTGTTTGCCCATAATTCATCATCTAGGCCTCTTATTCTTATTTCACTATCTATTCCTTGTCTCCAGCTTCTCCTTGGTCTTCCTCGTTTTCTTCGGCCAGTTGGTTTCCATTGTAATATTTGTTTAGGTAGTCTTCCATCATCCATTCTTTGTACATGTCCGTACCACACCAGTTGTTTTGTTCTTATATCATCCACTAGAGTACGTTCACCCACTGTCATAATTTCTCTTATTCTTTGATTGGTAACTCTTTCTCTTTTTGATTTCCCTGCTGCTCTTCTCCAATAGTCCATCTCCGTAGCGGAAAGCATTTTTTCTGTTCTATCTTTGATTGGCCATACTTCTGAGCCGTATGTAATAATACTTTTTACAATGGTGTTATATATAAGCTTTTTGTTATGTTTTGATATACTTTGGTCCCAAATTATTCCATTTTGAAATGATCATGAAAATCCAAATTCAATATATTATAGCAGAAAAATGTAAGGGTAGACAATTTAACCCAACCCAACCCAACCCTACTCAAGCTACCCTTACATTTTTCTGATATGGATGGACATTATTACGCCTGCTTCATATTTGGCAGATAATCCGCGACCGGCAGTGTGTCGATTTATTTTGTCACATTGAAAAAGAAGAGTCGGCCCATCATCGGTTGTGGACGATCAACCAAATGCGCATGGAAATGCATTTACTTCATATTAAATACGCCCATCGCTTTTATTATTATGATATCAGAACACTCAAAAAATTATTTTATGCTTTTTAGTCCATTTTATAAAAGCTTGTTTTCAAAAAGTTTTTTTTCTAAATTTATTTTTTAATTTTAAATTTGTCTAAGTCTATGCATTTAAGCTAGCGCATCGACATTGCAGAGAGTCTTTCCTTTCAATTTTGAAATACCTAAGTCTTAGATGAGAAGGCCGTCCAATAGAAAAACACTGTGTAATCGTTCCCTAAAATTGTTCGTAATTATTTTGATCATTATACGCAAGGATTAATTAATTTTGGTCGAGATCGAATAAATTAAAGCCTTACCTCTTCTACGCCCCCCCCCCCCTTTTTAGTGGGAGAGCATGTGAATTTTAAAATCAATCAGATACCCACGTGAAAGTCAGTTGAAAGTAATCAAAAAAACTCGTTATTAAATCGTCCATTTTGAATCCGCCATATTAAATTTTTGAAACCGAACCGAACCGTAATTCTCATCCTCAAAAACCCCCAGATTCCAATTTTGGTGGAAATCCAACAAACTAAAATTTTACCTCCTCTCCGCCCTCTACGTTGGGAGGGAGTTAGGCAGTCAGTGATACTATATTATTGGATTGACATCGGAACTATACCAGGTATGCCAAATTTGAAGTCAATCCGATACGTGGAAGTCAGTGGAAAGTAATCAGAAAAACTTGACATTAAATCGTCCATTTTGAATCCGCCATATTGAATTTTTGTAATCTGATCAAAAATTCGTAATCCTCATCCTCAAAAACCCCCAGATACCACATTTGGTGGAAATCCAACAAACTAAAATTTTACCCCCTCTCCGCCCTCCAGGTTAGCGGTGAGGTAGGCAGTCAGTGATACCACATTATTGGATTGTCATCGGAACTATAACGGTATGCGAAATTTGAAGTCAATCGGATACGTGGAAGTCAGTTGAAAGTAATCAGAAAAACTTGACATTAAATCGTCCATTTTGAATCCGCCATATTGAATTTTTATAATCTGATCAAAAATTCGTAATCCTCATCCTCAAGAACCCCCAGATACCAAATTTGGTTGAAATCGGACAAACTAAAGTTTTACCCCCGCTCCACCCCCACGTTAGGGGGGAGGTAGGTACCCGATGAAACCATATTATTGTACTGTCATCGGAACTAAGACGCTATGCAAAATTTGAAGTCAATCGGATGTTTGGAAGTTCTTCAAAAATGAGTTGCAAGATTTGATTACATACATACATACCCACATACATACATACATACATACATACATACATACAGGTGAAGTTAAATAAAAGCTTGTAATAATACATAATGCCTTGAGCGTCATCTCTTAAATTATCTTGAAGTGTCGTAGTCTTAAACTAGTAAACTTTTAGAACTTCCTTTCGCGTCACTTTTGAGTTACAAAATAGTTATTAAAAAAAACGTGACAGAAAAGACGCAGAAGAATTACTTTTGACAAATCTTTATCTAGAAGGCTATTAGACAAGGCTTTCGCGCCTTTTTTTTTTAATATATAGAGAAAAAAATTAACAAAACAATACGCAAAAAGTTAGTAGGTTTGAAAAATTTTATTCTAGTGGTGTTTTAGAATATGTTGTGGAGGAGTTTTCACGTGGAAATTTGGTACATGAAAATAATGGGGGTAAAAAAGACTTTATATACATAGCACCAGAAACTTCAGCAAAAATATATTTTTTCTATAAGCGTGCGGAAAAGTCCACTTTTCCGCACGCATTTTAGTGTGGAAAGTGCCACTTTTCCGCACTAGTGCGGAAAAGTAAATTTGTTACGATTTTGAGGTGTTCTATAACATTTACACCGTTCAAAATACATTTGTATCTTTCCTAGCACACGAAATATCCTAAAAATATTCAAATTGACTAAAATTCTGCTATATTTTCAATATTTTCGATAAAATAAATTTTTCAGTAAAATAGGTTCAAATTATAAGTTTTAAACCTCCCCGGTATAAATATCGTCATTGTCAATGTCAAACAACAATGAACACTAGTGGTTTTAGATTTGGCATCTTAAATCACCATAGCAACAAAGTACAAACAAACTGTCAAAACAAAGCCAATTTTGCAGATACAAGCGTCTTTTGAATTTTTCAAACAAAAAAAGCAGATTTTCAATGGATTCTTCGGACGAAGATCTACCCCAGTCAGTTCTAGAAGCCGCTAGAATGTGAATAATAATAATTGATTTGATTAAAACGTTTTGAATATAAATAATTTTCTGATTAATTTTTAGTTTTTTCCTCACGCTTATAGAAAAAATAGTGTACCTAACTCGTGCGTAAAGTGTCTTTTTCGCACTTGATTGCTGGCCAAACTCCGCTATCGCGTCGTTTGGCCATCTGCAATCGCGTGCGGAAAAGAGGCACTTTCCACACTAGTTAGGTAAACTACTATTTCCTACTTGCGTGCGTAAAAGTGCACTTTTACGCATGCATTTGATTTTGAATTTTAGGCCTAATTAGACTTATTGACCCATTTATAAACTCAATTAAATTAAAAATGAGGCCTAATTAGACTTATTGACCCATTTATAAACTCAATTAAATTAAATATGAAAACAGAATTTGTTTTTTGCTGTTTTAATGTAAAAAATACCAAATATATTAAAATGTACAACCAAGCTTTTTATGCAACTAGGAAAAATTTTGTACCTAACTCTTGCGGAAAGTGCCTTTTCCGCCCTTGACGGCGTGCCCGAACTCCGCAAAGCGTCGTTCGGGCAACTGCCGTCGCGTGCGTAAAAGTATCACTTTCAGGACTAGTTAGGTAAATAACTATTTATAGCTTGATTCCTCCTTGTTTTTACGTTATCTTTAAACATGTAGATATACCAAAACAATGAGGTTGTCTTCTATTAAAAAATAAATGTATTATTTTTGTTCTCGTTAATTTAACGTTGATGTGATTTTTGTGCTATGCGGGTCATTTAAAACCTTTTAAATAAAATTTATCTATTTACCTACCTTTTGCACCTGATTTCCTTTTACGTTGAGCTTCATCAATCTAAGCCCATAAAAGCTGTAACTAGGCAGCTCGCTTATCTCATTAGCCTCCAAGTCTAGAGCGATCAATTTTCCGGCACCCTTAAAGGCTTTTTGGGGTATTTCTTTCAGACGGCCTGACACTAGGCTGAAGGATTCCAAGTGGGGTTTAATGGCTGACAGCGAATCGTCGTGCAATTCTTGAATGCTTGATTGCGATATCTGAATGTGGCGTACGACTGACTTTTCAGGAAAGAAATCTTTAGGCAGCCGCACCTAAGAAAAAATAAACCAGTCAATTTAAAAAAAAAACTAAAAAAAAATTGGAGCAAGCTGAATTTTTGAATAGGGTCGACCGGGGTAAATGTAAACAGGGGTAAATGTAAATGGTTCTAATAAAAAATTTAAATCATAACAAAAACATTTCATGTAAAAAAAGGCCAAGTAAGCGAAAATGGCATTCCGTAAAAAGAATTGAGATAAAAGTAAAGCCAAGTTCTCCAATACAAATTTCAAAATGAAAGGTTCTTACTAGTCTGGAAATATTTTTTTTTAACTTTGCTATTACAGCCAAACTTCTTTATGTTCAATTTAGCACTGTGCCTAAGAGTCATTTACAGCCGTAATAGCCAAGTTTAGAAAAATATTTCCAAACTAGTAAGAACCTTTTATTTTGAAATTTGTATTGGAGAATTTGGCTTTACTTTTATCTCAATTCTTTTTACGGAATGCCATTTTCGCGTACTAGGCCTTTTTTACATGAAATGTTTTTGTTATGATTTCACTTCTTTTTTAAAGAAATTGGATAATACTTAATTTTTAAAGTAGTAAAATATGCGGAATATTGTTCAAAACTTTTGCAATGCCTTATTTAAATTTTTGAGGTTTTTTAATTTTTTTCCCTGGTTTTATCGTAGTTCCTATTAGCCTTCCAAAGCACAGCTCTCTAGCGTTTCTGAAAGTGCACAATGTTACTTTTACATAACTTTACATGTATAGGGGAGGAGAGTAAATGAAAATATTGGACTTATAAATTTTTTCCCATGGTTTTATCATAATTTCTATTAGCATTCCAATGCTCAGCTCTCTAGCGTTTCTGGAAGTGGGCAATGTTAGTTTTATATAAATACATTTATAGGAGAGGGAAATAAATTAAAATTGTCCTGTTTTTAAATTTTGTCCTATAGTTTTATCATAGTTCCTATCAGTCTTCCAATGATCAGCTCTCTAGCGTTTCTGGAAGTGGGTAATGTTACTTTTACATAACTTTACATTTATAGGGGAGGAGAGTAAATGAAAATATTGAACTTTTTAAATTTTTTCCCATGGTTTTATCATAGTTTCTATCAGCGTTCCAATGCTCAGCACTCTAGCGTTTCTGGAAGCGTGCAATGTTAGTTTTATATAAATTTAAATTTATAGGAGAGGGAAGTAAATTAAAATGTTGGTGTTTTTAAATTTTTTTATATAGTTTTATCAGATTGTCTTTCAGTCTTAAAAAGTTCAGCTCTCTAGCGTTTCTGGAAGTGGGCAGTGTTACTATTACATAATTTTACATTTATAGAGGAAGGAAGTAAATTAGAATTTTGAGGTGTTTTAATTTTTTTCTATAACTTTATCATAGTTACCATCGGTCTTCCAAAGCTCAGCTCTCTAGCATGTCTGGAAGTAGACAATGTTACTTTTACTTAACTTTACATTTATAGGGGAGGGAAGTAAATTAGAAATATGGGGTGTTTTAATTTTTTCCTATAGTTTTATCATAGTTCCTGTCAGTCTACCAAAGCTCAACTCTCTAGCACTTCTGGAAGTGGGCAATGCTACTTTAACATAACTTTAAATGTATAGGGGAGGGGAGTAAATTAACATTTTGGGGTTTTTTGATTTTTTCCTATAGTTTTATCATAGTTCCTATCAGTCTGCCAAAGCTCAATTCTCTAGCATTTCTGGAAGTGGGCGATGTTACTTTTATACAACTTTAAATGTATAGGGGAGGGGAGTAAATTAAAATTTTGGGGTTTTTTGATTTTTCCCAGGGGTTTGGTCATAATTTCTATCAGTCTGCCAAATTTCAGCTTTGTAACATGTCTGGAAGTACAGTAGAATATTGATCATCTATACATGAGTGAGTCAGTGAGTGAGTGGCAATTTCGACGTTTTTTGAAATTTCGTAACTACTTTACTACTTTATGGAATTCCATGAAACTTGGAGGAATTGTTAACTCCATGGAGATCTACGACTACGCAAAGTTTGAAATTCGTAGCTCATTCGGAAGTGGAGTTTTAGGTAGGTCAAATATCGGCTGAAATGTTTCCAGAAAAGATGGTTACGGCGCGCGAACTTGGCGAGGCACTGCCGTGCCCTCAGATTTGCCTCTAAATTCGATATTGGCGCCAATTCTAATACCACGCTTCTTTAACAGCGGCAATGAAAATTAACTTCCAGATCAGTTTGGCTTAGTGTGGTGATAAGTTCAGATGCACCTCTGCAAATTAACTGTATTTCATTTTTTCAGAGACACTGAAATCTTTCAGTATTTTATTTGTCGGCAAGGTAAGTTTTAAACTAAAGTAATTATTAGTAACACAATGCATTATTTTATTTGTTTGAACATGTTTAATTGCATAATATCAACAAAATAAATTATTATTATCATGTTTACATTTACCCCCAGCAATATTTGCCTAGGGGTAAATGTAAACATACTTTTGAGGTAAATGTAAACGCACGTGGGGTAATTGTAAACATAGTTAAAATAATAAATAATTTAATTCTTTTTTTTTTGAAATTTGGACAATAAAGCTTATTTTGTTTGATTGATTGAATTCCAGATGCCTCGAAAATATGGGCGCAAGACAAATGGGCCATCATACAGTAAAAGGAGGATTTGCTGAACGCTATAGCTGATGTGCAAAATAGGATTAAAACATATTGTGAAGCTCATAGTTTCTACAATGTTCCAATATCTGTAATACTCCATCCGCTCAATGGTCGAAGAAATTCCTTAGTTTCAAGTGGCCCTGGTCCCAAAATGGCGTTTAATGCAGATGTAGAATCCAACATTGTAGATTGCCTACTGGCCAGGGCAAGATATCTGTGCGACAAAGATGAGCTAAAATACCAGTTTACATTTATCCCGGTTTGTTGGGATAAATGTAAACATATGACAGTTTAAAAGCGCTTTTGTTTTTTTGTTAATTTTGTTCTTAGAACAAAGGATAATGTCCAAATATTACCACAAAATTTTTGTATAATTTCTCTTATAAACGGGAGTCTATTTTTTTATTTCAAATCTGTAATTTCCCAAAATGGTCAAAATCGTTTACATTTACCCCGGTCGACCCTACTTAAAATGTCCTACAAATCAGATTACTGCGATTTCCTAAAAAAACTTAATACATTTTTGAAAAAAAATCAGGGAAAAGGAAATAAGCAGAATAATTTATTATACAGTGTGTCCACGGATTGAGTGCGGGTAAGGTATAAATGACAACAAATTTTGGATTTAGATTCTGATTTTTTGGGAATTGCTCCTGCTTGGTCTCAAACTAAGATCAGCGGCGTAGCGTGCCCGAAAGGGCGGGGGGCGGGGGGGCGACAGCTAAAAAGGGCGCCTCGGAAAATCTGACAACTGATGAAAAATAAATGTTGTGGCCAAAAAAAAAAAAAAAACAAAAAGGTCAAACAGGCGCCTCTCACAAAACTTGCGACCAAAAAAAAAAACAAAAAAAAAAGGTCATCAGGGGGCGGCCGCTAAGTCACAAGGGTGCCTCTCACGAATCTTGCGACCAAAAAAAAAAAAAAACAAGGTCATCATGTGTGAGGGGGCGGCCGATACGTCACAAGGGCGCCACTACCCTCGGGGCGGGGGGGGGGGGGCGACGAACCCCCCGCGCCCCCGCGTCCACCCCCCCCCCCCCCCCCGCCCCCCCACGCTACGCCGCTGACTAAGATACTAAGAAAATGAGCCAAATCAAATAATATACAGGGTGGTTTAGTAGGGTGATTTAATGATGTAAGGTATAAACGATAAACGAGAAAAAAATTTCGATTTAGATTCTGATTTTCTAGGAATCGCTCCCGCTTGGTTGCAAACTAAGATGTTCAAAAAATTAGCCAAGTCAATTGATATACAGGGAAATTTGGTAGGCAGATTTAATAAAAAGTTAAAAAGTTTTAAATGTAAAGTACCTTTGTTTTAAAAGATATCGAAAAAGGTTATTAAAAAGAGTTGTTTAGAACCCAAAGTTACGACAGATTCTCAATTTTCAGAAAAATCAGCCAACATTGATTTTCTAAGTTGGTTATAAAAATTTTTCTTTAGATAATTTTTACCTGATTTTTCTACAAATTAAGAATCAGTTGTAACTTTTAATTCTAAACAACTTTTCTTAATAACCTTTTCTGAGGGTTTTTTTGAAGGGAAAATCCAACCTTCTTTAAATTTTTTTAAATAAAGCCTACGCGTTACGACGTATATACGTCATCTTCAGGGCTTCTGCAAGTAAACAGACAAGTTGTTAATATTCTTAAAATCTAAACAAAGTTACAATTATTACTTACAGAAAACCATCAACACATAAAAGTATCTCAAGGAGACACCAACATAATAAAAACAGACATCAACAACGAATTAATGAACAAACATAAAATTATTTTTAAAAATTTCTTCAAGAACAATATAAATTTTATTTTATTTTACAAGAGGTTTTCTGTAAGTAATAATTGTAACTTTATTTAGATTTTAAGAATATTAACAACTTGTCTGTTTACTTGCAGAAGCCCTGAAGATAACATACGTCGAAACGCGTAGGCTTTATTAAAAAAATTTAAAGAAGGTTGGACTTTCCCTTTAAAAAAATCCTCAGTTCAATTATGCCCCTTCTTGAGAGTAGTCTCGACTAGAGGCCCTCGATACATTTGACACTTGTTTTAACAAGTGTCAAATGTATCGAGGGTCTCTAGTCTCGACTTTATGTCACTTTTTATTTTACTTTCAGATTTTGCACCATTCTTATCCATTTACTAAAACACAAAAAAATGCCGGGGGACACTCGATGGTAGTTAATTCCCTTTATACCAGATAACAGTAACAGTGCGCACCCAGGAATATGCCTTGGGGGGGCATGGTCTCTTGGGAGGGGGGGGGGCGAGACCTCATGATGTCGTATTTTATGCTATTTTATCTTTTTATTCATGAAATATGTGAAAAATATCAAAAAAAATGTTGGGCCCAAGGCCCCTCCCTGAGTGCGCCCATGACAATAAGTACATATTGTATAAACCGCATCAGCACCGTGTGCGTTAGGCCTGTAAATCAAAATCACATTAGAATGTATTTTAAGGATTTTGGGTTAAGGTATCACTTGTGGCCACTTCTAGCAAGAGTGGTGGTTCATATAAGCACCAAAAATTAGTTTTTTTTGTAGTTATCATAATCTTACAGATGCTTTATGAACTATCATTATTATTTTTAAGAAATACATAAAATTATTTATTTACAAAACATTAAAACTTTATTATGTCGTTTTCAACCATTTGTGGCTACTTTTTTTTTGCGATACTATAGGGTTGCAAATACGCTATTTTAACAATATTTAAAAAAAATTGGGGCCTGCAGGCACCTATATCCGAACATACATGCCCCTTCGAACATTAAGACATGCCCCTTTTCTTCCCCTTATAGTACACCGCAATCACAAAAATCAAATTTCATTAAAAATGGCTGCTGTACTTTTCATTATATATTAGCTCACACTACTACTATACATAGTAGTGTGAGCTATGGTGATCCTAATTTTTTCGAGAAAAAAAAAGTTGCTCCGATTTCAAAAAATTTTATATATCTTTGCGTTTCAGATGGTTTTGAAACTTTTTTGTCTTGCCGTCTGTCTGTCTGTCTGTCTGTCTGTCTGTATGTCTGTCTGTCTGTCTGTCGGTATGTCTGTCTGTAACGACCAACCCGCATAACTCAAAAACTGCTTGTCCGATTTAAATGAAACTTGGTACCTAGGCTGAGTCTTGGGCCGTGGTGGTCCCATTAAAAAATAAACGAAATCCACCGTACGCAAGTCACATAAAAGGGTGGGGGTAGATTTCGAAAATGAGAGTTTATGTGAAAATATGGCGTGTGTGATATCAAACGAAAGGTAATTAAGTCTGGAGTTAAACAAATTGAATTTTAAGTTATTTAAAAAAAGGGTGGGGGTAGATGTCAAAAATTAGAGTTTAAGTGAAAATATGGCGTGTATAATATCAAACAAAAGGTAAATGGGTCTGGAGTTAAACAAAATACATTTTAGTTTTTAAAAAAAGGGTGGGGGTAGATTTTAAAAATTAGAGTTTAAGGCAAAACATGGCTTGTATGGTATCAAACGAAAGGTAATTGAGTCTGGAGTTGAATAAAATATATATCAGTTTTTAGTTATATTCGCTCACACGTACACTATAACTACAGTACTTAGTGTGAGCTTAGGTGCCCATAGATTGGCAGAGTATTTTAAATAGTTTTATTGGTTTACCTTATTATATACATATTGATTGTTCTGAAATGACGTGACTCAGCTGATGCGTTGACATATTGTGGATTTCAACTAAGTATTGTTTACATTAAAATGCATGTAAATAACACAGTCATATTTTTAATTTTTCTTACAAAATGCCTGCTGTTTGTGTCGTTGTTGGTTGTTCAAATAGGGAAGATGGGTACAAAATTTGATATTATAGAGTTTCCGCTGTTTTACAAGAGTATGGGGAAAAGTTGCGGGTGCTTTTAGTGGACCGATGAAATAGTTGAGGTGTATCCCTTAAATGCCACAGTTTGTCCAACTCATTTTTTAACACAAAAATTTTTTGTTGATAAATGCATTTTATTCCAGATTTATCTATAAATGTAGGCAATAATGCATTAGGTCTCTCTATTTTCAAACTGCATCATAAAACTATATTAGGAAATCAACAAATTACAAAAAAATCTAAATTATGCTGCATATCTCCTTTGAGTGTTTCCCAAGCTTGAAACGAATTTATCTGTATCACCAATATTCCTTTCTTTACGGTACTTATAGCAGTATTTAAACTAAGTACTAATATAACTGATTTTTGTTTTCGGTCCTTAAAAGTATAGAAAAATATTGCATACAATTCTGACTATGCCATTTTTTACTCACGGTTTTAAAAATACTTTCTGGGCTCGGGAATTAAAAAGTCACAATTGAAACATTGGATGTTAATGAAATAAAACAGAACGAAGTAGAACACTTAAAAGCAGGGACGATAACATCTGAAAATATAATCAGAGAGTAGTTAGAGAAAACTTTGATAAATAATGAGGTTATTGCGAATTTGAAAGTCGAGCTAGAAGGAATTAAAAGAGAATGTAAATATATGTTAGAAGCTCTGACACAGGTCAAAGAAGAGAATGCATTATATTCGAAGGAAATAGTTAACCTTAAAAAGAGATTAGCAGACTTTAGAACAAACAAAGGGGAAAATAGTTCAAAGACAGTGTGTTATGAGAACCATAACGAACGAGAAACGCAAACTAAAGAGAAAATCTTAAGGAGAGAAAATACAAATACAGATAGTAACAACAAAGATACAAATAATAACAATCATAACTATAATAATAACAATATCAGCAGGTTAAACAGAAAGAAAGATCTTGACAATCATAAAAAGAAAAATACTAATAGTAACAATAATAATAAATATGGTGATCAAGGGAATGCTAGCCAGAACAAGTTAAAAAATAAACATACAATCATTTTACTTTCGAAAGAGTATGAAAGATATCTTGATAAATTTTTCTCCCCGGATTATTTTAATGCTAGGTAACTGGTCTCTTCACTGCGCATACAAAATGGTAACGTCGGTATACTTGCTTTTTTTCAGGCTCAAAATTTAAAAAACATGGATCCATGACGGATCAAAGAACACTTTAAGTAAAGCCATGAATTATCAGCTTTGAAAACAGAAATATTGAGCAAAATGTAGTCAACAATATTCTGAAAGCCGCCCTGTTAAAAAGTAGGACCAGAGAAAAAAATAGTTTCAACAGCAGAAAAATTATTGCAATTTTTTACTCTGTTTACATAGAATTATTAATTTGTTAAAACATTATTTAAAAAATTATATTATATCAATATTTATTGTATTTTATGTCGACAATTTTTTATTTATTTATTTCTTATACTGAGACTTCCCATCCATAGCTAGGATCAATCGCCCAGTAATTTTAGCTAAAAAACACTTTTATCGAAACCACCTGGATATTTGGATATACGCCGGTTATTTTCTCCCGATTAAATACCCTTTTGGACATTACTCGCTGTCATTTTTTATATTTATAGATGTTAAGTTGTAAGGATAATAAAACTAAAGTCATTTTTATACCTAATTAATACCGGGGGTGGCACTTCAATTTATTTCCGAGATTTTCTAAGAAAAACAAAACTTACTTAGTACTATTTTTTTACATAAAATCCCTCCTAAACATTTTTATTAACTACTAATACAATATCGAAAAAAAAAACAAAGTTTTGTTTTAAAAACAAGGTGCACAATTAAGCAAATTTATAGAAAATTAGTAAGCTTTTATTATTTTTAATCAAAGATTTACAAACTATTTTAGTTGTTATTGTTGACCCATATCTGATCTCATGGAACACAAACTCAATAAACTGATGTTTAATATCTATTTGTTTTAAAGTAGATCTTTACAACTTTTCATTCAGTCAGAAGCGAAATTGTTGCCAGCAAAAGTTGGACCAGGCGAATGATGTCTTGAACTTTCTTCGAAAGTTATTATTTTAGTTCAAAACTCAATTTATCAGTAGGTTCGTCTTTCCCGGGAGCTTTCACGAAAAACAGAACGCGAAAAGTGATTTTTAGAAAATAGCGGCATTTTACGCTGTAGTCCGGGGCCATAGCGTCAAAAATTTACCCCCACAAACACTGCCGGACCTGCACACTGACCAAAACATTTGTTTTAAGATTATCCCATATATCTTCTACATTATTATATCCAGCTGACTGAACCGCAGCAAAAATCCTTTATCTATGATTATATCTGCACAACTAGGTCCCACTAAATTTGTAGCTCATACAACAATATAGGGTAAACTACCCAGTCCCCAGCACTCCAACCAGTTATTGGCACTTTGGTTTTTAAGGGGGCAAACTTCGTTCGAAAACTTAACATTTGACAACACTGATATCGCGTTTTTTGCCCAAATCTTTGTTCTAATAGAAATAGAAAACGAGAAAGCGAAACGCGTCGAAATTTTGAGGGGTAGTTTTTTAAAGCATTTTTAACAACCGTATCTTAGCAGTTTTTCGCGAAATCATTTTATTCAAAAAATAAAAAAAGTTATGGCTAAAACACAACAAATATTTCAAAACAATGTTTGGCATTTCAGTAGCCTAATTGTGGTATAGAAAACTGTAGCGAAATTATTTCGATTTTTGTATTTTTTGGAAATGTACAAAAGAAAATCAAAAATCTAACAAGAAACGTTTGAAGAAAAAATCTTGCATATGAACAGAAATAATGTTTCAACCAGTTTTTTATAGAAGAGATCTATTAGAATTTACAAAAGCGTGCTCAATTTTATATTCGATGCAGGACACCAAATCAGACAAGAGCCATCAACCTCTTGACTGAAGCGCCACCCCCATATACCGGGGGCAAGTCAATTCGATTGAGAAAATTTAACTAAGATCACGGATTTTCACATTTTCAGATATTTTGAAAAAATAAAATATCGTTTAATATAAGTTAATATAAGGTAAATGATTATAAGTATGTATTTAAAGACATAAAATTTTTTCTATTTACAAAACGTTTTTTTAAGGGCTGGCCATAGCGTAAAAAACAAAATCACGGGATTACAAACCAATAAATAAGATAGTTTTTGATAATTAGTATATTGCTCAGTTAACAGAAGCTTGTGCTCATATTATAATCTATAATCTTTGCTTATGCTTAACTTCGCTGAGTTGAAAATAAAGCCCTTTTCATTTATTTATTTATTTATTACATAACAAGAGAAGAAAGTGACAAATTTCACACGAGCGTGAGAAAGTTACTTTCTGTCGAGTTATATACGCTATTTTTCCTACGAACACTGTTGAACTATACTAATTTTTGTAAAAATTGGTGTTTAATTTTGCGTAAATCAAATGAAACTGCTTTTCCGCACGTGTGGGAAAGTAGTTTGCAACACATGTGCGAAAAAGTATTGTGACAGTTAAACACTTTCCATACATGTGCCGAAGTACTGTGTTACATGTGCAAAAAAATTTCTGCACACGGATAAAATTTAATGTTTTCTGAGGATGCAAATCGTGTAAAATCCAACATTTTCATATGTGGTCGCAGGAAATAGTAATTTACCTAACCAGTGCGGAAGACGCACACACATTCGTTAAGTATGTAGGTAAAATATTTTTTCTACGAGGTTGTGGAAACAAAAATAAAGTACGACAATAAAAACAACTTATTTATTATATTTAATTTACAATGATTGCCGAAAACTTTACTTCTTATAACAGAACACCAAGGGGGCTTCTTATCCTGTGCAGCATCTGTGGATCAGGAGATTTTCGTTTTTATATTCTGGATCAATGATATCGGAAGATCTTTAAATATATTTTGCTCTGGATGTATTTGGAGGCAGGCTCATAGTAACATTATGTGTTCCATCCTATTGTGGCTAAGTCTTCTTCGGGATTATCGGTATTTTCTATCACAGTAAATAAACACTTTTTTCTATTTTTATTTATAAGATGAAATGTCATCCCCTGGTTTTTGACAAAAAAATAGGCTTTGTTATTTACTCTATTCTTTTATTTTTTCTGTTGCTATTGAAAAACCAGCCGCCCACTTGTGTTTTTAGGCAAAAATTAACGTCAGTGTCAAACTCAAAATGTGTTGTTTTTTGTCATCCCTAAAGTTTTAGTAAGGCCCACAATTTAGAAACCGAATAGGTGTCCCTAGGACTCTAATATGTAGTGCCACCTATTGACTGATATTTAAATATTTTGCCTTGTTGTCTTTTGCTTAAAAAATTGGCTGTATCGAATTTGTCGCCTTAATGCGATTTATTTAAGGTAGGAATAATAATATTTTTAAATTTCCGGCGTAATTAAAATCCGCAAACATAACCTCTATTAAATCAGTTTACTGTATGATGCTGCGGTACACGCATCGAAAGAAAAATGGTGCTAAACAGGTGCATGTTTTCGAAGAAGGTGATTTTTGTTTAAAACGCTATGGTAAGCAAAATTCTTGTTTTATGATATCATTCAAGTTGTCTTAAATAAAGAGCCTTATAACTGTTTGGTTTTCACTTTCTCCAACGTCGATCACGAGGATACGAGTGATCCCCGTCTGGAACACGTCCTGATAGTCAGGAACAAATGTTCCATGCCAATCAATGACCGGACCGGTTTCGACCTTTTGGGCCATCCTCAGGTGAACGTAGGCGATAGCTCCGTGTAGAGCATAAGTGGTGTGAAACCACCAGAAACAACTACTCCGAGGGCAAATACCCCTACCGGCATTGAATTATACTGATGGTTTGAGGCTTTCGTTGGAAACTTGTTAAAACTGTTTGGTTTTCACTTTCTCCAACGTCGATCACGAAGATACGAGTGATCCCCGTCTGGAACACATCCTGATAGTCAGGAACAAATGTTCCATGCCAATCCACGACCGGACCGGTTTCGACCTTTTGGGCCATCCTCAGGTGAATGTAGGCGATAGCTCCGTGTAGAGCATAAGTTGTGTGAAACCACCAGAAACAACTACTCCGAGGGCAAATACAAGTTTCCAACGAAAGCCTCAAACCATCAGTATAATTCAATGCCGGTAGGGGTAATTACCCTCGGAGTAGTTGTTTCTGGTGGTTTCACACAAAGAGCCTTATGTTATATTTTGTTCAAAAAAATAATGTTTGGTTATTATTTTAGAGTAACTTAACCTTAGTTTTGTTAAAAATATATTTATTTAAAACGGGTGCCGACTACTGGTTTAATTATAACGTAAAATGCTAGTAATTGGCAGGGGTGCCAATAACTAGAAAATGCATATTTATTATTTTTTCTAATAATTGGCATATGCAAAATTTAATTAAATTCTAGGTAGGGTTAGTTCACTGGGCGGCGGATAAAAGGTCGAAAGTACAAAAGGTCGAAAAAATAAGATCGAAAGTACAAAAGGTCGAAAGTACAAAAGGTCGAAAGTACAAAAGGTCAAAAGTGCAAAAGGTCGAAAGTACAAAACGTCGAAAGTTCAAAAGGTCGAAAGTATAAAAATAAAATATTGAAACCCATACAAGCCAAATTGCCCTGCCCAGCCGAGGTGGTCGAGAGGTCGAGGATAGTTCATAGTTAACCTCCCCCTTCCCCCCAACCAGAACAGGGTTTCTGATGGACTTTGCTTTACGTGTTGCTATAAAATAAATAATGTAAATGTTGGAATTAAATGTAAAAGTTGTTATGGAAAATGCCACAAAATTTGTTTACAAAAGTATACAAAATTTTGCCTCGATTTTGAGAAAAGAAAAGATGCAATAATTGTAAATTTTTCAGTTTAGTTATATTCACGTTTGTTGAATTAATTATAGTACTTACTAATGTTTTTCAATATCTAAATGTATAGATTTGATAATAAATAATCCATGTTTCCCTTTTTTGTATAAATTTTATGTATAAAAGTCATATGCCAATAACTAGCCTTGCGCATGCCAATATCTAGACTTTAGATGCCATTAACTGGAATTTAAGCATTTTTGAAAAAAAGGCTTTTTTTCACATTTTCTAAAAAATTATGCCTTTTCCTAATGCACAGTAAAACGCAAAGACATTTAGGATCACAAAATTATATTAATATTCCCTCCAACTTAAAAACGTTTTTCGATAGAAGCCTTAGAAGTAGAACAATTCCTTAAGGGTGCCGAGGACTGGATAGTTTACCCTACAACAATATAAAAATAACTGGATCAATAACGGATCTGATACCTTCCCAGCTAGCAGTAAAGGGTTGAAAATCAGCCTTAAAAACAGTTTTTTAGAAATATCTCGGAAACTAAAGCTCCTACGAAGTTTTTGGTTATAACACAAATTATTGGGCAAAATGCAGTCTACTATATTCCGAAAACCGCATATTGATGCGTTGCATTTTTAAAATTTTCTAATTGTCAATAAACTGTCATTAGCATTAATGGATTTTGACCACAACACTATTTCACCTAACAATTTGAGCTAAATCGGTTAAGCGGTTTAGGAGCTATCGTGTTACGGACAGAAAAAAAATACACACACACACACAGAGAGAGACATCACGACGATATTGCTAGGATATGTCAAAATACACCCAAATACCACATTTTCGGCGTTATTTGAAAAAAAATTCGTCGTAAACAATACCTTCTCTAGCCATTGCTGCGCGAGGGCATTTTTTTTACATTCACAATTAAAACATTTTCTGTTTTATACTTCAGCGAAATTGCACCAACTTCTTAATTTAATTACTGTATAATTTACTTTCGCTCGGTTCCTAGGAGCTGTAAGAGGCCAACATCCTATTTTAATTCCACCTCATAATCAGGAAATCACTATTTCTGGGTTTATTGAATTTATCACCTAGATGGGTCATACATCACAAAATGCAAATATTTTAATCGTCAGGCTAGTCCCTAAAAATTTTTAAAGATCGAGCAGTTTAATCAACTGTAATCATTACAAATTCAAAAATAGCGAATTTGTGTGGTAATTTGTCTTGACAATGGTTACATTTTCGCAATCTACTCACTTGTCGAAATTCATAGCATCTAAAAACAAAAAATATTGCATTTAGTGATATATGCACCATCCAACTAATGTGTTTAAAATATCCAGAATGAGTAATTTCCTGATTATGAAGTGGGATCAAATTAAAATGTTGGGGGGCAAAATACAAAGGATATCAAATTAATAACTGGTCCAGGGTGGCGCCCATTTGGTGTAATTTTGCTGACATAACATGACACATGACAGTGTATAGTATAAGTCAATTATTAATTTTTATTATAAATGACAAACATTTTTCCCTAACTAGGTGCTAATAGCATCGAAATTTTGTTAATAAAGCAAACATGTTTGTAATTAAATGAACTACAAATTTAGGGAGACAGTTCTAAAAACCCCTTGCCCCCCTACGCCCCCTGGTGCCCCATTATTTTTTAACAGATGAAGAATTAATTCTTAGAAGTCGATTTGTGTGCCAAGTTTTATTGCTCTAGATTAAAGCGTTCAGAGTTTAAAAAAATATTATACACCTAGCCTTACTTTTTGACTCAGACATTTTTTGGTCTGTTAACAGTTTAGGCAGTATTGGTTGGATCATTAAAACAGGTGTTATAAAATCATCACGAAAGACGCTTTGGCCCCAGACTATACGAAAAAGGTAGGCGATGACGCGTAATATAGACAGGAAAGATACCTTTTGCTTTATCCGATTATAAAAGATAAAGCAATCTAGCAGCAAAAAAACCTAATCTTGAGCCTAACCAAAAATTTTTAGTAAAACAAATGCATATCGAAAGGAAACATTATTTAGATTTAATCTTAACTTATTCAGCGATTTGTCAGCGTTTGAAGGAAAATGAAAAAGTAGCCAAAGTTGGAGGACCTATTTCGCACTTATATTGCCATATAAGAAAAAAAATACATACTACTTCTATCTCCACTGAGAAAAAAAAATGGGTTTTATACGGCAAAGGTCAGGATTCGCACTGCATACTAGTTTCCTAGTAAAAAGCGCGCTCTTTCATCCATATGCAGTTTTTATCTCTCATTTTAGGAATTTAAAACGTTAATTTAATGTAAAAATATTTTATTTCCTGCTACTAGTTTAAAATTTTGTATCATGCTTGTCCATATACTAAGACAGACCAAGCCTTTAATTTACATACAGGGTTCGTCAACGATCGTTTGGCCATTGAAAAATATGTGAACTGAAGTAAGATCGATATTTAAATAAATGGCACTAAGAGAGATAAATTGTTTAGCGCTGTTGTCAAGTTAGCAATTCAAGAAAATGGTTTTCTTTTCGCGATCTAATGACGTTACTCTTATCCGCTGAGTAAGTCAAAGACGGCGATGCATAAAATCCTTAAAACCTTGATTTTATTTACTGTGGCGCCATCTCTTAGATATCATTTGAACTGTATGACTAATAATCAATACTGCGAATCCGTAATTAAGTGTAGATGTAGAGCTTTCTAACATGGCAAAAATGTTAAAGGAGGTTACTACAGGCTAAAGTCAACTTTATGGATAACAAATTTCTTGGTCTTGTGTATGTGTACCGATTTATTCTCAACCAGAGTTAGAAACCAATACTTTGAAAAGTAACTATTACATTACAAATTACTTTACAGGAATAGACTTGTAAAACTGTGTAATTAATTACAACAAAAAATAACTTAATTATAAATTTCCTACTTGCAAAATAAAAAAAGTAGCTGACAATTACTTTTTTATTTATTTTTGTTACTTTTTCATAATTTACAAAATGTGAAAATGCTTAATTTAGGAGCCCTCTTCCTTCGTAATACATTCCGAACTTACCCCTTAAATTCAGTACGAAAGGTGGATTGCTTTAAATAATTAAAGCAAAATAGCTTTTTCCTAATAAAAACAATCACTTTAGTAATTCAATTGCATTTTTGTAATTTCATTATAATTATAAAATAATTTTTCAATTATTAAAAAACTTAAATAATTGCAATTATCATAACACCGCATTTCAACTTATTGTTTTTTTTTAAGAGGAATGGCCCCTCCATTTAAGGAGTAGTAGAACGTGGCATTTTTTCCTGCAGACAGAAACCAGTAGAGGAGCAAGAGGTTTAGAGCTGTCGTACATGCCTACCCCCAAAAATGTTCCCTATTCTGTTTCCTGGATAGTGTATGGTGACTTTTAGCAACTTGACAACATTTGTTGTCCTACGAGAGTACTCTTATGGCTAAACTCTAAAAGCTTCTGACGGTTGAAAAAGTCTAGATTATAGACGAAACGTCCCAAAGAACAACAAGAGTTTTCATTGCCTTATCCCATAACCCACGAAAAACCTTTTCATTATGATCCTTGGATATGAACAGCAAACTAGTTATTGTGTAAGAAAACATTATCAAAAAAATTTAATTTTTCTCGATTTAATGTTTCCTGATTAAAGCTAAAATAACGGAATAAATAATAATGACTATTTATTCGTCTTTTAAAAGTGGAAATCTTACTTTGATTGCTCCTGAATATGCGCGTCTTTGGTCCCTCACTAACTTCTTGTTTTCCATAAGTCGAGCCCTATATATTTTATACATTTAAATGATTTTCGTGTCTTCATCGGGACTGTCATTATTAGGGCTACTACATATTAAAATGGGGTCTTATTGAAAATATTTACTTAATGTTAACGTTTTGTATTTTGTCAGGTTTAAAATATGAAATGTAAAATTCAGAAAGATTAATAGATAAACCGAATGACATCAGTTGTGTGCAATTAGTCCATGTTCTGTTTAATTTAAAATTTAACGAGTCGTTAAATACCGAGATGAATTCCAAGACGTGCGCAAGCGTTGATCTGTCACTTCTGCCAACCAATCAACTGAGAGATATTTCAGTATGGTTTTATACAGCAAAACTTTAATAATTCCCAGTTCTTTTTGATGAAAATTCGTCGCTTTTGTGCTGTGAAAATGCCGGTGACGTGCAAGTTGTGTGACAAATTATTTAGTGCCCAATTTAATTTGAATAAACACTGTCATCGGGGTTCTACTGTATGTCTATGCTACGATAAACATTTTTTTTAAGATTTAGCACATTTAAATTTGTCAATACTCCCATGGCAAAACAAAATAAACGTGAAATGCATATAGAAGAAATACTGCATATACCTCAAAAAATATTAATCGCAGCACATAGATATTGTATATGTTTGAAATCAAAAAGAAAAGACGAATCTTAAAATGCAAAAATATACATGGTGTTCCCTCTCAAAAAATCGACTTTATTGTCACACCCTGTACAGGGTGTCCCAAATTCGTTGTTTTTTTGTGGTGTCGGGTATTTCTAGGGGAGAAAGAAAAAAACTGAGCCCCCTTTGCAACGCTCAAATTTTAAGAGAAGCCTAAAGGTGAATACTACATTTAGATATAGCAAGCCATTTTTAAGCTACGGAGTGTTTTTGTCTGCATTTTGCTTTTGTGTAAATAGCTTTCTTATAGATCTTTTCTTGAAGAATTGACAGATGTAAACGGTTTTTATTTATCTCTTTTGGTTTTTAAAATATTGCATAAAGTTGTTATTTTTCTTACAGAATAACTCTAAAACTCTCTCTAAAATTTCCTTTAAAATGATGTATCACACTCAATATTTTAATTTTTATTTTTTTTTTATTATTTTCATTATTTTTATCACCTCTTTATTATTTTTTTATTTTTATAATTTTATAATATTAAAATATTTTAAACCGATTAAGCAAACTAAAATATGTGGTAAAAATAAAAAAAAAACAAAAATATAAAGAAATCCCACTAATCCCATAAAGAAAAATTAATTTTATGTGATATCTCAAAAACTAAACGTGACAAATGAAATTTAATTTAACAGTTGAATTCCTCTTAAAAAAGTGTCTAAAGAATGTTTTCACAGAAATAAAAATATTAATAAATAAACAAGTTATAGACCCCTTCCCAAAATGCAGACTTTTTAAAAACACCCCGTAGTTTAAAAACGGCTTGCTATATCAAAATGCGATTTTCACCTTTAAGCTTCTTTTGAAATTTGAGTGTCGCAAAAGTTGATCAGGTTTTTTTAGCCCCTCTAGAAATACCCGAAACTCCCCAAAAACATCGAATTTGGGACACCCTGTACATGGTGACGGATAGAAAAAAATTATGTTGGCTTTTAAAGTTCATCATCATCATAATTAACCAAAAAAAATCAACAATTTATTATAGCCCTTTATTTTCAATGATAAAGTTGCTGAGTGCTCCGGTTATAAAAAACCACCCGGTACCTACATAAAATCATACCTAAAAATTAGAATTGACCATTATTTTATACCTTGAATTTTTTATTATACGTTAAGCTCTTCGATCTCGCGCCAATCCCGGTATTCGCGCCAATAATTTAAATTAGACATTTTGACGTTAATTTTGGCGCATGCTCCTTTGATGGAATTCATCTCGGTATTTAACGACTCGTAAAATTTATATTCGTTATTAAATTATTAACAAACCATTAATATTCTCCAATTTATCCACTATAGGTATTTTAAAAATGTATGTAAAACTTGTTTAATTTTTCCAAAAAAGTTACTACCGGCCGGCCTTTAAAATTTACCCTATGGTCCATACCATACGCAGTTAAACTTTTGTGACTTTGATCCTAACAAGAAATATATTAAAAAGTAAATACGTCATGTTGGTATAAAATTAAAGGTAAAACTGTCATTGTCTCTGGATAATAAGATACGTTGACAAAAAAAATGCACAGATAAAAACAATTTAAAGACATGCCATTTTTCAGATATTTTTTTGTTGCTCGTAATATGCATCAGGGCTATCAAAACGGACGGGCCACGACCCTCCACTTTGTTGACGTCACATCCGGGGCTGATTTTTTTTTTGATGGTCACATTACGACACAGCTGATTGTCTTTAAAATATTGAAGTTGGAATGACGGTTCATGAATATTTGATTTTTTATTAAATAAAGCCGTTTTTGAGATTGTTTTTACTTTATTCTGGCAGAACAATTTTTTTTAAATGTATAGTAATCCTTAATTTTTCATAGCCGCTTCATTAGCTCACACAAAAATTAAGTTTAAAACAGAAGCGAATGTGACAATCACAGATGACAAAGTCAAATACATGTCAAATATAACAGTTGGCATGTGGTACATGGCGGGTAATTTGAATTCAAAATAAGGAATGCTAAATCTTGAAGATTTTAACCTTTTAATCATGTTGCTTCCTTACAAACCTTTGGTGGAATCTCGGGATGGTGTCTGAGAATATTTCACTGAAATTTTGCGGAAATCTGTAGTGCCATTTTGAAAATATCATAAAAAAACGTCTGACCTCCCATAAGACCCAATGTAAAATTCAGCCCCGGGAGAACAGCTGATTTTTTCAGGGTCGTGGCCTCTATTTTTGTGTTGGCCTTGTATGCATATGATAAATAAAGAGGTTGGAAAAATTTATTAGCCACCTTTGCACCTCTAGATCGGGTAGTTTTTTATATGTTCCTTTTGACCCTTGTCCTACCAATTGGGGGAGTGTGTAACAAAATCTGCCCTCCGGAGCACAGGGTATTTGCTCTACCTGCGCAAATTAAGGGGTAAATAATAAATATACCTACCATGGTTTTGTCAGGATCATAAATAGACAAAGACTGCACTGGGCCTTGCATGGCGTTGAGCACCAAACGCAAGGAGTGCGCTGTCGCCGCCGGGCAATCCAAGAAAACTCCGCCGTTGTCAAAATCAAGGCAGTGACAGGAAGGGTTGGCGGCAGGCGGGGGGCATTGCTCTCGACCTGGTGAACAATTGGTCAGTGATAAAATCAGTTTATAAATATAATCACGACCAGATGAACATTCTGTTCCCCCGCATGGGTTAAAAGTACAGTGAAGTCCGGATATAACGAACCTCAAAAATGAACTAAATACGGTTCGTTATACTCGAGGTTCGTTATAAACAGTAATAAATAAATTTTGTTTAATTTTTTGTGTTTCTGTTTTTAATAGTATCCAAGATTAAGGAAACTAAAAATATTACAAAAAATACTATAAATTTTTATATTTAAAAAAAAAGCCAGAATACATACAAATAAAGATGTTTATTATTATTGTTATACATAGAAATATGTAAAATACATAATATGGTGGTATGTAATACATACATAAAAGAAGAATAAATCTTTTTTTTTTATTATTATGAAATCCATAATTTTTGTTTGTACATTTCTACTTGAAAAATATTCCCTGATTATATACCTTTCAAGGTTACAAAATGATGCTCATATTTTATCAGAAAATTGGCGTGATTCCAAAAAATTACGAGTTTCCGAAATTTTGTTTACCATTTCACGAATGGTTGGAACATAAACCTTAGTGACTTCAACAGAATTATCTTGAACAGGATCATATTATCTTCGTCATTCTCACTTGAAACAACCATGTTTGAGGTTACGGAGAGATTACAATTTACTCATCAGTCAACGTTTGCCTTGCTACAATGTCTTTATCAATAGTTACATATTCGTTAAAGTCACACATTTTTCTATTAGTTTATTCTTCTACTAAATCAAGCATATCATTATCGAATTCATACTCGTGATCATACTCTGGGTCTTGTGCATGTCTTTGCAAACATTCGTGTCGTTGCCGTATCATCTAGTGTGAAAACGCCCATTGTCTGCTTATATAAAGTTCGTTTTAAAAGAAAAATACATATTCTAGATTATTAAAATTAGGTTCGCTATATCCGGAAGTTCGCTATAAGCGGGATCGTTATAACCAGTAAGACAATACATGAGTATTTATGGATGACGTTTCGTATAAAGAAAAAAGGTTCGTATTAACCAGAAGTTTGCTATAAACGGGTTCGTTATAAGCGGACTTCACTGTATATATAAAAATATACATAAATAAGAAAAATAAATTAAACAATTAGAAAAGTCCCTGGGAATAGATAAACGCATCTAGCACACACGCTGGAGTATAACAACAAAAATGGGAACCGTGATATCTAAGCGCCAGTACACACAGGCGTTTTTCTGCCACACGGTGTCGCAGCGGTACCGCGCGGCAGAAAAATGCATGTGTGTACAAGCGCTAAAGGATCGACATCGACAGCGCGACACACAGTGATCATAACAAAAACATTACATGTAAAAAAAAGCCAAGGACGCATAAAGCCAAGTTCCCCAATACAAATTTCAAAATGAAAAGTTCTTACTAGTTTAGAAATGTATTTTTTAAACTTTGCTATAACAGCCAAACTTCTTTATATTCAGTTTAGCAATGTCTGAATTTGAAAACGAATTTGCAACTGTTCCTTTTGGTTCTAGTATAGATATTATTGGTATTTGTTATAATATGGCCCAGTACAAAATTAATATTTTGTAAAAACCACACCAAAAATGATTTTTGAAACTTTGAACCCCAAAGTGGACTTGGCCGATTTTTGCACCAAGGTCTTCCAATTCCAAACTAGTAAGAACCTTTCATTTTGAAATTGGTATTGGAGAATTTGACTTTACTTTTATCTCAATTCTTTTTGCGTAATACTACTTTCGCGTTATTGACTTTTTTTACATGAAATGTCTTTGTTATGATTTCACTCTTTTTTTAAAGGATTTGGATAATATTTATGTTTTAAAGTAGTAAAATATGCGGAATATTGTTTAAAACTTTTGCAATGTCTTATTAAAAATTTTGCGGTTTTTTAATTTTTGTTTCATCGTTTTATCATAGTTCCTATCAGTCTTCCAAAGCTCAGCTCTTTAGCGTTTCTGTGAATGAGCAATTTTACTTTTACATAAATTACATTTATAGGGGAGGAAAGCAAATTAAAATTTTGTGGCATTTAAATTTATTTCTTTATCTTTATCATATTTCCTATTAGTCTTTCAAGCTCAGCTCTCTAGCACTTCTGAAAGTGGGCTTTTACATAACTTTACATGTTTAGAGTAAATTAGAATTTTGGGGTTTTCTGATTTTTTCCAACGGTTTGGTAATAATTTTTATCAGTCTGTCAAATTTCAGCTTTGTAGCATGTCTGGTAGCACAGTAGAATTTTGATGATCTATACATGAGTGAGTGAGTGATTGGCAATTTCGACGTTTTTTTAAATTTCTTATCTACTTTAATACTTTATGGAAGTCGATGAAACTTGGACGGGTCGGTACATCTATGAATATTTACGACTGAGCAAAGTTTGAGTTTCGTAGTTCATTCCGAAGTAGAGTTTCAGAAAACTGAAATATGGTCTGAAATGTATCAAGAAAAGATGTAACAGCAGTTTATGCGAACTTGGCGGGGAACTGCCATGCCCCCAGATTAACAAAGGACAAAGTTGCTACGTATAAAACAGGGATTTGTAAATTTACTTGACAGGGTGAGTTCTAATATACCAAAATTGCAGGATCAATTCAGGAACTCAAAATATAACTATTTGTTCATACTAACCTTTGTCCGAAAGTTGGTAGTTTAAAAGATACAAGGTGTTAAATTTATTTTTTAAATTTTAAATTTTGTCTCCAGCAAATTTGTTTTTAGGTGTTATGGAACAAAAATTGGTGTATAGGGGTTTTTTGGGCCGAGGAATACGAATGTGGTGTTATTTTTAATGAATTTTGTAGAAGGCGCCACTTGCGATATCTCTAGTGCTTTTAATTTGGCATATATTTTTTGTGGGCCAATTTATTACAAATCTGATACCGTATTTGAAATCCTTAATGCCTTTTATAAAAAAAGGCACACTTGTTTAAATTCTATTAACGCGCGTGTTCCATTATAAGTGACTTTGTCTTTAGGCTTTGCTAAGTCATTTTTATGCTAGCTTAATTTTTTTCGACACAAAACGACCATTTCGCTAAATTTGACCATTTACATCTCAAACTGTACAGAGAAAAACTTAACTTTACTTACGTTTTTTTAGACACATTTCCTACTATACCATACTAAGATTATAGCCCATTCCATCATGACTAAAATTCCCATATAACCTGTGTAAACGTGTACGATGTTCATTATAAATTTTCTGTAAATTTATAAATTTTCTGTAAAATTTATAATGTAAATATAACTTTAAATTCATAATCTAATATTATAACACAGAGTTTTCTTAGACCTGTGCGTGTTTTTAATGTTTGAAAAACAAACTTGGGATTCATGTTGGAAAGAACATTGAACTTAAAGACACATTTTGAATATGTTTATAAAAAAATTGCAAAAAAATTATATTTTCTTTCACGTGTATCGAGACACTTATCAATGAAGTCAACTATTACAGTATATAAAACTATAGTTCAACCGCACTTTGATTACTGTGCCAGTGTTTTATACTTCTTAGACAGTAATTGCAAAGGAGCTCTTCAAAAACTACAAAATCGAGGCATGCGTATAATACTTAAATGCAACAGAAGGACTCCTATAGACACTATGTTAAGCACATTAGATTGGCTAAGTCTGAGCAACCGCACAAATATTTTTTACTTATTTTTATTTATAAGATTCTTAATAACTTGAATCCTCCATATTTTGATAGATTTTTGAAATTTAATATGGATGTTCATAGGTATCCAACAAGAAGCAGGTACAATTTCTATATTCCTAAAGTAAAAAACAAAGAAATTCGCTTTTTGTTAAGGGGCTTCAAGAATACAACAACTTACCATCGGAAATTAAAAAATCTCAGTCTTGACATTTTTAAACGTTTTATAAGGCAATTTTTAAATGAGCGTTAATCTTAATTTTGGATGCATCAAAATTTCTAAATGCGTATTGCATGGAATTTTGTTGATTTTTTTTTTTTATGTGTTTGGGTTTAATGTTTTTTTCCTTTACAATTTAAGATGTAGTTATTTATTTGACATTTAACCGTAATAAAGATGTTTATTAGTTTATAAGAGTTGATTGAGGATTTGTATTTGTTCAGCTTTGTTGTATTAGGCATTACTAGAGCAGCAAATAAAGAGTTATTATATTTTTTATTATTAACTATAAGTATTGCAAAGAAGGTTACGTTTGAACTTGGTTTTAGTTGAATAGCCAGAAACTTAGTTTGGGGCGATCGAGAAAATAATACAACAAAAGCCTAAAATGTCTAAAACCCTTTAAATGTCTTCCTTCCCCTTGTATATGAGTGTATTTAAAAGTATAAACTTATACGATTCGGGGAAAGATTTGTTAGTAGGTTCTGTACTTCACATTTTTTGAAAGTTTTGAGATTAGATTTACAAATAGTTTTTGATATTTTTGCAAGTATGGAATATACACAGAATAAACCAAGCAAAACTTGTGAAATTAGTAAAAAAAGAACAGTGCTGGGATAAACATGGCTAAAGCCTTGGGGGAATCATGGATTTGTGAATTTTATTTTTTAGTTTATTGTATTTCATAATTCAGAGACATTTTTAAAGCAAAAACTGATTTTCTTATTTTCATACCAGTTTGTTTAAAATTAACTCCCTTCATTAAAAATTCCCTTAAAATTTACTTTTTTTAAAGGATGTTTTTGCCCTATTTTTTTAAATATTTTTTTAAACTTAAAAAAAAAATTGGTAATTACTGTGAAATGTACAGCAAAAAATAATTACCCATCATCTGGTTACCTTACCCTGACAATGTCAAAATTTCAGATAAATATTCCTAATTATTTTTTATGTATAATTAGTAAAATGATATGCGATTCAAAGTTTACCTTACTTGAAAATCTCTAATTGTTTGTTTTATCCTTTAATATAGATAATTCTTCATATCGTATATAAATTATTTAAAAATAGGTTTTCTAAATGTTTTAAATTGAAATGCTAATTAAACGGCAACAATAGTTGGATTTTAGAATAAAGAAGATAAAATTTAATTAGCGTCTTAGGAATTTTACTTGGCTAAAAATTGCACCAATAAACAAAAGTTTAGTTGTTATTAATTTCTTTAATTATAATGACCTCATTTCAGAATTAAAGCCAACGAGAAAAGTTTTTGTGTTTCCTGAGGTTTAAAAACACGAGTTTAGAAGACAATTAATAAATTAAATAAACAACATTAAATCCCTTTACGTGCTTTTTGAACCGAATCCAAGCCATTTTTAATTAAGCCAATTAAAATGATTGTAAAATAATTTAAATTAAATTAAGTTTTCTTATGTCAATAACAACAAATATTAAAAGAAAAAAGATGGAATAGGTGCTGTGTGTGGATCGATAAAAATCAAAACGAATTTTATACTTCACACAAAAGTGTGTGTGCTTAACTCGCAAGTGTCTGAAAGAGACGGAAGAGTTAGTTTTGGTCAGTTTCCAACAGCTTTGCCACCCTCGACCCTGAGATCTTCGGTAAAAGGCTTTGAGAAAAATTGGTAGATTTCGGTAGATTTTTTAATCATCTTAGCAAGCAGTGCTAGAGAACTATCGATAGTTTGGATTGATTTAGTAGGTAAATTGTATTTCTACGATTTGTTTTTACTGACAAAATACCAAAATTAAGAATTAAATAAAAAAATTAGGTACATATTAGGTAGATAATATTATACGTGAAAATCGTGTGAGCAGTAATTTTCTGGGAATCATTCAATTTACTGGCAAGTAACCTCAGGGGATTCACAAGGTCGAAGCCAATCGAATCGCTTTGTGCATCATCCTTTTATAATAGCGTGATATTTAATGCCGCTTGCGGCTGCCGGCTGAGTATATCGCAAAATCCAAGAGATGGCGTCATAAATACATTTTTAAAGACAATGACTTGAAATAAAATTTTTATTCTACAAAGGATCTTACATAAAAAGAATATTTTATTTATTGTTTTTTTTTAATCGCGATCACGAGGCGTATCAAAAAAAAAACAAGCTTTTATCGAAAAAAAAATCGGTAGAAAAATATGGTAATTCGGTATATCGTAAAGTAAAAGGTTCGGTAGATCTACCGAAAAATCGGTAGAGGTGGCAACGCTGGTTTCCAACTTACACAAGGTAGCATCTCCAGACGTACGTTTCTGTGTGTTTCACGTCATCAGTGGAGAACAGCATACCTAGGTAAGCCAATTTTAACCAAAACCAACTACTACATATGAATTACTCGCATCCGTAAAATACGAGTAAAATCAAAGGTGAGGTGCCATCTAGCCATCTGGCTCGAGCACTCGAAAGTTGAAGCACACTGGCATCGACTTGTCTGAGACGCAGCTGCGCCATCTATAGACAAGTTTATAGTAGGTGACACATTCTCATAGGCTCATAGTCAGTGAATTTTGGTGGCATCGATTGGTGGATTGGTGAAAACCTTAGAAAACGGAAAAGAAAGACGCCCAGTTTGGCTCAACCAGTGGCGTATCACGTGAGACTGGTAAAAAATAGCATAATTTTAGTAAAGATACATTTTTAAAACAAATCGTGGAATTTTAATTTGTAGGTATGATTATATTGTGCTTGATTGTCCTGAAATAACATCAGTAAATATAATTACTATAACATATACGCATTTGTAATGACGTCACCAGTTGAGAAAAAAACGTATGGCGTAGATATTTTTGCCAATCAATGTTTTTTGATTGACAGTGACGGATACTTCACATAACCAATTACCTACCTATTTGAATCATAGACACTACATTTTTTAAAAAGTTTATTATCACCGCTGTTTATAATACACTAAACAAAGATAAACAAAAATGACGTCATCACAAATGGGTATAAGTTGGACTATACTTACCTGTTCAAAGTTTATTTTTACTTTGTAAAGCAGGGTGAAATTTAATTGATGAACCAAACTTTAAGGGGTCGTAAAATAGGTCAACAAATAACTTTTTTCCGTTTACATTTTACATCAAACCTTTTTGTTTTTTAGATACAGGGTGTCAAATTTAACATTTTTTTCTTCGATTTTTTGTTAAAATTTACAACAGATATTCTAAATTTTATGGAACTGTGCATTATAATAAAGCTAACAATTAAGTGTTTTACTCATGTTAAAACAAGAAAAATACACAAAATTATTAGCAAAAATCTTTCCATGTTTTCAAAAATATATATTTTTTAAATAAACCTGGTACTAATATTACTATTTTTTGTTTTTATAAAGGGCCGATATCTACAAAAATATATCTATTTTTTTCCAACATTTAAATTGACCTATAAAAACTTCTCAAATTTATACCTTTTGCAAATGTTACTTGACCACACATCTCCTCAACCTATAATTTTTTGGAAAAAAGCAATAGAATATTTTTTGATGATAAAATTATATGACATAAAATTTTTAATTATTCAAAGATACACTTTTCCCTTTCTCTTCAAATTTAAAAAAGACTATAACTTAGGAACTATTAAGCTCTTTGTCTACTTTTGACCTTTTCCACCATTTGTTAAAAGTTGGTGTATCAGACAAATTACACTATAGAATTCAATATATAAAAAACAGGCCTTTTTTGTGATAAGATTTCTATTTTAAGAAAATTAATAAATAGCTATATATTTTACTGCCTTTTAAAGAGGATAGTTTTTGTTAAGTGATTTCCAATAGTATCTGTTATTGTGGAAGACCAATCAGCATGCAAGTTTTTAACCCAGAAGCCATCTTTAAGGGGAAATCTGAAGCAGAAAATAAATAGTATTAAATAAGTAATAATAAGCAAAGTATGAAGATTATATTAAAAACAAATAAAGCCTACACCTATGGATACCTATCTTTCAAGCATCATAAGCTCAGAAATCAGATAATTAAAAATAATTTCTTACTGAAATGTGCCTATAAATCAATACTTGTGTATATAAGAACCAAAAAAAATTGCTGTTTAAAGCCGTATACAATTAACAATATCCTTTTTCTTGACGCTATGTTTCTACCTCTAAATATTCACCTATAAAACATTATTCCTGATACTTTCTATTCACTTCGACTCTTGCAACCAAAAGCTGAACAAAACGCCATTATGATGCCACAAAAATACCAGCGTATAGTAGTATTTTTTTCTTAATGTCGTATTGTTATAGGACCACTATGTGTGTACTAAATTTCATCCAAATTGGATAAAGGGAAGTGTGTCAAAAACGCTTCACAAGATTTGATAGATAGTTAGACAGAACATCTGAACCTAAATAAAAGCTTGTAAAGACAAATGACTTACCCACAGTGCCACCCGCTAGTGCCAAAAGCAAAATAAAGGCGGCAGTGAGCCGCCTCATAACGTCACCGGCCACGTCCGTCGTTCCACATACAGCCTTACCATGACTCACTGGTGGAATTTTCTTAGAATAAATGCTTGTAGTTTCTACAATTTGGTAATCTGAAACAAAAAATAAATATTTAAAGAAATAGAAAATAGACTATCTATCCATTGTAGAATAATGAATATATCCATTTGTGATAACGTTTTTCTTTAACTAATCTCAACTGACACGACGATGAAAAAAATGGTGTGTCGTCATTGTTAAAGCATTTGTCAGTTAAATATCAGCGTTATGTTGAAAATAGATACGGTAAACGATACAAGTGTGGTTACAAGAACATTTTATAATATACTGAATTTTAAAAAATCGAATTGCATAAGCCATTTAAATATAAATTTCCTAAAAAAAAAACTTATGGTCAACTATTTTTACAATACTAGAAGTTGCTGTTTTCCAAATTATTTTATTTTTCGCACTGAAAATAAGAGTGGCAAGTAAAACCTGGCTTGTGTCTCGTAAAACCGTATAGAAAATAAAAATAAATTAAAAAATATAAAATAATTTAAAATTTTTGTAAAATGGTGCAGATTTTAAAATTTGTAGGAGGACTTTTGACAAATTTTAGTTGATGTTGATATAAAAATATTTTGAATTTTACTAGGTAAGTAGCTTAAAATTCTTTAATGCAAGGGTTCGCCACAAAAACATCGAAAAAATTTTGTCAAAACATTAAAATAAACAAACGTGAAATTTCATACCCGTGAATTTAAAAATCAAACAATTAATCATCAAATTCTTAAATTCACGGGTATGAAATTTCACGTTTGTTAGTATTATTTGGCTTAAAAATTCCGTTGATTGACGCTCACTGTCTTGATGACGGGTAAAAATGCAAAATGCGTTGATCCGGCCTGAAAAGACAAAGAGCTGTCGTAGGTCACGGACTATAGTTGTTTTCTTTTATTTGCATTCGATCTTTTCATTGATCGATATTGTATAGCAGTGTTTTTCCCTGCTTTTGGTTTTTTGTTTCTCTCGTACCTCGGTAGATGGCGCCTCTTGCTATAGTTCGCTCACTAATTACATTTAATTAGAGACAAAACCGTCTGATTAACTTCGCAAGATTTGTCACTTGACCAGCAGTGTTCTGAGGAGTCCCATAAGGACGAAACGGTTAACTGTCAACACTTATTAGGTGTCCATTAGATCTTGGACCCCCGTGAGGTTAAGCTTTCAAGCTACCCACGGAAAAATATAAGGGAAACAAAAAACTCCTTTTTGCCCGATTAGCCATGAAACTTGTTTGATATTAAAATAAACATTTAGCTTATATTATTTAGAATGCCTTATAATTTTTGAAGCATTTTTTCCACTTTTAAAGCTTTAAAACATGAGAAAGTAAATGGTGTCTAGGGGTACACGTAGGTCGATTTGGTATTTTTTTGAGTATAACTCAAAAACTTCTCAAATTATGGTAAAAACAAGAACCACCCTAAATACAACTTTTCAATGCATATCTTTTCTGTCTCTTATGTTTTTTTTGTAAAATCAGCAGTTTCTCTAAAAAATGCACAAAACTTGAAAAAAAACATAATGCCGAGAAATATATATTTCTTTTCAGACATAGAAATACTAAAAATGCATGTCAGTAATACTCCAAATAAAATAAAATCAGATTGGAAAAAATCGGTTAAAAAATAAAAAAGTTGTGAGTTTTCCCAAATTCTTCGGCTTTTCATTTTTGAGAAGCCATATTTTATTTGGCATGTATTTCCAGTGGCGTATATAGAAAAAGTTTCGGGGGGGGGGCGAGACAGTTTCGGGGGGGGGGGGCGAGACCTCATGAGGGCGTATTTTATGCTATTTTATATTTGTATTCATAAAATATGTGGAAAATATCTAAAAAAATCTTAGTTTCGGGGGGGGGGCCCCCAGCCCCCACTTATATACGCCACTGTGTTTCACAGATGTCCAAAAGTGGAGCTGTGTTCTCAAAAGTAAGGGCTTTCAACCCCAGTGTTCCTTATTCTTGAAATCTTCCCGAGCGAATACTTCTCGAAATTCGAGCGACAACCAATAGAGATGCGGAAATCAAGTGACATCGCATGCGCAGTTTGACTTTTACCCGATTTTGAGGGAGTACTCCTCAGGGAGATTTCAAGAATACTGACACTGGAGTTAACTTTGCATTGACACGAAAAGTGAAAAAAGGCCTCTAAGTGGTAGCAACCAAGTTATTTAATTCAATATGATAAACAGAAACTTTAATTTTATACAGGTTTTATAAAAACTGACTGAACTGACCGAACTGATATCGGTGCGAGGGATTTAAAGTGAGAAACTCAAAATAGAGTGGAAATACGATTTTTGACACGCACGTGCCAAAATTACATTTGATGTTTTCAGCAAGCGAAACATCACAATAACTATAATGCTAAAGACTTAATATCGGACTCGCATTCTCTTTATTTATTTTAAACAGGACGTTTCGGTTAGAAACAAGCGCAGATCTGGGTCAAAATATAGGGGGCGGGTAATAGTCGACAAATTTTTTTTTTGCTAAATAATTTTTTTTTCTAGGGGGGTAGTTTTCCGGCTTTCCATTGTTTTATTGGGAAAAAGGGCATATTTTTTTCTAGGGGGGTTTAATTACCCCTTACCCCCCCCCCCTCAAATCCGCGCTTGGTTAGAAAGTATCTTTAACCATAACGATTCAAGTGTAAACTTCGTGTTTAAAGTAAATGAAGACAATGTTCGAAATTTTATTCCTATTCAACTATTGTTTACAAGTTTCAAACAAAAAGTATTATACTTGAAATAATGAGAGAATCTTTTGTATTCTCAAATACCAAATTGCAAATAATGCAAGGATATAAAAATATAAACAAGTAAAATGAAAGAAAGAAAAATTATAAAAAGTTTGTCTTCGGCCAAGACTCGACCCCGGATTCTCTTGATATGTACGCCAAATCTCTCCCATTAAGCCACCAAAGACCATACATTAATTTTTCGGAAAACTTCTACCCATGTATGTGTGTGGTGTCTCAATACAAGGACGAGAAATTCTCAGGGTATTAACTCGACCAAGCTATTCAACTGACTTCTATAATTTTTCTTTTCCACTGTCAAAGGTATGAAAACTCAAATTAGACGTAAAGTATCAACGTCTGAAAACATGAGATCACCTTTTCCGTGTGTGCAAGCTGTGCTTGACAATTATAACTTGCTTAACTCGGCTTGGTTAAGCAGCGGGACTAAAGTAAAAGTTTACTGCCAGGGAGCACCCTCACTCCCTGCAATGACCAAGAAGGCTTATGGTACAGTAAACTAAGTAGGTATAGTGAGAACAACTATCAAATGTTGAATCTGCTTTATTGATATAAATCCTCTCTTTTTATATTAAAAAATTGTTATTGTTCGTGATAAATTATAAAATATAAAATTCCATATAATCTGTTGTTTATAAACTAAATAATTAAATTAATTAATTAAACCTAAAAATCCAAAACGGTTTTTTTCAACATAAGGAAATACACAAATATACCTGGACCAAACCCTCACAAAACCTGAAATCCGTCATTGATTATCTTATCACTAAACAAAAGACAAAACTAAAAATTCAAGATGTCAGAACAAAGCGTGGATCAACATGCGGAAGTGATCACTATTTTCTGGAGACCAAAATTCTCTTTCCTTATCAAGGCCGAAGCCTCCATCAACAACATCTTGATGATACAGTGATTGAAGAAATTGATCACTGTAAATATAATCTACTAAGCCTAGAACATGACAGCGTAAAAAACTTATACAAAAAGAGACTGAACGAAAAACTTAATACAAGTTCAGGTGAAACCCCAGATGAGGAATACGAATGAATAATGAATGAACCAAGCTGCAAAAGAAGCACTAGGATTAGTGGAAGAAACTTCTAAAAGAAGAAAACCATACTGGTGGGATGCTGAGATTGAGAGAGAAATAGAGGAAAAAAGGAAATTATATCACACCTACTTATCCCAAAAGACAGATAGAAGCAGACAAGAATACAAAATCGCGCAATCAAAGGTGAGAAGAATGATCAGTGATAAGAAAAATCATTCGTGGACGCAAAAGTGTCAGAAAATAGATTCTTACTTAGGAGGTAGGAGAAGTACCGAAAGCTGGAAAACTATAAGATCGATTAAAAAAGAAACATGCAGAGATATCATTTCACCAATACCAGACAAAGAATGGGATGAGCATTTTAAAAAACTTTTAACTGAAGATAGAGCAGAATTCAAGGAAGACGCAAGAGACAATATAATTAGAACGATGGGATCTCCAGTACCCCTCACAATCTCTGAAGTCAAAAACGTGTGCACAACCTTAAAAAGCGGTAAATCTGCCGGACCCGGAAATATCCCAGCCGAACTTATTAAATATGGCACTGAAGAACTGTTTTGGAGATTACGGAATCTTTTCCAAAAATATTTAAATGGAACTGTAGTCCCAACTGAGTGGAAAACGTCATATATATCCACAATACACAAAAAAGGAAGGAAAGATATATGTGACAATTATAGAGGTATATCTGTGACTAGTACGCTAAGCAGAATATACGGTAAAATAATAAGAAATAAAGTAGAGAGCGAATATAAAGACATGGAGGCAGAAGAACAAGCTGGTTTCAGGGCGGGTAGATCGACTTCAGATCATCTCTTTGGTATAACCCAAGTTATTGAAAAGAAAATGGCATACGGTCAAGAGCTGCATCTGCTTTACGTGGATTTGCAGAAGGCATATGATAGTATACCACTAAATCTACTTTGGAAAGCGTTGGAAAACACAAACATAAGCGTACAACTAATTAAGGCCATCCAAGAGTTATACCGCAATAGTAAGGCAAAAGTTAAAATAAAAGCAAAACTAACCAAAGGCTTTCAAGTAAATAAAGGTCTTAAACAAGGTTGCTGTATCTCGCCTACGCTCTTCAAGATATACTTGGAACAAGTCCTTAAAGTATGGAAGAGAAAATGCCAAAACATGGGAATTCCGTTGGACGAAACCACCTTGTGTACTCTATGTTTCGCCGATGATCAGATAGTAGTGGCTCAGGATTATGACGACCTCGAATATATGACACGAAAACTAATAGAAGAGTACAATAAGTGGGGACTAGAGGTTAATCTCAATAAGACAGAGTATATGTGTATCGGTGGAATGAAACAGGATCTAATCTTAAATACCGGGCAGCGAATTCACTCCTGTGATGAGTATAAATACTTAGGTCTAAAAATTACAGCTGACGGAACACTAGACAAAGCTATAAAAGATCGAAACGTACAAGGAAGAAAAGCAATAACTTTATTAAATGGAATAATTTGGGACCAAAGTATATCAAAACATAACAAAAAGCTTATATATAACACCATTATAAAAAGTATTATTACATACGGCTCAGAAGTATGGCCAATCAAGGATAGAACAGAAAAAATGCTTTCCGCTACGGAGATGGACTATTGGAGAAGAGCAGCAGGGAAATCAAAAAGAGAAAGAGTTACAAATCAAAGAATAAGAGAAATTATGACAGTAGGTGAACGTACTTTAGTGGATGATATAAGAACAAAACAACTGGTGTGGTACGGACATGTACAAAGAATGAATGACGAAAGACTACCTAAACAAATACTACAATGGAAACCAACTGGCCGAAGAAAACGAGGACGGCCAAGGAGAAGCTGGAGAGAAGGAATAGACAGTGAAATAAGAATAAGAGGCCTAGATGATGAATTATGGGCAAACAGAAACGAGTGGAGATTGGGTATCGGAAGACGTAGAACGTTGTGAAACCGATAAATATATATATATAGTTTATGTTATTAAAACCTAATTTCTCAAGATCACCTATGTTTAAATAATAAATTTAATTAAAAATGAAGATTTATGAAAACTGGTAAAAAAATAAAATCTGTTTAATTCTGTAATTAAACACCGTGTGTTAAAATTTTTAATCGCAATGGGCGATTGCCAATATAATTCTCAAATACCAAATAATGCAAGGACCTAAAACTCTAAACAACAGGTAAAATTAAAGAAAGAAAAATTCTAAAAAGTTTGTGTTCGGGCTGTACTTGAACACGGAATCTCTTGCGAGTCCCGGCCGCATATTCATATCTATCACCTGGAATAGCGAATCGGGTGAGTCCGAATGTATGCCGGACCTAGGCTCTTATCTATCACTTGTTAAGCAACGCGCCTTCATAACTAGCACATGCAATCGCGAAAATAAGATGTTAGTTCACCTTCAGCTGTGTAGCGAGCCATGTGCTTTTGTCTTATTTTGCAAAAAAGATGAGCCTATTTTTACTCTCAACATATAGTTACCATCACATTGATGATTGTTCATTCAGAGTGAACTTGTCAACGGAAGAAGAAACGGAAGTGAGTTGTATTCACTGTTTAGGGTTCGGTTCGGTTCGGTTCGGTTCGGTTCGGTTCGGTTCGGTTCGGTTCTGTTCGGTTCGGTTCGGTTCGTATTATTTTTACCACCTCATCAAAATCAGCTTGGCAATATTTGCGTGTAGTTAAAATTATTCAATGTACTAAAATATCGCGATTGCACGTGCTGGTTATGAAGACACGTTGATAACATGTGATGGATAAGATCTGCGCTCGAGCTCGCTTGATGCGCGATACCAAGTGATAGATATGAATAAAACATGTGATGGATAAGAACTGAGCTCGGGTTCGTCGATCCATCTTTGGCCATAGGCCTTCCCCAATATCTCTCATTCCTCTGTCTGTCACCGTGTTCATCCATTATGAGGAGATAGTAAGCAAAAAAAACACAAAACTCTATTGGCGTCAATTTTTTCAATCGATTTTTAAAATGTCTTTTAAACTATCTCCAAACGGCGCACAACTCACCCTATGAGGTTTTTATTTTCAAAAACTAAAAGGGCCTGAAGAGCAATTTTATCAAAAGTTTCGCTGTGCGGGAGTAGGCAACCATAATTTTCGAGCGCTTGACTCTTAGTCAAACTTCTTGGGATTTGCAGCGCTTAAAACACTGACAGACAAATGATGTTCACAAAATTTTAATTAGATAAGTTAAGTTCAAAATATCGATTTTAGAAACCCTTTACATGTTCGTCGCAAGCCGTTGCTAAGCAGGTTAAAAGTATGTTACTAAAAACACTAACTTATGAAATCGAATCGTAGAATAGATAGCTATTTAGAAATAAAATTTCGGACTTTCATTGTCTTTATTTATTTTAAACACAACGTTTCGGTTAGTAAGTATCTGTAACCGTCGTCAAGTGTAAACTAAACAATCTGGTCTTTAGGCTACTACTTATACTACTTGGTGTGCAGTAAGGTGTGACGGACCACCCCCTTTTTAATCCTAAGACGCCTGTTTTCCTTAAGGAGTGGTTTCCATATGTTTGGTATGTCCGTGCTTGGTTGACTGAAAACTTATTTATTCTGAATTATAAACGCAGCTTCAATAAACTTTCGTTTTCGCCAATGCGACTCCTTATGCAAAACTTTAGCTTCCGACCACTGAATCCTGGACTCGACAGCTTTTTATCGAAAAGGTGCTTATTATAATAGGTGCCTGCCTGTTTTATTACGTTTTACCCAACGAAATTAAATTAGCTCAGTCATTTGCTATTTTTGAAAATAAAACCAAAAAGCTCCTTATTGATATGAGTCCTTATAATGTCTCCGTATTTTTTGACAATATTTAATTGGAATTTAATTTGTTCAATTTTTTTTTGTCCTAAGATTACTTAGTGTTTTGTTGTTTAAATATGTTTTTCTTATTGTTTTAATTATTAATCCTTGTGACTATTGTCAATAAATATTGGTCTAGTTTTAGCAATATTTTATTGCAGAGTTTAAAATCTTTTTAGAGAAGTAGAATTTTTATATCTACAGTGTCCCCCATAATGTTCGCAACATATGGGAAAAATTTTTATTTGTGAGATATGAGAAAAATTTTTATATACGATCAATCCTGCTTGTTGAATATCCTAAAAAGACATTTTAACATTAGTCACATGATTACTGTCATGGCGGCAAATTCAAAAAATTAGGCATGAAATCCCAAAAAGTGAGGTTAAGTCGAAAAATATCGAAAAAAGTTATTTGAAAAAAGTGTTTAGAATGTCATTTTAGGGTCCTCTATGAAATTTGGAGCAATAATAATAAAAAATAAGAAATACCCTATTTTTGGCCCTAACCTTATTATGAATTAATTTTATAGAGATTTTATTATTGAAATAGTTTAAGTAACGCAATATTTAATGGACAAAGGTAAAATAATTCCATATTCTTTATTGAAGTCGTTCATAAAAAATTAAATAAAAATATCCGATTAGCACATGAACCTTTCTTGTCGCAATCGCCTTTTTTTTTGATAGTTTCTAAGGTTTCCGTGAATTTAGTATTAATATCACAATAGAAAGAACTCCATGATTAATTATTTAATAATAAACTTTAATAAAATATTTAATAATATCAATGACGTTGTTCTTTTCCATTGTGGTATTAATACTAAATTCACGGAAACCTTACAAACTGTCAAAACAAAAGGCCATTGCGCCAATCGGATATTTTTATTTAATATTTTATGAATGACTTTAATAAAGAATTTGGAATCATTTTACCTTTGCCCATTAAATATTGCGTTACTTAAACTATTTCAATAATAAAATCTGTATAAAATTAATTTATAATAAGGCTGGGGCCAAAAATAGGGTATTTCTTTTTTATTATTATTGCTTCAAATTTCATAGAGGACCCTAAAATGACATTCTAAACACTTTTTTCAAATAAATTTTTTCGATATTTTGCGATCTAACCTCACTTTTTGGGTTTTCATGACTAATTTTTTGAATTTGCCGCCATGACAGTAATCATGTGACAAATGTCAAAATGTCTTTCTAGGTTATTCAACAAGCAGGATTGATCGTATATAAAAAATTTTTCCATAACTCACAAATAAAAATTTTTCCCATATGTTGCGAACATTATGGGGGACACTGTATATTGAGCTCTTTACACTTTTTTTAAAGCGCTTTTTTTTCCTAATTAACTTTTTTAAAATTTTTAAATTAGATATGTACAGTCGAACCTCTCTAACTCGAACCTCTATAACTCGAACCTCTCTATAACTCGAACCTTTTAAGTGGTCCCTGCACTTTTTATATGTATTTTAACCTGTTTAATTCGAATTTCTATAACTCGAACTCCCCATAACTCGAACTGTTTTGGTTGTCCCTTTGAGTTCGAGTTATAGAGGTTCGACTGTAGTTTTTTTTTTATTTGTTTATTTTATTAGCATTAAGTTTTTTTTACTCACTTTCTATATAATTTTGCATATGAAAATAAAAACTATTTCTATCTATCTATCTATCTATTTGACCATGCATGATCCGCTAAACCGGATTTTTCAATATCCCCCAATTGGGTACTTTTTAGATGTTCATTTACTCTAACCTGAAGAGGGCGTTTCGTTTCACCTACATATGATTTACCACACTCACACTCACATTTGTTAAATACATTTCTGCATATGCATAAAATATGTAGTACCTATGTAAGAAAAAAGGATAGTTTACACGTGGATATGCCCCCTCTTTCAGGATAGCCAGATCCACAGCCAATACCTGTTCTCTATGCGCCCCTGTAAAGTAAAAGAAGGAAATTTATTATACCGACCATTCACAAAGAAAATCGATCGAGGTTAGTTGTACATAAAATATCGGAAACTAAGACGACAACTAAGTAACGTATAATCCTTTTTGTTAAGCCATGTTCTTTTTTATAATATTAAATGTCGTATCCATCACAAACTAAAGTTTATGGCTTCCCCAGTGAAACAAATAAAAGAGGAGTCGGGTCAGTTTTAATATCCAATTCTTTTATATTGATTTAAGAACTATATATATATTTATGGGTTTCACAACGTTCTACGTCTTCCGATACCCAATCTCCACTCGTTTCTGTCTGTCCATAATTCATCATCTAGGCCTCTTATTTTTATTTCACTGTCTATTCCTTCTTTCCAACTTCTCCTTGGCCGTCCTCATTTTCTTCGGCCAGTTAGTTTCCATTGTAGTATGTTCTTATATCATCCACTAAAGTACGTTCACCCACTGTCGCCACTGTCATAATTTCTCTTATTCTTTGATTTGTAACTCTTTCTCTTTTTGATTTCCCTGCTGCTCTTCTCCAATAGTCCATCTCGGTAGCGGAAAGCATTTTTTCTGTTCTATCCTTGATTGGCCATACTTCTGAGCCGTATGTAATAATACTTTTTACAATTATGTTATATATAAGCTTTTTGTTATGTTTTGATATACTTTGGTCCCTAATTATTCCATTGAATAAAGTTATTGCTTTTCTTCCTTGTACGTTTCGATCTTTTATAGCTTTGTCTAGTGTTCCGTCAGCTGTAATTTTTAGACCTAAGTATTTATACTCATCACCAGTTGTTTTGTTCTTATATCATCCACTAGAGTACGTTCACCCACTGTCATAATTTCTCTTATTCTTTGATTGGTAACTCTTTCTCTTTTTGATTTCCCTGCTGCTCTTCTCCAATAGTCCATCTCCGTAGCGGAAAGCATTTTTTCTGTTCTATCTTTGATTGGCCGTACTTCTGAGCCGTATGTAATAATACTTTTTACAGTGGTGTTATATATAAGCTTTTTGTTATGTTTATATATACTTTGGTCCCAAATTATTCCATTTAATAAAGTTATTGCTTTTCTTCCTTGTACATTTCTATCTTTTATAGCTTTGTCTAGTGCTCCGTCAGCTGTAATTTTTAGACCCAAGTATTTATACTCATCACAGGACTGAATTCGCTGCCCAGTATTTAAGATTAGATCCTCTTTGGTTCCACCAATACACATATACTCTGTCTTATTGATATTAACCTCTAGTCCCCACTTATTGTATTCTTCTATTAGTTTTCGTGTCATATATTCGAGGTCGTCATAATCCTCAGCCACCACTATCTGATCATCGGCGAAACATAAAGTATACAAGGTGGTTTCATTCAACGGAATTCCCATGTTTTGGCATTTTCTCTTCCAGACTTTAAGGACCTGTTCCAAATATATCTTGAAGAGCGTAGGCGAGATACAGCAACCTTGTTTAAGACCTTTATTTACTTGAAAGCCTTTGGTTAGTTTTGCTTTTATTTTAACTTTTGCCTTACTATTGCGGTATAACTCTTTGATGGCCTTAATTAGTTGTACGCTTATGTTTGTCTTTTCCAACGCTTTCCAAAGTAGACTTAGTGGTATACTATCATATGCCTACTGCAAATCTACGTAAAGCAGATGGAGCTCTTGTCCGTATGCCATTTTCTTTTTAATAACTTGGGTTATACAAAAGAGATGATCTGAAGTCGATCTACCCGCCCTGAAACCAGCTTGTTCTTCTGCCTCCATATCTTTATATTCGCTCTCCACTTTATTTCTTATTATTTTGCCATATATTCTGCTTAGCGTACTAATTACAGATATACCTCTATAATTGTCATATATATCTTTCCTTCCTTTTTTGTGTATTGTGGATATATATGACGTTTTCCACTCAGTTGGTACTACAGCTCCATTTAAATATCTTTGGAAAAGATTCCGTAATCTACAAAACAATTCTTCAGTGCCATATTTAATAAGTTCAGCTGGGATATTTCCGGGTCCGGCAGATTTACCGCTTTGTAAGGTTTTGCACACGTTTTTCACCTCAGATATTGTGAGGGGTACTGGAGATCCCATCGTTCTAATGATATTGTCTCTTTCGTCTTCCTTGAATTCTGCTCTATCTTCAGTTAAAAGTTTTTTAAAATGCTCATCCCATTCTTTGTCTGGTATTGGTGAAATAATATCTCTGCATGTTTCTTTTTTGATCGATCTTATAGTTTTCCAGCTTTCGGTACTTCTCCTACCTCCTAAGTAAGAATCTATTTTCTGGCACTTTTGCATCCATGATTGATTTTTCTTATCACTGATCATTCTTCTCACCTTTGATTGCGCGATTTTGTATTCTTCTCTGCTTCTATCTGTCTTTTGGGATAAGTATGTGTGATGTAATTTCCAAATAACATGGTCTGCAAAAAAAAAATCTTAAGCCGTGGTACTATTTCCGCTGATTCTTATGCAAGACAATGCCCTGAATCCAAATATAGCTTGCGTTTCCTTCTACCACCCACCATTTTTGAGGGAGCAGCCCTTTTACCTATTTTTATCATTTTTCGATAATAATTATCATATTATCGACATAAATTTAAATTAAAGTATAAAGAGAGTTATTTTAGTTTCAAACAATAATAAATACATGGGCGTACCCAGGGAGGGCCTTGGGGCTCGTCCCCACCAAGCCTTAGATGTTTTTACATATATTCGACATATTTCATAAAAAAATACAAAAAATAGCTTAAAATTCAACATCATGAGGCTATAGAGGCGTCGAGTCCCCCAAGACATATTCCTGGGTGCGCCACTGATAAATATGAACTTTCGTACCTTCACTTGGTGCTTGCTTTTCTTTTCTACCCTGAGGTACAACCCTCACGTTCAAAAAATAGCAGTACTCCGCCAACATGCTTGCATTTCACTTCCCTGAAAACCTCTTTTCCCACTTAGCAATGTCTTGATGAAACCGTTCCCCGTATTCATCCGAGACTGCTCCTAAATTTTCAGGAAAGTCCAGATGCGAGTGAAGGAAGTGCACTTTAAGGGACATGTTACATCCCATGGCCTTGTACGCTAAGAGCAATTCCTTGACCTGAGCGACATAATCATGACTTTTATAATTACCTAAAAAGTTCTTACACACGTTTTGGAATGCAAACGAAGCTTGTTTTTCTTTTTGATTCAGGTGTTCAATAAAGGTCCAATCTTGAAAGTAAATATTATCTTGCGGGACTAATAAGGATTGTTGGCGACATTTTTCTGACCGAGAGTAAAGACCAGTTCCGTACAATGTAATGTTTGTCCCGTGGTCGGCTGCAACAATATTTTATTTTTTTATTATAGTTTTTGCATGAGCGTATACAAGGAGGGAGAGGGGCTTGGGGGCGAAAGCCCCCCCATGAATCTAAAAATAGATTATGTTAAAACTATATATTTTCCTACTTTTTAATATGTTAATAAATAAAAGTGGAAAAAATTTCCAAGCCCCTTCAAGGCGATTTCTTGTATACGCCAGTGGTTTCTGTATATATATATATATATATACTTTTTTTATTTTTTTTTATTTAGTCGGTTTAGAACGTTTTTCTACGTTGTCCGACGCCTATTCTCCACCTCCTTCGATCCTGACAATCATCTTCTGTCAGATTTTTTTGACTCATTGATCTTTGGATTGACTGTTGCCATTCTAGTTTAGGACGCCCTCTTTTTCTGCGCCCTGTTGGTTGCTATTCTAGGACCTGCTTTGGTAATCTTTCGTCGTTCATCCGTTGTACATGGCCGTACCATATCAGTTGTCTGTTAGTGATGTCATCCGTTATGCTCCCTTCGATTCCCATTCTTTCTTTTATGATCTCATTTCTTATGTGATCTGTTCTAGATATTCTCATTGATCTTCTTATTGCATCCATTTCGACACTTTCCATTTTTGTTTTGTATTTTTCTGTTACGCGACAAGTCTCTATTCCATACAACAGCGTGCTTTTCACCATTGTTTCATATATGTTAAATTTTACATTCTTTTTTATCTCTCTGCTCCATAAAATACTGTTAAGACATCCAATAACCTTTTTTGCTTTTACTATTCTTTTTTCCAGTTCTTTACAGTCTGTTCCTGTCTTATCAAATGTGACACCCAAGTATACATACTCATTGCATGGAGATACTACTTGTCCATTGTCTAGTTCTAACTCACTGGATTCGTTTCCAATACATAAGTACTGTGTCTTGTCCACGTTCACTGTTAATCCCCACTTTTGGTATTCTTCCATTAACTTTCTCATCATATACTCCATGTCCTCTTTATCATTAGCTACATTACTTGGTCGTCAGCAAACTGTAGTGTGTATATGGTTAATCGGTCGTTAAGTTGTATTCCCATGCCGTGCTCTTTCCATTTCCAGTTTTTTAGAGCTACTGCGACATATATTTTAGAAAGAGTTGGAGAAATACAACAGCCCTGTCCTAAGCCTTTTGTTACCAGGAATTCTTTTGAAAGTCGATTTCCAATTTTAATTTTAGATTTTGACCCTTTGTATAGTTCTTTTATCGATTTTATGTATGTATGATTGATATTAGTCTGCTCTAGCACTGTCCATAGTTTTTCTACTGGAACGGTATCATATGCTTTTTGTAGGTCCACAAAGGTAACATGAGTCTCTATATTTCTGGCGCTCCTTTTCTCAATTACTTGTTTAAGACAAAAAACATTATCACTACAAGATCTGCCTGCACGAAACCCACTTTGCTCTTCTTCTTCTTGTTCATGAAAATCCTTCTCTATTAGATCTCTAAGAATCCTACCGTACAATCTACTGAGAGTACTAGTTACTGAAATTCCTCTGTAATTGTTGCAATCCAGTTTGTTTCCTTTTTTATGTATTGAGGATATGAATGCAATTTTCCAATCATCAGGTACTGGATGTCCGTTTATGCATTGATTGATAATATATGTGAGATTTTCGATTAGTTTCTCTGATCCATATTTGAGCATTTCAGCATATATTCCTCCAGGTCCGCTAGCTTTTCCGGATTTAAGCTTTTTAATACTATTTTTTATCATTTCTTTTCGATGATTACTTCCTCTCCGTGTACTTCTATGTCTCTCCTCGGAGAGGCTGCCAGATATTCGGGTCTCGTTTCCTGCAGCAGTCCCTTGTAGCGTTCTGTCCATTGTTCTGGTTTGATGATCTGGATGTTTACTTTTTCTTTTGTTATTTTTTTTTATCACCTTTACCGTTAAGCTGCTGGCAGCTAAAATTTATATTATTTATAAAATAAAATAATTAGAAAATGCATATTAAACGGTAAAATCGACAATGTCCATTTACCATTTATGCAAAACACCCCCCCCCCCCAAAAACAACTGGCTTACCACCTTACTATAAATATTAATGTTTGAGAACACTAAACTCTCCAGTCTCTCAGAAAAAATGATGTTAAGGCCAAAAAAAAATCTTTTCCGTCCCACCAAACTATCGAAAAGCAATAAAAATAGGTAGGGGGGTCTCCCCCGAAAATGGGGGGTGATGGGGAAAACCGAAGTTCATATTTGGATTCAGGAGGTCATTTTACATAAGAATTGGCAAGAATGGTGTCGGGGACGATTTTCATGCCGACCAGTGTAATTTGCGTTCCTTTACGTGCTTGATTTCCGTATATTTTATAAACAGAGAGGGATAATCGTAATCCGCAATGGGCGTCATCTCGGTCGGCTCTGACTGGGAAGACGTCATAAGAAACCCGCGTCTGAGTTTAATTCCTTTCTTATCACTTTTCTCTAAGACTATTTGTTTAGCCGGTACGTGGCTTGGAAAATTAAAATTCAACATACTTGACTACTAGCCTAGAAAGCTCAAGTTGTGCTCAAATTATAGAGAATTCGGTTGACTTAGTATAAAAATACAAAACGTAATATAATAATTAATTAATATAGTAAAAAAACCAAAAAAAATCGCAAGGTTTTCGAGTCCCACGGGATAGCACAGGGATTTTAGGGTTGCAAATTTGTGTATGAACTATCCCTAAGGATTCTGTTGGGTTCGGTTTTTTTTGCGTTATGTTTATAAAAATGCACCAGAGAAATTCTATTTCCAGTACGATTGAAGTTATAAGCTTAACTTGACAACAATTGTTTATTGGTATTTTTGCTACAAATTGTGCTATAACTTCATTTCACTTCAAAGTCATTTATAATACTTAGAAGTTTAAAAAAAGTGAAATAGTTTAAAAGTATTTCAAAGGTTATATAAGGATGAGGGACGAAATTCATATGTCTAGAATCGCTGAAAGGATTTAAGCTTAACTATATAATATATATAATAACAATATTTATTGGTATTTTAACTAAACTAATTGTCATTAAAATAGAGATCGCTGATATTTTTAAGAAGTTTTAAAAAAGCAGTAATAGTTTTCTTCTAAAATTTTTAAATATTGCAACTTGATAATATTTTTATATTTTCTGATAATAATTTAGAATAGAAGTAGTGTTATCCGATTGTTGGCTGAAATTTAATGTTTACCGGTCATTTTCTTTATCAGTGTTATGATCCTATTAAGCCACTAAATACGATCCCGTTTATAACTGTTAAAGTCGCTCCGGTAACATAGTGGTCGTTAATCCGTTCCAGATCAGTGGCCCTGAAAGACGTATCTAGTAGTCGCTGCTATTGAAGAAAAGCAAGGGTTGGCTTAAGACAGGTTCAGAGTCAGATTAAATAGCATTTTAGATAGAGATTTGACAAATATAATTTTTCAGAGCTATGGTAAGTACTAAGAACTTTGTATTACAGAACAAAAAATCCATGATAGTTTGTAATAAAACAGAACTTTATAGCTCTCGCCACCGTATATAAAAGCACAAGCAGGCTTCATAAAAGGTTTCAGTGCTATTGACCATTAAAATCCTAATAGAACGAGCCAACCAATAAAATATTCGATTACATAATGCGTTTGTAAACTTTGAAAAAGCTTTCGATAGCATTGAGCACTGGGCAGTAAAAGTATATTTAATTAATAATCGAATAGATCCAAGATACACAGCAACAACATCAATCAAAGTCAACGAAAGAACCAAGCCATAAGAAGTGGTGTCAGCCAGGGTGACACAATATCCCGTAAATTATTTAACCCGGCCCTAGCACCTCTAGTTTTTAAAAGCTCAGATTGGCAAGAATAGGTATCAAAGTACGCAGATAATACTTGAACCACCTAAGGTATGCTGACGATATCACCTTAAAACCAGATAAGAATGAAAAACTAATAAAAATGCTGGAAAAGAACTGGATATAGCAGCTAATATAGGCTTAAGTATAAACTACACTAAAACTAAAATCATAACAAACACGAATATATTACGATCAGAATAAACCAAGAAAAAATAGGACAAGTAGACGAACATATATCTCGTGGACAAGTTATTAAACTAAAAAAAGAAAATCAAACGGCTGGAATCAAGAGACGAGTAAGATTGGCCTGAGCAGTATTCGGTTAATTAAGCTACATAAAAAAGACCGGTCAGCAGAACCAACAAGATCAGTTTTGTCTGGGTGCCAAGCCACACGGGAGTTGAGGGAAATGAAAAAGCAGACGCACTAGCCAGGGCGGGAGCAGAAATCGCGCTGGTTGGACCGAAGCCTTAATTCGGCTTACCTAAGGCCACAGTCACAAAAGAAATAGGAGAGTGGGTTGTTAGAAAGGGGACTCAAAACTGGCGGGCAACCCCGAGACAACAACACTCCAAAACCTTTCTAAGCAAGCCAGACAAACACAGAACGAACCAACTCCTGGAATTAAACAGCAATAGCCTAAGAATAATCACAATGCCGACTCAACAAACACATGAACAGACTGGGAGTAAGCAACACACCAGCGTGTAGATTCTGTGGTGTTGAGGAGGAAACGCCACTTCATCTAATCTGCCACTGCGTAGCAAGACAAAGAACTAGGGCGAAAATATTCGGACCTGGACAGATAGAGCCTCAAGGTCTTGAGGAAATATCACCAAACAAACTGATCTGCTTCATAAAGTTTCTGCACGTCGACCCAAGCGCACGTGTTTCACTTCACTCATCCTAAAGTATCGCATTTTTAGTGATTTATTGGCTTGATAATTGTGATTCTTTGAGAACCATACCATCAAATGGTTTAGCACATTGGTGAGTTGAAAAAATTACTGTAGCTGTTCCACAATACTGTAAATTGGCTCCTTGATGAAATTCCCGCCATAAAATTCCGCGATGTCATCTCGCAGCTGTGGAGTTTGCGACACGTCAACACGCAAGCCATCTCTCTCTTGCGAAGGGGTTTGCAAGAGAAAATATCACGCTGATTGCTTGCGTATATCAAACGATTCAGTAGCAGTAATACAGAGTGTACCAGGGCTAACTTGGAAATGTCCCACGTGCCGTAACCTACCTGCCGAAACTTTTACAGCTTTGGAAAGTCGTATTGAAGCACAACTTAACTCGGTGAAACAATCAATTGTAGAGGAATTATTTACAAAAATCGATCAAAAGCTCCAGGATGTCAGTCCTCGTACAATCAGCGAACCCAGGTATTCTGACGTTCTTAAAAATCAATTTCGTTCTAATATTATCATCAAACCGAAAGTTACAAATCAGAACAATACGCAAACAAAGAGCGATATTCTCCACAAAATCAAGCCAGACCAAGAAAAAATCCAAATCAATCGTGTAAAGCACATTTCCAACGGAGGCATCGTACTATCCACCAACCACAATGATGCCCAACGCATGAAAGATCTTTTTAGCCAAAACTTAGCAGACGATTACGTTGTTCGGGCATCAAAATCCGTATCTCCGATGGTCAAGATTGTTGGTCTCTCAGCCGAGTACGACAAAGACGTACTATTACGACACTTAAAAACTCAAAATTTTTTCTTTAATAACTCAGCAGATATAAATATTCTAAAAGTCTGGCCAACCAAAAATAACGCGAGCATTTTCCAGATGGTACTGCAAGTAGATATGGTCACACACAAAAAATTAACTGATAAAAAACGCCTTGTAGTTGGTCTTGATTATTGTACAGTTTATGATTCAACTTCTTTATCACGCTGTTTCAACTGCAACAACTTTGGCCACTCAAAAAAATATTGTCAAAAAGACCCCACCTGCCCCCTCTGCGCTGGGCCACACTTGGTAAACGCGTGTGACAACTCTGCCAATAAATGCTGCGTCAATTGTAAGCATCTTAAAACCAAATTTGACCTAAACATCGAAATAAATCATGCTTGCTGGAATTATAATGCATGTTACGCTTATAAACAGGCAAACGAAAAATACAAGTCGGAAATTTTTGGGTCCACCATGTAGCAGCCAACCACGCTAGCCCCATCCTTAGCTGAGTTTACTGTTGATCCCCACAATATTTCACTACAGTCGACTGAGTCTGGTAGGCGCTGTGATATCCTTTCAATTTATTATCAAAACGTACGCGGGCTAAGGACAAAAACAAAAACTATTTTTAATTCCACACTCGCCTGTGAATTTGATATCATAGCGTTGACTGAGACTTGGTTGTACCCGGGTATTCACGATACAGAACTTTTTCATTCGCGGTATTGCATCTTTAGATCTGACAGAAACTACGATGAAGTAGAACAAAACTTGGGGGGTGGTGTTTTGTTGGCTGTAAGGGAAAATCTACAGACAACCAACCTGGAAATTGAATTGCCTGTATCAATCCGTGACACAATAGACATAGCTGGAATCAAAGTATCTTTTTCGAACAAACTATCTCTTTATATTTTCCTTGTATATATTCCGCCAGGCAAAATCTCATACATATATGAACAACTTTTTGAATATCTGTCATCCCTGAATTTCCTATATAGTGCTAAAGTAGTCTTTCTCGGAGATTTTAATTACCCTGAATACGTAACCTACATGGAGAGGGATCCTCCTCCCAACAGTAGGTTAACTCACTCACTCACTGAATTTTGTTAATTTTCTTGATTGGCATCAGATTAACACTGTCAAAAATTCTGATAATCGACTGCTTGATCTAGTATTAACATCTTCCTCAAACCTCACTTCCGTGCAGAGATGTCATGACATTCTGCTAAACGAGGACAGGTGCCATCCTTCTTTATTAATTGACTATAAAATGGCCGGTGACAAAAAGTTGAGCAAACTCAAAATTAATGACATCTTTTATAATTTCAAGAGATCTGACCTGAGAAATCTATATGCGAGCTTAGCTGAGATTGACTGGCGTGTTTTGGAAACGGTTGATAACGTCAATGAGGCTGTCGAATTATTTTATTACAAATTATACTCCTGTCTAGACACCCACGTGCCAAAAACATCTAAGCGGCGTAGAAAATATCCTCCCTGGTTTAATTCCCTCATTATACGGTCGATTAAACAAAAACATAAATACTTTCAAAAACACAAAAAAAGTCGCAGCGATAACGATTTACTTAAATTTCGAGAACTTCGTAATAAAATAAAACGCGATACAGAAACATCATACCGCGAGTATTGCGCTAGACTTGAAGCGAACCTGACAACTCAACCTGGAAATTTCTGGCGCCTAATACAATCATTGCAGTCGAATAATGGTCTGCCGCAGTGCATGACAGATCACAATGAAGAGAGTACGACGGATCCCCAGCGCATAGCTGATGCATTTGCTGATTACTTTCAGAGTTCATATACACCATCTCAGCAGCGTACCTCAGTACAAAATAATATTCCTTCTAACCTTAACTCAAATTTCATTTCCCTTAAAAGCTTCAATGAATCTGAGGTATTGCAAGCACTAAAGACCATGAGACCCAAGGCCATTGTCGGTCCCGACAAAATTCCTGCATTTTTACTGAAAGATTGTGCATACGTCTTTGCTTACCCCTTAACTGTTCTTTTTAACTTATCTTTAAAATTCTGCACATTTCCTGACACTTGGAAAAATTCTAAAATTATACCTGTCCATAAAAAACAAGAAAAAGTTCGTATTGTAAATTATCGGCCAATTACCATAATAAACAATTTTTCAAAATGTTTTGAACGCGTTCTCCATACATCGCTTTACTTTCCCCTGAGCAGTCAAATAGATTCCTGTCAACACGGCTTCATGAAACGCAAATCTACCACAACCAATTTAATTACTGTTACACATCTAATAGCTGAATCCTTGGATGCGGGTGCTCAGATTGATGTTATTTACACCGATTTTTCTAAGGCCTTTGACAGACTAGACCATAGTATTCTTCTCCGGACACTTGTAACCTTTGGCATCTCTGATGATTTATCTAAGTTTCTTTATTCATACTTAACTGAAAGGCTTCAGTATGTAGAATGCTATGGACAAACCTCCTCTACGATCAAGGCTACTTCCGGAGTTCCTCAAGGCTCTATACTAGGTCCTCTCTTCTTTATAGCTTTTATAAATAGCATAGTTCAGGACATAGAAGTTATTTGCCTATTGTACGCTGATGACTTATCTTATATAGCTTATCTGTAGAATAAATAGCATTGCTGATTGTGAAAAACTTCAAGCTGCTCTAAATAAGGTATATGCTTGGTGTCTTGATAACTCTCTCTCTCTCAATCCATCTAAATGCAATGTAGTGCCTTTCACCCTTAGAAAACAGGTAATTCAGTTCAATTACTCCATTGATACAACCGAAATACCCAGGAGTCTGGAATTTAAAGATCTCGGAGTAACATTCGATAGTGCTCTATCATTTGTTCCCCACATCCAGGATGTTGTAAAGAAAAGCTACCGAATGCTTGGGTTCATAATACGGAATTCTCAGTACCTAGAAAATATTTCCAGTATAAAATTACTCTATTTTGCGTATGTCAGATCTAAATTGGAATACTCGTGCATAGTATGGTCTCCGTATTATGATACTCACATTAATACTATTGAAAAAATTCAACGTAATTTTCTGAAGTACCTTGTGTTTAAGCTTGATGGTGTGTATCCCGAAATTGGTATTCTGAACCAGGTCCTTTGTGAAAGGTTCAGTATATCTTCGTTGGAGGACCGGCGCAAGTTGGCAGAGTTGCAATTCATTTTCAAATTAATACATAATAAAATCGACTCCCAGGAATTATTGCATAACATTAATTTTTTAGTACCCAGAACATCTGCACGCACAACTGTTCCGTTTTATCTTCCTTACCAGCGCACCAATATTTGCAAAAATTCTCCAATAATTCGGGCTTGTAACACGTGCAATCAGACTTGCGACAGATTTGACATATTTAATTGCAGTATCTCTACTTTAAAAAATACTCTGCCAATATATGGGCCACTAAGCTCACACTAGGTACTATAGTTATAGTGTACGTCTGAGCTAATATAACTAAAAACTGAAATATATTTTATTTAACTCCAGACTAAATTACCTTTTGTTTGATACCACACAAACCATGTTTTGACAAACTCAAATTTTTGAAATCTACCCCCACCCTTAAAAAAAACAAAAAACTAAAATGTATTTTGTTAAACTCCGGACTCAATTACCTTTCGTTTGATATCACACACGCCATATTTTCACTTAAACTCTAATTTTTAAAATATACCCCCACCCTTTTTTTTTAAATAAATTAACATGTATTTTGTTTAACTGCAGACTCAATTACCTTTCGTTTGATATCACACACGCCATATTTTCACATAAACTCTATTTTTTGAAATCTACCCCCACCCTTTTATTTGGTTTCTGTTCGGTGGATTTTGTTCATTTTTAAATGGGACCATCTCGACCCAAGACCCAGCCTAGGTACCAAATTTCATTAAAATCGGCCAAGCGGTTTTTGAGTTATGCGCGTTGGTCGTTTAGACATACAGACAGACAGACAGACAGACAGACAGACAGACAGACATACAGACAGACAGACAGACGGCGCAACAAAAAAGTTTCAAAATTATCTGAAACGCAAAGATATATAAAAAATTTTGAAATCGGAGCAACTTTTTTTATCTCGAAAAAATTAGGATCACCATAGCTCACACTACTATAGTATAGTATATGTGTGAGCTAATATACGATTTTTATAATTTTTATTTCTGCTCACTCAGTGTAGATGTAGTAAATTTCTTTTATTTTGTACATCATTTTATCCTTAGATTCTGTTATAGTTAATCACTGTATTCTTGCCCACTTTGTAATTGGATTAACTCCTGTTAAGTGGTGTAAATAAAATAAAATAAAATAAAATAAAATAAAATAAAATAAAATAAAATAAAATAAAATAAAATAAAATAAAATAAAATAAAATAAAATAAAATAAAATAAAATAAAATAAAATAAAATAAAATAAAATAAAATAAAATAAAATAAAATAAAATAAAATAAAATAAAATAAAATAAAATAAAATAAAATAAAATAAAATAAAATAAAATAAAATAAAATAAAATAAAATAAAATAAAATAAAATAAAATAAAATAAAATAAAATAAAATAAAATAAAATAAAATAAAATAAAATAAAATAAAATAAAATAAAATAAAATAAAATAAAATAAAATAAAATAAAATAAAACAAAATAAAATAAAATAAAATAAAATAAAATAAAATAAAATAAAATAAAATAAAATAAAATAAAGGAGATAGGTATTGGTTATATTTAAGTTGGGATGAGCCATAATAGACCACTTGAGTCGGAGTGGAGGGGCGACAGTCACACCACTCATAGTCAAACCTAACCTACATATTAAAAAATAAAGAATACTTTTAGTACCTCAAAACGAAAGTGTATAACCAATATATCCTTCCTGTACTCACATGTGAATTCCAGACCTCGACACTTAGAAAATCAAGCATGGATGAGGTAACAAAAGGCCAAAGATCAGTGGATAGGCAAATGTCACATATTAAGCTAACAAATAGAAAAAGGAATGATTGGATAGAAAATAAAACAAAATTAAGGGATGTCAGAGGAGAGGTAGCAAAAATAAATGGAAATTTCCCGGTCATAATATCAGATAGAAAGACGATCGATGGAACAAATGTATATTAAACTGAAGACCTTGGGAAAATAAAAGAAGAAGGGAAAGACCTCAAATAAGATGGTAGGACGATTTGAAGAAATTTGCGGAGATTAGATGGATGGACACGACGATAGACAGAGGAAGAGTGAAAGATATTGGGGAAGGCCTATGTCCAAAGATGGATCGACAAAAGTCAAATAGAAATAAATAGATTATGCACTATCCATGCCACTCTTACGCCAGATTGTTTCTAAATTGGTTTCATAGCGAAAGCATAGTAGCGCAGCGTTTTAATTAAACTTAACTTTGTTAAAAATAGATCCTGAAATATGTGGAGGTACGAATATTAACAATCTGGCCTTCAAAATGGCAAGTGCCGAAACGTTAACTGTTAATTTAAGTGAAAAACTAAAAAATTCTGTTTTATTAATTTTAACCCAATGATCAGTTAACAGTAATACATTGTACTTAAACATTAATAATATAATCACGATATTTGACACCAAGATTTATTATATTGTTGTTAAAGTAGATTGTATTGATGTTATTTGGTTGTTAGCTGTTTAAGTCTAAAATATGGCGTAACCACAATTGTTTTCTTCCAGGTACCTTCTTGGTTGCTTCTCATTTTTCTCTGAAGAATAATTATAAAGAAAGGAAAAGGTGCATAAGGTCAATTACCATCACTACTAATCGTTAGCCAATGGATGGATAATATTTTATTAATTTTATAAACGTTCCCTGGAGAAATGTTTTTTATTATCAGTCTTACGAACTTTAAACCCATAGCGTTCAAAACTAGGTTACTTAAATTACATTAGCAGTTTAAGTGTGGCTGTTATGTAACAACTCCTATTAGCTATTTTGTCATCTTTAATTGAAGATATCTCATAAATTAATAAGCCAATAACATATTAATTGGCATCTCTGAAATCGATTTTTTCTGACAAGTTATAAAACAAAAACATATGGTGTTTATTTATTTTTCTTAACCTATTAACTTTATTTTTGACAAAAGTGCTGCCAAATGTGGCAAAAGTAACCACATTTTGAACGCTTTTGGTTTGAACGACTGATAATAAGAAATCTTATAAAAGTTGATCTAGTACAAGTGTACAGAAGCATTAATATTTTTAAATAGTATTGAAATTCAAGATCGTGATCGTAAATTATTATACCATACATTTCCTTTTTTCTGTGTGAGATTTAGGCTCACTTCTTATAGGTTTCTTTGGTTTAGAAGCCCGATTTTGTTCTCATTTATCATCAACTCGTGAACAGTGACCACCTCTGAATGTTATTTAAAGCCCATCCTAATATTTGTCACTGCTCCTTTGGGCTGATTTAGTTTATGAAAAATACGCAGCTGAGAATCATTAGCAAATTGGTAGAGCTTGCAGTTTTTTGGATATTCTGCGAAGCCCGCAGTATCCAAGGATAAACAAGGGGTGATAGTTCACTACCTTGAGGTACTTCCCTGAAAATGTGGCGAAGCTGGAAAGTTTTTTCTATCATAACTCAAAAATCACTTGCCTGATTTAAATGAAATTTGGTACCTAGGCTGAGTCTTGGGTCGAGATGGTCCCATTTAAAAATGAACAAAATCCACCAAACGCAAGCCAAATAAAAGGATGGGGCAGATTTCTAGAGTTTATGTAAAAATATGGCGTGTGTGGTATCAAACGAAAGGTAATTGAGTCTGGAGTTAAACAAAATACATTTTATTTAAAAAAAAGGGTTTGGGTAGTTTTCAAAAATTAGAGTTTAAGTTAAAACATGGCTTGTGTGGCAACAAACGAAAGGTAATTGAGTCTGGAGTTGAATAAAATATATTTCAGTTTTTAGTTATATTAGCTCACACGTACACTATAACTATAGTACCTAGTGTGAGATTAGGTATATTGGCAGAGTTTTATTAAAGATCGGGGCATTTAGTAATTAAATATAAGGGTGGTCCGGTTCGTTCACCCGTCCCTGTCGAGGACGTCGGAAGGAAATGTTATTTTAAAGCAAAGTTGTATTAACTTTGCTTTTGGAGTGGAAGCTTGGCTTTCTAGTTTCGCCAAGTATTTCTTGCTCTCGCATTGTGGCATTGCCAAACGACCCTATTTTTCTTTGGGATCAGTCGCTCGGTTAAGACAGGTGTGATAATTTTTTAGGACGTAAAAGCAGTTCTAAAAAAGATGAAAAATAATTTAATTGAAATGCAAATAATCTAAGTTCTGACACCACTACTGGTGGAATTGGTTTCGGATGCGACCAAAAATAATTATTTCTGTATATATTAAAAAATTCAAAAATGTATGCAGTCATGTATTGAACTTATCTAGATTTAGACAAAACTTATGCCTGGCGCGTTTCCAATTATTGTATATCATTCCAAAAACATTTCATTTTATTTTAAAGCTTCAGATTTATATACCGCGCGAACATGTTCACATCTAGGGGTATTAATTTCCATAAGAGGATAAAAAACAGATACAGTATAGCATTTATTAAAAAGAGACCGCGATACGCCCGAATCCCGTCGAAAGCATTTTAGCGTCGTCAAAGGTAACCTTGATAAATTACTACAGGCGCACGTGCTCGCACTCGTCAAGGGGCGGACAATCTGAAACATTTTTTAGGGCGAGAATTATTACTTGACTTGTCACCATACAAGAAGTGGACAATGAAAAACGCAACTATTTGATTTTTAAAATTTTATTAAAAGTGAGTTATTTAGTTCCTAAAACACCTAGATCGGATAGTAAAATAAATTGTCTGTCTCAATACACGATAACTCAAGAACACCTCAAACGATTTTAGCCCAATATGATACACACGTTTTTTGTCGGCAGTAGATTTTGGTGAAAAAAAAAATTTTTACGTTAAAACCTCATAAATATATTCATACATATCCCAAGCGAAAAACATTAATAAAACATTTTTTAAATAAAAAAAAACACCCAACCGCCAAGTCTACTTGTGTATACTTATAATATACGACATGCTTCAACTTTTAGTTTTGATGCCCAAACGCACTTACGAACTTTTTATTTGTATGAATCAGGTTATTGGGTAATTTCCGTTCCCATATAAATCACTGAGCGCCGGCGCGTTTAAAATAAACACAAGAAAATATGTTTTTCTTTATACCCAACTGATCGAGGTAGATAAATGGTTGTTCGCCGTTTATTAATCGTGAACGTCTTTTCGCTTTCCCGGTTTGCGCACCAAAGCCAGCAACCTAATCACGGATCACCTAAGGTGATCCGTGACCTAATCATGAACAAAAAAATTCATTGAACCGGACACGTGCGGCGTCAATCTTGAAGGGGCAAAAATTAACGCAATGCGCGTTCGATGTGCACAGGGCGTTAATCATGAACGTACCCCTGGGCATAAAACAAAAAGGATTATTTTCCATATTATATACTTGGTCGTTCATACATCACTCGAGTGTTAATTAACCGACCCACAATGAAATCGAGGGGTGGCTCGATAGCCTATTTATGTACAGGGTGATTTTTTATAATTGCAAGATCGCTCAGGGCTATCAAAACGGACGGGCCACGATCCTCCACTTTGTTGACGTCACATCCGGGGCTGATTTTTTTTTGATGGTCACATCACGACACAGCTGATTGTCTTTAAAATATTAAAGTTGGAATGGCGGTTCATGAATATTTAATTTTTTTAAAATAAAGCCGGTTTTGAGATTGTTTTTACTATATTCTTGCAGAACAATTTTTTTTAAATGTATAGTAATCCTTAATTTTTCAGAGCCGCTTCACTAGCTCACACAAAAATTAAATTTAAAGCAGACGCAAATGTGACAAACACAGATGACAAAGTCAAATACATGTCAAATATAACAGTTGGCATGCTGTATATGGCGGGTAATTTGAATTCAAAATAAGAAATGCTAAATCTTGAAGATTTTAACCTTTTAATCATCTTGCATCCTTACAAAAGTTTGGTAGAATATCGGGAAGGTGTCTAAGAATATTTCACTGAAATTTCGCGGAAATCTGTAGTGCCATTTTGCAAATATCCTAAAAAAACATCTGACCTCCCATAAGACCCAATGTAAAAGTCAGCCCCCAGAGAACAGCTGATTTTTTCAGGGTCGTGGCCTGTATATTTTTGTTGGCCTTGGATCGCTATAACTCGGTTATTATTGGGTGTAGAAAGTTCAAACAAAAATTGTTCGGTTTAGTAAAAATATGGCCACTTTAGACCCACCATTAGTATTTTTTATAGGTTATAATATACAGGGGGCGACAATCAGATCAATTTTTTTAAAGGGAACACCCTATATATTTTTGTATTTTAAGTTCCGCAAAAAATTAGCTATACAGAAATTCCGAAAATTAGCAAATTTTAAATAGATATACGGTGCGGAGTATTTAACGTATAGACTGTAAATAATAAACTGAAACAATATTGACTGACAGTTTGATAAATATAAATAATCATCTTTGTCAATTTTCATAGAAATTTAAAATCAAAAGACGACAATTTTTTTAATGTTTTAATTGTTTTAAATCCATAAATAAATAAAAATTAACGTAACAAATGTTCAAACTTATCACCATTGACTTCAATACATTTTTAAAACCGGTCTCTTAAATTATTTATTGTTCTGGTTATTAAATTAGAAAAATTTTCATTAAGCTCATTGACAGACAGTGATATTAATTCTCTGAGCTCTCGAGTATTCCTCGCTTCTAATCTGTAAACTTTATCTTTGGGGTGACCCCATAAAAAAATGTCTAAAGGAGTTAAATCAAAACTGTTGGGTGGCCAGCGTATTGTGCTGTTTTTCCCAACCCATTCATTAAAACTATTATTTAAGAATTCTCGAACCTCATGAACATTATGAGGAGGAGCCCCATCCTGCTGAAAAATCAATCTTCTTCTTTGCTTTAGTGGCAAGTCATCCAAAAAATTTTCTAAGTAATTTTGTAAAAAATTTAGATAAATTTGTCCCGTTAAAGAGTGCTAAAAAAAATGGCCCAACAACACGGTCGTTCAGTATGCCACACCAGACATTCACGGATTGTCTTCCCTGTCTTTTAATTTCTTTTACAAAATTAGGGTTAGTCGTGGACCATAGTCTGCTATTCTGTCTATTTGGTAGACCACAAGTTGTAAACGTCGACTCATCCGACCACAAAATGTGATTTAAAAAACGGGGTTCGGCGTTTAGTATTTCATGCATAAAGTGACAAAACTCTACCCTTTTTTTTCTGATCGGGTGTTAGGCCTTGAAGTTCTTGTTGTTTATATGCCCAATAAGAATTTGTTCTTAGGACACTTCTTACTTTGGTAAAAGGCGTCCGTTCCTGTCCTTCTTGCACTAATCCGGAAGATACTTTTCTTATAGAAATTTGTGGGCTTTCTTGAAAATGTAGTAAAATATTTAAATTAGCCTCTTCGAACAACTCGTTTTTTTCGTTCCACAGATAATGTTTTACGAAATTTTCTATAAATCCTAAGAATTGTGGATATATTAGGACATTGTCGGGCTGGATACAGTTCTCGATATTCTCTCGCAGTAGCAGTGGCATTTTTATTATTTTTCGCATATAATAAAAGTATCTCTTGCTTTTCTGCATTGGAATAAAGCAACATTGTTGATAAATATTTAAAATTTGGCACTGACAATGTCATTAGGTATCCACACATCTTAATATTGTTTGTGACTTGTCACAGGAAATACTCCGCACCGTATTTAAAATTTGCTAATTTTCGGAATTTCAATCGTCAATATCTCGAAAACTAACAAAGATAGAGCCAAGATGACCTGATTGTCGCCCCCTAATGGTGGGCCTAAAGTGGCCATAATTTACCAAACCGAATAGTTTTTGCTTGAACTTTCTACTCCCAATAATAACCGAGTTATAGCGATCTCTTGCAATTATAAAAAATCACCCTGTACACGTACAAGGAAATACCAACGGTATAAATCCTACGGTGTTTCCTGGTATTTCCCAGTATTTCCTCAAATTTCAATGGTATTTCCTAGTATTTCCCAAGCACTTCCCGGTATTTCTTAGTATATTCCCAGTACTTCCCAAGTATTTCCTGGTATTTCCCCTAACCTGTAGACCAAAAGAAAATATCGAGCCACTCCTCGGGTGAAATACAAAAAAAACAGAAATATTTAATTTAAATTTTGATTAATGAAATTAGCGTTTCAGCATACCGAGCAACGTAAACACCTACGACAAGTTTATAATTATAATGTTGCCAGTGAGGAGCTAAGAAATAGTGTGTATATTACATACCAAGTTTTACTTAACGAAAGTTTAACGTCACATTTGTAAGCAAGACGCTCGTAATTGGATTCTGTTAGTGGAAATTCTCTAGCTCCTAAATGTTAGATGATCATTGAGCCATTTCTTAACTAATTTACGAAAATAGATTGTAATGCATATACATACGACCTAAATAGATAATAGGTTAAAAAAGCAGTACTACACTTTCGAACACTTATCATTATCATTATCCGTAACAAATTAGAATACGTGTTATGGGCAACTCCAGAATTCTTACTAAAGGGGATTAACTCAGTTTAGCGTAAAATTCTGTTTTTTCGTTTTGGACGGCAGAATTTTACCTTCGAAAATCAAAAAACACAGAAATTGATTTGGATGAGTTAGGCCTAGCGATACATTATGGATGCCGCAGCGCTCTATCCACCATTTGCTTAGTGATCCGTGGGTATACGTTTCACCTACTGTCCGGCCAGAATAAAACAAGGTGCAAAAGAGATGACTCAACTCAATCTATCTCCCTGTGTTTACAGCACTTTTGTCTTAAAATCAAAATGAATTTTATACTTCACATGTCAAAGGTGTGTGTACCTAACTTGCGAGTGTCAGAAAGAGAAGGAAGAGTTGGTTTTAGTTGTTTTCCTACTTACACAAGGTAGCATCTCTAGATGTACGTTTCTGTGTGTTTCACGTCATCAGTAGAGAACAGCTGACCCAGGTAAGCCAATTTTAACCAAAACCAACTCCTGCATATGAAATACTCGCGTCCGTGCAATGCGAGTAAACTCCAAGGTGTAGCGCCATCTAGCTAACTGACTCGAGCACTCGAAAGTTTAAGCACACTGGCATCGTCTTGTCTGAGACGCAGGGCGCCATCTATGACAAGTTTGTCTTACTAAGTGGTCCTCATTTCTAGCAAATTAACCATGAACAAAATTTTAATATTTTAAAAAAAACGGTACACCCTCTTGGGTTGGGTTGGGTTTCTATTGTTACCGCTGGCTTAACTTGACTACAGCCCAAGGTCAATTTTTTTTTCTGAAATATCATTGGTTGATGCTGATCATATGGCATACAATGGCACAGATGCATGAGAAACCTGACATAGTGTGCAACACACGACTTAGAGAGAATTAGAAAATAATATACGCCTATCATGTCCTCTAATTTGTTTCATTTTCGTCTTTCGTCAACAATTTGTTACAAGACAAATTACAACTTTTTTATGTATTTTTTGATTTAATATGACGCAAAACGGGGAATATTTATGCAAAAAGAGGGTTCTTGATTTTCGGTTTTCTTTAATTTTTTTATCAAAGTCAAAATTGTTACCTTCAGTCAAGTGACAGTTGACACGGGAAATTTAGCATACATAATTTTAGTTATTACATCTGACATATGACAGTATTCTTAAATATACCTAGTCAACAACAAATACTTATAGCTATTTCGGCTTCACTGCTCTGAAGTCACTCGCGGGTAGAGCGGTAACGTCACGAATCTCTCTCCGAGTAGGCCGGGATTGATCTGAGATCGAGCGTGATTGCTCACCTTTAGAGCAAGGGCGAACACGATTTTTCAAACACTTGCTCAAAATTTCTTGGGTTTTATAACCTCAACAAATAAAAAATATTATCGCTTTATAATTTTTGTATTTAAAATTTTTTGGTGCAATGGAGCATATAGTTAAAAATTTTCTAGAAGCAAAACACGGAAAGCACTTATAGAAACACAAATACAGCAAAATTAGAAACAAATTCATCATATTTAAAAAATAGGGTTATATTTTTGTTTTGATCTGGCACGTTGGTCCGTGAAAGAAGATGGAGCAATTTAAAGCACAAGCTCGGAGATTTGCGGGCAATAGTCGAGCACGCAAATCTTTTGTGGAGCACTTCTTGTTTTAAGTCAAACGTGTGCATCCGTTTCAGAGCATTTTTCGAACACTCAAGGGCAGTTTTCGAGCAAAAGCCGAAATCGCTATTATACAACAGTATACCTACTACAGAACAGCGCAATATATGCATACATAAATAGATGTCAAGCTTGACACTAAGCTTTCTAGGTACTTTACCATAGGAGCTATGTAGCTACAAGATACACCGTTTTAAAGCAGATTATTTGTGCTATGCAACGATTTTATCAATTTTTACCTTCCTAGCCCGCGTACCAATGACAAGAGAAGGCATTAGTTTTGACGAAAAATTTCAAAAATGTTTTTGGTAAAATAGTATTCGACACTCTAACAGCTGATTAGATTTTGGTCAAAATCCATTAATGCTAATGACAATTAAAATATTTTAGAAATGCTAACCTTTTAACGGAGCATCGTATCAATATACGGTCTTCGGAATATAGGAGACTATATTTTGGTCAATAGTTTGTGTTATAACTAAAAACTTCGTAAAAGCTTTAGTTTCTGAAATATTTACAAAAACTGTTTTTAAGGTTGGTATATCATGGATTTACTTGAAGTGTGCTAATTAATAGGCTAGGAAGGTACCAGATCCTTCACGGATCCATTTATTTTCTCAAGTTTTTGTTTCTGACCAGAAAACACCTGTAAGCATTTTGTTTTAACTTAATGCTTAAAAAAATGTGTTATCTTTAGTCGTTGCTGAAAGCGATAGTACTGAATTTTATCAATTATTGACTGAGAGTTTTATGGCCTAGAAAATGTTTTATTTCAAGTACTGTGATATCACTTGATTGATGACTTTTTAGAAAATTAATACGGCGCGCTTCTACTGGGCGCCATCTTCTTCTTATCCATTGCTGTGAAAAGAAAAGTTAGTACCCCCTCATTATACCATTTCTCAACTTTTAGCGAGCTGGCCCATTGACTATAAACAAAATTTACACCTTAAAAAAAAATTAGTAATTAAAATGCAATAAAAAATGTAATAATTAAATTTGTATTAGTTGGGTTTAAGAACCAGTCCAAATATATGTTAAAAAGTTGAATATCATCGAAATTTTTAACATAAGAAAATTGCATAAGACCTTTTTGGTTTAGAGTTTAAAGCAAGGCCAACAAAAAATACAGGCCACGACTCTGAAAAAATCAGTTGTTCTCGGGGAGCTGAATTTTACATTGGGTCTTATGGGAGGTCAGATGTTTTTTTTTAATGATATTTTTAAAATGGCACTACAGATTTCCGCGAAATTTCACTGAAATATTCTCAGGACACCATTCCGATATTCCACCAAACTTTTGTAAGAATGTAAGATGATTAAAAGGTTAAAATCTTTAAGATTTAGCATTCCTTATTTTGAATTCAAATTACCCGCCATGTACCGCATGTCAACTGTCATATTTGATATGGCATTTGTTTATTTGCTTGTACTGTAAAACTTTTTCCATTTTTTAATGATTTTTTACAATAAAGTTCATTTAGAATCCAAAAATAGTTAATCTTTTTAAAACAAAATTACACTACAAAAAAATCATTTTTTGATGTTGTAATTTTTGTAAACATGTAAATAACTATATTAAATCATGGGCGCACCCAGGGCGGGGAGGGAGCCCGGGGCCCGACCCCCCCAAGCCTTGGATTTTTTTACATATTTTCGACATATTTCAGAAAAAAACACAAAAAATAGCTTAATGTGGCTTCGGGCCCCCCCTAAGAGGCCTCGGGCCCCCCCAAGACATATTCCTGGGTGCTTAACTGTTAAATTTTAAATGTCTACCGAGTGCTGAATATAAACAAATAGATGTAGGTTATCCAATTACTTTCCACGCAGAAACGAACATATTCGCTTCGGCTTCAAATTTAATTTTTGTGTGAGCTAATGAAGCGGCTCTGAAAAATTAAGGATTACTATACATTTAAAAAAAATTGTTCTGCAAGAATAGAGTAAAAACAATCTCAAAACCAGCTTTACTTAAAAAAAATCAAATATTCATAAACCGTCATTCTAACTTCAATATTTTAAAGACAAACAGCAGTGTCGTGACCATCAAAAAAAATCAGCCCCCGATATGACGTCAACAAAGTGGAGGATCGTGGCCCATCCGTTTTGATAGCCCTGGTTAACGATATACAAAAAAAATATATTAATAGGTTTTCTTGTTTTAAAATATTTTTGCATCTTAAAAGGTGTTTTAAAAGTCTTGAACACTTAAATTGAAAAAATTGTATATACGACCCCTAACAACTATATATTGGGACAAAATATACATTTTTTTGTTTTTCAAAATAAAACTCATTAAGGCATTGGAATCAAGATTTTTTTAAAATAACTTAAATCTTGCATTATTACGTCTTTGTTTTCAAAAAGGTCCTGTAACCTTGTGTAAAAAAAATATATTTTTTTTTTACAAAATAATTTAATGAATCTTCGAAAACTAAAAATTGGGACAAAATTAATTAAACCCACTTAATTAAAAATTAATAAGATGTTACATCGCCTTTGGCCTATAACTGCGCGAATTCTTGAAGGCATAGAATTTATTTGATAGGCATCGCGCAACAGGAATACTGTCCCATATTTCCTGTAATTTTGCTTTTAGTTCGGGAATATTGCTCTGAGGGTTGTGTCTGAGGTACTGTTTCATATTGTTCCAGACGCTTTCGATCGGGTTTAAGTCGGGACTACTTGACGGTTGGGACAAAACATTAATGTTGTGTTCGGCCAACCATTTTTTAGTGGTTTTAGCATTGTGACATGACGCATCTTGCTGAAATATGAAATATCCATTAGGGTGCAACTTAGTAATGCTAGGAAGTAGTGCGTTTTCAAGGAATTGTTGGTACTTATTGGCATTTACGGTACCATTAATGAAGTGCAAAATTCCCAGACCATTACTTGACATGCACCCCAAATCATAATCCCTTGAGGAAATTTTACTGTGCGTTTGAGGCAGTCTTTATGGAAGGCCTCATTTTTCGTTCTCATTACCCTTTTCCGGTTATCTCCAAAGCAAACATCAAATTTCGCTTCATCATTGTATATGACTCGCTGCCAATCCCTTTCAGTCCAAGATAGTTTTGATTTTGTCTTTTGTTTTGGTGTGAGCAATGGTTTTTCCTTTGCCTAAAAGAGTTTACGGAGCATTTAAAATGGTTCTTAGTAAAGATAAAGAACAAACTCACCTTGTAAAAAACCAAGACCGCTCTTATGAATGTATTACCTGGTACACTCTCTGGACATATTCAACGCAGTTTCCACATTCCATTAAGCAGTGGTCTCTCTCACAGTATTTTTCGTACCAGACTTGCGTACTCTCACCAGTGTTCTTATTTTTCGGTCCGAAACGACTCTAGGTCTTCCCGAGCTCTTGCCTCGAACATCAAAATTAGCCATTTCTCCGTAACATTTTATAACATTATTAACAGTAGATTTAGCTAAATTTAGTTCTTCTGCTATATTTCTTATCGTTCTGCCTTTATGATAAAGTCTTACAATAATTTCACGCACTTTTTTATTTGTTGCACTTCCACGACCCATTTTCTCGTAGTCCAAAACTCAATAAAAATGAAATTTTTAAAAAAAATCAACAAAATTTGTCAAAGTAGAGCCAAAATGACAAGTCACAAATTTTAAGTAAGCGCTGCGCGTTGTTTCAGCACTACCTCTCAAATTTAGACACACGTTTTTTTCAACGCCTACTTCATTAGCTGTTTTTCCAGAGCTCAACACTTGTCCCAATATATAGTTGTCAGTAAATTATGCAATAAAAATATTTAAAAAAATCACAAGTAAAATGGAACATGAAAATTTAGAATGAAACAGATTTTAATTATAGTAAATTCATGCTTTTGTTATTTAATATGTGATATCCGGAAATCAAAAAATCTGCATATTCGCAACAAAAAACGTAACAAAATCAAACATTTTAAAAAACGAGTTATTGTTGTTATTTTTTATTGTCCCAACACATAGTTGTTAGGGCTCGTAGTAAATAATTTTGACCGTTAGCTTATTTCTCTTCCACACCGTGCAACGAGGAAAGATAAGGTGTAAAATAACGAGGTTCTACCCCTAAAAGAACGATTGTGCTTGTGCAGAGCACGTTAAATTGCATCGCTCTGCGTTATTGTTCATTTCAAGGTGGTTTTCGTAACTTTAATTGAAGTTGTCTTGTTGTTATATAGGAACAGGAACATAATAAAATTGCTCTAAGAGATCGATTTTGTTCAGTGTTACCTGACTGAAATACTAACACAGCGCAAACATAAAAATAAGCTTACAAATTTTAAATCCACTGTACTTACTTATAGTAGCAGTTTTTTTTTTCATTACCTATTATTTTTACCTTCCTAGTCCATGTGGCAACGGCTTGAGAAGCTATTAGTTTTGACGAAAAATTTTTTTTTGAGAAAACGCTGATAATATGTTATTTGGGTGTATTTTAAAACTTATCTTAGCAATATCGTCGTGATGTTTGTATGTGTGTGTGTCTATGTCTGTCCGTAACACGATAGCTCCTAAACCGCTAAACCGCTTAATTAGATGTTGGTCAAAATCCATTAATGCTAATGACAGTTTTTTGACAAATAAAAATTTTTAAAAATGCTAACTTTTTAATGGAGCCTCGCATCAATATGCGGTTTTCGGAGTATAAATAGTAGACTACATTCTGCTTAATAATTTGTGTAATATCCAAAAACTTTGTAGAAGGTTTAGTTTTTGAGATATTTACAAAAAACTGTTTTCAAGGCAATAAATCATGGCTTTACTTGAAGTGTGCTAATAGGCTAACGCCAACTACAGAATGGGAGAAATGAAAAACCAAATGTGAAAATTTATCAAAAATATAAAAAACTATCTAAAAACTATCAACGAAAAAATTAAGAAAATAAAGCTAGTAAAATAACAAATTATAAAACTTTGATTTCCTGACGAACAACAGCGATATAAAAAATGACTGCTGAAAAAACTAAATTTAAATCTAAATTGCTTTCTCTCGGTCACAATACTATTAAAAATGTATAGTCTGTCAGACATTTTGTCAAAGTTGTCACACATAGTATGTGTAGAGGGGAGAATTTCATACCATTTTTCTAAAAGTTGATGCAAAGAAAGTTGTTTGGAGATCCTGATGAGTGAATGAATGAATTTATGCAAAAACTTAGAACAGTCAATTTTATTTTAAAATAAATTTCATAAAAATATAAGAGGACAATGAGACAACTGGGCGCCGCTTAATGGGCGGCGCCAACTGGGCCCTGGGCCAACTCGGCATCGGACTAAAATATTTTTACCTTCCTAGCCCACGCAGTTATGGCTAGAAAAGGTATTATTTTCGACAATTTTTTTTTTGAGATAACGCTAAAAATGTGTTATTTGGGTTCATTTTGACCTATCTTAGCAATATCGTCGTCATGTCTGTCTGTGTGTTATCCGTAACACAATAGCTTCTAAGCCGCTAAACCGATTTTCATAAAATTTTTAGGAAAAATAGTGTTCGACACTCTAACAAGCTGATTAGATTTTGATAAAAATCCATTAATGCTTCATTCCGCATATTAATCCATTAAAAAATGGCATTAATATGCGGTTTTTCAAGTATAGTAGCTTACATTTTGCTCAATAATTTGTGTTATAACCAAGAACTTCGTAGGAGCCTTATTTTCTCAGATATATACAGAAAACTGTTTTCAAGGCTGATATATTGTGGCTTCACTTGAAGTGTGTTAATAGGCTAGCTATAGATTATATTATTTTACAGAAAGATCTTTAAAAAATCCTTCACGGAATTTTCTTGAAATTTAGTTTTGTTAAGTAGAGTCAAATCCATTAAGTTGACTGTTGATATTTGGTAGGTGTAGTGTTCTGGTAACAATACAATGTATGTTTTTTGTTAGAAAAATGGCGGATTTTTTTATTTTAAAACAAATTTGTCTCAAACTTGAACGTTTGCAGTGCTTTAGATCACTTAATACATACCGTATATCCTCAAACTTTTTACATCAAATGACGGATTTTATTATTTACCAACCGATTTATCACAAACTTGAAAGGTTGTATTGCTTAAGGTTACATAATCCAATTTATGACTCAAACTTAAAAAAATCAAAATGACGGATGCAAAATGGCGGAGTTTCTCATTTATGACTCTATATGTATCAAATATTGAACTTTGACTCAAACTCATAAAAAATTAAAAATGGCAGAATTTCTTATTTACCAACCGATTTATTTCAAACTTGAAAGATTGCATTGCTTAAGGTCACTTTACCCAATTTATGCCTCAACCTTATTAAAAATTCAAGATAGCGGATGCGATTAATGGCGATTTAATTCATATCGATTCATAAATGGCAAAGTCTGCCATTTTGGATCCACCATTTTGATTTTTTTAAGTTTGAGTCATAAATTGTATTAAGTGACCTTAAACAATGCAATCTTTCAAGTCTGAAACAAATCGGTTTATAAATAACAAAATTCGGCATTTTGGATCCGTCATAAAAATTTTTTTATAAGAAATCATAATCAGTGACATGAAACGCCTCCAAGTTTAATTTGATAGATATCGATTAATGAAAGGGAATGTCCGCCATTGTGATTTTTTCAAGTTTCAGTCATAAATTGTATTAAGTGACCTTAAACAATGCAATCTTTAAACCGCCATTTTTGTATTTAAAAAAAATTAAATTGTATTGTTACTAAAACACTACAACTGACTATCTGATCGAATAAAATAAAAAATTATCCTGTTCGGCACATGCACTGTGTGCAACAGTTTTTTGCTGTGTTTGAGCGACCCTGTACGAAATTTAAAAGTAATTGAAGATATTTTTCTGAAAGGGAATGTCCGCCATTGTGATTTTTTCAAGTTTCAGTCATAAATTGTATTAAGTGACCTTAAACAATGCAATCTTTAAACCGCCATTTTTGTATTTAAAAAAAATTAAATTGTATTGTTACTAAAACACTACAACTGACTATCTGATCGAATAAAATAAAAAATTATCCTGTTCGGCACATGCACTGTGTGCAACAGTTTTTTGCTGTGTTTGAGCGACCCTGTACGAAATTTAAAAGTAATTGAAGATATTTTTCGGACTACGAGTATGTTCATAGCAGATATAGATTTTACTGAAAATTTCGCTAATTTTTAAATATATATGTCATATCAAAGAAAAACTTGGATACTTAAAAATGGATGACGTACACAATGTCAAAATACATATAATCGAAATTTAAAATCTTGAACTCATTATATCGAAAATCAAAATCACGAACAATCAAAATGTCGAAAATCAAAATCTCGAAAAATCTAAATGTAGAAAATCAAAATATCGAAAAGGATAATATTAAAAATTAAAATATCGAAAGAATTAAATATCGAAACCACAAAATATCGAAAAATTACAATCTCGAATAATCAAAATGTCGTTTGGTTGGGTATGGTTAGGTTTGGATAGGTTCGGTTCGGTTCGGTTCGGTTCGGTTCGAATTCACACCTTCTAGGATCCCGGCAAAGAAGTCAGGAAAGTTTTTTTTTAATTGTTGGTTTAGTTTGCTTTGGTTTGGTTTGGTTTGATTCGGTTCGGTTCGGTTAGATTTCACTAGGGACATTTTTAAAAAATCTAAAAATAAACAAACTGCTTTTTGACAATGTATTATTAAAAAAATTAATTCAAATATATTTTTTTATAAATTAGTTTTTGAATAAACTACTTTTTTAAAAAATATATATTTTTAATAATAATTTTATGCCAAAAAATTTTGTCTTCTTTTTTTTTTAAATTAGTTTTTTCGAAAAACATTTTTTTTAGGAAAATTTTTGCTGAAAAATATTGGTGGTCCACACGCCGGTTAGGATATGTTTGCGATCAAATACGATTTAAGAAAAAATTAGTTAGTAAACCCATATTTAAATAAAAATTAAAAAGCAGCAGCGAATTGTCCCCTTCCCCACGAGCAACCACCCTGTATGGATTTCAAAAGAACGACCCTCTGAAGTTATTCTTTTAAGTTTTTTTCATCTTTTCTTTTTTTAGCGCTGCCTAAGCAAGAAAATATGCAGAACTGTCCCCATACTGACGTCACTGAAAAACTGTATCCACATAAAACTTGGAATGTAAATATTTGCCCGAATTCAGATGTATCCAACACAGATTTTCAATTCGCTGCTTTTGTATACCCCAAGGAATGCATTCAAAATATTTACGTTTGCACACACTGCCTCTCTCCACACGAAAACGATTTACATCTGAGTAATGGGAAATCGCCACGGTATTACACCTCATTTAAAACGCTTGCCAATTTAATGATTTGCATGAAGTGTCTGCCTAAGGTATTCTGAATTTACACCATGTCAGGGTTCCCAAGGTTTTTACGGGTATTTGGTTCAAACGGGACAATAAAAGTCCTCTACTTTTATATGTTCTTAAAATTAGCAGCAATTATTTACCCCACAGAGAAACAAACCTAACCTAAAACTTTTCTGTGGAGAAACCGCTAATTAGCTTGTCTAACGAACTGTCACGATCAGCTGTTTTTCGATCCAAGATGGTTGCCATAGGACAAACAAAGCGTTTTCCCATAAGCCGCAATGTTAACAAAAACGTAATTTTAAACAAAAAGTGAAACGATTTAATTTACAACAAAGATGCTATTTTAAGTATTGACCCTTTGTACACATGGGAAAAATGCGTTTTTCTTTAAAAAAATCAATTAAAGCCAGTAAATCTCAAATAAAAGGGACCATGTTTTGTTCAAAAAGTCAGGTTATGTTTTTATTTACTTTTGTTTTTTTTAACTTTTTTTCCAATTTTTTACTTAGTTTGAATCATTATTATTAGTTTCTGTGCTGTTATGAAATGTGGCAGCTGGGGAGATCTTGATAATGTTAGTTTTGATGGAATGCCAAGTCTTTTGACTTTCAAAAATCATCTTGATTTAAATGAACTAGGTATCAGCTCAAAGAAGGGAAAAGAAAGTGGATAAGTGCTCTATTACCTGACTTAACAGAGAATAAATTGAAATATTCGAAAGTTTTTTGTCAGGTTTTTTTTTTTTTTGATAAATTTGTAACTGCCATTTTGGCAACATTTTGAATTGGGATCTTTTTTTGTGCTCGAGTGGACCTTTTGCTAGGCAAGCAACTTTCAAAACTAGAATACAGGAATGATCCTGACTGGGTCTCTCCTGAATGGATTATTGTTTCAAAACGGTTGAAAAATTATAAAAATGGTTGAAAAAAGGGTCTAGAGAAGAAAGAAAAGGAAAACAATATGAGGTTAAAGTGTGAATAATGAGCTGAACCAAATTTGTACACCATCCTACAGAACTCTTAAATAAACTCTTGGTAGTGTAGCGTCCTGTATAGTGTCCAGTATCATCAAAGTTTCTTTTTCTTTAATAAATATTTATTTTACAGACCGCAAAACAGTTTAGAATATACTGGTGAATTTGACAATCTCCCTGACTCAAACCTCTTTTTATCTTAAGCTATTTTGGTGCAAATTTTCCTTTATTTCCATGCTTTTTGACACCTGAAACTTGTACACCGTAAAATTTGTATAGCATCTGACTGGACCTACGACCTAAGTCCTGTTGTGATATTTCTACAGTACTGTTCTGAGCTTATTACCAAAAAAAAATTTTTATGGTATCAAAAAATAGATGGAAAGAAAAGTCATCTTTGTTGACTTTGGTTGCTTGAAAAGTTTAAGGTTTAGGTTGTTTGTTTTTTGTTCAAACTTGTTTTTTTGTATCTCTCTTTGTTTTTTGAGAAGTTAATATTTAGTTTTTGACTAATTTATTTTCAGTTTTTGTTTCTTGGCGTATCAAGCACTGTTACAGTTTTGGTCAAAGGTCTTTCGTCTCTACTATGATAACCAATACCAATCGCGTAGCCAACTAATCAACCCAACAGAAGTTTCAAGGACGAGACTAAACACTAATATATGAACGCATCACCTAGCCTTATTCTTTAAGTTACACAGAATGGTTCTGACATCTGGTTACAAAGCTTAGGAACCCTGAATATAAGCGTTGAAAAGCTTAATGTGTTGGAGTGAGATTCCCAAAGTAGCTAAATCCTCCACCATTCTCTCTCGATACCGATTAACGCTGTCAAAAAGCCTTTTTAAAATCTCCATATATACCTACTATATACAGGTTGTTAACGGTATGACTTACAACATTTTAAAGGGTGATGGAGAAGGCCACACCGCCACACTTCAAGTGAACTCCATGATATATCATCCTTGAAAACAGTTTTTCGTAAATATCTCAGAAAAGTAAGCTCATACGAAGTTTTAACACAAATTATTGATGAAAATGTGGCTACTATATTCCGAAAACCGCATAGTGATGCGATGTTGAGTTGAGATTGAGTAAAATGAGAAAGGAGAAAAGGAAAGAGAACTAGTAAAATGGTGTTGAAAAAAAATCTTAAAGCGTGTGCAGAAAGAATTTTTGAAATCGCTCTATATTTGTGAAAGTTATAGCTACAACTAATACTAATATGGGCGGCGGGGAGGAAAGAGGGAAAGGGAGGGGGGGAAATAATTATTAAAATCGCCCTATATTTGATAAAATTATGCGAATATGGTATTTGAAGAGGGTGGGGGGAATGACAGCAGGGGAGATGGGTGAGGGTAGGAAGGACTACTAAGGAATTACAGCAAATTAGAGTCCATTTGCAATGGGTGATTAAAGGAATTTTATTAAAATCGCCTGATAGAAATTGAGCCAATTTGTATGCCCTAAAGCCTACATCATGTGACGAAATGGCGTCTGACGACCGCCATGTTAATTCCTGTTAAAAAAATATTACCTATAGCACCTTCGGGATCATTAGCAATTTATAGTACAATAAATAGAGGAGTTTTACCCTACAAAAGGTCCGGTAGTTCTGAATTTTGGATATGTTATTAAGGTCGAAAGGATAGTTAAAAATTTGAGTTTTCCTCACCCCCACCCCTGTGCTTCCTCCGCCATCTTGATAAAACCATCAAAAATTGGCACTTTTTGTAGTTTTTTGCCTGTAACTTCGTTCCAGTACACTAAATCGCAAAAAGAATTAGCTAGGTAATTTTCAAGAATGACTAAAATCACGTGCTTGGGCAAATTTTCAGATTTTTTCTACTGTAGACGGCATAAGCTCCGAAACACTTTGCTCTAGGGTAAAAGTTCTAAGAACATATCTTGTAGAGAATTTTATCAGCTACAAAATCCATTCTTTAAATGTATTTTTAAATATTGTAATGGAGTGGGAATAACTTTTAACTTAAAGTAAGTTAGAAAATAATAATTTTTTTAAATTTAGTGCTTTAAACGGCACGTTTTTTATTTATTTTAATTTTTTTGTATAAATTTAATGACGTACAAAAAGGTAACAGAGCTTAGGGGTCAAACACCTCCTTAAACTAACCACCTCTTCAAAAACCCCCCCAGACCCCCCAAAATCTAACATATTTAGGTTTTCTCAAATTTTCTCAAAAAATACGCTTCTAAGAGAAAAATGTGTAATATACTTTGTTGTAGACAATGAAATTTCCTTTTGAAAAAGGTACAACTCGATGTGGGTCAACTATTTATAAACTCTTCAGCGGCGTCCGTTAATTGAAGTTATTTAAAAAAGTCAAAAAATATCCATGTTTTTTTCCATGATTTATTCGATTTTTTTTTAAACCAAGATTTAGAGAACAAAATGTGTTATACATTACTGTAGCAAATAAAATTTCCTTATGTTAACTTTTTTACCTCACACGTATATTATAAGTAGTTCGAGCTATCAATTTGTTATCGCCATATGTTTCTTTACTTGCTGAATAAGTTGTGAAAACCTTACATACCTCAAAAGAATACTTTTCAAATATGTTTTACCGTAAACTCCAAGATTCATGCACGTCTTAGAAACGTGGAATATTATATTGGGGCGGAAATTATGGATTTTTTGACGAAGTGCATTTAAACTTTCCAGCACAGCAGCGTAAGAGATTTAAGGCATTATTCCCATAAATGTATAGCATGAATGTAAATATGTAGCATATTTTTCAAAAACTGCTGTAGATAGCATCCTTATATAATTGGGGATTTAATTTCTCTTTAGTTGCTCCAATTTCAAAAATGTTTATATATCTTTCCGTTTCAGATGATTTTGAAACTTTTAGCTCACACATATACTATACTATAGTAGTGTGAGCTATGGTGATTCTAATTTTTTCGAGAAAAAAAAAGTTGCTCCGAATTCAAAAATTTTTATATATCTTTGCGTTTCAGATGATTTTGAAACTTTTTTGTTGCGCCGTCTCTCTGTCTGTCTGTCTGTATGTCTGTAACGACCAACGCGCATAACTCAAAAACCGTTCGGCCGATTTTAATGAAATTTGGTACCTAGGCTGGGTCTTGTGTCGAGATGGTCCCATTTAAAAATGAACAAAATCCACCAAACACAAACCAAATAAAAGGGTGGGGGTAGATTTCAAAAATTAGAGTTTATGTGAAAATATGGCGTGTGTGATATCAAACGAAAGGTAATTGAGTCTGGAGTTAAACAAAATACATTTTAATTTATTTAAAAAAAAGGGTGGGGGAATATTTCAAAAATTCGAGTTTAAGTGAAAATATGGCGTGTGTGATATCAAACGAATAGTAATTGAGTCCGGAGTTTAACAAAATACAATTTAATTTTTGCTTTTGTTAAGGGTGGGGGTAGATTTTAAAAATTTGAGTTTAAGTCAAAACATGGCTTGTGTGGTATCAAACAAAAGGTAATTTAATCTGGAGTTGAATAAAATATATTTCAGTTTTTAGTTATATTAGGTCACACGTAAACTATAACTATAGTACCTAGTGTGAGCTTAGGGGCCCATATATTGGCAGAGTATTTTGTTGCGCCGTCTGTCTGTCTGGATGTATGTCTGTCTGTAAAGGCCAACGCGCATACCTCAAAAACCGCTTGTGCAATTTAAATGAAATTTATTACCTAGGCTGGGTTTTGGGTCGAGATGGTTCCATTTAAAAATGAACAAAATCCACCGAACACAAGGCAAATAAAAGGGTAGGGGTAGATTTTAAAAATTAGAGTTTATATGAAAATATGGCGTTTGTGATATTAAACGAAAGGTAATTGAGTCGAGTTAAATAAAATACATTTTAGTTTATAAAAAAAAGAGTAGAGTTTACAAATTAAAGTTTAAGTAAAAATATGGCGTGTGATTTCAAACGAAAGGTAATTTAGTCTGGAGTTAAACATAATACATTTTAGTTTTTTGTTTAATTGTGTGGTGTATTTCAAAACTTACAGCTTAAATCAAAACATGATTTGTATGGTATTAAACGAAAGGTAATTGAGTCTGGAGTTAAATAAAATATATTTCAGTTTTTAGTTATATTTGTTCACACGTACAGTATAACTATGGTACCTAGTGTCAGCTTAGGTGCCCATATACTGGCAGCGTATTTTTTAAACTAGGATGTAAAAAACACTTAAAATATTATTTAAGTTCTTATCTTATATACAACATCAAGTGTTTCACACTTCATAAATGACACTTTTTTTTCACAGATTTGGTTATATAAAATTAAATTTCTTTGATAAAATTGTAATCTTTTGGTTGCAGTAAACTACCTAGGTATATTATTATTTTCATTCTAATGATATAATATGAGTGTATTATTAGGCTAAAACACACATCGCCTTTTACATTTCAGTCTGGTGCGAACGTTGCTAAAAGTAGGTTAAAAGTAATTTTTACATTTAATCCGTCTCGTTTGTTTGTTTTATTCATTTCCACAGGTTGGTTCGGTTGATTTAATTAAATAAAATAGGGGGCGAATTAATTAAAAACAAAGAAATCAAAAAATATATTAAAAAATGTAAAAACAAGAAACATTAACATTTCAAAAATAAACATAACACGGATATTTGATGGGCGAAATAACATGTAGTAATTCATATGTTTCTTTAACACCAGTATTAACTAAAGAGTCTACAGTGCTAAGTGCTACAATCCTAGGTTTAAAAGTATACATTTTGGTTGGAGGTTTAACTTATTTTTTCAGTGAATGCAATAGTTTTTAATATTTATATAAATTGTTCATAAATACCTTGCGATATGGGTCATCTTTTTTCGTTGTAGCAAGGACTTTATTTCCACACAAAGGTTATAAATAAATAAAAATAATAAAATATTTTGGTTTAAAAATGGTAGCCATATTTAAACCTCCAAACGTCACTAGGAAATGTCGAATAAAAAGGATGTAAGTCAGTGTCAGCTGTCCGCTATATTTTATATGTTAATTTTTTAGACAAGTTAGCGACGATTAAACCGATTGTCGATTGTTTTGGTGAATGTGTAATTGAAAAGGGATTCTAATATATCTTGTGCTTTTTGCAGTATTTAAATATTGATACGTATTTAATACGGTAATGCATCTACAGATATAGTTTTAAGTTATTTATGTATTATTTGGCTTTGAATATTTTTGTATATAAAATTTTTTGTCAACCATGGATTATTTCTATGGTTTTTCGAACTTTAAACCACCCCTCAGGGGTGGTACTACAATTTGAGACAATTTTTAACGGGAATCCTACGACTCCACCGACTAAATTTCCAAAAAATTACATTTTGTAACAAAATTTTTATGTGGTTTTTTTTATTTCTAAATTTAATTTGAATTTATATGAGATGAAACTCACTGAGAAATGCTTACTATCATATTGCACATAAAACAAGGTATTGTAGTACTAGGTGTGATATTCACCACTCATGAAGGGTGCGCTCTACTAAAATGTCAATGTTACATTAGCCAAACGAGTTCCTATATAAAATTAAATTGGCATGCGTCGTGCGTATATTCTAAATTGAATCTACTGTATATTATATTTGTTTCTTACTTTTTAGACGTTGAACAATATAATGGCGCCCATAGTCGAAAAGGTATGTGATAATTGCTCGCTTTTAGGAGAGGGACCCCACTGGGACGAAACTAAACAAGTTCTGTATTTTGTTGATATTACAGGACAGGCTTTGCACAAGTTTGATCCTAATACTAATAAACTTAGCAGAGTTGATCTTAGTAAGTATTATTTTTAGTACTATTATAATGGGCGCACCCAGGTTCATGGGCCCCCCCCAAGCCTAAGATTTTTGTATATATTTTCCACATATTTCATGAATAAACACAAAAAATAGCATGAAATACGACATCGTGAGGCCTCACCCCCCCCCCAAGGGATATTCCTGGGTGCGCTACTGCTATTATAGAGAATTATTGATTTAAAAAAAAGGTAGATCTCAGGGAGTGGGGTTCTAAGGGGTCCAAGGCCCCCATCTTTTCTGAGTTAAATGTTAATATTCTGAAGTTCAAATCTTCATTTTTCTAATGTTAATTTTTACAGATTTGACCAAAAGTTTTATTTGTATGTGTGCCAAATTTCACACTCAATCTTAACTAAGTGTATGAGTGTGGCAACACTGAAATCAGTGTTGCCACCAAAATAAAATCTACAACGTCAAATGCATGGTGTAGTTTCAGCGCAGCCCACGAGAAAGACCGGCCCGGGCGCGGAAATATCACGTGACCGTAGGAGGGTCACAAAAGAACGCCTCCCGGCCAGCTGTCAATATAAAACATGTGTGTTTTCAGTTTTGGTTTGTTTGTTTACGTCGATTTTTCTTTAATTCGGGCATGAATTTTATGTGAATTTTATCAAAGTTATTAAAATACCGCAGCCCACGAAAAAGACAACAATGCCGCGAACGTGTAGTGTTGTTGGTTGCCGGTCTAACTATTAAACTGAAACCGAATATGTGTCAACTTTTAATTTGCCAGTGGATAAACAAATGCATAAAATTTGTAAAAATTAAGTATCTTAAAACGTCCACAAGTTTGCATCAAACATTTTCCTAACGAGCAAGTTATTTGGTTCGATAAGTGTGTTGTAAATGGAGAGTGTTGAAAATGTTCCGAAATACCTAAGTAGACAACCTGTATCTACTGTTCGAAGTAACTAACGATATTATGTACCTAATATACCTGAAGATATTAAAGTGCAAATTCTATATAATTTTTTATTTTATAGATTCAGTTCTTTTATCTATAATAAACACATACATCAGCAAAATATTTTTTTCAATTTTTGCCTATATGAGAACAAAAAATTTTTCTCAATTTATTTAAATTGTGTAAAAACAGATAATATATTAAGCAATACAATAAGAATCCTGGAACTCCTAAGATCACGTGACCGCCGACTTGCTTATAACGCGCCATGGCCGGTCTTTATCGTTGGCTGCGAGTTTTAGAAGTCCGTGGATCTGACAGACTTTGCAGCTTTCAGATAACTCGGTTGTATTGGAAGAGTATAACAGACCATCGGTCGTCGCGTCGTTTAGTGCAAAAAAATACAAAAAAATATTTAAGAACCGAACCGAGAAGAACCAAATCTAAAAGAACCGTACCGAACCGAAACGTACCAAACCAAACCGAACCGAATCCAATAAAACCAAACAGAACCAAACCGAAACGAACCAGCATATCTTTTTGAAAAAATGTTGATTCAGTACTATATTTTTTTGAAAAAATATGTTGGTTCAGTTCGGTTCGGTTCGGATTCACACCGTCTAGATTCCTGTGATGATCCTGGTTTTCGTAACGCAGGTCTATCACCTAGCCTTTACGAGTAGAGGGCCTTATTACCTTAAATAACTGCCTGTATTCTCATCTTTTTTGCTGCAGTTTGTACAATGGTTTTAGCTCACACATATACTATACTATAGTAGTGTGAGCTATGGTGATCCTAATTTTTTCGAGAAAAAAAAAGTTGCTCCGATTTTAAAAATTTTTATATATCTTTGCGTTTCAGATGATTTTGAAACTTTTTTGTTGCGCCGTCTGTCTGTCTGTCTGTCTGTCTGTCTGTCTGTCTGTATGTCTGTCTGTCTGTCTGTCTGTCTGTCTGTCTGTCTGTCTGTCTGTCTGTCTGTCTGTCTGTCTGTCTGTCTGTCTGTCTGTCTGTCTGTCTGTCTGTCTGTCTGTGTGTCTGTATGTCTGTCTGTAACGACCAACGCGCATAACTCAAAAACCTCTTGGCCGATTTTAATGAAATTTGGTACCTAGGCTGGGTCTTGGGTCGAGATGGTCCCATTTAAAAATGAACAAAATCCACCGAACACAAACCAAATAAAAGGGTGGGGGTAGATTTCAAAAATTAGAGTTTATGTGAAAATATGGCGTGTGTGATATTAAACGAAAGGTAATTGACTCTGCAGTTAAACAAAATACATTTTAATTTATTTAAAAAAAAAGGGTGGGTGTATATTTTAAAAATGAGTTTAAGTGAAAATATGGCGTGTGTGATATCAAACGAAAGGTAATTGAGTCCGGACTTTAACAAAATACATTTTAGTTTTTGTTTTTTTGTAAGGGTGGGGGTAGATTTAAAAAATTTAAGTTTAAGTCAAAACATGGCTTGTGTGGTATCAAACAAAAGGTAATTTAGTCTGGAGTTGAATAAAATATATTTCAGTTTTTAGTTATATTAGCTCACACGTACACTATAACTATAGTACCTAGTGTGAGCTGAGAGGCCCATATATTGGCAGAGTATTTTTAAAGCAGGTTTAACACAATAAATATATGTTTTAGGTTAAATCAGTTTTTTCGACGTTTGTTAAAAATAATTTTTATTAAAAGTTTGCCTAACTTTTTGGAAACTACTTAAAAAGCCCTTAGTAAGGTTTTTTTAAACAGCTCGTTTTAACATTTTAAAAGATTTTTGCAAAAAAAGAAATTAAAAAACTAATTTGACACAACTTTTTTCTGTAAATAGGTACTAAATAGAAAACAATCACATCACACATAAAACTTTCTTGGTAGGTAGACGCTGGTTCGTTCACAAAAATTATAAGGAAAAAAGCCGAGCAAGTACTTACAATCTGCTTATTCTTTGTTTTAATAAAAAATAGACTTTTTTGTAATGAAAATTTTTTTGAAATTTTTACCGGGACCCTATGTGGCTCGGTCTCTTATTTCCGGAAATCACGGAACACTGCTGGTAACGCCAATGAATAATACGCACCTTTGTCTTTGTTACTTGGCTTTAATTTTTAGAAGGAAGACCATCTGTCATAATTCCAGTTGAAAACTCTACAGATCAACTTCTAATAAGTGAGGAGAAAAATTTAGAACTAGTTCGATGGGACGAAGCCAAAAATGAGCTGGTTTATTTGGAAACATTGTGTAAAAATATAGACGATGGAAAAAATACACGCTGGAATGATGGAAAATGTGACCCTAGTGGAAGATTATGGATAGGTATTATATTGTAGAAATAAAATTTCGGACTTCCATTATCTTTATTTATTTTAAAACACGACGTTTCGGTTAGTATCTCTAAGGGACTTAAGTTCGCCATTGCACCGGCACAGACACCGAATAGAGACCGTTAGTCTACCTCAACCCGAAGCTGATGAGTTTCGCCATAAAGTAAGAACAACGTTGGACAGAAAGAAGCAACAAAAGACAAACATCACCAGTCAAGAACAACGGGCAATCAAGAACCTGCAGGCTGACAAATCAATCAAGATTCTACCGGCCGACAAAGGAAACGCAACGGTGATCATGGATGTCGAGACTTACGACAAAAAGATCCAAGAAGTTCTGGAGAAAGGAGACTACAAGCAACTACCCAAAGATCCAACCACCACCATAGAAGGACGCATCTACAGGACTTTGAAGAAGTATGCTGAAAATATCCCGGACGCTGTTAGATCCCGCCTGACTCCACACCACAGTAAGACACCACATTTTTATGGATTACCAAAGATCCATAAAAAGGATATACCACTGCGACCAATTACCAGCTCCAGGGAGTCACCGACCAGCACTTTGTCGAGGTTTTTGTTGGACATAATTCAACCACTACAGGGTAAGTCCGAATCTTTTGTCAAAAACTCGGAACATTTTGTGGAGGTTTTAAAAGGTATCGAATTAGATCCCGGCAATAGATTTGTAAGTTTTGATGTAGAAAGTCTCTACACCAACGTGCCAATAAATGAGTCACTCAGTATCATTAAAAAGAAATTACAAACTGATGATACACTTCACGAGAGAACAACGCTAGCTTTTGGAGCTCTGTCTCCGTAACTCTTACTTTCAAGTGAAAGATAAGTTTTACGCGCAAAATGATGGACTCCCAATGGGTTCATCTCTTTCGCCAGTGGTAGCAAACATCTACATGGAGTGGTTCGAGGGCCATGCGATCAACACAGCAAGAGTCAAACCAAAACTATGGCTACGATACATGGATGACACATTTATTATATGGCCGGAAAATGATGACGAACTACAAAATTTTCTACACCATTTAAACGGTATTCGACCAACAATCAAGTGCACCATGGAAATTGAAAAAGATTCGGCCTTACCTTTTTTGGATGTTCTTGTCAAACGATTAGACAGAAACATTCAAACCACTGTATATAGGAAACCTACACACACGGGACAGTACCTAAATTTTAAGTCTAATCGTTCAACAAAACAAGGAGTGATAAGAAGTTTGTATTTAAGAGCCGTAAATATTTGTAGTAATAATGAAGAATTAACCACAGAAATTAACAACATTAAAAAGGACTTACAACAGAATGGTTATTCCGAAAAATTAATAAACTCAACGATATTTAAAATTAAAAACAAACTAAATGTACCAAATTCTCAAAATAATAATCCGTTAGGTGTTATTAACATTTCATATGTTCAAGGGATTTCAGAAAACATAAGACGAATAGCTAAACACTATAACATAAAAAGAATATTTTCTTCGGGAAATACGATATGAAGTTTTGTAACTAAAACAAAACCAGACAATCCCTCATATAATAAGGAATGTATTTACCAAATCCCGTGTGAGTGTGGTAAATCATATGTAGGTAAAACGAAACGCCCTCTTCAGGTTAGAGTAAATGAACATCTAAAAAGTACCCAATTAGGGGATATTGGAAAATCCGGTTTAGCAGATCGTGCATGATCAAATGATCACAGGATTCAGTGGTCAGAAGCTAAAGTTTTACATAAGGAGTCGCATTGGCGAAAACGAAAGTTTATTGAAGCTGCGTTTATAATGCAGAATAAAGAAGTTTTCAGTCAACCAAGCACGGACATACCAAACATATGGAAACCACTCCTTAAGGAAAACAGGCGTCTTAGGATTAAAAAGGGGGCGGGCCGTCACACCTGACTGCACTCCAAGTAGTATAAGTAGTAGCCTAGAGACTAGATTGTTTAGTTTACACTTGATAACGGTTAGAGATACTTACTAACCGAAACGTCGTGTTTTAAAATAAATAAAGACAATGGAAGTCCGAAATTTTATTTCTACACAATCATTGTCTACGAGTTTCAAACAAAGGTATTATATTCTTTTTAACCCTTCGATAAAATTAATTTTAAAAAAAAACTTCTTTTTCCAAGCCCTAAAAAAACACAGACGTAGCCTTTAGGATAATAATTTAATTTATGTTCAAGAAGCAATACAATCTCCGTCTTTTAGGCTTCGTGTTTCTTTGAAAGAAATATATTATCGAGAGCTGCACCCGCTAGTATTTTTTACAAATAAACTAGCGTCTTTAATATACGTATATTATACAATGAAAGTGAGGCAAAAATAGTGATATTTTTTCTAGAGAGAGCACGCTGCGCAGGAGATGGTACCTTTCCTTCTTTACTTTTCCTTTCCGATGATATTCTGTGGTTTTGAAAGTTCGCGAACGTTTGATTTTTAATCTATAACTGGACATATACTGCGATTAGGTACTAACAAAGAGTTTTAAATAATCAAAGCTACCTAATTCAAAAAGGAAACCGGCTTTTCACTCCTATTAAACTCGTTTTTACAAGCCACCCATCGTGTTCCCATTTTTTATTTTTGTTCAACAAAAACAATTTCAAAAATATACTGACAACATTGACAAACACTTTAGTGACAAATCACAAATAGGCCAGTAGAATAAACATATTTTAGGCTAAAAAAAAAGGAAATTATTAACAGGATTTAAAGCATTGAAAATTGTATGTCACTTTTTTCTTCGACGTCAACTTTCGCCGGAAATCGCAATATTACAATTCCTTGTCCCTTTTTACCCCCCAAACCTAACCTGCAACGCCCCTGCTTACGCATTTATTTTTTTAAACTTTGTTTTTCGCTGCTCTACATTCTTCAATGTTTCAGGTCCTGTTAATAATTTATTTTCTCCGTGTAAGTGCAGTTTGACTGGCCTAAAATGATTTTTTCCTCAAAGTATTAAGTTTACAGAGTACCACCGGTGATTAGAACTCGAGAGCGAAAGGTTGCACTGCTTGTATGTTCTCCAAAAAAACTCTTAAAATTTTCGCCTCAGTGTCCCGTATACGTAATGTATAGCCGTGGCCGTTCCAGTTATAGTTTTGCAAAGTCACCTGAAATACTCCTAATACGGGGTTCTATCGATTTCATGAAATTTTGCTTCATTCTGCCCTTTAAAAGTTATCCAAATTCATATAAAATCTTCCTGGTATAATTTCAACTCTACCGACAGAGAAAAGACGCGGCTCTTTGAGGACCGAGCACAAAGCATTTTTTTTTCCGACCGACCGAGCACAGGTGGATAGACGGTACCTGATTGGCAGATTTTTTTGAGATGCGCTTTTAATTGCTTTCGGGTGTGCTTTTCGGGACCCCTTTAGTCGGCAGTATGCAGAGTTAGAAAATAAATCAGTGTCGTTTCTGTAGGTGTAGGAATAGAAAGTTTTATTATCTATTTTTATTTCTTTAGTTTACGCCATAATTAAATGAAATAATTTTCATGAGAAAAATCTATGTCCCATGTCACTTTCTTTAAAGGATATGCCGATGGTCGGCTTTAACCTTTGTTTAACTGACTTTGCAAAAACTATACTTCGTATATAATTCATTGATATTATAGTGTCTCAATACACAAAGTGGCGACTTTAAATGGAACACTGCTTTTGTTATTATTAACATTTGTTTTTTTAATAAAAAAACAACGACTTAGTTTATTCAATAGCTTCCTTCCTGACAAAGTATTTTGGTCGGACTTCAAGTTCTACTAAAATCCATTTTTTTTCAATTGACATAATCTCATTTGCGGTAGATCATTGAAATAACAAAAAAGGAATATATTTTTTTAATACATGCTTTATTTAAAATGTAAAAAAACAACAGTATATATTTTTTGACAACGTCAAATAAGATGCCAAAAAAATACCTTGTTAATTTTTTAACTTTTGGTTCTTTGGAGAAAAACAAAAACACATGAACTTTTTTTGACATTTTGTTTTTTTTATAATATTTCGAATGGGGTTGCCAGCAGAGACGAGCCGAATAAGCTGCGAGTGCACACGAATAGTTTAAATATTTGACGCGACAATTTAATAAGCAACACTAGAATAAGTTTGTTTTTATGTTTTCCACGTAAACTTATTTTTTGAAAAAAACCCGATACAAACATTTCTTTGTAAATCTTAAAAATAGTACCAAACCATAATACAGCATTAAACCAGGGAATACTTTTTTATATTAAAAATGATTCAACATTCTATTGTAGCAAGTATATTATTTTTTGAAGCTCAATAGTAGTAATACAAAATCGTGCAGGTATAATACATTTAAAACAATGTGGCAACTTAGGAACCGGCTGTTTGTTTACATAACAATGCTTAAAATATTTAACTACGCCTATGTTTTGTTTACGGATAAATAAGCTGTTTAAACTCCATATCATAATTTTTGAGATAACTTTTTGAAAGTTATCAGCTGTTTACCATAACAAATAGCATAGACCAACGAAAAAAAGTTGTCTCAAAAATAATGATATGAACTATACTTACTTGTAAAAGGACCATTTATTTCCTACAGCATAGGATATTTTACACACCTCGCACTTTTTTACTATATTTACTTTAACGCAAAAAAACAATAAATCCCAAAATCACAGGCTTTTTAGCACTGATCACCTTTTAGTCCACAACGATTCAAAATACAATGACGGCCATCAACAACAAGTGACAGTACGTCATCGACCACGCCGTTGTTGGCGAGGTTGCCGCCCTGTTATTTTTTCGAACGTTTAAAGGACACAAATAATATTAATTAATGTAATTTGACAAAAGTTAAAATATTTTATTGTTTTTATCTTGGTGAAACTAGTAAGATCGGCTTTTACATTTTTTTTTAAATGAAAATAAGGTTAATTTTTAAAAAAAGTACCCTTTATTTAATTATGCCTTTTTAGTTATCTTATCACATTATGTAAACGTGGCAATTTAGGTTCTTTTCCCCCCTGGCCCCTTTGTAAATATTGGACCCAATCAATAAGAAAGTATGCTGCTTCTAGGGGGTTTAATGTTCGAAGGTTTTCGAAAATACGGTGTATTCAAAATTTGTACAAGGTCTCAGTATCGTGAGTTTTATAAAAACTTTATTTTATTTATATAGACGCTCGCCGCGCTAGTACAATATAAAATTGGTTAGTTAAATCATGAAGAAAGCTCCTGAAAAGACTCACTGAACGTTGGTTTGTCTTTCTTTGTCTTTGTTCCATTTAAAGTCGCCACAATGTACATATAGATATATGTAGACAGCAAGTTTAAAGCTGGTTTAAGAAAACCCCTAGGAATTGAAATAAAAGAATATAATTTAACATTCGAGCGTGTTAGTTGCTTTACACGACAATTTCGTTATAAACAACAAGTGAAACTAAAGAAAGAAAAAAAAAGTTTTCTGCGTCGTCCGGGAATCGAACTCGGGATCTCTTGCTCTGTACGAAAACATTCTAAACATTGAACTACCGAAGCCATACATAAGTTTTAGGTCCTTGCATTATTTGCAATTTGGTATTTGAAAATTATATTGGCAATCGCCCATTGCGATCAGAAATTTTAACACACGAAAAGGTGATCTCATGTTTTCAGACGTTGATAGTTTACGTCTAACCTTTTGAGTTTTCATACCTTTGACAGTGGGAAGGAAGAATTATAGAAATCATTTTGATGACTTGGTCGAGTTATTACCCTGAGAGTCTCTCGTTCTTCTATTGAGACACCGCAGACCTGCATAGATGAAAGTTTTCCGAAAATTTATGTATGGCTTCGGTAGTTCAATGTTTAGAATGTTTGCGTACAGAGCAAGAGATCCCGGGTTCGAGTCCCGGCCGAAGCAGAAAAACTTTTTTTCTTATTTTTCTTTCTTTAATTTCACTTGTTGTTTATAGTTTTAGGTCCTTGCATTATTTGCAATTTGGTATTTGAGAATTTCGTTATAATTGTGGCTCACTTTATGTTTATTAACATTTCGTTTTCAAAGCCAAAAACAGATTTTTTCGGACAGGTCAAGCTTTAACGATAACAAGCTGTCATTTCGACATGAACTGGTTTTAAGTTTTTGTTTACTTACAAGAAGCAAAACTTTTATAACAATATCAGCAAATATTTAAAATATAAGAACGATAATAATTATTTGAAACCCTAATTAGTTTAGTTGCAAATGTCAATGTCATATTATCATAATGTCTTATAATAGTTACCGGTAAACGCCTAAGTAACGTTATGTTTAACAACAAGTGAAATTAAGAAAAGAAAAAAAAGAAAAAAGTTTTTTGTCTTCGGCCGGGACACGAACCCGGAACCTCTTGTTCTGTACGCAAACGTTCTAAGCATTGAACTACCGAAGACCATACATAAATTTTCGGAAAACTTCCATATATGCACGTGCGCGGTGTCTCAATACAGGAACGAGAACTTCTCAGGGTATTAACTCGACCAAGTCATCCAACTGATCTTTTAAAATTCTTCTTTCCCACTATCAAAGGTATGATAAGAGATCAGTTGGATGACTTGGTCGAGTTAATACCCTATAAATTTCTCGTTCCTGTATTGAGTCACCGCGCACCTGCATAGATGGAAGTTTTCCGAAAATTTATGTATGCTCTTCGGTAGTTTAATGCTTAGAACGTTTGCGTACAGAGCAAGAGGTTCCGGGTTCGAGTCCCGGACGAAGACAGAAAAACTTTTTTCTTTCTTTAATTTCACTTGTTGTTTATAGTTTTAGGTCCTTGCATCATTTGCAATTTGGTATTTGAGAATTATATTGAATCGCTCATTGCGATAATAACGTTATGTTTATTAAAAATAACAGGTCACCTAAATCAAACATTTTAGGCACTATGGATCTGAACCGTGCGCCAGGCGAACGACTCCCAAAAGAAAAACGCCAAGGGACGTTCAATTCGATGAGCAGCGACAAAAAGTTAATCAAGCATTTTGACAACATTGGAATTTCAAATGGTATTGCCGTGGATTTGAAACTTGGCAAATTTTATTATACTGATTCCGACAGCCTCGAGGTGGGTGTATTTGATTTTGATGTACAAAAAGGGACGCTCGGTAAGTTTTACAGTAAATCAGCTATATACAGGCTCTTCTGTATTAGGTGTGCACCATTGGTTAGTTAGTTAAAATTTTAAATTGGCAAATGAATAAAATTTTTAATGCGCTTCAAAATGGTCAAACCAAAAAACAATCAAATATCGGGTATTCGAGTTCTTACAAAATAAAAAGATTTCTAATAGGCCTTTTAAATTTTAAATTTTCGTTATTAAGTTAAAAATAATGAAGATATTTTAAATTCAAAATAACGCTTAAACTCCTTTCTACCAAATTAAATTTTATTACCTTCTTTCTTAAATGTGCAATTTTGTATTGTGTAAAAGTTAATTAGTCAATTTAACAAGTGAAAACTCTGTGTCTTCTCCCAAACAAAAATCGCAATTGATAAAGGGTCATATATATTTATCGGTTTCACAACGTTCTACGTCTTCCGATACCCAATCTCCACTCGTTTCTGTTTGCCCATAATTCATCATCTAGGCCTCTTATTCTTATTTCACTGTCTATTTCTTCTCTCCAGCTTCTCTTTGGCCGTCCTCGTTTTCTTCGGCATTCTTTGTACATGTCCGTACCACACTAGTTGTTTTGTTCTTATATCATCCACTAAAGTACGTTCACCCACTGTCATAATTTCTCTTATTCTTTGATTTGTAACTCTTTCTCTTTTGATTTCCCTGCTGCTCTTCTCCAATAGTCCATCTCCGTAGCGGAAAGCATTTTTTCTGTTCTATCCTTGATTGGCCATACTTCTGAGCCGTATGTAATAATACTTTTTACAATGGTGTTATATACAAGCTTTTTGTTATGTTTTGATTATTCCATTTAATAAAGTTATTGCTTTTCTTCCTTGTAAGTTTCGATCTTTTATAGCTTTGTCTAGTGTTCCGTCAGCTGTAATTTTTAGACCTAACTATTTATACTCATCACAGGACTGAACTCGCTGCCCGGTATTTAAGATTAGATCCTGTTTCATTCCACCGATACACATATACTCTGTCTTATTGAGATTAACCTCTAGTCCCCACTTATTGTACTCTTCTATTAGTTTTCGTGTCATATATTCGAGGTCGTCATAATCTTGCCATAAATATTATTATTATAAAGGTTCATGCCCCTGCATATTCAAGAAGTTTTAAAAATGTTGTTGTTGTTGTTTGTTGGATTTGATTTGACACTGTCCTTGTGGACAATTTTGCCAGCACTATAGGGACAACCTCAAGATTGCCTGGCTCAAGGCCACTTTGTTCCTGGATTGTTATTATTTTATTTTTATTTCCCTTTATGCTTACCAGATACGAAAAAACCACTGAGTGAGTTGAGATTCCAAAAAACGTCATTTAGCGATTTTTAATATAGGGAAACCCATAAGCTCAAAATGGCAAAACTTTGAAAATTCATATTTTACAAACTATACAGTCTATCAAAAAAAGCACCGAGTTGCAATATTGTGGCGTCATACAGATACGAAAAAACCACTGAGTAAGTTGAGATTCCAAAAAACGTCATTTAGCGATTTTTAGTATATATGGAAACTCACCACTCAAAGACCAAAATGGCAAAATTTTGAAAATTCATATTTTACAAACTATACAGTTAATCAAAAAAAAGCACCGAGTTGCAGTATTGTGGCTTCACAGAGATACGAAAAAACCACTGAGATAGTTGAGATTTCAAAAAACGTTATTTAGCGATTTTTAGTATAGGGAAACCCATAAGACCAAAATAGCAAAACTTTGAAAATTCATTTTTTACAAACTATACAGTTTATCAAAAAAAGCACCGAGTTGCAGTATTGTGGCGCCATACAGATACGAAAAAACCACTGAGTGGGTTAAGATTCCAAAAAAAGTCATTTATCGATTTTTAGTATAGGGAAACCCACTGGATAGGCCTTTACATATATGCAAAGTGAGGCAAAAATAATTGATATTTTTTGTAGAGAGAGCACGCTGCGCAGGAGCTGCTACCTTTCCTTTTTCAATTTTACTCTCCGATGATATTCTGTGGTTTTGAAAGTTCGCGGAGAAAGGTTACACTACTTGTATGTTCTCACTCTATAAAAACTCTTAAAATTTTTGCCTCAGTGTATACGTAATGTATAGCCGTGGCCGTTCCAGTTACTTCGTATATAATTCATTGGTAAGTAAAAACCTCTGCCAATATATGGGCCCCTAAGCTCACACTAGGTACTATAGTTATAGTGTACGTGTGACCTAATATAACTAAAAACTAAAATATATTTTATTCAACTCCAGACTAAATTACCTTTTGTTTGATACCACACAAGCCATGTTTTGACTTAAACTCAAATTTTTGAAATCTACCCCCACCCTTAAAAAAACAATTGTATTTTGTTAAACTCCGGACTCAATTACCTTTCTTGATATCACACACGCCATATGTTCACTTAAACTCTAATTTTTGAAATATACCCCCACCCTTTTTAAAAAATAAATTAAAATGTATTTTGTTTAACTCCAGACTCAATTACCTTTCGGTTGATATCACACACGCCATATTTTCACTCAAACTCTAATTTTTGAAATCTACCCGCACCCTTTTATTTGATTTGTGTTCGGTGGATTTTGTTCATTTTTAAATGGGACCATCTCGGCCCAAAACCCAGCCTAGGTACAAAATTTCATTAAAATCGGCCAAGCGGTTTTTGAGTTATGCGCGTTGGTCGTTACAGACAGACAGACATACAGACAGACAGACAGACGGCGCAACAAAAAAGTTTCAAAATCATCTGAAACGCAAAGACATATAAAAATTTTTGAAATCGGAGCAACTTTTTTTTTTTCGAAAAAATTAGGTTCACCATAGCTCACACTACTATAGTGTAGTATATGTGTGAGCTAAAAAAGTATATTCAAGGCGTTTTAGACCAAAAGCAGAGGATAACCACCCACCTACATGGCAATTTTCTAAACGTATATCTTCTTGTTGCTATTGGAGTCTTGTTTCAGGTTTTTCTTGTTTGCCACTTGGCAATAACAGCATATATCCAGCGGGGGGAAGGGGAAAGATCACATCTAGACAAAAGTGGTCAAAGTAAAAAACCTCTTACTGAAACTCATAGAAGATTATTTTTTCTTTAAAAACATGTCACTTTAATAAAAATCGGCTCCTTAGCTACCGAGATACCAGTATTCCTTTTTTTTTAAAGAAAGGTTTATATCTCGGTAGCTAATAAACCGTTATTTTTAAAGGTAATTTTTTTTAAAAGATAATGTAATCTTTCATAAAGAACACCGCACCCGTTTACACAGGTTATATGGGAATTTTTTGTCTAGGTGCACTTGGTTATAATTTTACTATGTTATGATTCTTGCTTAAAAAAATATAGCCTATAGCACCTTCGGGATCAGTAGCAATTCACACAAACATATTTACTTACATACATATAACAATCGAAAAACATTACCCTTCTTTCGTCGTGCTGCAATTGGGTAAAAAGGAACTTCTAGGGCCATGGTTTGACGCAAAATGGATAACGATATGTAAATTTATACAAAATATTGCAAAAAAGTCAGTATTGTGTATGCAGTGGTGCTTTGAAAATTTGCAAGGCCAACTCAATTTCTGGAGATTACCTTCCCTAATCAAACTCTCGATCAATCTCTCTGGAGATTGACAGAAAATGGCATGAGATCGACCCCTAGACCCTGTTTTAACAGAAAGAAAGCACAAAAACTACAATAGAAATTTATGTATTTTAAATTAATTTTTTTAGCAAACAAAAAAGTTGTGTTTAACTTCCGAGAAGCAAACGTTGCCGGAAGTCCTGACGGAACGACCATTGATACAGACGGTAACATATGGGTAGCAGCTATATTTGGAAGTAAAATTTTGAAAATTGATCCAACTAAACCTAACACTTTGTTGGAGAGTATTGATATGCCTGCCAAAGAGGTAAGCTAACACAAAGGCAGCGGCGTAGCGTGGGGGGGCGCGGGGGGTTCGTCGCCCCCCTCGCCCCGAGGGTAGTGGCGCCCCATAGGTGGGAGAGGCGCCCTTGTGACTTATCGGCCGCCCCCTGACACATGATGACCTTTTTTTTTTTTGTGCAAGTTTTCAGAGGCGCCCTTGTTAGCTGTCGCCCCCCCCCCCGCCCTTTGGGGCACGCTACGCCGCTGCACAAAGGCTGTGCAAAAGATCGGTTAGCGGAAATTTGTTTGGAAACACGTTCAAAAAACACTTGTTCGAAGGCAATAGTAATATTATGTTTAAAAGCAACATTATTCAAAAACATTTTCTTTGAAAAAATTTTTGTTCAAATAATATTTTATCGATTTTTTTTTAAATTTTAGCTCACACTACTACTATACTATAGTAGTGTGAGCTATAGTGATCCTAATTTTTTCGAGAAAAAAAAAGTTGCTCCGATTTCAAAAATTTTTATATATCTTTGCGTTTCAGATGATTTTGAAACTTTTTTGTTGCGCCGTCTGTCTGTCTGTCTGTATGTCTGTCTGTCTGTAACGACCAACGCGCATAACTCAAAAACCGCTTGTCTGATTTTAATAAAATTTGATACCTCGGCTGGATCTTGCGTCGAGATGGTCCCATTTGAAAATGAACAAAATCCACTGAGCACAAGCCAAATAAGAGGGTGGGGGTAGTGTAAATTAGAGTTTATGTGTATGAATATGGCGTGTGTGATATCAAACGAAAGGTAATTAAGTCTGGAGTTAAACAAAATTAATTTTAGTTTAAAAAAAAGGGTGGGGGTAGATTTAAAAAATTAGAGATTAAGTGAAAATATGGCGTGTGTGATATCAAACGAAAGGTAATTGGGTCTGGAGTTAAACAAAACATATTTTCGTTTTTTTTAAACAAAGGGTGGGGGTAGATTTCAAAAATTAGAGTTTAACTTAAAACATGGCTTGTGTGGTATCAAACGATAGGTAATTGAGTACATCTATAGAACCTAGTGTGAGCTTAGGTGTCCATATATTGGCAGAGTATTTTTCTTTCATTTAGCTTCAAAGATCCTTCTTTTGTAAGGTAAAAATAAGTGTTTTCCTAACTTTTGTCAAATGTAAGCAATTATATTCTAACCTGTTCATCGGGGACAATTTTTTTTTGTGGAAAAAACTCAGGGAGCCTATCTGTATACAGAGCTAGGAGGATAAGTTTGCGATTAATTGACAAAGGTTAGGATAACACCGATTTTTCCAACAGGAGAGCTAATTTAAGAAAATATTTTTTTTTTCAAATATAATTCGAAAATTTGTTCAAAGAAAATATTTTCGAACAAATTTTCGTTCGAAAAAATGTTTTGGAACAAACTTCTGCTCAAAGAAAATCTTCTTGGAATAAATTTCCGTTTGAAGATAATGTTTTTAAACAATTTTCCTTTAAAGAAAACTGAATTTCGAAGAAAATATATTTGAACAATTTTCCGTTCATAATTATTCGACAAATAATCGAGGAAATTGCCGCAGCCAGATCTTTTAATATAAACCTTAGGTTCAAAAAATATGTCCTGAATTTTTGGTAATTGAACTTCTTGTATCGCTTAACAACCATTTGTCGTCCTTACTTTGTTTTTTTTTTCGTTGCAGCCCACTTCTCTAGCATGGGGAGGCAAAAACCTGGATGAACTCTACGTCACCACTGCCAGAATAGAAATTGCTAACCCAGAATTTACCTTCGGTCCCGATGATGGCTGTTTGTATAGAATTAAAGGCCTTGGTGTTAAAGGTGCACCAGCGACAAAGTTTAGATTATAGAGTATAGATATGGCTTTTTCTAAATTTTTAAGCAGCCTACACACCAGTCAATTTGCAGGAACGCTAAATTGTCCCTGCAAGTTGGCTGGTGAGAAGGTAGCCTTTATTAAGAGAATAAATTAAGAAATAAATGTTTTTCAATAGTAAAGAATTTCACAAAAATGTCCTTAGCCTTTCATTAAATGGATGCAATCATTTTAGTTATTTTTAATGGACGCAGACAAAAAAATACCCGCACTTGCGAGCATTTATTTTTAGTAAAAGCTTACAAGTGAAGAAAATAGGGTAAGGGGAAACGGAAAACTTTCCTCTACAAATCCCAAAATATATTTATTTTTGACATACAGAATAAACCTTCTGGTAAAGCTCTAGGGCACGTCGCCGCCACCAACTCGCCGTGGCCGATTCGTCGTCGCCAGGCAACTCGCCGCCGACCCGATTTGCCGCCGGGCTAACTCGCTGCTGACCCGATTTTTCGCCAGGCCAACTTACATCCAAAATAACTCTTCGCCGCGTGCTGCCTTAGTTTTTCCAATTTTGTTTATTTAACGGTTTCGGACTTCCATTGTCTTTATTTATTTTAAACCCGACGTTACGGTTAGTAAGTATCTGTAGGCGTTTTTAAGTGTAAACTAGTTTACACTCGAAAACGGTTTATAATAATAAAGAAAATGAAAGTTCGAAATTTTCAATCATTGTCTATAATTTTCAGTATTCGTTCGATCGCAGTTCGGTACGGTTGTATTGCATCGTACCATAATAATGCTAACGAGGTCAAAGTCGGAGTTTGTTTTGTTTATAATAAACCGCGCGTGCGAAAAATCTGTGTTGAATATCTATAAACAATGTTTATTATAAATAATATATTATGATTAAAAGCTAAAAAAGTGTACCATCACCTGTGAAGCTTGTTTTAAAAATTAGCGAGAAGCCCAATCAAAATTAAGAAAAGATGGATAATACCAAATTATTTCAGGATAGCCTTGCTAGAACACAAAATGAACAAGTTTTATATAGCGAATGGAAAATATCCTAAAACGAAAAAAATTCACTTAGTGTGTGGATTATCTCCGAAGTCAACTGGAAAGTATGCAAAAAAAGTTTGCAGATTTAGTGACAAAAGTCACTAAAAAAGAAGAGTCTGACATGGACTACATAATTTTCAAACAAAGAAAGGAACTTATATTGATAAAAAACTGTCTACTTTTATGATAAAATTAGAGTAAATCTCCTAGATCTAAACTTTACTTTTAATGAGTCCAGGGCTATAAATTATAGCTATAATAACATTATGGAGTGCTTTGTATCAAACAGAAAAGAGCAAAGTAAAAGATTTAAAGTTCGCTATGAAAGTGAGCCTTCTTATGTAAATAAAATTGGCACCAGCTCTAAAATCGCCTGACAATTACTACATGAAATAAAAGAAATTTCCAAATATTTCTTGTTTTAAACAAAAGTATAATTTCCTTAACAAAAAGTTTAGAGAATTAATAAAAATTGCTGTTATTCATAACTATTATGATCTTTACATTTAGAATTTATTTTAATTTTAAAGCTTTGGAATATTACCGTTTCCACTGTTTTGTATTACTGCTATTTTTTGTTGGCTTTTTAACATCAAATACAAACCTATAATATCCTAAACCTAAACAATTATAATAAGTAAATTAAACAGTTGATTAAATAACTTTACCTATTTAATCAACGTTTAAAATGTTGATAAATTAATATATTTACAATAAACATACAAAAGGTTTCTAAAACCTAAAGTACATGTAAAGTCTCAAGAAGAAAATTGAAAAGGTATGTATGATTTTCCTACACTGTTTAAAAAACTTATCGCATGGGCGCACCCAGGGGGAGTCTCGACCCCCCCTCCCCAAGCCCTTGTGATATTGAAAAGTGGAGCAAAGTATCCCATAGTCCGAAGTTACTTTGGCCCACTTTATAAAATATGAAAAAAACATTGGTGTTTTATATGTTGGCGCAAACTACACCCAATATTTAGTTAGCTTTTCCCCAAACATTCAAAATGCTGAATAAAAAATTTAAAAATATTGGCTTTTTAAGTTTTTATTGCATAGAAATCGATAACTGCACTAGACACCAAATTTTTCGAGGTCAAATTTTAAAGAAATTTCAAGCTGCACTTCACTCTGATATTAACTCGAGACCACAGATTAGGTTAAATAAGATTAGTAAAAAAGATGGGACACTCATTCTATGCCTCTTTTTTTAGTTCCTGACCTATCGAGCGCGGCGCTGCAATCGCCCAGCTGGCGCGGCGGCGGCAGCCGCCAATTTTAAAAATTAAATATTTTGGCAGTAAGTTCAGAAAATAAAACAACATTATGTATGTGGGTAGGTATTTATTATAAATAACTTATTTAAAACTTTATTAAAAGAAAATTAATTAATTTTTTATTGTATAATTCAACACACTAAATATGTAATACCAGTATTATAATTAATCTCTCTTAATAATAAACATTTGAGTTCCTTACATATATTAGGGGGCTAGCTCAGTCACAATATATCATATTTTATATAACACTTTTGTCCAGTGGTGGTTCGGTTGCTAATTTTAGTACACAATATTTGCCCAGGTAGAATATCCTAGGTCACATAGTGAGTGCTGCTCTCTTGATTAGTTACCTACCTTAGCATATACACCAAATTATCCTAAATGATCTATTCCGCTGTTATAATTGGTCTCGTTTTTGAAAATGTGAATTGTGAACACGAGCCCCACTCTATGTGCATGTAAGACATGTCTCCTTTAGAGCAGCTGGAAGAACATTACCTGAAACAATATAAAATTGTAATATACAAACAATATTCTTTCTTCGGAATGTTATAATTCCTATTTACCAAAAGTGCTAGATAAGCAAACCGAACCCAGCCCAAGGTTTGAAATTTATAACCCACAATCAGAGGATAGACATCAGCGTAGCTAAGGGGGGCCTGGCCCCCTCTGTTGGATCTCAGGCTGCCCTTATGTATTGCAGGGGTCCCCTGGTTCACTACTATTAAAAAAATACAGATACAATATATGTGTATCACAGAAAGCATAGACGTAGGCCGCAGCCCCCTTCAGGCTGGCCACGCCGATGAAATTGGGTTTTTGTTAAAATAAACCATGCAAATTTATTTTATAGGTTATGTTATATACTTACTTGAGATTATCAACAAATTGTTGAATTTTTGGCTGGCCGGTAAAATTTGGTTTCCTAAATACCAAAAATGTTGGTAAAAGCCGTAAAAATTGCAGTAAAAAACGAAAAAATAGAATTCCAGAAAATTCGAGACCGATCAGCTGGTTTCTACCGAAAAGATGGGCAGTAGCGGGTTGGGTGAGGATGAGCGGGGGTCTACGGTGGCGCCGCCATCGACTGGTAAGTGAAGCTCGAGTGACCAGGCCCTGCTCGAGACGACTAAGCGGAAAACAGCGGCTAGCGCGTCTTTGAAAAGTCAAATTCGCAACGGATAAATCACGCATGGTGGCGTTGTGGTGCATGCGCAGATTTTTAATGTGGAATATCTAAGAACTTTTTTTCGCAATGGAGCAAAGTAGGACCAGGTGGCGCAAAGTAACCTCGTTTTACGGTACCACAACGAGGCTGCCTAACACAATTGAAGACACATCTTTATTGCAATAACAAAGATAACAAAAATTGTATGATAGAATCGAAAACAGAAAATATGTTACCTTTAATCAAAATGTAGCAAGTACTCCTACTTTTTCTACTAAATAAATAGCCGATAGTCTTATAAATTAAATTAAAACAATATAGGTAGGTATTGTGTAGGTATTTAAAACCAGATGAAAAGTTCTTTATATACCTACGTATATCTCTTCGTAGCTGCTTCTCTTCTAAAATCTCAATTTATGTTTTATCCAGTGGTAAAACGGCGTAAAATTTATTATTTATTGCACTGAAAAACCAAAGTATAGCTCTCAGCTTTATTGCAGTTAACCGGAGCTGCATCTTTAGTTTAGAAAATCAAGTAGAGGCCCTTAAATATTTTTTGCATACAGGATATAAATCATATATATATATATATATATATATATATATATATTTATCAGTTTCACAACGTTCTACGTCTTCCGATACCCAATCTCCACTCGTTTTTGTCTGCCCATAATTCATCATCTAGGCCTCTTATTCTTATTTCACTGTCTATTCCTTCTCTCCAGCTTCTCCCTGGCTGTCCTCGTTTTCTTCGGCCAGTTGGTTTCCATTGTAGTAATTGTTTAGGTAGTCTTTCATCATTCATTCTTTATACATGTCCGTACCACACCAGTTGTTTTCTTCTTATATCATCCACTTAAGTACGTTCACCCACTGTCATAATTTCTCCTATTCTTTGATTTGTAACTCTTTTTGATTTCCCTGCTGCTTCTCTCCTATAGTCCATCTCCGTAGCGGAAAGCATTTTTTCTGTTCTGTCGTTGATTGGCCATACTTCTGTGCCGTATGTAATAATACTTTTTACAATGGTGTTATATATAAGAAACGTGGAATTTCGAACCCGTGAATTTAAAAATCAAACAAGTTTCGTGGATAATCGGGCAAAAAGGAGTTTTTGTGGATAATCGGGCAAATAGGAGTTTTTGTTTTCCTCATATTTTTCCGTGGGTAGCCTGAAAGCTTAACCTCACGGGGGTCCAAGATCTAATGGACACCTAATAAGTGTTGACAGTTAACTGTTTCGTCCTTATGGGACTCCTCTGAACACTGCTGGTCAATGTGACAAATCTTGCGAAGTTAATTAGACGGTTTTGTCTCTAATTAAATGTAAATAGTGAGAAAACTATCGCAAGAAGCGCCATCTACCGAGATACGAGAGAAACAAAAAACAAAAGCAGGCGAAACACTACTATACAATATCGATCAATGAAAAGATCGATGAAAAGATCGAATTTTTTTTCGAAAAAACAAAATATTTGTAAGCTATAGTTTTTAATAGGGTTGGTTGAGTCAGGGCGTCTATCTATGAATTTAAAGCTATTTATCATAAAGTGCCTACTATTTTAGCTGTATTTTATGTTTGATCAGTTTTGGTCTTTAAACCTGAAAAATATAAATTTTATTTAACGGTTAAATTATAGTCCCAATACCTTAAACAAATTGCAAATATTTGCAGATTTTTTAAAGATTATTTTTTATGTTTCGCGCGAAGAAGTTAAAACGTTTGCTGCGCTTATTGTAAATTGGACGACTAGGGTAATAGCGAATCATTTTCAGCAACATATTAAAAAAACGATGGTTAAACCAGTGGCGCACCCAGGAATATGTCTTAGGGGGGCCCGAGGCCTTTGGGGGGGGGGGGTCAAAGCCTCATGATGGCGTATTTTATGCTATTTTATCTTTTCATTCATAAAATATGTGGAAAATATCTAAAAAAATCTAAGGCTTGAAGGGGGCCCGGGCCCCAGGGCCCCCTCCCTGGGTGCGCCCATGGTATAAGTAACATTGCCCACTTCTAGAAATGGTAGAGAGCTGAGCTTTGAAAGGCCAATAGAAACTATCATAAAGTTATAGGGAAAAATTAAAACACCCCAAAATTCTAATTTACTTCCCTGCCCTAAAAATGTAGTTTAGAGAGTTGAACTTTTTAAGACTAAAAGGCACTATGATAAGACTACAGGAAAAAAATTAGAAACGCCAACATTTTAATTTACTTTCCTCTCCTATAAAATCTAAATTTATTTAAAAGTAACATTCTCCACTTCCAGAAACGCTAGAGAGCTGAGCTTTGGAAGGCTGGTAGGAACTATGTTAAAACCTTGGGAAAACGTTAAAAAACCTTAAAATTTTAAATAAGGCATTGCAAAAATTTTGAACAATATCCCGCATATGTATTTTGTATTTATTTAACTATTTTAAAAATTAAATATTATCCAATTCCTTTGAAAAAAAATGAAATCATAAAAAAAACATTTTATGTAAAAAAAGCCAAGTACGCGACAATAGTATTCCCTAAAAAGAATTGAGATAAAAGTCAAGCCAAGTTCTACAATACAAATTGTAAAATTAAAGGTTCTTACTAGTTTGGAAATGTTTTTCTAAACTTGGCTATTACGGCTGCAACTGAGTCTTAGGCGCAGTACTAAGTTTGGCTGTAATAGCAAAGTTTAGAAAAACATTTCCAAACTAGTAAGAACCTTTTATTTTGAAATTTGTATTGAAGAACTTGGCTTTACTTTTATCTCAATTCTTTTTACAGAATACTATTGTCGCGTATTTGACTTTTTGTTACATATAATGTTTTTGTGACGATTGATCATATTTTTAAATTATCTGACTCAGTTCTTGATTAGTCAATCTACCAATCCACTAAATTTTTATAGTTTAAATAGCATGAAGAGAAATTCATAAGTAAACTTTTCTTGTAGAATTTAAATTCCAGCACACAAACTAATAAACCAGAATGCCTTTTCCTTGAGGTAAAGCTAGCTTTATATCATGACTAGATATTTCATTTTACAATGAAAAATGTAACCCAAGAAGACGGGGTGGGCTCTTTTCTGATGTATAACGCTTAAATAATGTTGTTGTTTATATGTTAAAAAAAATAAATAGCAAAAAAAACCTTTGACATGTGGCGTTGGTTTGTTTTGTATCTTTAAGTGGTTTGTATATTATTCTTACTAAAGGTAAAGTATAAAATGTCTTTGATGTATTTACCTGAGAATAAGGGCTTTTTCCAGTAAAAGAAACCTTGCCAATAATTGTAATATTTTTTTCTTCTATCAAATCTTACTCAATGGGATGTTTAAGAGCCATCAGTTTATTTATCGAGACTCATGAAGGGCCAAATACCTATCACCTAAAAAGTACGCAAAAAGCCATGAAGATAGACTCCATCGGCATGTGAATGTGGAAGCAATTCAGCTTCTAGACAATACTATGCTAGTTCGACGACTAAAAAGAGTGAAGCCGTTTGAGCTAGTAAACTAAGTGAATTACACATAAAACAAAATAATGCTATAAACACAACACAATTGTGAGTTACAGACTAAACAAAGCGGGGAGAACTGTTGAGTGAACCCTAAGTTTAAATCTGACTTTTCTAGTAAATTAAGTTAAAACAAAATTGCTAATTAGTCTTACTGACTAGATTGTAATAAAAAAAAACACAGTGTGTTTGACAAATAAAGAAAAAAAAAAAAAAAAACCTAAAAATTCGAAAATTACCTCGATCGTCAATCTCTTTAAGATCATTTGCGCCTATTTTGTTTGTTGTATAGGTTTATGGCAGACTCAAAGAAATTCAAGGTTTTTGGGCAGACTCATGGCATCTTCGAGTACCAAGCGGAAGACCGAACAGCCCGAAGATGGCGTGTTTTTTATTACTCTTTGTGGCATGCTTCTTATCTGAAGTGAAACGGCGAAATAAACTATGTCGGAATCTGAAGTTACGGCAGTGCCCGGCCAACTTCGCGCAACTGCTAAAAATCTACTTCGGAATGAGTTACGAAACTCAAACTTTGCTCAGTCGTAGATCCTCATAGATTTGACAACCCCTCCAAGTTTCATGGACTTTCATAAAGTAGTAAATTAGTTAAAATTTCAAAAAACGTCGAAATTGCCAGTCACTCATGTATAGATCATCAAAATTCTACTGTACTTTCAGATATGCTACAAAGCTGAAATTTGGCAGACTGAGAAATTATGACCAGATCCTTGGAAAAAATCATAAAACCCCAAACTTCTAATTTACTCCCCTCCCCTATATATGTAAAATTATGTGTCCACTTCCAGAAACGCTAGAGAGCTGGACTTTGGCAGACTGATAGGAACTATGATACAACTATAGGAAAAAATTAAAAAACCCCAAAATTTTAATTTACTTCGCTCCCCTATAAATGTAAAGATATGTAAAAGTAACATTGCCTACTTCCAGAAACGCTAGAGAGCTATAGGAAAAAATTTAAAAATATAAAAATTTTTATTTACTTCCCTTTCCTATAAATGTAAAGTTATGTAAAAGTAACATTGCCCACTTTCAGAAATGCTACAGAGCTGAGCTTTGGAAGGCTGATATGAACTATGATAAAACCACATCTAGAAAAAAATTAAAAAACCTCAAAATTTTAAATAAGGCATTGCAAAAGTTTTGAACAATATTCCGCATATTTCACTACTTCAAAACTTAAATTCATGTAAAAAAAAATCCAAGTACCTACGCGAAAATGATATTCCGTAAAAAGAATTGAAATAAAAGTTAAGCCAACTTCTTCAATACAAATTTTAAAATGAACTGTTCTTACTTGTTTCGAAATGTTTTTCTAAACTTGGCTATTACGACCGTAAATGTCTCTTAGGCACAGCGCTAATTTAAACATAAAGAAGTTTGGCTGTAATAGCAAAGTTTAAAAACATTTCCAAACTAGTAAAAACCTTTCATTTTAAAATTTGTATTGGCGAACTTGGCTTTAATTTTATCTCAATTCTTTTTACGGAATATCGTTTTTACGTACTTGGCTTTTTGTTATGATTAAATTAAGTGCCTCTATTAATAAAATATAAAATATATATTAAGCACAGTCACAGGCAGTGTTCGCAGATTTAAAGGTTCAATATGAAGGGTTTTCAACAAAAATGTTGATTATTGAAGGTTTTTGATCCAAATTTGAAGGATTTTGACTATTTTCAGGCAAAATTATTATTATTGCGCTTTTAGAGTTTGGGGAGCTATACCATATTAATTAATATACTAATAATCAAAAGGATATTAATGTGTGTCATGCTAGCATGCAAAATAAGACAAATCAAAAGTAAGGAACAAAAATTGATATTTTAAAAACTCATGTACAAAAACTATCCCTGGTCTTGCTGCAACCATTTAGAAAATAAAGCACAACGAGCTGTAGGTGTGCCATAAGGCACAGTCTTAAGCCAAAACCTTATTATTCATAATTAATTCGCCAAAATCGTTACGTCAAAATCCTTTTGCGTTATGTATAAAACAAAGTAGTTAAATGTTTTTTATTTTAAAAAACATTCGGAAACTCTTATTGAAAAACTCTTTACACTTAAACATTAAAACCTAATACCCTTAATAATAGCCCATAAAACATTTTACGAACTTACTCAGTGCCAGTCGATCCGTCCATCGTAATTTAACCGCTTTTTTAAAAGCTGCTTACTACACAACTAATATACTAGTGCTCTCGAAACTTTTAAATTTAAAGAAACACTTCATTTCCTTAAGTGCTGGACATAAAACACTGCTTGAAACCGGCAGAACCTGGAAATCCTTAGACAGTTATAGTGCATAAACTATTTGTTTATGGTTACCGGTTTAAAATGTTGTACTAAATATATTTTAAAGATGGTTATGATTTAAAAAAATTTAATTAGGTAAAGGTTCATAATTAAGCGTCAAGCGCACTCGCAAGGAGATCCCTATCACGCTCGAGAAGCGGCCAGTGCGCGGAAATGTTGGTGTGTGTTGGTTTTGAAACGATTCAGGTTGTAACCTGCAGGGAAACTGTCGCAGGGAGTTTATTCCACAGCGATGCTGTTCTCCAGAGATATGAATTCTGATATAATGAGGTTCTTGGTGCCTCTATTTTGAAAGTAAATTGATGGTTACCATGTTGACATGTTCGCCTAGTAGGTGCTACTCCCGGAGGGATCATACGTGCCAACTCTTCAGAGCATTTTCCGTGGTAATACTTGTAGAAGAGAGATAGATCGCCCACAGTTCCATGTTCGAGACTATCCAAGCTACGAGTAAGTGCGGGATCATTGATCAGCTTGATAGTTTTTGCACGGTGTTCAAAAGCATTAAGGTATGTTTGGGTGCCGCACTCCATATATGTGAGCAGTACTCCATAGTTGGTCGAATCTGGGCTTTGTAGAGTGTCAGCAGTTGGCTTGGTGTATACAGATGTCTTGTACGAAATAGCACCCCAAGCTTTTGGGTCGCCCTTTTAGCTATATCTGCCACGTGACTGTGCCAAGACATATTGGTCTCTGCAGTGACTCCTAAGATGTTCAACTGGCTCTGCAATGTGACAGCACTTCCAGATAGCATGATGTTTGGCTCACCGGTGCTGGTCTTTTTTGAAAACAGGGCTGCTTGGGTTTTCTGCGCTTTGAACTGTACAAGGTTTTTGTTGCCCCAGTCGTCTATTATCTCCAGGTCGTTAATATTACTACAAACGTAAAGTTTAGTACCCGTGAATAAGAAAAACAATAATTTTTCATTCGTTTCATCTGCTTGCCTTTTATTTTAACTCTTTTGTATTTGTAGATGTCGCCACTTATATGAAAGTATATGGTAATGCATTATTTATTTATTTCTCTTACCAACATCGTAAGCTGAGATTCATATACCGTCTGAAGAGTCCCTTAAGGACGAAGCAGTTAACTGTCAACACTTAATAGGTGATTAGATCCTGGACAAAAGCATCTAATTAACTTCGCAAGAATTGTCACATTGACCTAGTAGTGTTCTGAGGAGTCTCATAAGGACGAAACAGTTAACTGTCAACACTTATTAGGTGTCCATTAGATCTTGGACCCCCGTGAGGTTACGCTTTCAAGCTACCCACGGAAATATATGAGAGAAACAAAAAATTCTTTTTTGCTCTATTAGCCACGAAACTTGATTTTTAAATTTACGGGTACGAAATTCCACGTTTGTTAGTATTATTTCGCTTAAAAATTCCGTTGATTGACGCTCACGTGTCTTGATGACGGGTAAAAATGCAATATGCGTTGATCCTGTCTGAAAGACAGAAGAGCTGTCGTAGGTCACGGACTATAGTTTGTTTTCTTTTATTTGTATTCGATCTTTTCATTGATCGATATGTCTAGCAGTTTTTCGCCTGCTTTTGTTTTTTGTTTCTCTCGTATCTCGGTAGATGGCGCTTCTTGCGATAGTTTTCTCACAATTTATTATGATTAGAGAAAAACCTATCTAACTAACTTCGCAAGAATTGTCACATCGACCTAGCAGTGTTCTGAGGAGTCCCATAAGGACGAAACAGTTAACTGTCAACACTTATTAGGTGTCCATTAGATCTTGGAACCCCCTTTCAAGCTACTCACGGAAAAATATGAGAGAATCGAATCGATTTTGCTGGCTCTTACCTTGTTGTACGTGGCAAGAATGCAGCTTTTTTACTAATTTAAAAAAATGATTAAACCATGTTCGCAACACAGGAATAAACAAGCATTTTAATTTTAATTTCGTTCACCATCTTGGAATCTAAGATGACGGACAAAAAGATATATTTGTTCAAAACCTTGATTAATTCTCTACCAAGGGCAGTTTGTCTTAATAAAATCGATTGTCTAGTTTAAAAGTTATAATAAAAAAAATTGTCCGTTTTTTTTTGGCCCACCCGGTAATTTGCATTCAAATTTTCATGTTTATCATAGACAAATAACATTAAAATTAAATCAAAGAAATATAATCTTCTGATTTAATTTTTATTTTATGGTGACATGTTAAATATGAAAACGTGAAGGCAAATATATCAAAAGCTAATCGATAGATTTTTAAAATGTGTACAAAGTTGATAAGAAATTGACCAGACTTTCAAAACAAGGCGTCATTCGACCCACTTGCTCCATTTAAAATATAGAGGTAAAGTTTACCCCTCAAAAGTGTCCCAAAAATTTCAAGACAGCCGCGTTGAAAAAAAATCGACGTGATCAAGGGTTTTTCCAAAAACGTTCGATATATACCTAAAAAAGCCTGTTAATTGTTTAAAAAAACAGCCTGTATATTCAATATCCGAAAATGTTTAATACAAGCTATAGTTGATATTGTATTAAAGTGACACCGTGTCATCAAAACCTTGATTGTCGGAAAGGGAGTAGAGGGTACATACAGTGGCACGTACTTCCTTAAATTTTTTTATTGATATTGATTCCCAAAATGAGGCACTGCACTAATTAGTTATTAGCTTACTATTTTACTTGCTTTTTATTGATCTCTTCTTCTAAACGAGTTCATTAGAAAGGAACATATATACTCTTATCTGGTTGTTACAAACATATTATTGATTTAACCGGGCTTTGACGTTTTCTATTCGTTGTTGTTTTGACTGTTTGTCAAACAAATTATGACGACGGAGCTTTTTACAAAACAAATTACCGTTTTTGCAACTAAATCAATATTTGCGCACATTTTAATATAATTTTGGATTCTTTTTTATGTTTCGGATCTTTATTTATTAGGTAAGTACCTATTTGATCTCTGCTTTAAAAGGTCAGTGTTTTATCCTTCGAACAATAAACCCCGAGCATGTACCAAGTAAAACACTAATTTTTTAAGTCTTCTTTACATAGATTTTGCCGCAAAATTTGGTTTACGATAGCTATGACGCGGTGCCACTTTAATACAATATCAACTATAGATTAAATTTTATCTACTTATTTTTGTTAGTGAGAACATATAGAAAATTTGCTTCTTTGCCAATTTGATTTGCAAACATAGATATTTTTCAATACTAAGTTTTTTAAAACATAATATAAATTTTACTTTTTATATTTTTGTAAATATAACTTTTCCTAACAAAAGTTCCAAAGGTTTTCAATAATATAAATATTTTATAAAACGAGTCCAGGAAACAGTCTTGGAGCATTTCCAAAGGGTCCAAAGTCGTTAAGCCAATTGTGGCCAATGGATTTAATATATGTTGTATGAACGCGAGTTGGTTTTGTTTGTGTTAGTGTAAGTTGTGGTTTTTTAAACAACAAAACAAGTGAAATTAAAGAAAGAAAAATAAGAAAAAAGTTTTCTGTTTTCGGCCGGGACTCGAACCCGGAATCTCTTGCTCTGTACGCAAACACTATTAACATTGAACCACCGAAGACCATAAATAAATTTTCGGAAAACTTTTATCCATGCATCTGTGCGTTATTTCAATACAAGAACGAGAAACTCTCATACCAGTATTTACTAAGGCGTAAGTTTTAGTCTAGGTTATGGTTTAAGTTTAGGGTTTAGGTTTAAAATTTAAATGTGCATTGGTTTGGAAAAATTGATTTTTTGCCGAAACAGGCCGCAATTGATTTGGTATTTTACCTGTATGGACGATAAAATGTCCTAAAAATTGAAATTTAAGACGATTTGTTCTTGAAATAGACCATATAGACCGGAAAAAAGAAGAAAACATGGAAAACTTTAAACCCCTAGGTCATGGGATTCCGACTAAAAATCGTCCTAAATTTTAAAGTACCTCCGGGGGTCTCTCTCATTGTAACTTGAAAACAATCACGTTTTTGTTAATTTATTTGTTAAAAATGTAAAATTTGATCATATTTAGGAACGATGGGGGCAATTCTTTATATTTCAAAAAATCTGGCGAAATTTGAAAAAATGTGACATAATCTGGCGCTTAAGATTTCTCGTTTAAAAGGCAATTTTTAAACTTAAAAACTTACCTAAAAGGCCATTTCCCACTTTTTGATAGATGTAGCTTCACGATATAATATTTGTTTTTAATTAAAAACCCGTAATTTGTTGAAAATTTTTAATTTAAAAATTGTAAATAAATTCAAAGCAGAAAACCATTAACCACACAAACTGAAATGTCAGATTCCGTCACATTTCTTTCAAATTTATGAGTCCTATTCGTTTTCTTTATGAGGTCAGCTAAGTTACTTTCGTTCTTTGTTTTTCACGGTAAAATTAACAAAGAGGGACTAACTGCATGTCGTGGAAGGGTCGCTACAAAATTAGCTCTACGCTGTTGCCACCGTTATATTTGAACGGATTTTTAAGGGAATGTCAAATTATTTCTTTAAAATCTGCCAGAAAAATCTGACTAAGTGGGGATCCTGGTCAAATTATTGAAGTGGTGATTATTTTTTTACTTTTGTTGTCAAAGCTAGGCACGTATATAGTTTTTTATTCTGGGGGGTCCTCCCATATAGAAACTGCTGTTATTCAGTGACGGCCCATGAGGTTTTGGATAGAGTAATCAGAAATACTTGCTACAGTCGCCGCCGGCGGAAGATTACAGGGGTGCTACGAACAATTTTCGTCTAAAAGACGTTACTGTTGGGTTTATAAGGATAAAAATAAATATTAAAATAAAAATAAATGTAGATTCTATGGGAAACTGTGTGTGCGAATGAAGAAGAATTACAAAATGTTGAAAGTCCAGAATGTCGAAAGCTTGGGTTATTAGATATAATAATAGAAACTAACCACCAACCAGATCAGGTGCCTTTTTTTTGTAATATACTTTAAAACCTAACCTGACCTGGTTAGGTAAGTACCTATATTTATATACAAGAAGAAACTAACTTGTATCTTTCACTTAATTTGTGAACGGATCCCTTTCAATAAGTAGTACAAACAAACCTTCTCTTGCTGGCTATTTTACCACAATTTATCGCACGTTTCATTCGACCCTGCCACCAACCCAGAGACAAATTCTCTATGCACCAACCCAACCTCACTTTTTTATTTACCCGCCAACACGAGTCGCCTGTGGTCTGTTTTGTATCACAATTGTGTATTATTTTGTGGTTTTGTGTCTCGTGCTTTGAAAATGGAAGAGGAAATTGGGGCGTTGGTTGCGCAGTACCTGAACCTGTTGCAGGAATTCGTAGGCGACGAAAGGGCGCCTACGCGGGAACGGCCCAAAGAAAACCCCAGAACTTTGTCGGACAACTTATTCTTAAAACTGTTTCGTACAAATGTCCTCGTGTTTCATTAGAAATTTTGGGTCCGTTTATGCCAGATCTCGCAGGAGCAAGACCTGCATCGAATGAAACCAAGGTAAGTTTATCATATTATTACTGGGTATTTATGTTTAGGGAGTGTACTGACAACTTTCATTTTACTGAACTTTCTTGCACATTTCTTACAATCATTAGACAATTACTATTCATTCACAATGTTTTAATAAAGTAGGGACCATATTATGTGTTAAGACAACTTTCATTATACCCAATTTTCTTGTACATTTCTCACATCAGACAATTACTATTTAATCACAATATTTTAATAATGTAGGGTGACCATATGTATTCAGTATAAAAGAGGACATACAGGAGAAAAAGTTTGATATTTTATAAAAGTATTTAAAAAAAAATTATGACAAAAAAAAGGTCTTTTTTCTTAAAAAGCCCCTAAAAAGCTGAACAAAGAAAAAAGGTGGTTCCATTTGGTTTGGCTTAGTGTATAAAAACACACAAATGTTTATGAATAAAGTTATGAGATTTAGAAAACAAAATTTTTTTCCACTTTCCATGCATTTAGGTATAAAAAAATTCCTTTAAGATTTTAATTTTTTAGAAAACAAAATACTTAACCAAACTTTAGTTTGAGCATGTTTTCAGCTATTATAAGCAAAAATCTCAAAAATCAGAATCAATTCCGCCGTAAAAAATGCGAATTATCCATATCTCTACTACTATTATCACTACTAAATGTTTGATTACTTTTTATTCCTAAAAATATCGGGAGGAGATTGATCCCCCCTTAGGTACCACCTTGCACGTTACGTTGTAAGAGTTTTTCGTAATAATATTTTAACAACATATTTAAAAAGTGAAACCCAACTTGTGAACGGTCCCTTTATTGGTTTCACTTGGAAACAATGAATTGGCAACAGCGGCAGTATTTCGTAACTGACAGTCCCCTTGGTGATCTGTGACTGACAGTTGTCAAATGTGTCAGAAAGAAAAACCGTTGTATGATGAGGTGCTCGGAAAAATACAATTTATCAAGAACTTGTGGATTATCAGTAGCCGAGTTTCAAGGTAGGTTTTAGATTAAATTTTCCCGCATATTTTACATTTTTGGGGTTTTCAGAATTTCCTAAGTTGGCCCATTACCGTGTGGTGTAAGACGTTTTACACAAAGCTGAAATTGCAGTGTTGTCAAGATTGACACCTAAATTCTGTTGTTTCAAATTTTGTCAGATTAGTTCAAATTATTTCAAATTTTGAAGAATTGCCCCCATGATATGACAAAATTTTATACGATTTTTAGCTTCAATTAACTATTAGAGCGAGTTTTTTAGGGCAATATACACAAGGCTGGATAAACCGTTTAGTACTAAATTCTCATATCTCTTTTATATTTTAGCATGTAGCTTTTAAACGATCTTTGCCTTGACGAGGAAACTAAAAAAAAAACGATCTTCAGATTAAAATCCAAATAAACTCACACGCGATTTGTTTATTTGCAAATAATCTTTAAATTAGTGTAATAAAAAATGTTTTTATTTATTTATTTATTTATTGTAGCAGTTATTTTCCATTAATGGTTTTAATACGCTCTAGCCATACAGATCTCTTTAAGATGTACGTGCACCGAGATGACAGCAGATGACAATCCCAGTACTTAGTCCAGCAAGTTTCAGTCAAGTCACTTTTACGTCATTTTAATAAATTTAAAAATTTATTTTTCAGTTTCGCTTTGTTTGTGCAAGTTATATAATAAAAATTACAAAATTAGAACACATTTTCCGACAATGTTAAGTTTGGGAAGTAAGTGTAAATTGAAAAATGTAAGTAATTCACTTAAATATCGCTGCATTTTCACTTAAACCTCGTTCCCTACAAACTTAAACCTATAATTTAAACCATTTCTTTTACGTTTTTTCCATTTTTTTACGAAATCCTTGCAGATTCTTATTTAAAGAAAAGTTATAATTAGTCCAAAATTCCATTAACTTTTATTAAGTTTGAAAGAAATTCAGTTAAAACGTTTCACAAAAGATAAACTAAAAGTTAAACCTAAACCTAAACTTTAAATTTAAACCCTAAACCATCTTAGTAAATACTGGTGTCAGGGTATTAACTCGACCAAGTCATCTAACTGATCTCTATAATCCTTCCTTCCCATAGATCAGTCGGATGGCTTGGTTGAGTTAATACCCTGAGAGTTTCTCGTTCTCGTATTAAAACAACGCGCATATGCATGGATGAAAGTTTTCCGAAAATTTATTTATGGTCTCCGGTGGTTCAATGTTCAGAGTGTTTGCATACAGAGCAAGAGGTTCCGGGTTCGAGTCCTGGTCGAAGACATAAAACTTTTGTCTTATTTTTCTTTCTTTAATTTCACTTGTTGGTTATAGTTTTAGGTCCGTGCATTATTTACAATTTGGTATTTGAGTATGTAGTTTTTTGTTGACCACAGTTACTGTAAAATTAATTAGTTGCTGATATTCAAACAGTATTAAGCTAAAGATAGCCTTATATAAAAAATCGTGGGGGGCGGATAAAAGGTCGAAAGCACAAAAGGTCGAAAGTACAAAAGGTCGAAAGAAAAAAAGGGCGAAAGTACAAAAGGTCTAAAGTACAAAAGGTTGAAAAGAAATCGACAATACAAAATATTAAAAATACCAATTTACCGTACAAGTCTAATTGACCTGTCCAATCGAGGTGGACCCGGGGCCGAGGATAGGTTCGGTTACTATCCCAACCTGACCCGGTTAGGTTAGTATATCAAAAAAAAAACTTTCCTGACGAGATCAGGGTAGTTTCGTTTTAGTAAACAAACCTAATATGGTCAGGTTGGGTTAGTAACCTAACCGGGTTAACTATGAACTATCCTCGACCTCTGGACTACCTCGGCTGGGCAGGGCAATTCGACTTGGTTCGGTTTCAATCTTTTATTTTCATTCGTTCGACCTTTTGTACTTTCGACTAAAGTACAAAAGGTCGAAAAAAAATCGACAATACAAAATATTAAAAATACCAATTTACCGTATCAAGTCGAATTGACCTGTCCAGTCGAGGTGGAGCCGGGGCCGCGGATAGGTTAGGTTACTATCCCAACCTGACCCGGTTAGGTTAGTATATCAAAAAAAAACTTTCCTAACGAGATCAGGGTAGTTTTTTTTTAGTAAACAAACCTAACCTGGTCAGGTTGAGTTAGTAATCTAACCGAGTTAACTATGAACTATCCTCGACCTCTGGACTACCTCGGCTGGGCAGGGCAATTGGACTTGGTTACGTTTCAATCTTTTATTTTCATTCCTTCGACCTTTTGTACTTTCGACCTTTTGTATTTTCGACCTTTTGTATTTTCGACCTTTTGTATTTTCGACCTTTTGTATTTTCGACCTTTTGTTTTTCGACCTTTTGTACTTTCGACCTTTTGTATTTTCGACCTTATTTTTTGTACCTTTTGTACTTTTGACCTTTTGTACTTTCTACCTTTTATCCACCGCCCAAAATCGTGACGGTCTACTTTGCCAACGACACTGTGTTTTTTTACAATGTTAAATCCAATATAGATATTAAAAGATATAAATAAAATAAACAAAAAGCTTTTTTGCTGCCATTTTTTATATTTGCCTAAGCTCTGAGTTCTTTTCAATTTAATATAAAGCAATAAAAACAAAAAATAAATAAAATCTGTTGAACCTGGTCACATGGCATTTTATTACGTTTTTTCAATTTGCGTTTTTACAAGACTATCAAATTAAATGTAAACATATTATTTTTTGAGAAAAACACATTGATCCTTTTAAGCTTTATTTTTGCTCGGTAGCACTTAAAAGGGTCTTCGCTTTTGTAGCGAAATTGCTTGCTTTTAAAGGTTTAAAAGGACGTTTTCTTTAAAACTCATTTCTTTATTTTTGTTAGAAAACCACCACGGAGTTTGATTTAGGGATAAACTTTAAATCTGAAATATATTTTCTCCTTTATATGGGAGATTTTTTTAAACTGCCAAATTCCAAAATCTGTCATCAAAAAATAGAAATTGCCCACTAAACACAAAAACATTTTAATAATGTCCAAATAATGTATAATTTAAAAACATAACGTTAGGTTGGATGTTATTCCTAACATCATATTCATAGTGAAAAACAAGCTTAATAACCCGTTTTCTAACGTTAGAAAAATAATCTTATGTTTTTTTAACGTTTTTTTTTAAGTGTTTTTCGATCGCTAAAAAAATATTGATTTTTAACAGTGGAAAAGAAATGTTTTTCTAACATTGAAAAATAAATGTTTTTTTAACAATTAAAAAAATATATTTTTTCCAAATATCTCTAAAGATAAGGTAACATAAATAACGTAAATAAAATTCTTCTATTTTGGAAACGCAGGGCAGCAACAGGTTGAGGTTTTCGTGAACTCGACACTCAGTAAAGGCAATTCGGCTCGAAGCTTCTGAAAATAAAATTTAAAATTCTATGTAAACAATAATTTTGTAGTAAGTGCCTCGCTACGAGGCCAAACAATTCATGCTCAAGTGAATACAAGGCAAACAATTTCAAGGCGCGTATTCACTGTAGCATGAATTCAAACGAAGCATTCGTTTGGTCCCGCTGCGAGGATTGCGAAGTAGCAGTTTGCTAAACCTCACCTATGTAACAGTTATAACATTTAATTATCAATAAAGACGAGTTATTATTATTATTATTATTATTATATAATTCTACCTCGAATGAATACGGGGCTTAAGGTCCGGCGGCTTATCGTCCGTGAATTGTCGCATTCCCTGTCTGATTACCTATAACGTTAGGTATGCGATATTTCATACAAAACCATTTTTTTTATTTTGTTTATTTTTTCTTACCTGATTTTGTGGTGCTTCATTTAAATCACTGCACACATATACCATCTTTCCCACACAACTGGAGTAATATTCCGATCCAAGTATGTATTCACTATCAATATTATTAATTGTGCTTTAAATTTGCCATGTTTGTTTCTACACAAGGTAAATATTGTAACCAAAATTGCACAAAGCGTATCTGCTATCGACTCGTATGAACTCGCAGCAAAATGCAATGGCGATGGCCCGTTCTGGTAGTGGAACTATGCGGCAGCGCCCTCTATAGTATCATTTTTTTTAATGTTTAAAAAACAAAACATTTATCAGCTTCATATATCTTAAATTCAACGTTAGAAATGAGATCTAGGAAAAACAATATAAAAATAACCATATATTGATGGTATTATTTTTAATGTTAGTGAAATTATGGTTTTTTTAATGCTGGTTTCTTAACGTTATTAAAAAATACATTTTTGGTAATGCTTTTACATGAAATTTTCGTTAGAATTTTTCTCATGATTTTTTAATGTTTGACTTAATTTTAACACAAATTTGTGTTAGAAAAAAAAAATTTTTTTTCAACATTTATTTAACGTTCTTTACGATTTTGTGCTTAGTGGGTGGAATTAATAAAAATTAAATATGTAGGTAATCAGTTTTGTTAAAGCTTTAACTTTACTAATGACTCACAGGCTGCTAATAGCTATTTTTGTTGTAGACGCAATTTTGGACTAACATATCTTTTCTTTTGTAACCGTCCGAAACACCGAGCGAAACACCTCTATTGTCTACCGTAGACAAATAGTAAATAAGAATGTAGTCCTTCGCAAGTGTTTAAATTAAAGTTTTATTCTTATTATTTTATGCAAAATTGAAAGGGCTGATTTTTTTTAAAAATGTGAAAATATAAGACAAAAAACGTTAAAAAAATTAGAATATTTGCCTTGTTTGTGAATTTTTTTTCCTACTTGAACCAGACGTTAGAATCTAATCACATCACAAAACATGTGTATTTGATTCCTGAATATCTACCTAATTGGATAAAATACAAATATACAAATAATATAACATTATAAAAGACAAATTGAAATATCTTCCAAATTTTGAAATGGAAAGTAGGGGCATTTATTTATTACCTTTTTCCAAAGGACAGTTTAATTTTTTAAATATATTTACTTATTCAACAGATATGGGCAATATAATTTGCATCGGTCTCCTATCCAGTCTACTACTTTTTACCTTCCTAGCCCGCCGGCGCAGCAATGGCTAGAGAAGGTATTATTTTCGACGAATTTTTTTTTTTTTGAGATAACGCCGAAAATGTGTTATTTCGGTGTATTTTGACCTATCTTAGCAATATCGTCGTGTTGCCTGTCTGTGTGTGTGTGTGTCCGTAACACGATAGCTCCCAAACCGCTAAACCTATTTAAAATTTTTAGGTAAAATAGTATTCGACACTCTAACAAGCTAATTAGATTTCGGTCAAAATCTATTAGTGTTAGACTGTTTTTTGACAATTAAAAAATTAAAAAATGTTAACTTTTTAACGGAGCTTCGTATCAATATGCGGTTTTTGGAATGTAGTAGGCTACATTTCGCGCAATAGTTTGTGTTATAACCAAAAACTTCGTAGAAGCATTAATTTTTGAGATATTTACAAAAAACTGTTTTCAAGGCTGATATAATATCATGGCTTCACTTGAAGTGTGGTCATGGATCCATTTTTTTTTATTTAAACAAGTGGGGTTGATAAATTTATTTTGGTAGAATAATGGTTATTTGTTTTTTCATTAAACATAAATTTTGGTACTTTATCTGTTTGAAATCTAGAAAGGGGGTTCAATTTAAGTCAGCACTGTATATGTATTATGTGAAAGTGTTAAATATTTTTCTGTGAAAATGCGAAAACAAGATATTTTAGCTCACCCTACTACTATACTATAGTATTAGCTCACACTACTACTATACTATAGTAGTGTGAGCTATGGTGATCCTAGTTTTTTCGAGAAAAAAAAAGTTGCTCCGATTTCAAAAATTTTTATATATCTTTGCGTTTCAGATAATTTTGAAACTTTTTTGTTGTGCCGCTTGTCTGTCTGCATGTCTGTCTGTCTGTATGTCTGTCTGTAACGACCAACGCGCATAACTCAAAAATCGCTTGCCCGATTTCAATGAAATTTGGTACCCAAGCTGGGTTTTGGGTCAAGATGGTCCCATTTAAAAATGAACAAAATCCACCAAACACAAGCCAAATAAAAGGGAGGGGGTAAATTTCAAAAATTAGAGTTTATGTAAAAATATGGCGTGTGTGATATCAAACGAAAGGTAATTGAGTCTGGAGTTAAACAAAATACATTTTAGTTAATAAAAAAAATTAGTGTTTAAGTGAAATATGGCGTGTGTGATATCAAACGAAAGGTAATTGAGTCTGGAGTTAAACAAAATACATTTTAGTTTAAAAAAAAAGTGGGGGTAGATTTGAAAAATTAGAGTTTAAGTCAAAACATGGCTTGTGTGGTATCAAACGAAAGGTAATTGAGTCTGGAGTTCAATAAAATGTACTTCAGTTTTTAGTTATATTAGCTTTCACGTACACTATAACTATAGTACCTAGTGTGAGCTTAGGTACCCATAGATTGGCAGAGTATTTTTGAGAGTCAAGTTAATTTTTTTGACTCGTTGTTTGTATTTTTTTTGTTTTTCTAACATTTGTTTTATTTTTTTATATTCTTTGCCAATAAGCCTTAGATTTTCAGGTTTTTATTTAGTTTCTTTGAAAATGTAAAACGTTTTACCTATAATTAAACCAACTAGAATCCTATTCCCTTAGAGTTTCCGCTTTATTTGGTATTTTGCTTGAAGGTTTTTGCGAAAATCGGCGAAATCGCCAAGGCGATTTAAAATGCTTAACTGGCGGAAATACCCATTTCTACCCATGTCGATTTTTCCAGTGAGGATTTTTTTGTGCTGCTACCTAAGCACGCTAAGCCATAATTTCTAAAAGAATTAAATAAAAAATAAAAATATTATTATTTATGCACATTAGCAAAAAAAATAAGTTGATATAACTAATAAGAAGGTGGCCCTGTCAAAAGAAAATAGGCGTTTTCTACGTCATTTAATATAGACATAAAAAAGCACCATTGCAAACGCGCATATATGATTTGGGACACCCTGTGTAGTGGCGTTGAGTGTCATAAAAGTGCGGGAATAGGTACCTAGTCTAATTAGAAAAATGTGCCACAATGTTGGTAGCCGATAAGGTTTTAAACAGTGGAAGGACAAGGCCCGTATTGGCCCTTCAATGTGACGTCGCAGATGTCATATGCAAGGGGGGGGGGGGTGAAGATTTTTTCCTTAAAGCAAAACAACTTTTTATAATAAAATAATTATTGATTCATTCGCTTGCCCATATACATATAAGTACGGCCAAGGCCTCCGCGCACTTACACAAGAAATTTTCTTTTTGCCATTTATACTTCTCGGCCACTCTAAAATTTTTACAGGCAATAGACAAAATATTGGAGCATCTTTTTCCAAAAAAATATAAAAAATCGAAAGGGTCACATTTTCAAAATGGCGATTTTTTTAATTTATTGTCCTGTACTAGTCACTGATGCGACTATTTGTCATTTTCAATTATTTTTATTAAAGCCTCTTGTTCTTATTTCTAAACGGTAGCAAAAATATTTTCGTATTTTTTCAGGAAAAATCATAAACCATAGATATGTTTTGGCCAATTAAGAAGATAAAACACCCTGTAAGTTAAGGAATCGCAACATTTTTTCAAATTTTTTATCTTGGTGTAATCGGTATCTAAAGAAGAACCAAAAAGTAAATTTTTATTAAAATCAAAATTTTCTAGTGCAAAAGGTTCATATTCATAAAAAACGAAATTTACAGCCGTTTTTAAATATATCTAATTTTTTAAGAAAAAAATTTAATTTTTTTAATAGAAATAATTGATTAAATTTTTAATCAATTATTATTATTATTAAATATTTATATTGCACTATATGTCCTGACAGGCCTAACCCGTCAGCATGTGTAACTTTTGGTATTTACATAATTTAGCTCCATCTAGCAGTTAAGGGGCAACCCCTTTGCAGTTGCCTTTTATACTTTGTTATGTCATTGTTTTCGGTGCCGAATTGACGCCGTTGAACTGTGACGAAATGTCTTTCTTCCTTAGCTTCCTTGGTTCGCTGTCGTTTCACCTGTTGAATGAAAAATAGTTTTCACCTATTTTTTCATTCTTTTTGATTTAACTAGAAGATGGTGAAGACATTTTATGGACTGCTAAATGTCGGTGCAATCAATGCTTTTATTATTACTAGGTTCAGTAATCCAGATACACAAAGTAGCAAAGACAGAAGAATTTTTCACAAAAATTTAGGACTTGACTTGGTTAAGCCAAACATTAAAGCACGGGCACCGATTGAGACGTTGCCGAGAGGTGTGTACGTCAGATTGCCGCAAAATATGCTGGCATATTACCTGATCCAGACCAACTTGACCCTCCAAATAAAGAGGGTAGTGCAAATATTGTAAAAGGTGGGAAACTAGATATTTTTGCAAGTTTTGTAAATGCCGCCTTTGCCTAGAGCATACTAAAGCTGCCTGTGTCTGAACAAAAATTTTAAAAAAGGTTATGTTTCGATTTCAACATTCTTGGCGGGTTTCTGGAGATAAAGTTTATGTTTTTATAGTTTTTAAGCATTTCTTCAAAGAGCTTGATGAGTTTATAATGTTTCTTTTGTTTGAAAAATTACTTATTTGGTTTTAAATAAATATGTTGAAAATTTTATGTTATTTTTAATATTTCAAACATTTGATTGACAAAATATTTTTTTTTGCTTGCGGGTATTTTTAGATGTTCACTTTAATATATGTTAACGTTGTTTTTATAATAAATTTAGTTTCAAGGATGTACCTATGCCTATCCCGTGCACTCGCGTTAGTTTTACGCCACCCGTCTACTGAAGGGTTAAGGAGCAATTTCTAAGTACCTATTTACTTTCTGTAGTTTTGAAAAGTCAGTCCTGTGATGAGTATAAATATTTAGGTCTAAAAAGTACAGCTGACGGAACACTAGACAAAGCTATAAAAGATCGAAACGTACAAGGAAGAAAAGCAATAACTTTATTAAATGGAATATTTTGGGACATGTTGACTATTTTTACAAATCAAAGAATAGGAGAAATTATGACAGTGGGTGAACGTACTTTAGTGGATGATATAAGAACAAAACAATTGGTATGGTACGGACATGTACAAAGAATGAAACGAAAGACTACCTAAACAAATACTACAATGGAAACCAACTGGCCGAAGAAAACGAGGACGGCCAAGGAGAAGCTGGAGAGAAGGTATAGATAGTGAAATAAGAATAAGAGCCCTAGATGATCAATTATGGGCAAACAGAAACAAGTGGCGATTGGGTATCGGAAGACGTAGAACGTAGTGAAACCGATAAATATATATAATATATAGTTTTGAAAAGTCAACCAAATTCTCTACAATCTGAGCGCAACCCTAGCTTCCTAGGTTCATTATTAGCGGAGAGACGTATGGCCAAATATTTGAAGTAGGGTCATTTTCCGAGACATGTACCGGCGAAATTAATCATCCTAGAGAGAAGTAATAAAAAAAAGCATTTATAGTAAATTGTATTTGCTTTAACATGGTACTAAAGCTGTTTATATTATAGTTTGGGCAAAAAATAAAAAAAATAGTAGACATTGATAATAGCGTCTTTCGTCGGATTTTTGATACATTTTATAACACCTGTAGTAGTTAATCACGGTGGATAGAATAGACCGATGTTCGGATCTCATAAATATAATATGTCGAATTTTCACGACACTGGTGGTCCAGCTGATTTTTGTAAACAAAAGTTGATATGATATGATATGAACAACTAATATTTTTTGAATTTTTTAAAGACTAAGGCAATTTTTCTACTATTTTTTAGTATATTTTTATAAAATAATATTTTTCAGACATACCAGTCGTTATTTTTTTTAGCCTGCTTCATTTCTTTTTACACAAAAATTAAAATTCGAAGAAAATAGTGTGTTCGTTTCAGCTTCAAAAATAATCCGCTGACCTACTTCTTTGTTTATTTCCCAAGTCTTCGGTTCACCTTTAATACTAAACGATCACATTCAGTTTGACTTGTAGTTTAAGTTTTGTGTAATAAAAAATAAAGCAACTTAAAAAAAATAACAATAATAAGTCTAAAAAATTGCCTTAGTTTTCAAAAAATTCAAAAAATTTTAGTAGTTTCGTTGTTCATGTCATATCTAACTTTTGTTTACAAAAATCAGCTGGACCACCAGTGACGTGAAAAATTCGACATATATATATAAGATCCGAACACCAGTCTATTCAATCCACCGTGGTAGTTAATTACTATTTGGTGGAAAGGAACACTGCCCGACCTGTTAACACACATAAGATTTATATAATTCTGAACAAGGGCGTATAAAGCATCAAACCTAGAGGGGGGTAGATGTAAAAAGTTTTAAAAAAATAGATTTTTATTGAAGTATACAAAAACCAAACAAAAACGAAAACACAAATATTATTAGGTACTTAAGTAAAAATCATATGTAGAAAAACCAAAAAAAATGTCGCAGGGGAAAAAAATACTTCCTTTTCGGTTCTTCTTTACATACTTTGCAAATATTTTTATTCAACTGCCTGTATGTTCGATTTCCCTGGCAAAGCTTGTATTTGTTAGGTCCAGTAAAAATATTGAAAATATATGAACAGCAATTTTTTAGACTTATTTCACAAAAATGACTTTATTTTCCAATAATTTTCGCCTGCGGCGCATTTTATTGTCAAGGATTTTAATTATTTTTGCTGCCTTCTTGGCCATTCCCTGGACTCGCCACTGTCCGAGAGCAATCATGAGGATTTTTATAACCATGCTTAAATGTGTTTAATATTCAAAAGAACATGTTTCTTCTTATAATTTTCATGTGCAAATTTAATGTTTATATATTTATCGGTTTCACAACGTTCTAGGTCTTCCGACACCCAATCTCCACTCGTTTCTGTTTGCCCATAATTCATCATCTAGGCGTCTTATTTTATTTCACTGTCTATTCCTCCTCTCCAGCGTCTCCTTGGTCGTCCTCGTTTTCTTCGGCCAGTTGGTCTCCATTGTAGTATTTGTTTAGGTAGTCTTTCATCATTCATTCTTTGTACAAGGCCGTACTACACCAGTTGTTTTGTTCTTATATCATCCACTAAAGTACGTTCACCCTCTGTCATAATTTCTCTTATTCTTTGATTTGTAACTCTTTCTCTTTTTGATTTCCCTGCTGCTCTTCTCCAATAGTCCATCTCCGTAGAGGTAAGCATTTTTTGTGTTCTATCCTTGATTGGCCATACTTTTGAGCCGTATGTAATAATACTTTTTACAATGGTGTTATATATAAGCTTTTTGTTATGTTTTGATATACTTTGGTCCCAAATTATTCCATTTAATAAAGTTATTGCTTTTCTTCCTTGTACGTTTCGATCTTTTATAGCTTTGTTTAGTGTTCCGTCACCTGTTATTTTTAGACCTAAGTATTTATACTCATCACGGTACTGAATTCGCTGCCTGGTATTGAAGATTAGATCCTGTTTCGTTCCACCGATACACATATACTCTGTCTTATTGAGATTAACCTCTAGTCCCCACTTTTTGTACTCTTCTATTAGTTTTCGTGTCATATATTCGAGGTCGTCATAATCCTGAGCCACTACTATCTGATCATCGGCGAAACATAAAGTATACAAGGTGGTTTCGTCCAACGGAATTCCCATGTTTTTTAATTTAATGTTTGCCTACACTAAATTTGGCCCTAGCCCTAGCGCTGCACTGGGTTACAAACTTAGTACTTATCAGTAAACAATGCTGTAAATGGCAATCTAAAAAGCTAATTTTACGTTAAGTTGGTTGGCGTAAATTACGTTTGTCATATGATATTCCTACTTATCGTAACTAAGAGATCTTTGGCCTCTCCGACTAAAGGAGTTTGCTAAAGCCCCGAGGTTAAACCATCATAAGGGACAAAGTTATGCATATTGCTTTAGGTCAAAGGAACTGAGAGTCGCAACCTGACCTCAAGAAAATGACTTGGAGCGCTTAAGTTTTCTTTCCCTCTTATTTACTATAGAGAAGTTAACTAATTAAAGCTCTGGTATAAATAAAATAGCACATTAAAAAAAGCGAAGGACACAATAGCAAGGGGTGGCTCGGTATTAGCTCACATATATACAATACTATAGTAGTGTGAGCTATGGTGATCCTAATTTTTTCGAGAAAAAAAAAGTTGCTCCGATTCCAAAAATTTTTATATATCTTTGCGTTTCAGATGATTTTGAAACTTTTTTGTTGCGCTGTCTGTCTGTCTGTCTGTCTGTCTGTCTGTCTGTCTGTCTGTCTGTCTGTCTGTCTGTCTGTCTGTCTGTCTGTCTGTCTGTCTGTCTGTCTGTCTGTCTGTCTGTCTGTCTGTCTGTCTGTCTGTCTGTCTGTCTGTCTGTCTGTCTGTCTGTCTGTCTGTCTGTCTGTCTGTCTGTCTGTCTGTCTGTCTGTCTGTCTGTCTGTCTGTCTGTCTGTCTGTCTGTCTGTCTGTCTGTCTGTCTGTCTGTCTGTCTGTCTGTCTGTCTGTCTGTCTGTCTGTCTGTCTGTCTGTCTGTCTGTCTGTCTGTCTGTCTGTCTGTCTGTCTGTCTGTCTGTCTGTCTGTCTGTCTGTCTGTCTGTCTGTCTGTCTGTCTGTCTGTCTGTCTGTCTGTCTGTCTGTCTGTCTGTCTGTCTGTCTGTCTGTCTGTCTGTCTGTCTGTCTGTCTGTCTGTCTGTCTGTCTGTCTGTCTGTCTGTCTGTCTGTCTGTCTGTCTGTCTGTCTGTCTGTCTGTCTGTCTGTCTGTCTGTCTGTCTGTCTGTCTGTCTGTCTGTCTGTCTGTCTGTCTGTCTGTCTGTCTGTCTGTCTGTCTGTCTGTCTGTCTGTCTGTCTGTCTGTCTGTCTGTCTGTCTGTCTGTCTGTCTGTCTGTCTGTCTGTCTGTCTGTCTGTCTGTCTGTCTGTCTGTCTGTCTGTCTGTCTGTCTGTCTGTCTGTCTGTCTGTCTGTCTGTCTGTCTGTCTGTCTGTCTGTCTGTCTGTCTGTCTGTCTGTCTGTCTGTCTGTCTGTCTGTCTGTCTGTCTGTCTGTCTGTCTGTCTGTCTGTCTGTCTGTCTGTCTGTCTGTCTGTCTGTCTGTCTGTCTGTCTGTCTGTCTGTCTGTCTGTCTGTCTGTCTGTCTGTCTGTCTGTCTGTCTGTCTGTCTGTCTGTCTGTCTGTCTGTCTGTCTGTCTGTCTGTCTGTCTGTCTGTCTGTCTGTCTGTCTGTCTGTCTGTCTGTCTGTCTGTCTGTCTGTCTGTCTGTCTGTCTGTCTGTCTGTCTGTCTGTCTGTCTGTCTGTCTGTCTGTCTGTCTGTCTGTCTGTCTGTCTGTCTGTCTGTCTGTCTGTCTGTCTGTCTGTCTGTCTGTCTGTCTGTCTGTCTGTCTGTCTGTCTGTCTGTCTGTCTGTCTGTCTGTCTGTCTGTCTGTCTGTCTGTCTGTCTGTCTGTCTGTCTGTCTGTCTGTCTGTCTGTCTGTCTGTCTGTCTGTCTGTCTGTCTGTCTGTCTGTCTGTCTGTCTGTCTGTCTGTCTGTCTATCTGTCTGTCTGTAACGACCAACGCGCATAACTCAAAAACCGTTTGGCCGATTTTAATGAAATTTGGTACCTAGGCTGGGTCTTGGGTCGAGATGGTCCCATTTAAAAATGAACAAAATCCACCTAACACAAACCAAATAAAAGGGTGGGGGTAAATTTCAAAAATTAGAGTTTATGTGAAAATATGGCGTGTGTGATATTAAATGAAAGGTAATTGAGTCTGCAGTTAAACAAAATACATTTTAATTTATTTAAAAAAAAAGGGTGGGGGTATATTTTAAAAATTAGAGTTTATGTGAAAATATGGCGTGTGTGATATCAAACGAAAGGTAATTGAGTCCGGACTTTAACAAAATACATTTTAGTGTTTGTTTTTTTTTAAGGGTGGGGGTAGATTTCAAAAATATGAGTTTAAGTCAAAACATGGCTTGTGTGGTATCAAACAAAAGGTAATTTAGTCTGGAGTTGAATAAAATATATTTCAGTTTTTAGTTATATTAGCTCACACGTACACTATAACTATAGCACCTAGTGTGAGCTTAGGGGCCCATATATTGGCAGAGTATTTCCTTTGGTGTACAGGTAAGGAGAAACATTAGAGAAGTACTGGGAAATATACTAGGAAATACCGGGAAGTGCTTGGGAAATACTAGGAAATACCTTTGAAATTTAAGAAAATACTGGGAAATACCATGAAATACCTCAGGAAACACCGTAGGTATTTCCTTTTAGTATACAAATATTGGTGATCGAGCCACCCCTCGCACAATAGCGCAGGTGAAAAGAGCGCTGAAAAAGTATAAAAAAAATTTACCTAACCCCATCTGACCTAGTTAAGTTAAGGTTTTGTTAGTTTTTTATTAAAATAACCTAACCAGGTCAGGCCAGGTTAGAATACCAAAAAAAACCTTTTCTCATATACACTAAGTTAGGTTTTTTTAGTAGCGGCTGGTGACGTTATAAATTGGGGGGGGGGGCAGAAATTTATATTGCATGGAAAAGAAGATAAAAACTTACCTAAACAATTTTTTTTTGCATTTTACAAACAAGCAGCTTAAGTGTTTTTAGTTTATTTGTTTATCGATAAAGTCTATTCGCCCTTCTTTTACATGCGAAAGATGCTCGGATAAGCATCAGTTTTAGACTAATCATGGCCCTGTAGAGCAACCTCAAAAATCCCATAGAATTTCAAACAGTCTATTAACCTACCAAGTATGTCTATTTTTTCCACATTTTCATTATGTTCGGTAATGTTTTGCCTATAGGCACTATTCAATTGGCACCTAATATCAGTCCTACCTAGCATAGAAAAATCCATGTGATTATTTAATTAAGTAGCACATACTTTGTGTCTTTAACTTTTCACTAAAGTGCTTGATATCACACATTCCCTTTGCCACCCACACAGGATCACTTCGGGGATTGTTCATAATAAGACCGCACAACCAGTTTTCAGCATCGTATATTCGCTCACACTACTACTATACTTAGTAGTGTGAGCTATGATGGTGATCCTAATTTTTTCGTTGCTCCGATGTCAAAAAATTTAATATATCTTTGCGTTTCAGATGATTTTGAAACTTTTTTGTCGCGCCGTCTGTCGGTCTGTCTGTCTGTATGTCTTTCTGTATATCTGTCTGTCTGTAACTACCAACGCGCATAACTCAAAAACCGTTTGCTCGATTTGAATGAAATTTGTTACCTAGGCTGGGTCTTGGGTCAAGATGGTCCCATTTAAAATTGAACAAAATCCACCGAACGCAATCCAAATAATAGGCTGGGGGTGAAACTGAACTAACTCCAACAGATAAAGTTGTTATTGAAACGCAAATTTAAACTTTAACAGATATTTACATTTCAAAGAAAATTGTCCAAACTAATCAACTAATTAATCAACCTGCAGTTAAACCAGTGTCAAGATCGACCAGAAGTCATAATCCTCCAAAGTATTTAGAAGATTATGTGTCACATTAATATGCAGGGAAAAATGTGGTGAAATTCGTTGTATATGATTTGTTATTGTTATTGTCTGTTTGATAGTTTTGTTACAAGTCAAGCAAACTAAAATTTTAAATTTTGCTTAATAAAATCTTAATCTAAAAGGTTTTTCATACCAGTATGCAAAATTTTACTCTCACTTAAATATGGCATAATTCACTGAGGAAGAGTCACGAATATTAATAGAGTTTTTGTATTGCAAAAATTTGCAGTTCGTATGTGAAAAAGTTGAAACCCTAGAGTCTTGTCGTGAAACTTTTAAGGAATTACATTTTTTAACTGTCACAGGCTCATACATTTACGAGCTACTTGGTTTTGTTAGAAAGAACATGTCGTTTTTCAAAAAAATAGGATTAGCGGACCATATGAACCTAGAAATTAAAACAACTTATGCACTGACCAACATTCTACTGCTCTGTACCAGAAAGGGGCGTATTATAATAGATGTTTGTTTTTCAACGTTTTACCAAAGGAAATTAAGGTGTTTTCAATTGTTATTTGAAATAAGTCCGTATGAAATGATAGATTTTTTTGACCAAATTTGTTTAAAATAATTTTATATTAATATTTTAAGAGACTTTGAATTCTTGCATTTTGGTTGTAGGGCTGGATTCTGTAGGTTATCTCTATGTTTTATCGCAACGCAACAATTATACAGAATTACGTGCCACTACTCAAAAAAACACTTGGTATCGGCGATCAGAGGTTGTATTGAAGAAAAAAACGGTATTTTGCCAACTAGAAGAAAAACTGTATTTTTTTAAATATTGTAATTAATTATTTTTGGGCTTTTAGAGCAATAATGAATGCCAATAAAATTAGATTTGTACGTCATCCACAAATCGGAGGTAGGCGTGGTGCCCCAAGCTTTACGGTAACCCTGACGGGACCACAATTTTTTCGTAAACGGCTGTAGCAATAAAATTAACCCTCCAGCTTTACTCTTAAAGAAACCTTGGGGTGTTAAAGATCGCTTCATTTTTAAATTAAACCTAAAAATAAACATAGCGATACTAAAATGACGAACTACCTTGTTTTTAAACGGATTTGTCTTAAACTTGGTACTTGAAGTTGCGAGGGGCCAAAAATCAAATTAAAAATTATACAAAATAAAAATAGTTATTTTTTTTAATTTAAACGATTTGCCTTAATTTTAGAAATAATTAAGCATAATTACGAGTATAATTTTAGCGTCTAGCTAACTATAACTATAACTACACATTGCTTTTTTATAAATATCTTGCTGTCGTAGAACATGGTACATACGTTGAAAAAAAAACCGTATTGTGTATTAGTTTAAAGTCTCATTTAACCGACACAAATTTTGATCGTTCATAGTTTTTAGAGGATGACAGGCCATTCGAAACGATATAATAAATAACTATACCAATCCCTTAGAGTTCGATTATTTCGACTAATTTGTTCGTTTTTCTTTAAAAAAATTTCCTAATTTTAATTATCATCCAAACGGATATACAGAAAACCCATCGCTGCTGCGCTGATGCATTTTATGTAAGTACCTATTTTATATTTTAAAAAATTATTTCGAAAATTGAAATTATTGGCACTTGTTAACAAAAAATTGATTTGATAATAGAGAATTATTAAAATACAGCCAGGCTATAATTGTGCCAGGCACTATTCTGACACATTCACATTGAAAACTGACAGTTGGTCCTTCAAAATTGACATACCAAAGTCGCATTTAAAACTTTCGTCGTTTATTTGCAATTAATAAAAGAAGGCACTATTTATTCCGGTTCATATAGTAAACAAAGGCCGTGTGTTGTGTGTTTATTTCAATAATTCTCTAATGAGTCAGAAGTTATTTATTTCGTTACTAAATAACTAAATGTTTTAAGAATTCTATATTTCGTCTCCTACATTTTTGGGTTTGCGTAATATTAAGTGCGGATCTGGGCCAAAATCTACGGGGGGAAGGGGGGGTTGGCTGATGGTCGATGAAAAGTGGGGGAGGGGAGTAATTATGCGGTTAGACCGATATTTTTTTCTAGGGGGTAATTATCACGTTATCCTCCCCCCAAATCCCATGTGCATAATAGAAGCACTCTGGGATGTGAGGGCGCACCTCTCTGCTGATAGTTTTAAAAAGGTTTACTTCAAGATATATTTCCGAAATATTTTACTAAGTAAAACTTAGTTTAAAGCCGGCTGCCCATGGAGCGTATTATCTGCGCGGATTTTTTTTTCTCAGGCTTTGATTGGTCTAAATTTTTAAATCAACCAATCAGAGCCCTAGAAAAGATAAACCCGCGCAGATAATACGCTCCATGGACACCCAGCCTAATAAAATTGGATTTGGACGAATTCTTAACAATTCCAAACAGTTGGCAACATTTATAGATAAACATATTTGTCTTCCACACACAAACTTATTCGTATCTCCGCGACGACGTTACGAATAACTTTGGACGGCGCGGCGCCTGCTAGAATCAAAAGCCACAGTTACGAATAATTAGTTTTTAGCACATTAAACGGCTCAGTCTGGTCAGGTTTTGGAAGTGTAAACTTCTTTAGGCGCGTTTAGCAGTTTTTGTGGGTAGTGAGTTGAACTGAGCCGTCAGGCTCGGCTATGTAACGCTCATTCGGGTGAAATCGGCTCGAGTCGACTAACTGTGAGAAACATTCAGCGAGTGATATGATGATGCAGATGAAGGCCAGTACAGCGTGTCCCATTTTCGATGGGATTAAATGGGAAACTCGGTTATTATTAAAGATATTGATTTTCTGATTGCACCTTACCGTGCTCTTTTTTGGAGCCCTTAAAAATGGTGTAATCAGATTTTTGCTATACCCCGTGGTTTCGCTAATACAGGGAGTTTTTGAAAAAATTGCATTTTAATTAATTCTTTGTATCTCGCTTATTTTGCAAGATATTTTTATTCTGTAAAAAGCCTTTCTATAGCAACTTTTTTAGAGCAAAATAATGACGTTGTCAATTTTTTAAAATATTGTTTAGTTTTTGAGATATGGTATTTATCATAAAAAATTAAATACGGACCTGGATTTTTTTTATTACTACTTTGATTGGTTCCATGCTATTATTACCGTAAAATGATAAAACTTTAATATTTTTTTGATTTAAGGTTAAAAAAAAAACTATTTAATATTTGAAAAAAAAATTATAGTCCGAACCTGAAAATTTCCAACGTTATTATAAATTAAAAATTGCAAGACACACTAGTTGAACGATTTTTAGTTTATCTGTTTTGAAATGATAATTAAAAGATTTATAAATAAAGTAAAAAACGTTAAAAAGTTACTAAAATAATATCATACTAATTATTTGATGGTAGCACAGCAGGTCGTGAAATTTACAAAACAAAAGCTTGGAATTGACATTGTCATTTTACTTGTCATTTTTGTGAATGGCTTACAATTATTTTAAACTGGCTAGAAATCGACCTTATCCAAATTTTGAAAAATGTGATATGTTTGACTGCTTCATTCAAGCAACAAAATCCCAATATTTAAATGGCAGAAATATTTTTATGCAAAATGCGTTAAGAAAAATTACTCAAAAATGCCAACAATGTCTTACACATAATGGTAGTCAGAAAAATTAGTTATTTTGTATAATTTTTTTATTTTTATTTTTCGTAGACTTTGTTTCAAATAAATCTGTAAATTAACGTAAAACCATTTTAATATGCTAAGTATCAAAACAGTTAAACTAAAAATTGTTTATCTAGTAATTTTTAATTTATATTTATGTTGGAAATATCCAGGTTTGGACTAATGTTTTTTTTAAATATTAAATATTTTTTTTTACCTTAAAACAAAATTTTTTTAAATTTTTATTATTTTATGATAATACTAGCATGAAACTAATCAAAATAGTAATAAAAAAAATCCAGGTCTGTATTTAATTTTTTTATGATAAATACCATATCTCAAAAACTAAACAATATTTTAAAAAGTTGACAACGTCATTATTTTCTTCTAAAAAAGTTGCCATGAAAAGGTTTTTACAGAATAAAAATATCTCGCAAAAGAAGTGAGATACAAGGGATTATTAAAAATACAATTTTTTCAAAAACTAATTAGCGAAACTACGGGGTATAGCAAAAATCTGAATACGCCATTTTTAAGGGCTCAAAAAAAAAAACGGTAAGGTGCAATCAGAAAATCAATATCTTTAATAATAACCGAGTTTCCCATTTAATCCCATCGAAAATAGGACACGCTGTACACAGAAGAGTTCGGTTCGGTCCGCTTTGCAGAATATGTTATGGGCCAGTATTATTAATTTCGCCTTGTTGAAGTTTATGTGGGGTCTTAAACACACACAATAATTTTTTTAGCAATGAAAGTACGCTCTTCCGTCAAAACATTACCTTAGTTGTGTGGACTGCCGGGGTATGGCGCTGGGTGTCATAATTATTTTTCAACGACAGAAATATTAGCGCATAATGTACCATCTGACAAGATTTCACGTTCAACTATTTTAAAACTAAGAGTTTTTGACGAACAAACAAATCATTGGCGATCAGGCTTTCCATTTTTCTCAAACGAACCCCTCAAAAATTTTTAACCTCCCGCTATTGAAAGAGGGGATAAAAAGAAAAAAGTTAATTTTCTCTTTTTATCAATGGACAGTGGTGTCTGTGACACGAAGCCACAAATCAACAAAACTTGATTGCGACAATTTCGAACCGTTTCCAGCTCCGTAATCTTTATTAGACATGTTATTTTCCTTTTCTCAGATCACGGATATCTAAACTCAGATGTATCTGATAAATTTTGATAAGAAAAAACTGTGGAATTTGAGATGTTTATATCTCACAATGTTGGCAATGAGCTAAAATACATAAAACTACTAAACACGACCCCATGTGGACTCTGTTTCAAAAGAGCGCTCACAAAATGGCGCGTAACAAAATAGCGACGGCACAAAATGGAGTTGTAACAAAACAGCGCTGCGGCAAATTAGCTCTTGACAAAATAGCACGAAAGAAAATAGCGTCGGTTTGTCCTAAGCCATTTTAAAATTACTTAAATGTTTTTCCTTCGGTTTCGGTTTGGTTCGGTTCGGTTTGACACCCTTTAGGAGCACGGGAATGAAGTTAGAAAAGTTTTTTTTTGAAAAATATGTTACAAAGAGGTTGATTAGTTTATATAAGATGTGTTAAGGGGTGAAAAAAATTAGCGCGAAAGTAAATAGCCCTTTTGTACCTACGATATTTCCTTCCGCGCTAGTTTATTCCATGCTAATTTGGCGCAGCATCTAACACAACTCATATAGTTCGACTAAGGGGCATCTTTGTATCATAAAAAACCCTGACTTCTTTTTCGAGCTGCAAGAGGGTGTCTAACCAACCCGAATCAAATCGAACCGCACCGAACCCAACCGAACCGAACCAAACCAAACCGAAAGTAAAAATTTCAAATAATTTTAAAATGACTTGACACAAGTTTGAAAAACAGCGCCCCTAAAAAATGCGCTATTTTGTCCCAGTACTATTTTGCCCCGCGCCTCAAGCTCTTTTATCCCACGCCATTTTGTCCAGCGCTGTTTTGTCGTAGCCTTTCTATTTTTTCGCACATTATTTTGTACAGCGCTGTTTTAAACCGGAGCCCCCCATGAGGCCTTCAATTCAGCATCTTTTCTATTACAAATAACTTTAGGAAACTATTTGGAAAATAGCAGAACGCGAGACTGCGGTGCGACAGCAGCTTTAGACCGCAACAAGCACTTAATTTTGACCATTAGTTATCCTCAGGGCCGTATCTGAGGGGGGTTTTGGGGGTTCAAACCCCCTCCGAACTTCTTTGTTTAACTTGTTTTAGCCGATGATGGGTCTCTTTAGACTCAAAACATGTCCTAAATAAAACCCGAAACAATAAAGACTTTAGTGGAGAAGACATTCAGTTTTTCTTTGTAATTTGCAAACTCCACTTTGAGAAATGGACTATTTTTTCAATTTAAATAGGAATGTGTTTTTTAAGTTTAACCTGTTTTTCGTCATAAACCATTAAAAAATTGTAGTTCTTTTTTAAACCTGTAAAATTCCACTGGCCTAACCCCCCCTAAAATGTTGGTCAAAATACGGCCCTGGTTATCCTTTCCAACATGCAGTAAAGTCAATGAGAGATATCGTTAATTTAGGACTTAGGCAAACTCATCCCATTTTTTAAATGTGCAGCTCGTTACTTCGAAGTTTCTTTTTACGATAATAAAAAAATCAAAAGGCGTATCTTGTTGTCAGATGAATATACATTTGGCCCAAACGAATTGTATTGTCGGGTAAGATCAGCGGCGTAGCGTGGGGAGGGGGGGGCGGGGGGTTCGTCCCCCCCCCCGCCCCGAGGGTAGTGGCGCCCCATAGGTGGTCGAAGCGCCCTCAGCTTTATTAAGTCGGGCCGGTAACGGCCAATTGAGTGGGTGTCAAACTAACGACATGAAGACCTTTTTTTAGATTCGTGAGAGGCGCGCTTGTGACTTATCGGCCGTCCCCTCACACATGATGACCTTTTTTTTTTTTTTTGGACGCAAGATTCGTGAGAGGCGCCCTTGTAACTTATCGGCCGTCCCCTCACACATGATGACCTGTTTTTTTTTTAATTTTTTTTGGTCGCAAGATTTGTGAGAGGCGCCCTTTTGACCTTTTTGTTTTTTTTTGTCACAAGATTTTTCAGTTTTCAGAGGCGCCCTTTTTAGCTGTCGCCCCCCCCCCCGCCCTTTCGGGCACGCTACGCCGCTGGGTAAGATATTGTTTTAAATCGAACCTTTAAACGAGGGTACCGTAGTAGATCTCTTGGCTGTCTAAAATAAATTTAAAACAGTTTTAAAAACGTTACAAATTTTAATGAATACAAAATAAAACTCTGTTGCAATTTACAAATTGTAACAAGACTTTTCTTATGACCATAAAACAAACAAGACCCAAAATATTAAAATGAAAACTTTAACTTACCAAAATAACAAACTGCAAAATATTCTTTAAATAGAAAAATGTTGTTTCTTTAAGTTCAACAAAACTTAGAATGTAACTGACTTGTCTCCTCAAAGTTTGGATTTTTATTAACAGTAGGTTGGACATAATGATTCATTATCGTCTCTTTGAAGAGCTTGGAGGAACCAAGTCAGTGGCGTTTCTAATAATCCTAAAGTTTACTTTACATTCTAGCTAATGAGTTAAACAAGTAAACAATAACCAAAATCTCACAGTTTTTCCAGAGTCAATCACTTTGAAGGGAAAACCCTCACTCTACTTGATGTATCCCCACACTTAACCATTACAACTCCCACTGTTCACTTTTCAGTAGTTTTTCACGCATGAACCACCTGCTGTGTAACTCATTATCAGTTACTTTAGTTATTACGAAACACTAAAATTCAAGTTGTTATGACAAGAAAGTAAATAGACCTATTTTTTTAAACGAACATCATTAAAAATAAAAATATTTTTGAAAATTTTGCACAGTTTTAGTGACAGTTATTTAAATGCCTAACCCAATAACTTAGCCTTACAGTAACGATATTGTTTTTAAGGGTCTTATAAGGCTCCATTGTCTCCGTGTGCAATCTTGGATAAATCCTGTTTCATTCCAGGAGCTAGGAGTTGAAATCTCTATAGACCTCATGACCTAAATTACTTTAAGGTATTTTGCTTAAACCTAGTTTTTACTAATCACCACAGTTTTTTTTTAGTTTTTAAACTTAATTTAAATTTAAATTCAAAATAAGGCCGAAAATAAGGTCAAGCGACTCCCGGTAAAGTTTAGAGAATCAATATTCCTTTGCACTGATATTCTCGAATATTTTTGATATAATATATTCTAATATAGGCTGTTTTTTTAAAGGCAATAAGGGCTTTTTTGAGTTTTTAATGTACGTTTTTGGAACAACCCACGCACCTCCTTTCAGAAATAAGCTTTCCCTCTATATTTGGAATAGAGAAAGTGGGTCAAGTATGACATCTTGTTTTAAAGGTCTGGTGAATGTCTTTACAAATCTGTAAACATTTCACAAATCCATGGAGTGGTTTTCAAAATTCCAAATTAAACATGAACTGCTAAAATAAAAATTAAATCAGAATTTTATATCTTTCGTTGGATTTTCGAAATGTTTTTCTTTTTTTTTTTACGGTTACCCGCACTCGCAAGGAGATCCCTATCACGCTCGAGAAGCGGCCAGTGCGCTGAAATGTTGGTGTGTATTGGTTTTGAAACAGTTCAGGTTGTAACCTGCAAGGAAAACTGTCACAGGGAGTTTATTTCATAGCGATGCTGTTCTCCAGAGATATGAATTCTAATATAATGAGGTTCTTGGTGCCTCTATTTTGACAGTAAATTGATGGTTACAGTCTGTTTGACGTGTTCGCCGAGTAGGTGCTACTCCCGGGGGGATCATACGTGCCAACTCTTCAGAGCATTTTCCGTGATAATACCTGTAGAAGAGAGATAGATCGCCCACAGTTCTTCGATGTTCGAGACTATCCAAGCTACGGGTAAGTGCGGGGTCATTGATCAGCTTGATAGCTCGTTTTGGCACGGTGTTACACTCCATATATATTTGTAGAGATATTCCCGAGACATTTATATTAAGTTAAGCTAACCTTGGTCCTGTAGGCAGTTTTATAAAAACCACTATTTAAAAAATAATTGCTGCTTTAACGAACCATCACTTACACGAATAATAGTATAACTTATTCGGTGTTTAGTCCATGAGTCCTAGTTCTCGTGTCTTGTAAATCAACACAGACGTAATGCTATTACTAAGGAAGACAAACCGCCTAGAGGCTTAAATTTCCCATAATTAAGCTAAATCGGATCGTCTTTGTTAATAATATTAGAACTGGCGTTTACATCTCAATATAATACGAGGTGCGACAATACAATTATAAGACTGTTACTGTAAAAAAATCTACTTTATTCAGGGGCCGCTAGTATATAAGGGCTGCAGAGCTGCAGAACCCCCAAAATTTTCACATTATTTGACTATTTTTCAGCCGCTGCTATTTTTCTAATATAATTATTTTATTTGTGTTGAGTATGACGCCGCGCGCCGTCGCCGAAGGCCGCATTTCACAGTCGGTCAAATGAAGTTATTGGCATTGTTGCGCTGCTAAATTGCAACACAACGTAGCTGGGCGGCTAACGAGATCTGTGCTCGGCTAGGAACCCCTTCCTTCGCCCCGCACCGCACAAAAATAGACCTGCAAAACTCTTTGACGTTTTTAATTCCCGCAGCCCATATGCAAGAGGACTAAAAGCTCTTTTAAGAGAGAGGAATGAATTTATTTGGAGGCCATTCCTAAATCATGCTAAACAATATTTATTGGGTTGCACAGAGAAGGAGACAGGAAGACCACTGTATATGACACCAAAAAAAAACACCATTTATTGGATTTGTCATATCAAGCGATGCAATTTTTGGAATGTTTGACGAATTTGTGAAGAGCAAGAAACTAAATTATCTGTTAACCTTTAAAGTCAGCCAGGATCACCTGGAAACATTCTTTTGTGCCCTAAGGTTAGTTGCGTTTACATTTCCACAATTTACTAAATTGATTATTCCATATTGTCTTACTGCGAACCTCCTTCGTGGAGTAGAATTTATCCCTATTTATTAGAGTAAACTTGGTGGTACCTGGTTTTTAAAGTCATTACAAGGGTGAGAATTAAAAGACCTTCAAAAAAAGGTACAGTATGACATATGTTTTACGTATATGATTTAAATATCCAAGGTAACTTTTTTCCCTCAAAAGTTTTACACCGCTAGAACATTTACAAACAAAATATTAAAGGACGAAAACAAAAAATATTTAAACCTAAGTTGACTTGGTTAGGTTATTACTCTAACCTGACCTGGTTAGGTAAACATAACAAAAAAAGTTTTCTTTTTTTTGTAGGGTTAACCTAAACGAGACAGGTTATATTAACCTAACCAGGTCAGCTGTTTAGCGGTTAGTATACCAAAAAAATTACGCAAACTTTTGTTTCTCGAGACTGGGTCGGTTGATCTTTTGATTTTCGAAATTTTGTTGTTTGATCTTTTGCTTTTTAAAATTTTGTCGATCTAGCTTTTGTTCTTCGTAATTTTTTCGTTCGAGCTTCTGTTTTCGAGATTTTTTCTTTTCGGTCTTTTGTGTTTTAAGCAAATGTATTCCAGCTTTTTGTATTGTCTTTCGATCTTTTCAACACCACTAGTCGCGCTTCGATATACACTAATAAACTAAGCCATACCTTCAATTGACTGGGCCTAAAACGCCGCGATTTTTATATTTCATGGGTGCACCCACCCCTAATTTTTTATTTAATATTTCATTAATAAAAAAATTGATAGCATAAAATGTGGCATTTTGGGGTCTTAAGCCCTCCCCAAGGCTGTCAAATCCGCCCCCTCCCATGAGATTAGCCTGGGTGCGCCACTGTCTATTCGTGTATTATTTTGCTGTATTATTAAATGAAAAAAGTTTTGTTAAGCAAGGCTTGACACAATTTAAACCTTTCGGAAGCATGTAAATCAAATTTTTCGCATATAAGGCATAAAAATGTACCTTTTCACATATATGTGAATGTATTCGTACGAGCTGCGAACTAACAACGAAAATTCATAGCAAAACGGAATTGTTACATTTATTTGAATGCTGCACTCGGAAAAAGAAACATGACTCAGTCCGTACATCCATATACGGTATAGTATTTTCTTAATGGAAACACAACGATGTCGAGTGCAAATACTAGGTTTGTTCCAGCTTGCCAGCGTGCAATTCAAAAATAGAAGTGTTAAAGAAAGAAGAAGTTTGATCAGTTAGAGCCACCAAAGAACTGGTCCTGTTATTTTTCAAAATCCAATGATTGATTGATTTACTTCATTCATGTGATCAAATGCAAGAAATCTTCATTTACCGTTACGCAAGAAAACGAGTGGTGTATAAAATATTTAACTTGTGTTTCTGTCATCAGCATTCAAGAAGAACAACTTGCTCATCGATCGGCCCTTGGGATCCGCCTCTTCCTTTAAATGTTTACATTTCTTAATGCGCCTGTCTTCGATCCTGGTTAGCTGGTCAAAGTAAGCAAACAAGGGGATGGGACAATTCGCCGCGGCCGATTCGCCGCCGGCCGATTCGCCGCGGGGACAATTCGCCGCGAGATTTTTTTTTTGATATTACCATTGGCAATTGTTTAAACAGTTTTATTTAGCTTGACTTCATATAATATATTTGTTAATTTGTTTGATCATAACTTTTTCAAACTTTTCCAACTAGTTATTTGGTGGTTAGTATAATACAATTCAACATTTTTTTTTTAGAAAAATAAATAAAATGGCGGATTTTCCAATTTATAAACCGATTTGCCTCAAACTTGAAACATTGCGGCGCTTAAGGTAACTTAATACAATGTTTGACTTAAATTTAAAAAAATTAAAATAGTGGATCCAAAATGGCGGATTTTCCCAGTTATAAACCGATTTGCATCAAACTCGGAACTTTGAGATCTTTCAGCTCGCTGATTATTATTTTTAACTAAAATTTAAAAAAATCAAAATGGCAGTTCCACAATGGCGCACTTTCTTGTTTATAAACCGATTTGCCTCAAAATTGGGGGGGGGGGGTGATTTCTCTGGGGGAAGGGGCGAAGCCTCATGATGGCGAATTTTATACTCTTTAATCTTTTTATTCATGATATATGTGAAAAATATCAAAAAAAATCTTAGGCTTGGGGGGGCCTAGGCCCCGAGGAATCCGCCATTTTTAGATTTTAAAATTTAAATAAAAAATTGTATTGAGTTACCTTAGGCGCCGCGATGCTTCAAGTTTGAGCCAAATCCGTTTATAAATAAGAAAGTGCGCCATTGTGGAACCGCCATTTTGATTTTTTAAAATTAAGTTAAAAATAATAATCAGCGACCTGAAAGATCTCAAAGTTCCGAGTTTGTTGCAAATCGGTTCATAAATGGGAAAATCCGCCATTTTGGATCCGCCATTTTATTTATTTTTCTAATAGAAAAAATTGTTAATTGTATACTAACCCCAAATACCTAGTTGGAAAAGTTTCACAAAAGTTATGATCAAACAAATAAATAAATATATTAAATGAAGTCAAGCTAAATAAAACTGTTTAAACAATTGCCAATGGTATCATCATAAAATAAAAAATCTCGCGGCAAATTGTCCCCACGGCGAATCTGCCGGCGGCGAATTGTCCCGCGGCGAATCGGCCGCGGCGAATCGGCCGCGGCGAATCGGCTGCGGCGAATCGGCAGCGGCGAATTGTCCCCTACCCGCGAACAAACGGTACCTAAAGATAGTTTGTAAGACTTTTGAGACTAATATTTTGATTGCCACCTTAAAATCCAAGATGGCGGATTGGAGAATTTTTTTAGGTATTTTTTACTTTAATAAGCTCCATTTCCGCTGCGCAGAAGAATGTATAAATATTTTAAATTCGGTTTAGTCGTTCCCGAAAAAAATTAATATGATTGCTTTCTCAATTCTGCCTGCATTCATTTTCTTATAAATTAATTATTACTGATTCGATTGTAAATAAATAAAAAGCATCAGGTTATAAGAATAGATGTTATAAAACTCATTATCAAAATTTGCCGCCCTCTTAAAACACACAATCGTTAATGATTAGTACATAGTTGTAGATGGTGAAATTGGATATAGTCCACCATGTTAAATTTTAAGACGGCGGCAAATTTTAATTATGATCTTTAAGAAAAATGGATCTGGAATATAATGCTCTTGAGATCTGTTTTGGTTCACATTTGGGCGAGTACCATTTCGCGCTGAAAGTTTGGGTTATAACAACCGTAACTAACAAAAAATAATAAAACCTTGACACCGACTTTTTTGGCTAAGATTGCTTTGGCGCCTGTTGTTTTGGTTTGTTTAAGGACACTTACCATTCAGGAACATTTGCGCACCGACCATTTGAGGGCTAAACGTTTGTAAGTGTCTTTAACCAAACCCAAACGACAGGCGTCCAAACAAGCTTTGCAAAAAAGTTGACTACTGTAACGAAGTGATTAGATTTTGAACGAAATCCATTAATGCTAATGACACTTTTTTGACAATTAAAATATTTTTAAAATGCTAACTTTTTAACGGAGCCGTCACTATGCGGTTTTGGGAATATAGTATACCACACTTTTCTCAATAATTTGTGTCATAACCAAAAACTTTTTTAGGATTTTTTTATTTTTGAGATAGTTACAAAAAACTGTTTTCAAGGCTGATATTATATCATAGAGTTCACTTAAAGTTTTGCTAATAGGCTAGCTAGCATATAGCTATATATGTGTATATATGCTAGACTGGACAAAAGAAATACGACTATGCCATATATAAAATTTCTAGTTGATAAACACCCATGCTATCCTGAATAATTTACGCGTATTTTATGCACTGCTTCTATATCGTGGAACTACCTAAATACATTACAATGTAGCGGAGCTAAACTTGTTTTAAAAGATTTTTATAAATATTATATATTGGATATACAAGGTGGCAAATTTAAATTATTTAAAAAATGGCTTAGAAGAGCTTGGGACGAAACAGCGTGGAAAAAACAGCGCTGGAAAAATAGCAGATGGACAATACGCGCATGGTTATAATAGTGCTGAAACAAATAAGCGCAGGTATACAAACCGCGCGCTTTTGTATCAGAGTCTTAAACAACCAATTGGGGTAGTTGTTAGGTGACTTGGTTAGGTTAGTATCTTAACTTAGCTTGGTTAGGTTATTATACTAAAAAAGAACTATCCTGTTCTGGTCAGGTAAGTTTTTTGATATATCAACCTTACCAGGTCAGGTTGGGAGCATTGGCGTAGCTAGGGGGGGGCAGGGGGGTCCTGCCCCCCCCCTGAAGTCCCTCAGCCCCCCCCCCCTAAGATATTTTAGGCCTCCCCTATCGACTAGTAGTAAAAGAACATGACGCTGAAAATACATACTTTTCTATTATTATTCGGGAAATATTCAAATAAAATAGGTGCATTAAAATTTAAAATCATTCAGATAATGTTTACATTTCAGGAAAAAGCCCTTGTCTTGCGGAATTAGGCATTTTCTCTTTAAATTATCGGTAACTTTTCTGCACTTATGCAGTTTACCGAAAATATTTTTTAAATTTAAACATAATTATGCATATTGAATATTTCATACATATTGGCGACATCTTGTAAAATATTATAGAAGTGTAAGTTAAATTTCGCATTTAATAAAGACAGCGACCTTTGCCCCTCTGTTTCCGAAATCAGCTTTTAGATGTCGTAAGGTTACAAAAGACCTTTTTAAACTGTTTTTTAAAATAAATATAATAATCTTTTTAGATTTTTTGAGGTTAGCGTTTAGTGTCTTATGAAAATTTTCCGATTTTGGTGACAATTTTATAACCATTTTCATATTAAGTTTTCCCACGTCGTTAAATGGAATAAATTCGTCGAGCAATACCGGGAAATTTTTAATATTAATACTTTTACTCTAAGAGCAGAAATGACCGTTTTAAAGAATTGTATTTTTCGGTTAAATCAAACTGTTGGTCATGATTCTATCAAACAACATATAGCAGAAAACACCTATCCAAACCTCTACCAACTTTTTAAAGTTGCGAGTATTCTTCCAATTTCAAGTGCAACTTGCGAGAGGTCTTTCTCTGCCATGAGGAGAGTTTTTAATTGGCTTAGAACAACTATGACACAAGAGAGACACTCAGGTTTGTCATTGTTATTCATAGAAAAAGATGTTGAGGTCGTCTTAGACAGTGTGGTAGACGCTTTTAGTCAGCGACGTAGAAAACTTTTTTTGTAGAATTGCTGAATTACATACTTCCTGTGTATACATATAAATAAGTTGGTAAATGTATTATTAAATTTGTTATATTAAAATATTAGAACATTTCATGCGCGTATTTTTTTTATTCATTGCACACTTTGCACGACTCTTTAAAACCTATGTTTTCTTTTTGTTCAAGATAGACCAGGGCCACGGCCCCCCCCTGAAAAGCAAGGCTAGCTACGCCAATGGTTGGGAGACAAGCGTATCTATGTCAATTCTTAAATGTACACGGCCCCTGGGCAACATCGGCTAGACTATGCCCCTCAAGATATCCAGTCCCAGAACTATGTGAGGTATGTGTGAAAGCTGAACAAACCAGAATGCCTTATGAAGAACTGTCCAAAGAGAGAAAGGAAAAAAGAGTTTTAGAAACAGTATCTACAGATATTTGTGGGTCAATTAAACTAGCCACATATGACGGAAAATCATATTTTATGACTTTTATGGATCATTATACACATTTTTGTGTTACCTACTTGATGAGTAACAAGAGTGAAGCTCTAGAAAATTTTGAGTACTGTGGCAATGGTGGAAGCGAAGTTTGACACAAAGATAGAAAAGTTAAGGTGTGATAACGGAGGAGAATACATATCGAAAGATTTTAGAATATTTTGTAATTAAAAAGGAATAAGAATCCAATATACTGTAGCTTACAATCCTGACCAGAATGGAACCGCAGAAAGATTAAATCGCACAATTTTGGAAAAAGCAAGATGTTTGATTTTCGATGCTGAGTTAGAAAATGAGTTTTGGGGAGAAGCTGTTAGAACAAGTGCTTATTTGATCAACAGGACAGAAACAAGAGCGTTAGAGAATCATAAAACCCCAGCAAAATTGTGGTACAATCAGAAACCAAACTTAAAGAAAATAAAGTTATTTGGATGCAATGTATACAATTTAATTCCCAAAGAAGTCAGAAAGTCAAAGCTTGATCCAAGGTCAGAGAAAATGATAATGGTAGGATATACCGACAATGGGTATCGGTTGTGGAACGAAAAAGAAGGAAAGATTGTACATGGAAGGAATATTATTTTTGAAGAAAGGAACAGGGAATTAGACAACCGAATCATACCCATTTCAAGTGAGAGTGACAAAGAAAAACCAGAAAATGACCAAAAGCAACCAGAAAAAAGACAAGAAAATGAAAAAGAAATCGAAAGTGACGAAGAAAAGAGGAAAAACTAGAAGAGAGAAGGAAAAATAAAAGAATATCAAAAATACCAACATATTTAGAACAGTACGAACTGGAAGATTACTCTAATTTATTTGCAGCGTTGTAAGCAGGAGATTTTTTCTCAGAAATGCCAAACACTTATTCAGAAGCTATCGAACAAGGTCATGGATGGAAAGATGCAATCAAGGAAGAGCTAGATGCTTTGGAAGGAAATAATACATGAAGTTAGTGATACCACCAAAAGATGCTGAAATAATTGACTCAAAGTGGGTATTTAGTGAAAAAAGTGTTGAAGGACAAATGAAGAAAAAAAAACTTTTTAAAAATTTGTAGCGCTAAAACGGGGAAAGAGAAAAATATATTTATAATGTCCAGTACTTCAAATAAATGTTTGCTTTTTGTTCAAGATAGACCGGGGCCACGGACCCCCCTGAAAAGCAAGGCTAGCTACGCCAATGGTTGGGAGACAAGCCTATCTATGTCAGTTCTTAAATGTACACGGCCCCTGGGCAACATCGGCTAGACTATGCCCCTCAAGATATCCAGTACTAGAACTATGTGAGGTATGTGTGAAAGCTGAACAAACCAGAATGCCTTATGAAGAACTGCCCAAAGAGAGAAAGGAAAAAAGAGTTTTAGAAAGAGTATCTACAGATATTTGTGGGTCAACCAGCCACATTTGACGGAAAATCATATTTTATGACTTTTATGGATCATTATACACATTTTTGTGTTACCTACTTGATGACTAACAAGAGTGAAGCTCTGGAAAATTTTAAGCACTATGTGGCAATGGTGGAAGCGAAGTTTGGCACAAAGATAGAAAAGTTAAGGTGTGATAATGGAGGAGAATACATATCGATAGATTTTAGAATATTTTGTAATTAAAAAGGAATAAGAATCCAATATACTGTAGCTTACAATCCTGACCAGAATGGAACCGCAGAAAGATTAAATCGCACAATTTTGGAAAAAGCAAGATGTTTGATTTTCGATGCTGAGTTAGAAAATGAGTTTTGGGGAGAAGCTGTTAGAACAAGTGCTTATTTGATCAACATGACAGAAACAAGAGCGTTAGAGAATCATAAAACCCCAGCAGAATTGTGGTACAATGAGAAACCAAACTTAAAGAAAATAAAGTTATTTGGATGCAATGTATACAGAAAGTCAAAGCTTGATCCAAGGTCAGAGAAAATGATAATGGAAGGATATACCGACAATGGGTATCGGTTGTGGAACGAAAAAGAAGGAAAGATTGTAAATGGAAGGAATATTATTTTTGAAGAAAGGAAGAGGGAATTAGGCAACCGAATCATACCCATTTCAAGTGAGAGTGACAAAGAAAAACCAGAAAATGACCAAAAGCAACCTGAAAAAAGACAAGAAAATGAAAAAGAAATCGAAAGTGACGAAGAAAAAGAGGAAAAACTAGAAGAGAGAAGGAAAAATAAAAGAGTATCAAAAATACCAAAATATTTAGAACAGTACGAACTGGAAGATGACTCTAATTTATTTGCAGCGTTGAGGGCAGAAGATTTTTTCTCAGAAATGCCAAACACTTATTCAGAAGCTATCGAACAAGGTCATGGATGGAAAGATGCAATCAAGGAAGAACTAGATGCTTTGAAAGAAAATAATACATGGAAGTTAGTGATACCACCAAAAGATGCTGAAATAATTGACTCAAAGTGGGTATTTAGTGAAAAAAGTGTTGAAGGACAAATGAAGAAAAAAAAAACTTTTTAAAAATTTGTAGCGCTAAAACGGGGAAAGAGAAAAATATATTTATAATGTTCAGTACTTCAAATGAAATACTATATTTGTTGCATTTTAATTTTGATAAAGATGTGTTTTAACAATAGTAAAAACAATATTTTTTTAATTTAATATTTTAGGTCAATACTTTTGGTTTGAACTTGAGAACCGATAGTGGGGCACACACACGGAGCTAACGCTTTTCCAGGGTTTTTATCACAAACTATTTTTGCTTGTATATAAATTTGTAAAAAAAAAAATTAAGTCACAAGCTTTTATAAAATGCACTAAAAATTAAAACTAATTTTCTAACATTCTAATATTATCATAATAATAAAAGCGATGGCTGACTGATGGAAATTTTGACGATGTCAGCACGATAAGATATCCGTATCAATTAAATATCACTATTTGCAAGAATCAATCTAGCAGAAAAATGCAGAGGTACCAAACCCACCCAACCCGACCTGCATTTCTCTGACATAGGTATGGCAATGGCATAATATTGCGGTACATCAAACATATCTTTGATGACCTGCGATGTTGAATATTCTTTAAGTGTTTTAGAGTACAAATTTAGATTAACTTATGCTTTGATTTGCGGCCATCGCTTTTATTATTATGATAATATTAGAATGTTAGAAAATTAGTTTTAAATTTTTAATGCATTTTATAAAAGCTTGTGACTTAAAAAAAATGTTTACCAATTTATTTTCTACTTTTTAGTCTCAGCTATCTACTCTATTAAATCAAAATATTTGTTCAATAACAGAACAGAAGAGTTTATTCTAGATTATAATGAAATCGCTGATCGTGAGTTGTTTGGAAACTCATTTTTCTATTGGGATAAGGAGAGGGTGGGGGTAGAGGTAGAAATATATTTTTTGTTTGGGCTGTATTGCCATCGGATCTTTCTGTATATACCAAATTTTATAAAAGTCATTTGAAGTGAAGTGTGTCAAAAACGCATTTTCTATGGAAGGGGGTGGGTGAAGGGGTGGGAGGATATTTTTTTTAATGTTGTATTGTCATCGGACCACTATGTGAATACCAAATTTCATCCAAATCGGATAATGGGAAGTGTGTCAAAAACACATTTTTCTATAGAAGGGGTGGGGGTAGGGATGGGAGGATATTTTTTTCTCAATGTTATATTGTCATGGGACCACTATGTGTGTACCAAATTTCATCCAAATCGAATAGTGGAAAGTGTGTCAAAAACGCTTCACAAGATTTGATAGTTAGACAAGAAGTAGAAATGCAATATTCGAATTTACTGAAAACATTTTTTTTAAAGTGGAGACACCAAAATACTTACTTTTTGTTGATTCACCCAAATATAAAAATTTCGTTTATTTTTGAAATCCAACTCGTATCCAAGTCTATAAAATTGAAAAATGTCCTAAAACTTCCTATAAAACTACAATTTAACCCGTTTTACATTAATACATTACTTTCAACATTAAACCATTTCTGCCTTATAAAAATGCTGCGTATTTTAGAACGGAACGGAAATACCTATTATCATTCTTTCTGTAAGCAGAGAGTAGAAATCGTATTTGCAAATAAGGAAAAAATTATTCCAGGAGTAGTGCAATGGCTTAAAAAATGGTGTCTGGGCTCGTTCTCAGGGGAAGTGAGTTATAATCCTAATAAAGCAGGTAGTACAAATAGAGGAGTTTTACCGTACAAAAGGTCCGGTAGTTCTGAATTTTGGATATGTTATTAAGGTCGAAAGGGTGTTAAAAATCTAAGTTTTTGTCACCCCCACTTCTGTGCTTCCTCCGCCATCTTAAAAAAACCATCAAAAATTGGCACTTTTTGTAGTGTTTTGCCTGTAACTTCGTTCCAGTAGACTAAATCGCAAAAATTTAAGATTTAAAAAAAATTGTTTTAAATTAAGCACACCACTGGAGCGGAAAATATAAAATATTTTTTACCATGTTACACAGCGTTTAAAGGGAAATTTTATTATCTACAATGAAGTAAAAAACAATTTGTTTGATAAAGGGTATGGTTTTCAGAAAATCAAGTAAAAGAGAATTTTACTGTTAATAAAGTGCATCATAGCATTTTTTAAAATTAAGCTTAGTTTTTGAAAAAATTAGATAAAACTTGTAACAAAAATATTTTAATTTGTGATTTTTTAAAATTGGTTAAATTTACGGGCGCCTCTAAATTTATAACCATGAAACCAATCCGACTTTCTTGTACAGCATTTTAAAGGAAATTTTATTTGCTACAATAATGTATAACACATTTTGTTCTATAAACCTTGGTTTAAAAAAAATCGAAAAAATCATGGAAAAAACATGGATATTTTTTTACTATTTTTAATTACTTCAATTAACGGACGCCGCTGAAGAGTTTATAAATAGTTGACCCCCATCGAGTTGTACCTTTTTCAAAAGGAAATTTCATTGTCTACAATAAAGTATATTACACATTTTTCTCTTATAAGCGTATTTTTTGAGAAAATTTGAGAAAACCTAAATATGTTAGATTTTGGGGGGTCTGGGGGGTTTTTTGAAGAGGTGGTTAGTTTAAGAAGGTGTTTGACCCGAAAGCTCTCTTACCTTTTTGTACGTCACTAAATTTACACAAAAAAATAAAAATAAATAAAAAACGTGCCGTTTAAAGCACTAAATTTAAAAAAATGATTATTTTCTAACTTACTTACTTTAAGTTAAAAGTTACTCCCACTCCATTACAATATTTAAAAATACATTTAAAGAATGAATTTTGTAGCTGATAAAATTCTCTACAAGATATGTTCTTAGAACTTTTACCCTAGAACAAAGTATTTCGGAGCTTATGCCGTCTAAAGTAGAAAAAATCTGAAAATTTGCCCAAGCACGTGATTTTCGTCATTTTTGGAAATTATCTAGCTCCGTTACTACTATTCGCAGAACAACCACAGTACCACCCAATTGTAGATAATTATGTCGTCAAAAAAATTTCATATAACTATTTTTGCGATTTAGTGTACTGGAACGAAATTAAAGGCAAAAAACTAAAAAAAGTGCCAATTTTTGATGGTTTTTTCAAAATGCCGGAGGGAGCACAGGGGTGGGGGTGACGAAAACTCAGATTTTTAACTACCCTCCTGAGCTTAACAACATATCCAAAATTTAGAACTACCGGACCTTTTGTAGGGTAACCCCCTATTTTGGCCTCTATTCATTGAACTAAGGGCCGTACCCAGAAAATTGGTCTAGAAAACCAATTTACTAATGAAAAATTAATTGTTAATTTGTCAATATACGAGTAATTTAAAAATAATGAAATTTAAAAAATTTAGAGGGTTTCTAACATAAATTATAAAAAAGCTAAAATATTATAATATCCATACCGTGGGCTATTGGGTCAAAAAAGGCCTAAATATCAAATTCTGTGATGGTGTCTGTGTTTCCGCCTGTAGGTCCGTATGTCTACCTGGATTACAATCAAGGGCGGTTCTAGGGCAGAAGTCTGGGGGGTAATGTTGGAACCGAGATCGTAAATAAGCGCACAGGAAAAAAGCAAAAAATAAATATTCGCACAGGAGAAAAACCCACACACATAAAAAAAGTGCGAAAAAAAAAACGTACATAGTAAAACAGCGCACAAAGAAATTACAAAGAAAAAAAATTATGTCCTTTGAAAAAATCATAATGAGATAAATTTAAGTTTTGAGAACTAAAATGTTCCAAGAAATTGTTTAGTTAGTTACTTTATCAACTCAAAATTGCCCACAAAAAAAAAATAGAGTATTGAAACTTTCATAAAATTTTGAAATTTGTATGTAGGTATGTGGGTTTTAAATAATTTTGATATTTTTTCTAGAATTTTTAAAATATTTGAAATGGCAATCGTATAATATGCAAAACAATGGTTGAAACAAAACCACTAAACCGATTTTGCTGATTCTTACCTTGTTGTGTGTGGCAAGAATGCAGCTTTTTTACTAATTTAAAAAAATAATAAAAACATGTTCGCAACAAAAGAATAAACGAGCATCTTTGAAGGGTACATTTTAATTTAGTCCACCATCTTGGATTTTAAGATGGCGGACAAAAAAATTATATTTAGTTAAAACTCTGATTTATTCTCTGCCAATTGCAGTTTGTCCCATTAAAATCGATTATATAGTTCAAAAGTTATAAATAAAAAAAAATTGTCCGGTTTTTCTTGACCTACCCGGTATATCGCAAAAACGACAGCAGTTTTCACAAGTCGATTAAAAATGTAATTCTTAACAAAAATAGAGCCAAGGTAAAATTGGTGATTACCGGCTCATGCAAAATCGTAAGGTAATGCTGACAGGTACAACAATTTTGCGCCTGATTCTTTAATGTTCGGCGCAAAAAAAGCTCATAACTGTGGTCAGTTTATTTTGGTATTATTATTTGCCCATCGAATAAATGCATAAAATTTGGGATTCTGGCAAGTGATAAAGAAGGAATATTTGATTTGGTTGATTCATAAATGTCTGTTTAACATAAATTTCACAAAATAAAATAGGCTGGTATTACATTAGTAGTTGGAATCCCGATCTAATTTCGAACAGGGAATACAAAAAATCACAATAATTTTTAAATAGGTACTCTTTTCTTTAAGTTTTAACCTTATAGTTTGTTTTTGATTTGTTATCAAAATTTTTGATGGGTATAGGAAAAATACGTTTTTTTATATTACCCAAGTAAAAAGCATAGAAAAGTTTTGCTAATGAAAGCAGTTCTTCAATAACTCTTCAATATTTTTGATTTCCATTGATTCAAAGTCCACTGAACGCGATTTTAGCATTTAGTAAAATATATTTTTTAGACAAATGGTAACAAAGGTATAAATAAACTAGGCCGATATTAGAACGATATTTTAGACATCGATCTAACCACGGCTCATTGAGCCGGAATTTCAAGAAATTGCTATTACTTTTTAAATAATTTTTTTACATATCCCAACAAAAAACAAAAAAGGTTGTTTTCCAATTTTTATGAGAAAAATTTCATAAAATATAAAAAAAAATTTCCGGCCCACAAATTTCTTGGCAGATATAGGAAAAATACGACTCATATTACCCAATTACAAATAGTTTTTATAAAACAAAGGAGTCAAGAAATTTTTTCTAAGAGAAGTTGTTTTTCAATAACTCGTAAATTTGAGACTAACAATAAGGTCTATTGAACGTATTTTTTAACATTTAATAAAATAAATTTGATGGAGAAATAGTGAACAAACCTGAATTTGAAGAAATTGCTATTTTTTTTTTGACATAAGTCAAAAAATGTTGTTTCGTAATTTTTATGTCCAACACTTCAGAGAATTAAAAAATTCAAATTATAAATTCCAGCCCACAAGTTTTTCGATAGAGATAAGAAAAAATCTTATAATATTTGGTTTAAAAATTGTTCATTTAAGTATAAGCAGTAAAGCTTTCTAAAATTTCCCACAGTCCACATGAAAGCTTTCGTCAAGGTAGTCCACAGATTGTCGGTGGATTTACATGCGGTATTTGGCAATAGTTTCTTTTTAAAGCTTTATTTAAACAACAATATTTTATATAACATTTTAAATACTTAATAATCTCACAAAGATAACTGCATGTTGTTTAAACAATAACTCCAAATCAGCTGGAAGATGGTCTCGGAGACTTGAAAAACGTTTTGCAACTAAACTATTTAAATACACTATCCAATTTGAATATAGTAATAAATTAATTTTGACGTTAACATGACAAAAATAGTAAATTTGCTTTTTTTTGTTAACAATTAAAAATTAAGATCTAAACATTGATTTGACAAAGCTACGTTGAAAGTGTTAAAATTATGTATTTTTTTTACATTATCTGGTAACTCATTGTAAGTTTTCGTGCAAAGGCGTATGAAATTGTTTAGAGCAACATTTGTTCTTGTACTTTCTAAAAATAAATTTTTATCGTTTCTTGTTTGGTAAGAATGAACTTGGTTCCTATAAACAGTTGTAATATTGCTTTTTGTTGCTTTTTTAAAATTTTAAACATAAATTTACATTGTTTAATTTTTAGAATTTTAGAAATTTTTAATATAGATGTCTGATTATAAACTTTGTCAGTTGGTATTCTAAAAGGCAAATTAAACAAAACTTTAACTACTTTGTGTGAAACCACCAGAAACAACTACTCCGAGGGAAAATACCCCTACCGGCATTGAATTATACTGATGGTTTGAGGCTTTCGTTGGGAACTTGTTAAAACTGTTTGGTTTTCACTTTCTCCAACGTCGATCACGAGGATACGAATGATCCCCGTCTGGAACGTCCTGATAGTCAGGAACAAGTGTTCCATGCCAATCCACGACCGGACCGGTTTCGACCTTTTGGGCCATCCTCAGGTGAATGTAGGCGATAGCTCCGTGTAGAGCATAAGTTGTGTGAAACCACCAGAAATAACTACTCCGAGGGAGAAAGTGAAAACCAAACAGTTTTAACAAGCTCCCAACGAAAGCCTCAAACCATCAGTATAATTCAATTTCACACAACTTATGCTTTACACGGAGCTATCGCCTACATTTACCTGAGGATCGCCCAAAAGGTCGAAACCGGTCCGGTCGTGGATTGGCATGTTCCTGACTATCAGGACGTAAAAACTTTAGTTTGTCCGATTTCAACTAAAATTGGTCTCTGGGGGTTTTTGAGGATGAGAATTACGAATTTTTGATCAGTTCACAAAAATTCAATATGGCGGATTCAAAATGGACGATTTAATGTCAAGGTTTTCTGATTACATTCAACTGACTTCCACGTATCCGATTGACTTCAAATTTCGCATACCGTTATAGTTCCGATGACAATCCAATAATGTGGTATCACTAACTGCCTATCTCACCCCTAACCTGGAGGGCGGAGAGGGGGTAAAATTTTAGTTTGTTGGATTTCCACTAAAACTGGTATCTGGGGGTTTTTGAGGATGAGGATTACGAATTTTTGATCAGATTACAAAAATTCAATATAACAGATTCAAAATGGACGATTCATTGTCAAGTTTTTCTGATTACTTTCAACTGACTCCACGTATCCGATTGACTTCAAATTTCGCATACCGTTATAGTTCCGATGATAATCCAATAATGTGGTATCACTGACTGCCTATCTCACCCCTAACCTGGAGGGCGGAGAGAGGGTAAAATTGTAGGTTTTTGGATTTTTTGAGCATGAGGATTACGAGTTTTTGATCAGATTACAAAAGCTCAATATGGCAGATTCAAAATGGATGATTTAATGATGATTTTGACTGATTGATGTTAAAATTCACATGCTCTCCCACTAAAAGGGTGGGGGGGGGGCGTAGAACAGGTAAGGCTTTAGTTTGTTCGATCTCGACCAAAATTAATTAATCCTTGCGTATAATGATCATAATAATAACGAACCCTCCAATATCGATGCGCTAGCTGAAATCATAGACTTAGACAAATCTAAAAATTAAAAAATAAATTTAGAAAAAAAAAACTTTTTGAAAACAAGCTTTTATAAAATGGACTAAAATGCATAAAATAATTTTTTGAGTGTTCTGATATCATAATAATAAAAGCGATGGGAGTATTTAATATTAGGTAAATGCCCGAATGAACCGAAACGAACCATGCGCATTTAGTGGATCGTCCACAACAGATGATGGGCCGACTCTTCTTTTTGAATGTGACAAAATAAATCGACACACTGCCGGTCGCAAATGATCTGCCTAATATGAAGCAGGCGTAATAATTTCCATCCATATCAGAAAAATGTAAGGGTAGCTTGAGTAAGGTTGGGTTGGGTTGGGTAAAATTGTCTACCCTTACATTTCTTATAATATAATGAATTTGGATTTTCACTAAACTTCGAGTTAACAAGGCTAAAACAAAAACGGGTACATTTCCTTTAATACACCCATCGCTTTTATTATTATGTTATCAGAACACTCAAAAAATTATTTTATGCGTTTTAGTCCATTTTATAAAAGCTTGTTTTCAAAAAGTTTTTTTTTCTAAATTTATTTTATTAAAACCTCCAATAATTTGGACAACGTGGTTGAAATGATTTTTTTTTCTTGTCACCAATCTATTAAGTTATTATGAATCTATTATATTAGACGGCGTTAGATCAAGACCTTTTTAATAGGCCGGTAATAGAAAAAAATACTTGGAACAAGTCCTTAAAGTATGGAAGAGAAAATGCCAAAACATGGGAATTCCGTTGGACGAAACCACCTTGTATACTTTATGTTTCGTCGATGATTAGATAGTAGTGGCTCAGGATTATGACGACCTCGAATATATGACACGAAAACTAATAGAAGAGTACAATAAGTGGGGTCTAGAGGTTAATCTCAATAAGACAGAGTATATATGTATCGGTGGAGTGAAACAGGATCTAATCTTAAATACCGGACAGCGAATTCAGTCCTGTGATGAGTATAAATACTTAGGGCTAAAAATTACAGCTGACGGAACACTAGACAAAGCTATAAAAGATCGAAACGTACAAGGAAGGAAAGCAATAACTTTATTAAATGGAATAATTTGGGACCAAAGTATATCAAAACATAACAAAAAGCTTATATATAACACCATTGTAAAAAGTACTATTACATACGGCTCAGAAGTATGACCAATCAAGGATAGAACAGAAAAAATGCTTTCCGCTACGGAGATGGACTATTGAAGAAGAGCAGCAGGGAAATCAAAAAGAGAAAGAGTTACAAATCAAAGAATAAGAAAAATTATGACAGTGGGTGAACGTACTTTAGTGGATGATATAAGAACAAAACAACTAGTGTGGTACGGACATGTACAAAGAATGAATAATGAAAGACTACCTAAACAACAATGGAAACCAACTGGCCGAAGAAAACGAGGACGGCCAAGGAGAAGCTGGAGAGAAGGAATAGACAGTGAAATAAGAATAAGAGGCCTAGATGATGAATTATGGGCAAACAGAAACGAGTGGAGATTGGGTATCGGAAGACGTAGAACGTTGTGAAACCGATAAATATATATATAATATATAATAGAAAAAAATTAACTATTGAAAGAATTATTTTTTCAGTACAATTAAGAAATATCTATACTTTTTTTTGTTGGAATTGTTAGATATCTTCAACCTTTACCGCATAAAATAATACATTTTAGAAAAATAGGTATTAACTTTTTACACTAATGCCAGTGGATATTTTTATTTTGCACCTACCCATTTTAGTAGAAGTAATTTTTTTCAACAAATTTTGTATCTACATCATTTTCCGCAGACCTATTTTCCCATGAAAAATGACGGTTTTCGCTTGAAAGCCCTGTGAATGTATATCTTTCGAGGGTAATGAAGACGGTGCCGAATTATAGCTCGGAAAAATAGAATGGTCGTCTGGTGCTCTGTAAAAACGACCTTCTTTAAGTTATGGAAAAAGAACGGCTTTGTCCCATTTCGGATGAAAGAGTAAAGTATTAGGAAACTGTTGAATGTGCTTTTGAAACTGGCGCATTCTCTTTTGCTTGCTTTCTATAAAAATACTTGGATTTAAAAAGACGAAAGTGGTTGAATTATGACGAAAGTTTTACACAAAGTGTTTGTAGCTATGCAAAAGACGCAGCAATTTACTAAAAGAAAATCTGAAAAAAAATGATTTTCTTTACATTTTAAACGATTCTAATATAGACCAAATAACATATGATAGGGGAGGCCAAAACAAGCAAAAAAGGTTATCAAACATACCGGGTGGGCCAAAAAAAACCAGACAATTTTTTTTATTATAACTTTTGAACTATACAATCGGTTTTCCTTGGATAAACTGCACTTGGTAGAGAATTAATCAGAGGCTAAATATATTTTTTTGTCCGCCATCTCAAAATCCAAGATGGGGACGATATTAAAACGTACCCTGCTCGTTCATTCCTGTGTTGCGAACATGTTTTAATTATTATTTTAAATTAGTTAAAAAGCTGCCACGTTCAGCAAGGTACAAGTCAGCAAAATCGGTTCAGTGGTTTGAAAAAAAATATATTTATGTTTCAACCATTGTTTTGCATATTATACGATCGCCTTGCCAATTTGCATTTATTTCCTTATAAATTCATTACTACTGAAACGATTTTAATGAAATAAAAAAACATTCTGGTTAGAATTGATTTCTTTTTGAAGTTCATTATCAAAATTTTTCGCCATCTTAAAATTTAGGATGGTGGACAGAATCATAATTGGTTCTTCAAAATGTCTACATTAATTTAATTATAAACTCATTATTAATGAACCGATCTTACTGAAATAAAAAAAATCATGGTGAGAATTGTCCTTTGAAGATTATAATCGAAGTTTGCCGCCATCGTTTATTCTGATTTTTCGACAATGTTTTGGTATTTTTTTAATTTACAGAAAAGCACTACTTTTCTTCCACGTAACAAGGTACAAAGTACATATTTTATGAGAATCCCTACACCGATTTTTCTAATTTGTACCTCTTTATGCGGTAGAAAAGTAGTCTTTTTTAAATAAAAAAAAGCGAAAAATAAGAATAAACACGCCATTTTGAAGAATCAAGTATGATTCCGTCCAACATCTTAAATTCTAAGATGGCGGCAAATTTTAATTACAATCTTTAAAGATCAGTCAATACTCACCATGATTTATTTTATTTCTCTAAAATCGGTTTAGTAATACGAATTTAATGAATGCAATCGTATAATCTGTAAAACAATGGTACAAACAAAAATAGATTTTTTGAGAACCATCACACCGATTAAGCCGTTGGAGAAAAGTAGTGTTTTTTTATAAATTAAAAAAAAAATTAAAACATTTTCGGAAAATGAGAATAAACGTGTCTTTTTGAAGGGTCAAGTATGATTCTGTCTAACATCTTAAGTTTTAAATTTCACTAAGATCGGTTCACTAATAATGAGTTTATAAGGAAATTAATGCAGACACGATTGGCAATGCAATAGTATATTCTGTAAAACAATGGATGAATATAAATATAATAATTTACCTCGTTGTGCGGGGGAAAAGTAGTGATTTTCTATAAATTAAAATAAAAACTAAAACATTTTCACACAATTAGAATAAACACGCAACTTTGAAGAATCAAGTATGATTCTGTCCGCCATCTTAAATTTTAGGATAGCGAAAAATATTGATCATGATCTTTAAAAAGCAATCAAGTCTTACCAAGATGTTTTTTATTTAATCAAAATCGGTTCAGTAGTAATGACTTTATAACAAAATTGAAACAAAATTATTTTTTTAGAACTTTTGATTCGATTTGGCTGATTCATACCTTGTGAGTGGCAAGAAAAAATAGTTTTTTTACTAAAAAACGATTTTTCTTTTCAAAGCTACTCAGAATTTATATAGAATGTGTAAACTAAAATAACAACTAAACTAAAAACTAGAAATTTTGTACTTTTTAACGGTGTACCATATATTAGTTTTTAGTTGCCTTGTTGGCTATCCAACACCTTTCATTCTATGCATATTTGTACAGCATTATTTCATAATTCAAACAGGCTAAAATGGGTTATGCAATAAAATCTTATAGTTTAGGTCATAGATAAGGAAATTATATAACTGTATGCAATATACTAAAATTTCGTGGGCTGAATGTAATAGTTGGGTAACTCGATTTTTGTAGTTTTGAGAAAATCGATAAAATGTAATTGGAAGCATAAAAGGAGTCGCCTGGAGAAGGGTTGCTTGCACAATATGAGATAATCTTTATTTTTAGGGTTTACACAGTTGTTTTATAAAATAGAAAGATCAGAAAATAGAGAAAAACATACTGGTATCAAAAGTTATCTGTTTATAGCTCCAAAAAGTGTACATGTTTGAATTGTCTACTTTTTACATTTGCAGATAGACGTCGCCAGTTTAGAATAACGTATTATCCAGCTTTTGCATTTGATAGCGCTTGATTCCCACTATATAAAAAAGTACATTACTCAAAATCACGATATTTCGAGTTACCCAACTATTGCATTCAGCCCACAATTTAATAGTCTTAAATACAAAAAAAGCTAATATTTACAAAAAAAAATTGCTTGCAATTTTGGGGTACGTTCAGATTGAAACGTCGGGCGAGACGTCTTGCCGAGCGAATGACGTCATGGGTAAATCGCCGGACGTCTTGCCTTTGTGAACGGTATGGATGTAATAAACTAACCTTAAAATATATTTTTAAAAAAATGATAAATTCGATCGAATATATGACACGAAAACTAATAGAAGAGTACAATAAGTGGGGACTAGAGGTTAATCTCAATAAGACAGAGTATATGTGTATCGGTTGAACGAAACAGGATCTAATCTTAAATACCGTCAGCGAATTCAGTCCTGTGATAAGTATAAATACTTAGGTCTAAAAATTACAGCTGACGGAACACTAGACAAAGCTATAAAAGATCGAAACGTACAAGGAAGAAAAGCAATAACTTTATTAAATGGAATAATTTGAGACCAAAGTATATTAAAACATAACAAAAAGCTTATATATAACAACATTGTAAAAGTATTATTACATACGGCTCAGAAGTATGGCCAATCAAGGACAGAACAGAAAAATGCTGGCCGCTTCGGAGATGGACTATTGGAGAAGAGCAGCAGGAAAATCAAAAAGAGAAAGTGTTACAAATCAAAGAATAAGAGAAATTATGACAGTGGGTGAACGTACTTTAGTGGATGGTATAAGAACAAAACAACTGGTGTGGAGTTTATTTAGTAGAGTTAACATAAACGCAAATAAGTGCTTTTTGGTTTTGAAAAATGGAAATAGAGAGTATTTTGAAGTACCCGACTTTTGGTATGCAATATAATATAATAGCGTTTGACAGTGACAATGCGAAAGAAGACAAATTCTCAATGATTAAGTGTTTGCTGGAGCGTTGAGAGATCTTTAATTACATTATGTCAAACCTCTTTATATGGTTACATTATCTACTATTAAATAAAGAATACCAATATACATAGTTTAAATGTCTTTTATTTTAATTTGAAAGCACAAAGTAATATCTATGTATAATATTATTTATATTCCTATAACAACTTGTCCAAATGAAAATAAACATCCATTCTTTACTTACATTCTCCTAAGTAGAAACTAAACAGTCAAAATGAAATTCTGTAAAGGATCCATTTAATTGCATCTGAAAGAGTGTTTTTAAGTAAAAATTGATTATTTATTTATGGAAAATGCCACTTTTATATGTTTTCGAAAATATATATATTTTTTTTAAATTGGGGGGCTTGGTTTATATACCTACTGCGCAAGTCGAGCGTTTGTCACCCACCTCATAGAGAAGGGTGTAAAAGGCGATTCGCCCGACGTTATTTTCGACCAATATGAACGAGAGTAACTTTCACCTAGATTTCAATCTGAACCGATTTGAGCGCGCCCGACCACATCCGACGTGCTATCTGAACGTACTCTTGCAATTATAAAAATAATTGTGTACGTTGGGGTATGACATGCCCCAGTGCACTTTACCGCTCTCGTACTCGACCTAGACAAGACTTGAAAAAAAAACTGTGCGCGCTATACATCAGATTGTAGTTTAAAGGTACTGAGAACTGGGGAAATCTTCAAGAACAAAAATGATTGGGGTATGTGGGGTCCGTACCAACGGAGGGTTAAAAACGCAGAAGAAAAATTAAATTTCCTAAAGTTGTATATGCAAACAAGAGCAATAATTTGAGTTGAAAACTTTTTAATTATGCGGTCAAACCTTTTCAGGAAAAATGTATTCTTATTTATATAATAGCAAACAGGTTATATTTCTATAAGGTTTGTTTTTCTTGATACCTAGGTGTTTAATATTAAGTCCCTCAGGCCCCCCCTAAGATATTTTAGGCCTCCCCTACCGACTACTAGTAAAAGAACATGACGCTGAAAATACATACTTTTCTATTATTATTCGGGAAATATTCAAATAAAATAGGTGCATTAAAATTTAAAATCATTCAGATAATGTTTACATTTTAGGAAAATCCCTTGTCTTGCGGAATTAGGCTTTTTCTCTTTAAATAATCGGTAACTTTTCTGCACTTATGCAATTTCCCGAAAATATTTTTTAAATTTAAACATAATTATGCATATTGAATATTTCATACATATTGGCGACATCTTGTAAAATATTATAGAAGTGTAAGTTAAATTTCGCATTTAACAAAGACAGCGACCTTTGCCCCTCTGTGGTTGTAGATGTCGTAAGGTTATAAAAGGCCTTTTTAAACTGTTTTTCTAAAATAAATATAATAATCTTTTTAGTTTTTTTGAGGTTAGCGTTTAGTGTCTTATGAAAATTTTCCGATTTTGGTGACAATTTTATAACCATTTTTATATTAAGTTTTCCCACGTCGTTAAATGGAATAAATTCGTCGAGCAATACCGGGAAATTTTTAATATTAATACTTCTACTCTAAGAGCAGAAATTACCGTTTTAAAGAATTGTATTTTTCGGTTAAATCAAACTGTTGGTCATGATTCTATCAAACAACATATAGCAGAAAACACCTATCCAAACCTCTACCAACTTTTTAAAGTTGCGAGTATTCTTCCAATTTCAAGTGCAACTTGCGAGAGGTCTTTCTCTGCCATGAGGAGAGTTTTTAATTGGCTTAGAACAACTATGACTCAAGAGAGACACTCAGGTTTGTCATTGTTATTCATAGAAAAAGATGTTGAGGTCGACTTAGACAGTGTGGTAGACGCTTTCAGTCAGCGACGTAGAAAACTTTTTTTGTAGAATTGCTGAATTACATACTTCCTGTGTATACATAGAAATAAGTTGGTAAATGTATTATTAAATTTGTTATATTAAAATATTAGAACATTTAATGCGCGTATTTTTTTTTATTCATTGCACACTTTGCACGACTTTTTAAAACCTATGTTTGCTTTTTGTTCAAGATAGACCGGGGTCACGCCCCCCCCCTGAAAAGCAAGGCTAGCTACGCCAATGTGACTAGGCCATTGTCAAGCGAGAAAAAGAAGAAAAAGATAAAAATCACCAAATTTTTTAACAGCCGAAATTTTTTTGAAGTTTTCCACATATTGCATTGATAAAAAAATTCAATAGCATAAAATACAATATTATATATATTCCTGGGTGAGCCACTGAAAACTTACAGCTTTTTGACTAAGTTATAGTTTATTACCGCCTTTTAATGATCCAAACTGATGACGAAGTGCACTTACTGGTATTTGTTTTTCTAGTTTTTACATAGAGGACAACTAAGAACCAATCTAGACCAAAAACTCAATTTTGAAAAAAAACTCACTTACGGCCTTTAACTATCGATCGGGGGCAGAAATGTAAACCGTATTTTCTTTGTAAAATGCATGGCTGCTATAGTAGTTTACCTAACTAGTGCGGAAAGTGCCTCTTTTCCGCACGCGATTGCAGATGGCCAAACGACGCGATAGCGGAGTTTGGCCAGCAATCAAGTGCGGAAAAGACACTTTACGCACGAGTTAGGTACACTATTTTTTCTATAAGCGTGAGGAAAAAACTAAAAATTAATCAGAAAATTATTTATATTCAAAACGTTTTAATCAAATCAATTATTATTATTCACATTCTAGCGGCTTCTAGAACTGACTGGGGTAGATCTTCGTCCGAAGAATCCATTGAAAATCTGATTTTTTTGTTTGAAAAATTCAAAAGACGCTTGTATCTGCAAAATTGGCTTTGTTTTGACAGTTTGTTTGTACTTTGTTGCTATGGTGATTTAAGATGCCAAATCTAAAACCACTAGTGTTCATTGTTGTTTGACATTGACAATGACGATATTTATACCGGGGAGGTTTAAAACTTATAATTTGAACCTATTTTACTGAAAACTTTATTTTATCGAAAATATTGAAAATATAGCAGAATTTTAGTCAATTTGCATATTGCTAGGAAATGCTAGGAAAGATACAAATGTATTTTGAATGGTCTAAATGTTATAGAACACTTCAAAATCGTAACAAATTTACTTTTCCGCACTAGTGCGGAAAAAATATTTTTCCGCACTAGTGCGGAAAAGTGGCACTTTCCACACTAAAATGCGTACGGAAAAGTGGACTTTTCCGCACGCTTATAGAAAAAATAAATTTCTTTATAGAAAAATGCCTACATTCTTGCGATTCTATACTTGCCTTTAAAATATCTGTATAATTAATTTAATCTCTTCTTTATATTGCAAAAAAATTACAGCAAGCAGCTTTTAGCAACCCTTTGCCCCTTGTTTGTTAAAACTTAACTCAAGTGATAAGTGCTCAGTTAACTTGCCTAAGTTTTAATCCAAACAAATTCAGGTTAATAGAGTAAACATCTCTTTAATAACAATTTTAAACCTTATATGTGCTAGAGTCACTGCAACCAATATTATCTTAAAATACATTTAAAAAATAAATTTGCCTAAAAAAACCTAAAAAGAACATCAATCTATTACTACGCAGAAATTCCTGCAAAAATGCATTTAACCTCTAACACCAGTATATAGTATAGGGTCTAAAGTCCTACACGGTAAAAAAATTGTCTTAGATCAAAACAAATTGCTTTGAAGTAAAATATAATTTGTGTTTTTCTATTCACCAAGAGAATTTGATTTAGTACAAAAAATGTCTTGCCTCTTTATTTTAATGTGAAACAGAAGTGAATATGCAGCACCGTTTTCTCTTGAAGCAAAATATTTGCGCAATGAACCGAACCTCCTCAATGTGTACTGAATGCAGGAAAAACGAAGATAATTTAAAGCACAGATTTCTTTGCTCAAATGAGACTAGAGCTATTACGGCGTTTATGTTAAGAATGTCGTTTTTAATATCTCGAAAAATATTTTCTCTTGAAGATCTTCTAAGCTTTAATTTTTGTTTGACAAAAAATGAAAACACGGCATTACTGCTTCTTATTGCAACATGCATTGAATTTATATTAAACAAAAATAGGAACCTTGTAGATTTAAAATGGTCAATAAAATCCTGCTATATTAAAAAAGTGAATAGGCAAGTTCTTGAAAAAGTCGCTCATCTCTTAAAAAATTGAGTTACTTTGATAAGGCAACTTTATTAGAAAATTAGAAATAGGCAAAATTAGAAAACTTGGATAGGTATATTTTCTTTTATTATTAACACTATAACCATGTATTGTAAATAGTAATTAAGTTTTCTAATAAAGATATTTTCATTTAAAAAAAAAATCAAATTAAAACACATTTGATTCTAATTCCAAAACAAATAATTTACTTGACTTAAAGTCGATTAATGAAAATATCTATAGTTTTTTTTAATATCCTTTTTAGGGTAAAAGGAGGTTTTTTTCAGACAAATCTAGATCTGCATTATTCTGTTTCAAGACAAATGTTTACTTGAAATCAAAAATTACTCTCCCAAATCAAAACAAACGGAGATATGTATTATTGGGAGGATGCTAATTTCATTGATGGTAAATACGTTTCCCGATACCTCAGCTTATTTTGCTATAGAGAAATATTGGTCACTGTTTGGTTTTTTGCTAGTTAATTATGAAGTGACAAGTTTTGTTAGTTCACTAATAAATTTATAATTTATATATTTATTTGTTCGATTAGGAGCATAATACATGCTGACTCTTACATAAAATGAATGAGATAACGAATAACGCATTTTACCTGGAATTAGCATCTTCTTTTGTACAAAACAAATTCAATTTATAAAATAGGTGGAGATAGGTTTCTATACCTACCCTTTAGTGCTGAAATAACATCACCTTCTACAATATAGAACCACTACACACCTTTCGAACGTTGACTATAAGGCTCACGCTAAGTATAGGTATTCACAAGATATCAAGCTTTTGAATACTACGTAGGTGATTTGATGTGTGAGGATTAAAAAATGAAACAAATGCAATAATATGTGTATCAAAATAAACAAATATATATTTTTATTCTGTTTGAAACATAATGCAATAACAACAATAAACCTAAAAGAACTACAAACGCGAATATCTTAAGAAACATAGTCTTATATTCTAAAAGTAAGAAAATAATTTGTTTTGTATTCTGTCGGAAACCCCATATCTATTCTTCCAAATTTTTTTTTAAGGTAGGACAATTTATTCAAGAAAATAACGTGTTTCCATCGTAGACAAAACTTTTTGCCATGTAGGTTTTAAAATTCTATACCTAAAGGTCTAGATTTTGTTTGAAGGTTTTACTCATTTATTCCCTTAGTTGGATGCAATACTTAGTTTGTAGTATTTGTAAAGTTTGTTTTTAAATAGCTTGCATATAAATATATAATCATTTTGTTTAAAAACGGCGGACGTATTTAAACCTCCAAACATCAACAGGAGGAGGAGGAAAAAATACGGAGTAAGTCATCTGTCCACTGTATTTTACATGTTAATTATTTGGAAAAACTAGCGATGAATAAACCGATTTTCAATTGTCTTGGTAGAGTGTTACTAAAAAAGGATTTGCATATATCTTGCACTTTTTACTATATTTAAATGTCGATACTTATTTAATACGGTAATGAATTTACATAGACAGATTTAAGTTATTTATGTATTATTTAGCTTTGAAAACATTTGTATATATTAGCTCACACATATACTATACTATAGTAGTGTGAGCTATGGTGGTCCTAATTTTTTCGAGAAAAAAACGTTGCTCCGATTTCAAAATTTTTTATATATCTTTGCGTTTCAGATGATTTTGAAACTTTTTTGTTGCGCCGTCTGTCTGTCTGTCTGTCTGTATGTCTGTCTGTCTGTCTGTCTGTCTGTCTGTCTGTCTGTCTGTCTGTCTGTCTGTCTGTCTGTCTGTCTGTCTGTCTGTCTGTCTGTCTGTCTGTCTGTCTGTCTGTATGTCTGTCTGTCTGTCTGTCTGTCTGTCTGTCTGTCTGTCTGTCTGTCTGTCTGTCTGTCTGTCTGTCTGTCTGTCTGTCTGTCTGTCTGTCTGTCTGTCTGTCTGTCTGTCTGTCTGTCTGTCTGTCTGTCTGTCTGTCTGTCTGTCTGTCTGTCTGTCTGTCTGTCTGTCTGTCTGTCTGTCTGTCTGTCTGTCTGTCTGTCTGTCTGTCTGTCTGTCTGTCTGTCTGTCTGTCTGTCTGTCTGTCTGTCTGTCTGTCTGTCTGTCTGTCTGTCTGTCTGTCTGTCTGTCTGTCTGTCTGTCTGTCTGTCTGTCTGTCTGTCTGTCTGTCTGTCTGTCTGTCTGTCTGTCTGTCTGTCTGTCTGTCTGTCTGTCTGTCTGTCTGTCTGTCTGTCTGTCTGTCTGTCTGTCTGTCTGTCTGTCTGTCTGTCTGTCTGTCTGTCTGTCTGTCTGTCTGTCTGTCTGTCTGTCTGTCTGTCTGTCTGTCTGTCTGTCTGTCTGTCTGTCTGTCTGTCTGTCTGTCTGTCTGTCTGTCTGTCTGTCTGTCTGTCTGTCTGTCTGTCTGTCTGTCTGTCTGTCTGTCTGTCTGTCTGTCTGTCTGTCTGTCTGTCTGTCTGTCTGTCTGTCTGTCTGTCTGTCTGTCTGTCTGTCTGTCTGTCTGTCTGTCTGTCTGTCTGTCTGTCTGTCTGTCTGTCTGTCTGTCTGTCTGTCTGTCTGTCTGTCTGTCTGTCTGTCTGTCTGTCTGTCTGTCTGTCTGTCTGTCTGTCTGTCTGTCTGTCTGTCTGTCTGTCTGTCTGTCTGTCTGTCTGTCTGTCTGTCTGTCTGTCTGTCTGTCTGTCTGTCTGTCTGTCTGTCTGTCTGTCTGTCTGTCTGTCTGTCTGTCTGTCTGTCTGTCTGTCTGTCTGTCTGTCTGTCTGTCTGTCTGTCTGTCTGTCTGTCTGTCTGTCTGTCTGTCTGTCTGTCTGTCTGTCTGTCTGTCTGTCTGTCTGTCTGTCTGTCTGTCTGTCTGTCTGTCTGTCTGTCTGTCTGTCTGTCTGTCTGTCTGTCTGTCTGTCTGTCTGTCTGTCTGTCTGTCTGTCTGTCTGTCTGTCTGTCTGTCTGTCTGTCTGTCTGTCTGTCTGTCTGTCTGTCTGTCTGTCTGTCTGTCTGTCTATCTGTAACGACCAACGCGCATAACTCAAAAACCGCTAGCCCGATTTCAATGAAATTTGGTACCTAGGCTGGGTCTTGGGTCGAGATGGTCCCATTTAAAAAGGAACACAAGCCAAATAAAAGGGTGGGGGTCATTGAGTTGTATAACGCCCTAAAAGGGCGTTAGAGACGGAAAGACAAGGCATTTTTTATTGACCCTATCCAATTTGGTTCCTATGGTCGGGTATTTCTTTTACAATAAAAACAGAGATAGACATTATTGAACATGTGAAACGGACAAAGATAGGGTGATTTTGCATGCTAATAATACCCTAGATAATATAAGGGTACTTTTATCTCTTTCACACTGACGGCATAAGTGCGACAGAAAAGCAGCTGGCTACCTTTAATCCACCTGCCGTATTTTGAGTGATTCTACCTGTTAGTCCGTGTATACAGGGAAAACTGATACACAATGTTGTCTAAGTACGGAAATGATTTTTTTTGAATTTTGTGCGGGAATATTACAAAAAGAAATCTTAAAACGTTTAAAAACAAGTTTAGAAGTAACTATTTGAGTTTAAACATGGTCCAAAATTGTTTTTTGTGCAAAAGAAGAAAAAAAATCCATAAAAAAACAACATTTCATGGGTAAGTCGTCTTGACAGATAGTTTTTCCTAAAACACGAGAAAGTTTAGTAGCGTCACGATAGATAGTTTTTTCTGCGACCGTGCGATTTTACCCTCACACATTTTGATTCAGAAAGTGTCACTTCCCCGCACCTTATTTTGCATTGCATGAAAATTAACAAAAAGTATTTGATTTTCTTAAAAATGATTTCTTTTTAAATTCTTACATACCGATTTTTATCCAGTTGTTTTTGTTTTTTCGAACCAAACTTTTGACATGTCACGGTCGAGTTTCATACATCTTGATGAATTGTTACACACACTGATCTATGTTTTTATAAATTTCGATAAATTTAATGTTTTTTGCGGACTTTACAGTAATTTTAAGTTAAATTTTGGTCTTTCATCGCGAAAGTATATATTTATTATTATATGACCACCGCGACCGGTCTACAGGCCGGTATCATATGTTTATGTCCTTCTAATGTCATTTGACTATCATGCTGTCTTACTTAATAAGGTCACTTAGTTTAATTAATAATTTTGTCCTACATAATATAAAAGAAGAATAGAAACCAACAAAAAATTTGTGACACTTCGATTACCCATTTTCTTTGATTGCGATGGATTAGGGTGACCAGATTACGGTTTATTAGGGTGCCCAGAGTGCGCAAAAAAAGATTTTGAAAAATTTCCCTAAAAAAATTGAAGACCAAACACTCACTCGCCACTCAATGTTTATGGTCGCATACACTAATCCTAACTCGATTTCCGACGATTATGGACAATGGTTACCCTCTGGACATAAACCTAACAACTTTTACTATATTTATTAACAATAGGTAGGTTAGGTTTGGTTAGGTTGGGTTAGGTTGGGTTAGGTTGGGCTGGGTTGGGTTAGGTTGGGTTAGGTTGGGTTAGGTTGGGTTAGGTTGGGTTAGGTTATGTTAGGTTGGGTTAGGTTGGGTTAGGTTGGGTTAGGTTGGGTTAGGTTGGGTTAGGTTGGGTTAGGTTGGGTTAGGTTGGGTTAGGTTGGGTTAGGTTGGGTTAGGTTGGTTCAGTTTGAGTATGTTCGGTTAGGTTCCTCTAGGATTGTTTAGGTTAGGTTTAGCTATATTCGGTTAGGTTCGGTTCAGTTTAAGCAAATCGAACCGAACCAAACCGAACCGTTAGATTCGGTTTGATTTGGTTCATTTCGATGCGGATGGGTTCAGTTTGCTTTTGTTCAGTTAGACCTTCGATAAATTTTAAAAAAGTAAATAATTATTAATTTTTAGTGTTTTAAGGAATAAAAATTGATATAATGTTCAATTAAACTAATTTTTATTTGTAAAAATGTAGGAATCATAATTTTCTTGATTTTGTTTTGAATTTCATGCTTTTTTAAAAATTGTGCATTTTCATAAAAGGACCAAAAAAACTGACCCGATTTGGATCAGTGACCTTAGTTATTTCAAGTTTTTGTTGACAGCTGATAGACGTCAGGGACCGTTTTGTTTCAGTTTGAAATGAGAAAATGCTTCTTTTGTAGCAATTTGTATGGGTTTTAATGGGGTTTTAAGAATGTTTCAATTTCAATTTTTTTAACAAAATCAACGATAGTCCGCAATTTTTTTTTTAGAAATCACTATAAAATGGTCTAAAATTATCATTTTTCAAAAAACTTCGTAGTTTTAAGAAAGGTGGTAAAACGTACCAGACCCCTGTAATGTGTTGCAGTCTAGGACAACTGGGCGCCGCCAACTCGGCGCCACCAACTGGGCGGCAGGCCAACTGGGCGCCGGGCCAACTTGACGCCGAGCCAACTGGGCGCCGGACTAAAATATTTTTTCTTGATAAAATGTGCAGATGAAAAACAACCTTAAAAAAATTAAAGTGGCGGATCCAAAATGGCGGACTTTCTTATTTATGCATCGATATGTATCGAATATGGAACTTGGCGGTGTTTCAAGTCGCAGAACACTACACCTACCAAATTTCAACACTCGACTTAATAGATGTTGAAAGTTTTGTATAAATAACATATTTATTTTGTTTTTATCTGCACATTTTATCGAAAAAAAAATAGTCCGGCGCTGAGTTGGCCCGGCGCCCATTAGGCCCGGCGTGGCGCCCTGTTGGCGGCGCCGAGTTGGCCCGGCGCCCGGTTGTCCCATTTCGAATTGAAATTTTTAGTTCCGAAATTTCATCTGACTCGAGCATAACTTGTAGTCCACCCAAGAAAAGAAGAGTTGAAGAAGACCCTTGTTCAATGAAAGAAAATATTTTACCTGGAAGGTACAACATTTGTAAAGTTCTAAGATGAAAACAATAATTTTAATACATCCACTGCACTTAGCATGCTTAGAAATTCTTTTTACTCTTTTTTTTTACTGAAGAGAATTTTGTTAACACACACAAGTAAGTATTCATGAATTATTTATTATTCAAACAGAAAATTGTTGATAAAAAAATTCTAGTGGAATTCAAAATTTTTATTTTGCGCCGCCACTGCCCTTTTTTATCCAAGACAAGCAAATAGAATATTTTTGCGATGTTGCATGTTTCCGGACTCACCAAACCGAAATTCTATTTTCATCCCTATTTTGCTCATTAAATTCTTACTTGTATTTGGTCAATTGCGATAAAAGCTTGATATAATGGCAATTTTGGCCCATGCCGGGTCTACCCGTAGGGTATAGAAGTCAATGGTGGGGGTAGATTTTAAAAATTAGAGTTTATGTGAAAATATGGCGTGTGTGATATCAAACGAAAGGTAATTGAGTTTGGAGTTAAACAAAATATATTTTAGTTTTTTTAAGGGTGGGGGTAGATTTCAAAAATTACAGTTTACGTAAAAATATGGCTTGTGTGGTATCAAACGAAAGGTAATTCAGTCTGGGGTTGAATAAAATTTATTTTAGTTTTTAGTTATATCAGCTCACACGTACGCTATAACTATAGTAGATACCTAGTGTGAGCTTAGGGGCCCATATATTGGCAGAGTATTTTTTTTATCGATCCTGGATTATTTCTATAGTTTTTCGAACTTTAACCCACCACTTAGAGGTGGTACTACATTTTGAGATTATTTTCAGCGGGAATCCTATTAGTGCACGGACTAAATCTCCAAAAAATTACATATTGTTAATAATTTTTTTTCTTTGATTTTTATTTGTTTTTAAAGACTATGGAGAGACCCTGGTAAGTGCTAAATTTCAGAATCTTAGTAAATACTGGTGTCAGAGTCCTGTCCCTGCTCCATGTAATGACCCAGGCGTATTTCTATTTCTAAAAGTATTATTACTGGTCTACCCAATTTTTTAAAATCTACCTATAATTTTTAAAATTCTCCTTTAATTTACTTTTTTTTTTAAATTAGATTTGCTGCATATAAACAAGAAAAATACTTTTTAGTTTACACGGAAAATACAATATTATTAAATTGACATTTTTGATAGTGTTGAGTTGGGATTTAAAATTCATATTTAAAAATATCTCTTAGTGGTATTTATTACGATCTAGGTATAGATGACACTACACTACATTTGACACGTATTTAACCTTACCAGATCCACATAGAGGACATTATATTTACTAATTGCTGCTTTATCATTTGCAATTTGGAGGACTTTTTTTAAATGGAAATTCGCATCAAATAAAAATTGATGGCTATTTTTTTTTTCATATATTTATTATTCTATTTTAACAAGATCTATTTTTGCGCTAGTCCAATCAGCACGGTAGGATTATAAAATGTTTTGTTAATTTAACAATATTTATCAAGTTAATTAAGTATATTACGATATTGTTAACTTTAACATATTATTTGTTTGTGTATATATAACAATAGCAATGTTGTTTTTTCTGTGTTCTCGTACCTCCTTAGGATCAGGTTTTTTAATGTTGTTACCTTTATCTCGCCATAGTTTTATCTTGTCTATATTATCCTATCTGTTTACAAAACGAGTGGCCCTTATTAATTTATGTGCGGAAACTTTTTGTTTAATTTTTAAATATTTAATTTTTCATTATAATTCTAACCTTTACTGCTTCAAAGCTTCAAGAAATCTTGATTAATCAAAATATAACAATTTGGTACCAAAATATTCCTACATATTTAGGAGTCTGTGACCCTTACTTAAGAAGGGGTAAAAGCTCTCCACGTTAGTTTTCGAGAGGCTCATATTTATTCAAGATTAAAGGCAAACGAGGAAAATATGTAGATACGTAGAAGATAGCAGGGTGGTAATAACAACTAACTAAAATGTGTTGAATTACACATTTTGTAATTTATGTTTCTATTAAAAAGTTAGTATTGGAGTAGGTAAATAATATCTATGAATGAATGCCATTATTATGAAATAATATAAAAACTTATCTGACTTTCTAATATAGTTTACAATAATGTTTTTGCTTTTTCTTGTTTTCAGTCTTCATTTTAAAATGTGATAGGCCGATTCACCGACAATTTAATTTTTTTTCAAAAAATGTTTTTGGAAAAACACTTCTTGAAAAACACTTATTTCAGAAAAATTTTTAGGACTTTTTATTTCCACGAATACGTTTGCGAGCAATTGATCAATGCTAAATTTCGACCTACCAAGAGGAGTTCAAGGGAGCTAATTTAGGGAAAATCGAGTTAAGTTAAATAAGAATAAGGACCCCTTATTCGAATTTAAGTAATAAGTTAGGTTGATTTTCTAAAAAAAAACACTTTTAAAAACTTTCTCGAATTATTTTTTAATGCGTTTAGAAAACCTGTTCTAAGTGTAAAATCAAATTAAGGTTATTTTTGGAAATTAAGTATTAAAAATATTTTCCGAATTTATTTTTAAAAGTTTTCGAAGAATATTGTTGTTCAGACAGCTCCAGGTGTTACTAGTTTACCACTTGTCAATTAAAATCTATACGCACGGTGCAGGAGGAGGACCACCCAGACAAAATTTGTCAAACTAAGAAACTCTTTAAAATAATGTCACTCTCGTGTATATTTTTGTTTCAAAATAAACAATTTTCGGAAAATTTCGGATTTCCATTGTCTTTATTTCTTTTTAAACACCACGTTTCACTTAGTAAGTATCTCTACCCGTTTTTAAGTTTCACCTAAACAATCCAGTCTACAGGCTACTACTTATACTACATGATGTGCACTCAGGTGTGACGGGCCGCCCCCTTTTTTAATCCTACGCCGCTTGTTTTCTTTAAGGAGTGGTTTCCATATGTTTGGTATGTCCGTACTTGGTTGACGGAAAACTTTTATATTCTGCATTATAAACGCAGCTTTAACAAAGTTTAATTTTCGCCAATGCGAATTCTTATATGCAAAACTTTAGCTTCAGAACATTTATATGAAATTACCAAAAAAAATTAATGTTGGCAGACCATCTTTTCGATTTTAATAATTTTATGGTATGGTATACATTAATTGTAACAAATTTACAACTTTTCTAATAACTATTTTTTTAAAATTAATTTTTAAAAAAAATTGCAAATTTGGCTGAAAATATGCAGCATGTGAATCTTGTAATTGCGGTTTATACACTTGCTATGTGCTCCACTGAGTCTGCCAGTTTTTGCACGATTACCTATGCAGAAATGCATAGATAAAACTTTGACACCACAATTTAGTCATTCCTATTAACTACCTAGATTTAAAAATAGTCTTAAAAAAAAAACAAAATTAAAAAAACCAAATTTTTTTCAATTTTATTCTGGATTTTTTTTCATCGCAAGAAATTTAAGTTAAATAAAGTTTTAAGACCAGGGCCCTGCGGGCACCCTTGAGGCTGCAGGCCCTGGGCAAGTGCCTAGACTGCCTATAGGTTAAACACTTTTCTTACATGTAAGGTAAATAACAATTTTGTTTCAGATTACTACGATGTCGGCTTAGAACGTTTTTCTACGTTGTCCGACGCCTATTCTTTACCTCCTTCAATCCTGACAATTAACTTCTGTCAGTTTTTTTTACTCATTGATCTTTGGATTGACTGTTGCCATTCTAGATTAGGACGTCCTCTTTTTCCGCGCACTATTTGTTGCCATTCTAGGACCCGCTTTGGTAATCTTTCGTCGTTCATCCGTTGTACATGGACGTACCATATCAGTTTTCTTTTAGTGATATTCCCTCGGTTCCCATTCCTTCTTTTACGATCTCATTTCTTATGTGATCTGTTCTAGATATTCTCATTGATCTTCTTATTGCATCCATCTCGACACTTTCCATTTTTATTTTGTATTTTTCTCTTACGCGACAATAATAACACAGCGTGCTTTTCACCATTGTTTCACATATGTTAAATTTTACATTATTTTTATCTATCTGCTCCATAAAATACTGTTAAGACATCTAGTAACCTTTTTTGCTTTTACTATTCTTTATTCCAGTTCTTTACAGTCTGTTCCTGTCTTATCAAATGTGACACCCAAGTATACATACTCATTGCATGGAGATATTGTTTGTTTATTGTCTAGTTCTAACTCACTTGATTCTTTTCGGATACATAAGTACTGTGTCTTGTCCACGTTCACTGTTAGTCTCCACTTTTGGTATTCTTCAGTTAACTTTCTCATCATATACCCCATGTCTTTTTTATCATTAGTTACAATTACTTGATCGTCAACAAACTGTAGTGTGTTTATGGGAAATCGGTTGTTACGTTGTATTCCCATGCCGTGTACTTTACGTTTACAGTTTTTTAAAGCTACTGCGATATATATTTTAAAAAGAGTTGGAGAGATACAACATCCCTGTCTTAAGCCTTTCGTTACCAGGGATTCTTTTGAAAGTCGATTTCCAATTTTTATTTTGAATTTTGACCCTTTGTATAGTTCTTTTATCGCTTTTATGTATATATGATTGATATTGAATGAACATTATCACTACAAGATCATCCTGCATGAAACCTACTTTACTCTTCTTTTTGATCATGAAAATCATTCTCTATTAGATCTCTAAAAATCCTACCGTACAATGTACTTAGAGTACTGGTTACTGAAATTCCCCTGTAATTGGTATAGCTTGTTTTCTTTTTTATGCATTGATTGATAATATATGTGAGATTTTCTAGTAGTATCTCTGATCCATATTTGAGCATTTCAGAGTATATTCCCCCAGGTCCGCTAGCTTCTCCGGATTTAAGATTTTTAATACTAATCTTTATCATTTCTTTTTCGATGATTAATTCCTCTGCGTGTACTTCTATATCTCTCCACGGAGTGGCTGACAGATATTCGGGTGTCGTTTCCTGCAACAGTCCCTTGTAATGTTCTGGTTTGATAATCTGCTTGTTTACATTTTCTTTTGTTGCATTTTTTACTGGCTGGTTTCCCTGTAGATTTCTAGGGCTCTGTGCTCTTTAGTACTGAGCCATTTCAAGTACGTGCGTTTTTTTCCCTGACCATTTCCTGTATTTTCTCCGTTTACCACATCTTATTCTTCTATTTCTATTATCTTGGTATCCAACAGCTTCTTTGCTTGCTTCCTTTAAGCTTTTTATTATGATTGTATATATCTTAGATCAAAAGTTGCAAATTATGCAGTTTTATGAATTTTATTCCGTTGATTAAACGAATATAAATTGAAGTCAAATGATGCAAAATAAATTAGTTTACGGTCGCCGAGGGTTGAAAACTCCAACAATACGGTTGAATTAGTTAATCTCTCCAGTTTTGAAGTGAGGCTAATCTGGCTCTAGTTGGTATAATTATTTTAAGCGGCCACTCTCAGGAATTACCAGGCATAATTTAATATTAATCCAGGATCAGCGCCGTCGGAACATCGCCTAACAAAGCGGAATGCATTATTCGGATGATTTTAAATTACGTTTTAAATGCATTAACGCATGGCCTACCGCGCTGGGGACGCCATGTTTGTTTACTCTACAAGTTTTAAACTAGTTTTACGAGCCATGTTTTTTTTTAGGAAATTTTTCGTAATGTCCGATATCCTTTATTTTTAGAACAATGCTTTAAATTAAGAGCCGCTTTTGGTGCTGGGTTAACTAGTCTATTGATAAATCTGTTTATTTATAATGGAAAAAAATTATGGTTCACGTAACTGAATATACAAGGTGGGGACTCAAATAGGTTTAAATAAGGTTAAATAAGTAAAGCTTTCTTTAATATTTGCAGTTTGTTCGATATTGGTACTATACTACATGCCTTATTTTTTGTATAATTTATAACAGAAAAATACAAAGCAAAAATGGAAAGTGTCGAAATGGATGCAATAAAAAGATCAATGAGAATATCTAGAACAGATCATATAAGAAATGAGGTCATAAAAGAAAGAATGGGAATCGAGGGAGGCATAACGGATGACATCACTAAAAGATAACTGATATGGTACGGCCATGTACAACAGATGAACGACGAAAGATTACCAAGGCAGGTCCCAGAATAGCAACCAATAGGGCGCAGAAAAAGAGGGCGTCCTAAACTGGAATGGCAACAGTCAATCCAAAGATCAATAAGTCAAAAAAACCTGATGGAAGATGATTGTCAGGATCGAAGGAGGTGAAGAATAGGCGTCGGACAACGTAGAAAAACATTCTAAACCGACATAGTAGTAGTACTCTCTCCACTGGAACGGTATCATATGCTTTTTGTAGGTCCACAAAGGTAACATGAGTCTCTATATTTCTGGCGCTTCCCCTCTCAATCACTTGTTTGAGACAAAAAACATTATCACTACAAGATCCGCCTGCACGAAACCCACCCTGCTCTTCTTCTTCTTGTTCATGAAAATCATTCTCTATTCTCTCTCTACCGTACAATCTACTTAGAGTGCTGGTGGCTGAAATTCCTCTGTAATTGTTACAATCCAGCTTGTTTCCTTTTTTATGTATTGAGGATATGAATGCAATTTTCCAATCATTAGGTACTGGATGTCCGTTTATGCATTGATTGATAATATATGTGAGATTTTCGAGTAGTTTCTCTGATCCATATTTGAGCATTTCAGCATATATTCCCCCAGGTCCGCTAGCTTTTCCGGATTTAAGCTTTTTTATACTATTCTTTATCATTTCTTTTTCGATGATTACTTCCTCTCCATGTACTTCTATGTCTCTCCTCGGAGAGGCTGTTAGATATTCGGGTCTAGTCTCCTGCAGCAGTCCCTTGTAGTGTTCTATCCATTGTTCTGGTTTGATGATCTGGATGTTTACTTTTTCTTTTGTTGGGGTTTTTACTGTAGAAATGAATTTCCATACTTCAGAGCTCTGCCTACCTCCTACGTGTGTATTTATATCGTGGCATTTGCGCTCAAACATTTTATTTTTTTCTGTGCGTATTAAACTTCTTAGCTGTCTTCTGGTTTCCCTGTATATTTCTAGGTCTCTTTGCTCTTTAGTACTGAGCCATTTCAAGTATGTGCGTTTTTTCTCTATGACCATTTCCTGTATTTTCTCCGTCCACCACATCTTCCTGTTATTTCTATTTGGTATCCAACAGCTTCGTTGCTTGCTTCCTTTAAGCTTTTTATTATGTTTGTATATATCTCTTCAAATGAGTGATTTGTGTTAATTAATTTTTGATCTAATCGGTTCTGATACAATCTTTGAGTACTTTCGATTTCTAGACTTCTAAAGTTGTATTTTTGATTGTCTTCGATGCACTCTAGGTTTTCATTTTCTCTAATACTTTCGTCCTTATTTGTTTTTCTTAAAGGAAATAATATTTTTGCTTTTACCAGATGGTGGTCAGATCCACAGGTAACACCACGAAATGCTCGCACATCATACCACTTTAATTGCGAGTGTTGTCCACCTATAGTATAATCAATGATTGATTTAAGATTTCTTGTTGGCTGAATCCAGGTGTATCGATGAATATCCTTGTGTTTAAAAAAACCATTATTTATTTTTAGGTTGTGGGTTTCACACAATTGCATCGGTCTTAAGCCATTGTCATTTGTTACTTCCTCTCCAAATGGTCCTATCACTTTGCTTTGGGTTTGTCTACCAGTTCGGCTATTAAAATCGCCAAGCATAATTATTTCTCTGGTATTACCGATTTTGGTGATAGTCTCATCCAGTTGGTCAAAGAACATTTGTTTTGTAGCTACTCTTTCGTCATCTGATGGTGCGTAGACTGCTATTATGCTTATATTATGTCCAAGCATCTTCATGTTCACTCGAAGTATGTTTTCACTAATGCATAGTAGTAGTAAATAACTATAAAATTTTAAACCCGTTGTTTTAAAACGTAATATTTTTACATGCGGCTTTCTTCTGTGGGATGGCACAAATGTCGATCGAAGATCGGGTCAAAACGAATTTTTTTTCCAGGCATTCGTTTAATCGACTAAATAATATCAATATGAAATAAAAATTAAGATTCAGTTAAATATCGCATATTTATTACACGTCGTGTCTTGTTGAGTCCTGACAAGTGTCCTGTTGATTCCTGTTAAGTCATAGCGTGTGTTGTTGAGTCCTGTTCGCGTCATGTCAACTCTCGTTGTAAAATGTGTACAGTACTGTTGTGAGCTGATGACCACTTGGCTATTATATTGTTAAAATGAGATTTTCGGATTTTTTTGGCCATTTTCCAGGAAATTCTGCATTTCCGAATACATTTAAACACACATTTTTTTTTTAATTTTAGTGATACTCAAGGGATTCGTTTATTTTGAAGTGGTAATTGTTTATGTGTTATGCTATGTTAACCATGTTTATAGAAAAACTTGGTCCATTAATAAATCTCCATTATTCTAAAAAATAAAATATAATTAAATTCTTAAGTATAAGTGGGTACTTTTAGGCAAAAAACTGACTTTATTAGCTTAAACCCAAAGAATTTAGAACAATTTGATAATTCTTGCGAAGTTAATTAGAAAACTATCGCATCGCCATCTACCGAGATATGAGAGAAACAAAAAACAAAAGCAGGCGAAAAACTGCTATACATATCGATCAATGAAAAGATCGAATACAAACAAAAGAAAACAACCTATAGTCCGTGACCTACGCAGGCTCTTCTGTCTTTCAGGCCGGATCAACGCATATTGCATGTTTACCCGTCATCAAGACACGTGAGCGTCAATCAACGGATTTTTTAAGCCAAATAATACTAACAAACGTGGAATTTCGTACCCGTGAATTTAAAAATCAAACAAGTTTCGTGGCTAATCGGGCAAAAAAGAGTTTTTGTTTCTCTTATATATTTTTCCGTGGGTAGCTTGACAGCTTAAACTCAGGGGGGTCCAAGATCTAATGGACACCGAATAACTGTTGACAGTTAACTGTTTCGTCCTTATGGGACTCCTCAGAACACTGCTTGGTCAATTTGACAATTCTTGCCAAGTTAATTAGAAAACTATCTACCGAGATACGAGAGAAACAAAAAAAAAGAGCAGGCGAAAAACTCTATACATATCGATCAATGAAAAGATCGAATAGTTGTAGCTATATTTTTTACAAATATGGAGCGATTTCAAAAATTATTTCTGCATACGCTTTAAAAAAAATTTCACACCATTTAACGCCTCTCTTTCCCCACCAAAACCTTCACTCAATGTTTGTAGAAATGCACCTAACTACACTTTGGGCATATTCCACAAAATTTACACAAATGGTTTAGTTTATAATTTGGTACCTTGATTTAATTAGATGAATGATAAGAATTAAACCTAAAACTTGGAAATATAGGCAAAAGTCGTATCACACGACTAAATCTGACTTTATTAGATTAAACCCAAAGAATTTAGAACAATGTGTTGCTTAATTACAACCCAGCTCCGAAAAGCGATGAAACAAGAACATCAATTTAATATGCGTGGTCCGTTTTCACGATGACGTTAGCCACAAGCTCAATTTCATAAATATGAACCCTAAACTGTGACAACGCCGCCTGTATTTTTCTTAAAACACCCAGACATAAACCAATTTTAATAAAAACATTTTATTTAAAAAATATATAAAAGATTTCGAATTTTATCGAAAACTTACCACTGCAACTTATCGTTAATTTAACATTAGAGAATTATTGCAAGAAAGCCAGGCTATAATAGTGCCAGGCACAATTTTAACACCTTCACATTGTAATATCAGCTGTGATCTTTTAACACACGACCTTTGTTTACTCACTAACCGGAATAAATAGTGCCTTCTTTTATTATTATTATTATTATAGCTGTAAGTAAAAACGTAAAAATTATTCCATGTATCTATTTTAGCTTAATCTTAATTTCTGTCTTTGTTCTCTTAAAGTTTCGACACTGATGATGTTCTTTAAGACCCAAAGCGCTCTGCCCTAGAAATATGAAAAGTTTTTGCACGAATAGAAGTACAAAAGCTTTTGTTTTGCTTTAAATATGTACAGGGTTTCCCCGTATATTTTTACATGATATCTAAAACGCCTATTTAAATAGTTATCAAATTATGATAAATACAAAAGTTACAAGAATATTTATGTTAGAATGTCAAAAAGATATTCTAAATTTCAAAATTTAACATGTCAATGTTTTTTTTTTTAAATAGATTACCCTGTATATTATTTTGGAATTTTATATCTTTTCTTTCTGACTTTAAAAATACATACGTTGGGTTTATTTTGTTAATTTATGTTGGAGATATAAGCGTTTAAATGGTTTAAACACCTATCAAGGCAGCCATGAAAAAGACAATATTGAGACAAAAAGTGATGCTATTATTTTATTAAATTTAGTTTTTTCCGAGAAAGAAAATCTGGATATGATTAATCTGTTTTACTCAAATAATAAAAATGCATCTATAGCTCGTAACCAGTATTATATTCAGTTTCCCGGCAGAAGACAACCAACCCGCCAAACCATAATAAATACAGTAGATAAACACATAAATTATGGCCAGGAAATAGCCCCGATTTCTCACATTTTGATTTTTTTTGTGGGGCTATCTAAAAAATAAGGTTTATTATTATAACAGGCTGGAAACACTTCAAATTCTACAAGAGAAAATAAAACAGACAATCGTCAATTTTAATGGAAATTTTGTGCACTCTATCAAGCTATTCATAGAAAATTTATAAGAATTATTCAAAATTGCATTAATAATCAAGGAGGCTATGTTGAAAGTTACCAATCAAGTAATTTTTTCTAAAAAAAATTGCATTATATTTTGATTTTACTGGCTTGCGATGCTACACAGTACTGCGCAGTATCACCGCGGATGATAAATATTCAAATCAAATCAAATCAAATCAAATCAAGCTTTATTGTCTTATATAAAGTATAAAACTTTGTAGACAAAGCAAATACATAACTAATAATAATAATAGAAAAAAATCATTTAAAAAATATAAAATATATAAATCCATCCAATAAGTGGTTTAATTATGTTGTTTGATTATATATATATATATATATATATATATATATATATATATATTTTAATTTACTTGTTTTTTTTATAATAATTGAGAATTTTAAGTTTAAAATTATTCCTTAATTGTAACTCTGATCAAGAAATTCGTTAATTGAATAAAAAGCTTTAGAAAATCCTTGCACTTATTTCTAAATATGTTATAGTTATTATTAAGTTTTATATTGTTTGGCAAATTATTATACAATTTTATACCGTTATAAATTATGGATTTTTTAAATAAAAATGAATGTGGTATAGGTAATGTAAGATTATTAACTTGTCTCGTTGAATAAGTATTTTGGTTTATTTCAAAGTAATTTAGATGTTTATTTATCAGAAAAATTGTTTCAAGAATATATAAACAAGGAAGAGTCAAAATATTATTTTTGATAAACAAGTCTTTGCAGTGATATCTAGAATTTACATTGCATAAATACCTAATTGCTCTTTTTTGAAGAATAAACACTGATCTAAATAAATACATTGAACATGTACCCCAGAAAGGAATGCCATATCGTAAGTTTGATTCAATTAAAGAAAAGTATACATTTCTGCCTATTGATTTACCTAATTCATTTGTAATAATTTTTACACAATAACAACCCGAACTTAATTTTTTATTTAAATTATGAATATGGTTTTGAAATTTTAAATTTTCGTCTATGTTAAGTCCTAAAAATTTTATATTATCTGTAGTATTAATTTTATTATTATTTATATTTATAATTTGTTGAGATATTTCTTTAAAACCAATTACATATGTTTTTGAAAAATTAAGGGATAGTTGGTTTGATTCAAACCAAGTTTTTATACAAATAATATCATTTTTTATATTATTCCAGAGAACATCTATATTTTTATTTTTCCAAAGAATAGTAGTATCATCTGCAAATATTGTAAAATAACCAGAAATTTTAATATTTAGTAAATCATTAATTAATTAAAACACCATCCTTACTTTTTGTGTCAATGCGATTGCCTTTTTCATGGTTGCTCTGTGTATTTAAAGGAATATATTTTCAAAATTAATATACGGAATAATTTCGACGCATATATTTTTGAAATCAAGAAGAAAAGGTCTATAAAAATCTAAAATAATATACAGGGTGTCCTATTTAAAAAAAAAACATCGACCTGTCAAATTCTGACGTTCTGATCCAAATATTCTTAAACTTCGTAAAAAATTATAAAACTTTTGTTTTTATCAGATTTTGATATCTATTCAAATAAACATTTTAGATATCATGTAAAAATATATGAGAAAACCCTGTAACTAAACTATTTCAAAAAGAAATGGTCTCACAACATGTTGTTACAAAGACCAACATAATAACACAAAATTTTAATTTAATGCAACTCAGTGTGGCGGCTCGTGGGGCAGTGCCGCGGAGCCATGGCACTACCGTATTGTTCTGTTTTTATTTTATTTTATGCATTTCTTGTTCATTTATATATTATATAAAATTTGGTAGCTCTGTGCAATGCAGTGGATCACACTCCAACTCACGCGCGACGTACGACTACGCGATGAACTGAAGCCCAAAGCAGCGTCGAACACGCTGCCGCTTTTCTCTTGGCTCCTTCGAATGGAGACTGATTTTCTCTGCAGCCTATATGAGCGACAGTGATAGGGCCAATGTCGGGTATTTTCGCATTGTTTTAATAGGAAAAATCAAGGAAATTTTGCCTGGCAGAGGCCATCAATTAGTCGTATTAATTGTAGTGTTTTTGTGCGTGGAGCATGTGTTCATTTCAATTATTTCAGCAGAATATTTTAATAAATTTTGAGTCATTTTATGGAAAAATTCGGGTGGGCATAAGTAAGTTTCTTTAAAAAAAAATAGAATTAGAAACCCCAAACATAGTAGTAGTAATAATGTATTTAAATGGAACTGCAGGACCAACTGAGTGGAAAACGTCAAATATATACACAATACACAAAAAAGGAAAGATATATGTGACAATTATAGAGGTATATCTGTGACTAGTACGCTAAGCAGAATATACAGTAAAATAATACGAAATGGAGAGCGAATATAAAGACATGGAGGCAGACGAACAAGCCGGTTTCAGGGCGGGTAGATCGACTTTAGATCATCTCTTTTGTATAACCCAAGTTATTGAAAAGAAAATGGCATACGGACAAGAGCTGCATCTGCTTTACGTCGATTTCCAGGTGGCATATGATAGTATACCACTAAATCTACTTTGGAAAGCGTTGGAAAACACAAACATAAGCGTACAACTAATTAAGGCCATCAAATAGTTATACCGTAATAGTAAGGCAAAAGTTAAAATAAAAGCAAAACTAACCAAAGGCTTTCAAGTAAATAAAGGTCTTAAACAAGGTTGCTGTATCTCGTCTACGCTCTTCAAGATATACTTGGAACAAGTCCTTAACGTATGGAAGAGAAAATGCCAAATTATGGGAATTCCGTTGGACGAAACCACCTTGTATACTTTATGTTTCTCTGATGATCAGATTATGACGAACTCGAATATATGACACGAAAACTAATAGAGTACAATAAGTGGGGACCAGAGGTTAATCTCAATAAGACAGAGTATATGTGTATCGGTGGAATGAAACAGGATCTAATCTTAAATACCGGGCAGCGACTTCAGTCATGTGATGAGTATAAATAATTAGGTCTAAAAATTACACCTGACGGAACATTAGACAAAGCTATAAAAGATCGAAACGTACAAGGAAGAAAAGCAATAACTTTATTAAATGGAATAATTTGGGACCAAAGTATATCAAAACATAACAAAAACTTATATATAACACCATTGTAATAAGTATTATTACATACGACTTAGAAGTATGGCCAATCAAGGATAGAACAGAAAAAATGCTTTCCGCTACGGAGATGGACTATTGGAGAAGAGCAGCAGGGAAATCAAAGAATAAGAGAAATTATGACAGTGAGTGAACGTACTTTAGTGGATGATATAAAAACAAAACAACTGGTGTGGTACGGACATGTACAAAGAATGAATGATGAAAGACTACCTAAACAAATACTACAATGGAAACCAACTGGCCGAAGAAAACGAGGACGGCCAAGGAGAAGCTGGAGAGAAGGAATAGACAGTGAAATAAGAATAAGAGGATGATGAATTATGGGCAAACAGAAATGAGTGGAGATTGGGTATCAGAAGACGTAGAACGTTGTGAAACCGATAAATATATATATATATATAATGACTTGTAGGTAAACATTTGGGCGCAACGCCCCGAATTATTTTTACTGACTCAAAATTCTGTCACTACCATGTTTACTTGACACGAGCCGCCGGTGATGCAACTTTGTTTTTAAAATTTATACAAATAAAAATGTCTATTTGGTAGGTTATGTAAGAATGGATTTTATAATTATTTTAACAAACAAAACAATTTTAACCAGGGCCATGGCAGAACTATACAGGATGCATTCAGCCGAAAATTAATGGTGGTCACCGAAGAGCATCCCGGTTTCCACAAAGCTAATTGAAAGATTAATCTATAAGTAGATGCTGTTTTGCAGGTCTGAGTTCTATTATGGTGACCCTGAAAGGACATAAGGTAAACGGGGGGTATTTCGTCAGTGAGGGGTATTTCGTCAGTTTTCAGATATAATGCTCATTATTAAGAAATCCAAATAGTTTTGCAAAAATACCCGCAAGTAGATTGAGTCTTTGAACATTTGGCAACCCCGCTGTCTATTTTTGGCGGGGGAGTTGTTTCCGCCGCGGCCGTGAAAAATAAAAGTTCAGCAGTGTTGCCAAAACTCACGATTAATCGTGAGGTTACACGATTTTAGAAAGTATCTTACGATTTCACGAATTACGTAGCGTTTCTCAAGATTTTTGTATTTTACGTCAAATTTTAATAAAAATCTTTTTGAAAGTTGATACTATCGAAGGAATTTTGCATACAAAACGCTTGATGGGGATACATGCTATGATTTTGACATAGGTATTAATTAGATTAAAAAACTAGGAACTAAAGAAGTACATTTGAATGATTCCGACTCTGACTATGTTAGGTATGAAACATTATTATCTCTACAGTTTTTCAGCTTTTTGAAATGTGTTTGGTTTTATGTAATACCTACAAAAATAAATTTCTTTTTGTTTTTTATAAACTTTTATTTATTCCTTCTCTATTTTGATCCCTTTTTAGGACTTTTTAAATTCTCACGATTTCTCACGATTTTTAATATAAAATTTTGGCAACACTGGTTCAGTTGTGTGTCAAACTCGCGGACAGCAGGTGCATTTTCCTTCTAAGGTATGTCGCTTATAGTTCATTCCATAATTTTTGAGATAACTTTTTGATAGTAATCAGCTGTTACCATAACAAACAGCATAGGCCAGCAAGAAAAAATCGTAAAAAGTTATCCCAAAAATAATGATATGGACTTTACATCACATTATAAATCTTATTAGGAAACAGCGTTAGACGTAGGCTTAATGCTTATTTATGTTTTTTTTTAGAGTTGTAGTGAGACTTAATTTTACGTTTTGTGTTTCTTTAGAAAAAAAGTTGGCAACGAAATACACAACATCTTACGAGGGTCTGGTGACAATTTCGTCACTACTGACGAAACTGCCCTAAAACCTATTTATTTTTTAGAGATCCTTTTTCCAATACCGATTTATTTATGTTTTTTTAATAACGAATGGGTAGGAAAAACCCTAAATTTTTTTCCCTGGTAGCTTCGGCATACCATTTTCCACTTTATGTAATATATTACAAACAAAAAAGGTGACCAAATTACCATAAATAGAATGACGAAATTGGCAAAATGCCAAAAATTAGAAAAACTTGTTTTTTTTTATTAACGTGTCCAAACATCTTCCTTTATTAGGTAGGGTATTTTTTTCATCTGCAAAAGGTTTGTGCGGCACTATACCCTAAATCTTTACTGTTCTTAACACTTTATATATATTATCAATATTGCAATAACCAAAACAACCTTTTTTTTAACTTATTTATAAATTTAAATTTATAAATTTAAATTACAATATTTGCAGAAGTTCCAGAATAACGACAAAATCCCCAAACAAGTAACATAAACAATGATATGGAGCAGAATCGAGAGAAAAATAATCAAAACGAGAGATTTTACAATGGTGCTCTCCAAACAAAGACGAGAATGAAGAAAATTCGCAAGTAAGAACTTGCGAAGCGGATCTTGCTGAAAAAGTTAAAAACAAAAGTAGATGTACAAGATCAAAACAAAAGCCAAAAAACCGAGAGCAAGAAATACAGAATAGAGGAATTCTAGAAAAACACCAAAATCCCCAAACACCAAATAAAGAGGATAAAGAAAACAATTCAAGTGTAAGAACTCCCTTTGAAAAATATATTTTTTGGGAACCACCAGTAAGCGAAAGAAAAGTAAAGAAACGAAAGCCCAAAGAAAAAGTACCTTCCGTAGTTTCATCTGGTGATTTACTGCCTGCATGCTTTTATTTTTACTCTGGTGGTTTCTTTTGTATTTGGAGCTGTCACCACTTATGTGAAACCAACGGTATTGCAGGCTTTATTTCTCTTCCCAACATCGTAAGATGAGATTCATATACCGTCTCTGTAGCTTTACAAAAGTATCACATTGACCATGCAGTGTTCTGAAGAGTCCCTTAAGGACGTAACAGTTAACTGTCAACACTTGATAGGTGTCCATTAGATTTTGGACCCCCGTGGGTGTACAGCTTTCGAGCTGCCCACGGAAAAATACAAGGGAAACAAAATCTTTATGCCCGCTTAGCCACGAAAAAATGTTTGTCTTTTTATTCACGGGTACTAAACTTCACGTTTGTAGTATTTTTGGCTCGAGTCGACATCAAACGTTGCAAAGGCGAAAAAAAAAATGGAATATGCATTGACCCGACCTGAGGGACAAATTATGTTACTGTCATGAGTACTCTGGTAGTTTCTTTGTTAGTTTTCCTATTTTTTGTAATTTTTGTATTTTTTGTATTTTTTGTATTTTTTGTATTTTTTGTATTTTTTGTATTTTTTGTATTTTTTGTATTTTTTGTATTTTTTGTATTTTTTGTATTTTTTGTATTTTTTGTATTTTTTGTATTTTTTGCATTTTTTGTATTTTTTGCATTTTTTGTATTTTTTGAGATTTTTGAGTTTTTTGTATTTTTTGTATTTTTTGTATTTTTTGTATTTTTTGTATTTTTTGTATTTTTTGTTTTTTTTGTATTTTTTGTATTTTTTGTATTTTTTGTATTTTTTGTATTTTTTGTATTTTTTGTATTTTTTGTATTTTTTGTATTTTTTGTATTTTTTGTATTTTTTGTAATTTTTGTAATTTTTGTAAATTTTGTAATTCTGGTAATTCTAGTAATTCTAGTAATTCTAGTAATTCTGGTAATTCTGGTAATTCTGGTAATTCTGGTAATTTTGATAATTTTTGTAATTCTGGTAATTCTAGTAATTCTGGTAATTCTTGTAATTCTGGTAATTCTGGTAATTCTGGTAATTCTGGTAATTCTGGTAATTCTGGTAATTCTGGTAATTCTGGTAATTCTAGTAATTCTGGTAATTTTTGTAATTCTGGTAATTTTTGAAATTTTTATAATTCTGGTAATTTTTGTAATTTTTGTAATTTTTGTAATTTTTGTAATTTTTGTAATTTTTGTAATTTTTGTAATTTTTGTAATTTTTGTAATTTTTGTAATTTTTGTAATTTTTGTAATTTTTGTAATTTTTGTAATTTTTGTAATTTTTGTAATTTTTGTAATTTTTGTAATTTTTGTAATTTTTGTAATTTTTGTAATTTTTGTAATTTTTGTAATTTTTGTAATTTTTGTAATTTTTGTAATTTTTGTAATTTTTGTAATTTTTGTAATTTTTGTAATTTTTGTAATTTTTGTAATTTTTGTAATTTTTGTAATTTTTGTAATTTTTGTAATTTTTGTAATTTTTGTAATTTTTGTAATTTTTATAATTTTTGTATGTAGTCCCTTAAGGACGAAACAGTTAACTGTTAACACTTGATAGGTGTCCGTTAGATCTTGGACCCCCTTGGGTGTACAGCTTTCAAACTGCCCCCGGAAAAATACAAGAGAAACAAAATCTTTCTATGCCCGCTTAGCTATGAAAATTGTTTTGTCTTAATGAGTATGTTTAGTAAAGACATGAGATTAGGTATCTTTCAATTGTTAAATATATTTAAAAAATAAATAAATATAATAGCTTTATATTACTAGGTAGGTATGTGAGTCTTTCATATATCAAGTAACTCGCTTGCAAGACAAGATCCACTAAACTACTTTCAAGACAAACTAACACCTTATAATCCTAATTGAAGATTTAATCTTAATCCTCTTACGGTGGCTGGTAGCTGTGTCGTATTATAGCCCTGAAGCTGAGAAATGCTTAACCAGAGCTAGCTACTTAGCTTACAGGTCAAACGAGACGTAAGTAAAAGGGTTTTGCCGAAACTATTAAGATTATAATACTAAATGAATCCTGTGGTAAAAATAACTTTTAGGCAAAGCATAATAACAGTTTTTAAATGAAATCAATTTTTACATATCACCAAACACATTAATTTTGTTATAGCTTTTTTCGAATTTTTTCAGAAACTACTTAAATTGATCATAAAAATATAACTTATTTTTAAAAACAGCCTGTATTTTTAACAGTTCAACAAAATTTTCATTTTCTTTTCGTAGAATATAAATAAACGCTAAGTATCTCTTATTTGGTAAATATTTTTTTAAAATATCGTTACGTCTAAGAAATCCACATACCTTTCTATCTTTTTAGATTTTTTCAATTTACAATTATTAATTACAACCCCCCTGTACTCCGACCCTGTATAAGTCACACCAGTGCAGCAATACTTGTTTTAAAGAGAAGCAATTTGTTAATGCTCACAGTACATTTTAGTAAGTTATCTTGCATAACTAACCGCCTGGAATTTATTTTTCTACTCCTCTCACCCACACCATAAATTAAAAAATATATATAGTATTTTTTATTTCTTGGAAGAAAATTAAACAATATAATTTTTTTATCGCTGAAAATAAAAGCGTATATGTCCTTAATCGTTGCCAGGTTTTATTGCTCTAGCTCTTCATTTAAATTTTATACAGAAATTAATTGAGATAGATGCAATTAAAAATAAAACACTCTGTATCTTGCTCTGCAGTGGGTTCGGGATGAGCACCACTTCGTAAAATAATACCATAGTGTTGTGTTATAATCGTGCCGAGTTTCATTACGGTACGCAAAAATGCAGACAAAAGTGGCTTAGGCTCCGGACTAGTATAAAAAATATGGACGCGTCAATAATTACAACAGACTGTTTCGTACAAGTTATCATTTATGTAAATGTTTGTATATTTTGTTTTGTATTTTTGCCAGAAGAGACTGTATTTTTTTTTAGTTTAATCATAGTCATAGCCACAGAATAAAAGTTGAACATTGGCTACCACTTCCTTTATGGCATATCAAAATTTTAATAAAATTGACCAAGCGCCAATTTTCAAGAGTAGTACAGTGCGTGGTTCTTTATTATTTTTATTTCGTCTAAAGAACCATTTTCAAGTTAGAAAATCGTTTTCTACTAAAGCAGAATAATTATTTAAATTTAGCAAGTCTAAATTAACTCGAAAATTTCTAATTACTACTGAAATTAAATTATTGAGCAGAAGGTATTAAGGTCTTAGAAAAAACGGGTGCTAGCAATTTAAAACCTTATTATTAATTTCTTAATTGATTTTTTATAACTTACCTTAATAATTTCGTCTCTTTATAAATCGGCTTCTAAAATAAACAAAAAATCCATTAGTAGATATATCATATTTTGCTAGAAGAAAAAGAGTATTTTAAATAATGATAAGGTGGCTCGTGGGTTAGTGCCACGGAGCCTGAGATTTCTACAAAAACAATTTTTTTTAAAACATTTTAATATATTCATTATTTATTTTATATAAAATATAGTAAATCGTGTGCAATGCAGTGGATCACATTCTGAATCGATAATGCGCGACGCCTGGCTGTCCCGCTCCCTGTCGTTGAAACGCAGAGTAAGTGGGGGGTCGAATATGTGCCGCTTGTCTGCTGGCGCCGTCGAACAGAGAGACATTTTTACCAGTGGCCTATATGAGCGACAGAGTTGGACAATGTTCACATTGTATAATGAAAAGAATCAACTTAATTTTCTGCCAGGCACGCCAGCCAGTTAGTGTGCAGTTAGTCGTCTTGTTCTTGTATGTGGAGGATGTTTGCTTTAATTTACGCCCTCTTAATTAGGCAATAAAAAAGATGTCCGTATACTCTGCATAGTGTTCTATTTTTTAAGTGAAAATAAATAAAATTTGCGTCTAAGAAATTTTTTTTGTGGTTTTTCGCTAAAGGAAAAACTAAAAATTAAAGAATTAGGCCGGTCACTACCTGATTTGAAAATTGAAAAACAAACATTGAAGTGGACAAAAATCGCGTTGTCTGAAATTTAATAAAACTATTTGTGATAAAAATAATGTTTATTTTTGTAACTTTTTTTGTAATACCTATACCTAAAGACTCCGCATGTAACAAACAAAAGGTAAGTTAAGTTATTATTTAAATTAATTCAGCAAAATTTTTGATAAATTTTGACTCATTCTATGGTGTAATTTGGGTAGGTTTGGGTTAGTTTATTTAAAAAGCTAGGGTTAGAAACACTAAAAATAGTAAACATATAATAAAAAACTATGCAATCTTGGTTTTGCGCCACTATTTTAACGAATGTTAGGAAAAAATTTGACGCAGCACCCCGATTTTTTTTTTTTAGTGGGTATCAAAATTCTGGCACTACCATATTAAATGGGCACGAGCCACCACTGATGACAAACAATTCAAATCATATTTACAAATACACTGCTTTTCAAAAAAAATTGTACACCTAACATGGGTTTTTATATTGTAGGTGTACAAATTTTTTTGATAATCAGTATATAAGTTTGTTTAAAGTAGTTTTATTAAAATAGGTAACGGTAAAAAGAATTGTCTTAGATCAAAGCAAATTGCTTTGAAGTAAAATAATTTGTGCTTTCCTATTCACCGAGAGAATATTTTCTTGATTTAGCACAAATAAATTTAGAAAAAAAAACTTTTTGAAAACGAGCATTTATAAAATGGACTAAAAAGCATAAAATAATTTTTTGAGTGTTCTGATATCATAATAACAAAAGGGATGGGCGTATTTAATATTAGGTAAATGCCTTTCCAAGCGCATTTGATGGATCGTCTACAACCGATGATGGGCCGACTCTTCTTTTTCAATGTGACAAAATAAATCGACACACTGCCGGTTGCGCATGATCTGCCTAATATGAAGCAGGCGTAATAATGTCCATCCATATCAGAAAAATGTAAGGATAGCTTGAGTAGGGTTGGGTTGGGTTAAATTGTCTACCCTTATATTTTTCTGCTATCATATAATGAATTTGGATTTTCACTAAACTTCGAGTTAACAAGGCTAAAACAAAAACGGGTAAATTTCCGTTAATACGCCCATCGCTTTTTTCCGTTAATACGCCCATTATTATGATATCAGAACACTCAAAAAATTATTTTATGCTTTTTAGTCCATTTTATAAAAGCTTGTTTTCAAAAAGTTTTTTTTTCTAAATTTATATTTAAGTTTTTAGATTTGTCTAAGTCTAGGCATTTCAGCTAGCGCATCGATGTGGCAGGTAGTCTTTCCTGTCAATTTTGAAATATCTAAGTCTTCGATGAGAAGGCCGTCCAACGATATGATACTAAACAAAATACAAACTAAAATTTTACCCCCTCTCCGCCCTCCACGTTAGGGGGAAGGTAGGTAGTCAGTGATACCAAATTATTGGACTGTCATCGGAACTATAACGTTATGCGAAATTTAAAGTTAATCGGATACGTGGAAGTAATCAGAAAAACTTGACATTAAATCGTCCATTTTGAATCCGCCATATTGAATTTTTGTAATCTGATCAAAAAATCGTAATCCTCATCCTCAAAAACCCGCAGATACCAATTTTGGTGAAAATCCGACAAACTAAAATTTTACCCCCTCTCCGCCCTCCTCGTTAGGGGGGAGGTAGGCAGTCAGTGATACCACATTATTGGATTGTCATCGGAACTATAACTGTATGTGAAATTTGAAGTTAATCGGATACGTGGAAGTCAGTGGAAAGTAATCAGAAAAACTTTACATTAAATCGTCCATTTTGAATCCGCCATATTGAATTTTTGTAATCTGATCAAAAACTCGTAATCCTCATCCTCAAAAACCCCTAGATACCAATTTTGGTGGAAATCCAACAAACTAAAATTTTACCCCCTCTCCGCCCTCCAGGTTAGGGGTGAGGTAGGCAGTCAGTGATACCACATTATTGGATTGTCATCGGAACTATAACGGTATGCAAAATTTGAAGTGAATCGGAGACGTGGAAGTCAGTTGAAAGTAATCAGAAAAACTTGACATTAAATCCTCCATTTTGAATCCGCCATACTGAATTTTTGTAATCTGATAAAAAATTCGTAATTCTCATCCTCAAAAACCTCCAGATACCAATTTTGGTTGAAATCAGACAAACTAAAGTTTTACCCCCTCTCCACCCCCCCCACGTTAGGGAGGAGGTAGGTACCCGATGAAACCATATTATTGTATTGTCACCGGAACTAAGACGCTATGCGAAATTTGAAGTCAATCGGATGTTTGGAAGTTCTTCAAAAATGAGTTGCAAGATTTGATTACATACATACATACATACAGTTGAAGTTAAATAAAAGCTTGTAAAAATATCTTGTCTTTTATTTTAATGTGAAACAGAAATTGTTTTATTATAAATTGGAACTGAATTAATCTAAGGCACCCTTTTCTCTGGAAGCAAAATATTACTTATATGAAGACAATTTGCTTTGTTACAAAATGGAGTATACTGAAACAAAGAAGAAAAATAAAGTCTCATTTTAAACACTGTGTTAAACAAAAAAGAAATATTTTACTTCAAAACAAATTGTTTTCAGGTAAAACAATTTTTTTAACTGTGCCAGTTGGGTCTACCAGTTGAAAAAGATGTTGGATGTTACTAACTGGACCCCTTCTCGGGGGTCCAACCCCTCTTTTTGAATTAAATTATACATTTTACTTAAAAATACATTTTTTATTGTCTAAAAATGGCAAAAAAGTCGTTTATCGTTTTTCTTTTTTGATAAGCTTTCGAACATGGTGCCACAAGTTGGGTTATCTCATTTCAAAAAAAAGTTGTATGTGAGTAGATTCCTTTGCGGGGGTCCATACAAAAAAAATTCGATGAAGAATATTGCTCGTTAAAAATCTCAGGCGATGTACTTTTGGATTTTTCAGAGTAATCTAAATTCAATCCGCTGTTGAATTTATTCCATTTGGCTGTAGTGGAGCAGAGAGATAAAGAAGAATGTAAAATTTAACATATATGAAACAATGGTGAAAAGCACGCTGTAGTATGGAATAGACACTTGGGGCGTAAGAGAAAAATACAAAGCAAAAATGGAAAGTGTCGAAATGGATGCATTAAGAAGATCAATGAGAATATCCAGAACAGATCATATAAGAAATGAGATCATAAAAGAAAGAATGGGAATCGAGGGAAGCATAACGGATGACATCACTAAAAGGCAACTGATATGGTACGGCCATGTACAACGGATGAGCGACGAAAGATTACCAAAGCAGGTCCTAGAATGGCAACCAATAGGGCGCAGAAAAAGAGGGCGTCCTAAACTGGAATGGCAACAGTCAATCCAAAGATCAATGAGTCAAAAAAACCTGACGGAAGATGACGGTCAGGATCGAAGGAGGTGGAGAATAGGCGTCGGACAACGTAGAAAAACGTTCTAAACCGACATAATAGTAGTGTTACACTGACTGTATAAAGTCCTCGTACAATCCAATGTTTAGGGCTACCCCAAAAAAAAGGAGCAACTAGGAGCAGCAAATTTTTTGTTTTTGGAGTAACATAGACCCTCCTCTCTATATTCTGGTGAAGATTTTACTAAGCCTTGCCAAACTTGTTTCTGCAGGCTTAACAAAGAAAAATAGAAACGAAAGTAAACTTATTAAAACCTATATTACAAAATTTTTAAACCATAAAAAGGGTTTTGGAATTAGGAAATAACTAATAGTTTTCAAAAGTGCAGTTACTGGTTATGCCCATTTCATAGCCATATACAAAAGTGCTGTTTGTAATGTCATTTTTTTTTATTAATACTGTAAAATACATAAGTATTTTTCAATTGCATTTTTATACAGAGCTAATGTCGTGTTAGCCCCCCATATAGCCCATTGTGTGGCGGTGAACTAAAAATAAAGTTGATTTTGTGAAAACATTTAAATAAGTAACGCTGTAAAACTCAAAGATAATTTTTAAGCTCATGCCCCTCTAGCCCCCCTCAAAAATACATTTTGATTCTGTTTGACTGGCTTCCTGTAAGGTAATTATCTGCATTACCATTAGCCAACTAAAACTACCAAAGTCTTTGATACGGATTAGACTAAAAGTTAGTTCGCCGAACTCAGCGTACACCGATGTCTTGCCGATAAGATTTTCGGAAGTTTCTATGTTTAAGTAGTATGGGGCAATATTGGATTAAAGTTATAGCCCGGTGAGTCCGTTGAAAACTCGATCCCTATAGTCTCTAGCCAATAACATACAGGGTGTTAATAGGAATCTATTAAATTAAATTGAATGTAGGGAAAATAATAAAAGTTTATTTTTGCTAATCATCCATACTGTAGCTATATTGAGATCGTCAAAAAAAACTTTTTGTAATTTGACCTAAAAATGGGTTCTTTGGGTAAAAAAAGACCAGACTACTACTAAATGTTGTGATCGTGTCTCTTTGTCTGTATTATAAAGAGTTCAAATATTTTAAAAAATCATAATTTAAGTATCAAGACACCTAGCAAAATGAAGTTTTCAAAATTAGATTAAGATTTACTTTGTCAACATATTTGTCTCAACGCGAAAGTTCGTTGGAGTCACAATTTTTGAGTTATTGACACAACAAAATCAGATCTTACAAATCACAGGATCTAGGAAAAAGCGTTTTTGAAATTTATATTCTGATTACAAAATTGGCCATAGCGACAAAGATTGTAGACAAAATTAAAAAAATGAGAACTTGTATATATTATGTACGAGGGTGGATCAAATATAAACAAGCCTTTGTTTATAAACTAGTTCTTTTGAAACATGACATAACTACAACAACATGACTACTTTTTTACACATCCCCCTTCTCTGTTAATACACTTTTCCCAACGGTTTGACAGTTTCTTAATCCCGTTTTCATAAAAGGAAGCTGGGCGGGTATCTAACCAGTTGCGCACGAATGCCTCCACCTCTTCATTGGTCTGAAATTGCTTGCCTCCCAGTGAATCTTTAAGTGGGCCAAACATATGAAAATCGAAAGGCGACAAATTTGGACTGTGTGGAGGATATTCCAGCACAGTCCAGTGCATTTCATTGATTTTGACCTGTGTTAAAGCTGCCGTATCAGGCCTAGCGTTGTCATGCAGGAGCAACACGTCTTGGATGGGGTGTGCTCTTCTCTTTTGGCGGTAATCAAGCTTTACCTGGTCGAGTAAGTTGCAGTAGTAAGCCGCGTTTATTGTTATTCGCTCGTGCAAAAAATCGACCAAAAAAACTCCTCTTCAGTCCCAGAAAACGGTCGCTAAAACTTTGCCTGCAGAAATGATGGTACGAGGATGACGTGGGTGACTCACGTTGTCAACACGCTCACGGCCGTCGTTAATTTCTTTGCACCAAGTTTTTACAGGTACCCACGAAAGCGTCTTATTTCCGAACTCTGCCCGCAATCTGCATCGAATTTCAGCAGATTTCACGTTTTCGCGTGTAAGAAATTTAATGATTATTCTTTGCGCAACACTGCTGTGTACTTTCTTCTCGCTCATTGCGATTGCTCTTGGCCAAATGAGCATTGCGGCATTACCAGCCGCCTACATGCTGCTGAATATCCCTACTCCAAAGTTATAATGGCCACGTTCATCTTAAATGTCTTTTCCGTTAGTAAGTTCAAAAGGCTTGTTTATATTTGATCCATCCTCGTATCTCAAACATGACAGGAACTAAAGTAAAGTAGTTTTTACAAATTAATAAAAATTTTGTTTTTTATCAAGCAACTAGGTCTTATGGAACTAGGTCTTATGGACTGATGTATCACATTCTCATAAATCATTGCTTGTTCATCATAAATCATACTGTTAATATGTTTACTCTTATCAGACCTTTAGGGATACATGAAATGCTCAGGCGCGGATCTACGGGAGGGGAAAAAGGGGAAATTTCCCCCAAATCCTAGAATATATTAAGTTTTGACACCCAGAATACACTTCCTGGTAAGGGTCAAGGATAATTCGCCTCCACCGATTCGCCGGCGACCCAATTAGCCACCTTACCGTGGTAGTTCAAGCTTTCAATTTTCTTTATTAAAGGATTATATTTAGCTCAACTTTGTATATTTGTATGTTTGTTTGTTTATTTACGCTTTTTCAACTTCTGTCCGATGAGCTAAAGATTTTATATTTGACAGGTGAATTGAGTTCCGCGCGGTAACACTGCAATTTAATATTTTTTACCGCTAAATGGTATAAAATAGCGGATCCAAAATGGCGGACGTTTTTATATATAAACAGATTTGTTTCTTTAAAGTTTATTATAGTTTTCTTTAAAGTTTAAGGTTGCATATAACAATTTGTGACTTAAACTGGCTTCAGAAACCGGTGTTATTAATTTTGAAATACTGAACTGGAGTATCGCTGACTATGATTTGTGAACTAAACTTAAAAGGAAAATTGGCGGATACAAAATTGGTGAATACTAAATTTGTAACTACTCTGCTCCGCGTCGTTCATCTAACTGCTTTTGCATGCGAGAATGTATCACTTCTCGCACTTGTTAGGAAAATAACTATAATTATTCTTATTTCATTGTAATTTTTATATCTCGATCGTGCATAAGTTGCTATTTTTTCATCCATGTTTTCTTTTGGTTACAGACAGAGGTTCCTGGCAGCAAACAAACAAATTTTTTTTTACAAGAGAGGAATGTGTGAATTTTTGAACAAGGGTCACGCCAAAAAGTAGCTTTGTGGTCAGGCTATCTAATCCTTTTATCCGTCATTAGTGTAACCCCCCTCCCCACATTTACTTAATGTTGGTAGAAGCCTAAAGTAATAATTAGTTGATTTAGTTAAATGAATTGCGTATGTGTTACACAATGCCTGAAATAAAAATATTTTTAATATTTTAAGAACCACTGAACTGATTTTGCTGACATACCTTGTAGTGCGCTGCAAGAGCGCAGCTTTTTTACTGATTTAAAAAATGAATTAAAACATGTTCGCAACACAAAAATAAACGAGCATCTTTGAAGGGTACAATTTAATTTCGTCCGCCATCTTGGATTTTGAGATGGCGGACAAAATAATATATTTTCTCAAAACTCTGATTAATTCTCTACCAAGTGCAGTTTGTCTCATTAAAATGGATGGTATAGTTCAAAAGTTATATTAAAAAAAAAATGACCGGTTTTTTGGCCCACCCGGTATGTATCGAATATTCCCACGGACGGCGGACGAAACATCGAAAGACAGAATGTCGAAAGTACAAAATGTCGAAATTACAAAATGTCGAAATGTCGAAGTTACAAAATGTAGAAGTTACAATATGTCGAAAGGCAAAATGTCGAAATTAAAAAATATCGAAATTATAAAATGTCGAAATTACAAAATGTCGAAATTACAAAATGTCGAAATTACAAAATGTCGAAATTACAAAATGTCGAAATTACAAAAAGTCGAAAAGCAAAATGTCGCAATTACAAAATATTGAAATTACAAAATGTCGAAATTACAAAATGTCGAAATTAACAAATATCAAAAATAGAAAATTTCTAAACCTTAACCTAACTCGACCCTGACATTACCTAACCTAATCTAACTAAACCTAATCTGACCTAACCACATGAAAATAGAAAGTTTCAAAAACCTAACCTGACGAAACCTCATCTAATCTAGCCTAGCCGAACTGAACCGAACCTAAGCAAACTGAACCAACATTTTGTAATTTCGATATTTCGACATTTTGTAATTTCGACATTTTGTAATTTCCTCATTTTGTAATTTCGACATTTTGTAATTTCGACATTTTGTATTTTCGATATTTTGTAATTTCGACATTTTGCCTTTCGACATTTTGTAGTTTCGACATTTTAAATTTCGATATTTTGTTTTCGGCATTTTGTACTTTCGACATTTTGTGTTTAGATGTTTTGGCCCTCGCCCTATTCCCACGTAGGGCTGCGGGCCTTCAATCCTTACCTCATTACAGACCAAACTACTTGTGTTTAAGAAACATACATTTTGTTGCTTAAACTTTAACAAACGTCAATCTATTATAGCTCAAAAGCATTCCCGGCAAAAGAAACGAGGTTGATTCTTTGATGCTTTTAGCCCTCATGGTCTCGCAGTTTAAGCCTTGCAGGAAAGCCTTTAAAGCCGCCTTAATGAATATGCGGGCGTTTCTGCTTGCAACTATATAAAGCAGTCCAATAAAGGTTGACGTATCTTACTTAAACACCCAATCCCAGAATTCAATACATCTGTTTTCGCACTTTGGCGTATAAAGTTCACTTTTAATCTCGATTTTTAGGGCTTAAGCTGTCACTTTTAATTTTCGGGATGAAAAGTGGCAAATAAAGAAAAAATCGGGATGAAAAGTGACATGATAGGGAAAAATTTAAAAATCGGAATAAAAAGTAAATAGATAGTTTAAGTTGTGCTACGTATTTTTACGTAAAACTACACGTTAAGCGCTCTACGTTTTGTTCCAAATTTGAGTTTAAGTTGAATGGTTTTACGTTATCATATCAAGTCTACTAATAGCAGAGAATATGGAATGCGGCACTGTGTTTTTTTGATGTTACAATTTTGTTTTTTGTCTTTTCAGCTACAGTAGGAATATATTTGCAAAGAATCGTTTGTACTGGAAGCGGAAATTATCGTCTAGGCCTCATTTTTCGATCGGTCAATCAACCAATTCGATTCTTTGGTAACGTTAAGGTGCCCGCAGACTGCCGTAAGCTAACGTAAATACGTAAGCTCCTAACGTGACCTTGACGACGGTGTGACGAAGTGCGCTTGCGCGTTTGTCAAATCTCGTGCTTACGTTAAAATACGTAGCACAACTTAAATATTATCTAATAATCAGACATAAACAGTAAGAATCAAAAATGAAACCTCAAAACACAAAAAAAAAAGAAAAAACTCTGAAAATAAACTAAAAAGTACGTAAAATAGCGTATAAATCGTGTGATGAATGTTGTTTTTTATCCCTTGACGAATTAAACAAACTTTACACTTCGAGATAAAATATGAAAACCACAGGCAAAGAAGGCCCTATGTCAAAAAACGGGATTTCGAGAAAACCCGTTTAGTAGAGTAAATTTGTAGGGTATTTCAATAAAAAGCTGCAAAAAAGGTATATTTTTTTATATTTGGCATGGTAGTAGCTCACAACAAATTAAATTAATTTTGATAAACTTACTTTAAGTGGGACCTACTTAATTCAAAAATGTTTTAAAAAATTACATCTGTCACTTTAAAAGAAAATGGCGGCTATATTTTAAAAAAATCGTTTTTCTTCGATATTTTCTTTATTTTTTGCGCGATATTTATTTTTAATACCTCATATTAAAGCCACTGACTAGTTCTTTAAACATGCTTAAATGAAATGAAAAGTTTCCCAGTCGACACAAAGATGGCGCTTAATTTGTCAAAAATAAAAGAGACCTTTACAACCAGTAGACAAATTAAATTTTTACAAAAATTTTTTTCGGATTTTATCAATAGTAAGCCAAATTTTGTAAAAATTTATAAAAAGTTACAATTTGACATTTAACATTTTAAGATGGCGGCCGAAGTTCAGATAAAAAAGTAATTTTTTTGTTCTTGTTTGACACAACTAGTATTGCCGTGTAATATATTGATTTATACAAAATGGGGGTCGCCGATTGTAAATATTTTATAATAAATGACATATGTCTATTATTATCCAAGATGGCGGGGGTCAAAATATAAATACAACAGTATTTTTTTGGTTTAGTAATTCTTTTTACCAAGATATGTAGCTTTATATTAATCTTAATTAGTTTTAAATTGTAATGTACAAAAAAATAGAATTTATTGATTTTTTAAAGATGGCGGCCGAAAAAGTAAAAAAAAACATTTTTGTTTATTTTTTCGAAATTTAACAAAAAAAACTGAGAAAATTAAGACATCTCGTTAAAAAAAACGCAGATGTTTTAAATATGTCAAAAAAGTTGACATATGTCACGTGCGGGGTCATTTGAATAAATTGACATATTTTACTTAATAGCTATCTCCGTTAATATTGATTTAACAGTAACGTTTAAATTAGCAAAGTTAAATAATTTTTTCTAAATCTGATGTCAAAAATGACATATGTCATACACTTGTCAAACCCTGTATATAATGTTTTTAATTGATAGGGCTCCTTTTTCTGATTTCAAAAATATATAATATGCTGACATTTAATCCAGCCGTTGTTGAAATATTTGCATTTTAAAAATTATATTTATTAACAAAATGGCAACATCCTTATTGTTTATTTAGGTTATTATTTAGGTAAATAAAATTAAATATCGCACAAAAAATAAAGAAAATATCGAAGAAAAATGATTTTTTTTTAAATATAGCGGCCATTTTGTTTTGCAGTGACAGGTGTAATTTTTTTTTACATTTTTAAATTGAGTATATCCCACTTAAAGTAAATTTACCAAAATTAATTTAATTTCTCTTAATACAAGGAAATCATTTTTTTTTTCCTAACTTTGGCAGCCGCCATCTTGGATTCTGAGGCCGGAAAATCGGGATCCTCGAATGAAAATTTAGCTTTTGGTGTTAGGTACTACTATGCCAAATATAAAAAAATATACCCTTTTTGCAGCTTTATTTTACAAATTTACTCTACTAGTTCTAAAGCATTGGAACATGGCGGCTTTTTAGCCTGTTCGTCAATATTACAAATTGAAATTACTCCTGACTGAGCGCATTTGTAGCCTGAACGATAGGATATGGTGAAACTTTAAAAAAATTTCTAATAGATTGCACTAATAACTCAATTTCCTTAAAAATTGACATAGGGCCTTCTTTGCCTGTGGTCTTCATATGCTACTTTTTCGAAAAAAAGGTTTTCAAGTTTATTTTAGTTTTTAAATGAACCACTTATTTGTTAAGGCAAGAAGATCTGTCTGCATCATGGATACTCTTATACTTTTAGGAAAATCTCCGGAGATTTTAAGTTTTCTTAGCTCTAATAAATTTAAATGAAGCGGTTCTATTCATAAGGTGAAAATTTTTCCTCTCTCTTTTTCAACTATCTTGTAAAATTTCTTGAATTTTACGGTCCTAATTAAAACATCAAAAGGTGGAACTGCATAGATCCAGAGCTGCCCATTAACCATAGACTTAATTTATTACAGGAGGTTTAGTTTTGTCTGTAAAAGGGCGTTTCTTAAGTAGCTAAGATAGGGCGTGCGTCAAAATTCATTTCACTACTATATTTACAGTCAGTTTGATATGGTAAATTTTTATGAAATGTAGTAATATATATGGGGCTTTCCATGTCGGGGATGGGACAATTCGCCGCGGGACAATTCGCCCCCGGCCGATTCGCCTCGGGGACAATTCGCCGCGAGATTTTTTGTTTTATGATATTACCATTGGCAATTGTTTGAACAGTTTTATTTAGCTTGACTTCATATAATATATTTGTTTATTTGTTTGATCATAACTTATTCAAACTTTTCCAACTAGTTATTTGGTGGCCAAATTAGTGGTGTACAAATACTATCTACTCGATACTTTAATATCGAATCCCGAATGGGACCAAAGCCGAAGTGTTACTTTCGTATCAATTGTATCAGCATCGGCCGTATGAGTAACGAGTTTGGAGTACTTGTAATCATTTGGACCGATATTTATATATTGGATTTACCGATAATATAATATAAATAATAATAAAATCTAATACTCGAATAGTAAGTATCAGTATCTACTCAATACTTGGAAAAGTAATCGTTGCAGATCACTATGCCAAATTGTCTAAGTGCACTAATTAAAAGTGCCCTTGAGCTCCTCTAACATGCAACGCGAACCATGGGTGCGGGGGGCGTCACAGGGGTGCGGGCGGCATCGAGGCTAGTTTTTGCACAGATTTTGTCCTAGACACTACCGCAGGAAGGTTCAGATTCTATGTACTGTAAAATTATATTGGGACATGTCGTCCTCTCTTTCTATATTTCGTAATAAGAATGCGACACAACATCTACGGAGCAAATAAAAGTGAATATTTAGATTCGAACTAACTATAAGGCGCATTCGCCAGCATGCACCGCAGGTGGTTTAAACACGAATACAAACACATACATACCGGGTATTAATTTGTAGGTAATATTCCTGTCTTTAGTGAATTCCGTTTAGGGTAATTATTAATTAAATTTTAGTATTTTTTTAAGTAAAATTTCGGAGTGCACGTGCACATGTGCACTTATGGAGAAACCACCACTGGTATAAGGGCGGCTAGATAAGTTTAAGGAAAAAAAAATTATATTTTTGTTGACTTGCTTTATCAGAAAAGCACTCAAGGATGATGCACCGAATCTAAATACGGGGTTTGTTTTACCCGCACACACCCAAGTTGCAAAAAACTTCATCAAATTATTGCAATATTACACGGTGAAGTTACGAAAATGGTAAATTTTCAAACCTCATTATTTTTGTGTCTGTGCGAAAAATTGCAATGTTTTTATATTATCAGGACATTAGATAAGTAGGCTTTTTTAAGTGCCGGTGTAAATATTACCTACGGCCTTAGGGTAAGAAAAAATATTTTACAAAGCCCTTCCACTGCGACAACCAGTGGGTATATCGTGACTCGTTTTGAGTGGTTTCTCACCACTGTATGCCTAATCCTGCCGGCTATCAGTTTGGGTGAGACACTGTTCAGATCTTCTGATTCAATCTGAGGTTTACCGAAAGTGTTCTGACGTAAACGTGCAATAGTCGGACATTCACACAGTACATGACCAGTCACTATACGTATCTCCTGTCTGGTAAGTCCAATAATGTTCCTGACTCTCTTTCTACTACTACTACCACTATGTCGGTTTAGAACGTTTTTCTACGTTGTCCGACGCCTATTCTCCACCTCCTTCGATCCTGACAATCATCTTCTGTCAGATTCTTTTGACTCATTGATCTTTGGATTGACTGTTGCCATTCTAGTTTAGGACGTCCTCTTTATCTGCGCCCTACTGGTTGCCACACTAGGACCTGTTTTGGTAATCTTTCGTCGTTCATCCATTGTACATGGCCGTACCATATCAATTGCCTTTTAGTGATGTCATCCGTTATGCTTCCCTCGATTCCCATTCTTTCTTTTATGATATCATTTCTTATGTGATCTAATCTAGATATTCTCATTAATCTTCTTATTGCATCCATTTCGACACTTTCCATTTTTGTTTTGTATTTTTCTGTTACGCGACAAGTCTCTATTCCATACAACAGCGTGCTTTTTACCATTGTTTCATATATGTTAAATTTTACATTCTTTCTTATCTCTCTGCTCCATAAAATACTGTTAAGACATCCAATAACCTTTTTTGTTTTTACTATTCTTTTTTCCAATTCTTTACAGTCTGTTCCTGTCTTATCAAATGTGACACCCAAGTAGTTAGTTAGTTAGTCCCCACTTTTGGTATTCTTCCGTTAACTTTCTCATCATATACTCCATGTCTTCTTTATCATTAGCTACAATTACTTGGTCGTCAGCAAACTGTAGTGTGTATATAGTAAATCGGTCGTTAAGTTGTATTCCCATGCCGTGCACTTTACGTTTCCAGTTTTTTAGAGCCACTGCGATATATATTTTAAAAAGAGTTGGAGAGATACAACATCCTTGTCTTAAGCCTTTTGTTACCAGAAATTCTTTTGAAAGTCGATTTCCAATTTTAATTTTAGATTTTGACCCTTTGTATAGTTCTTTTGTCGCTTTTATGTATGTATGATTGATATTAGTTTGTTCAACACCGTTCATAATTTTTCTACTGGAACGGTATCATATGCTTTTTGTAGGTCCACAAGGGAAACATGAGTCTCTATATTTCTGGCGCTTCTTTTCTCAATTACTTGTTAAAGACAAAAAACATTATCACTACATTTTTTTTTTCTGCCTGCACGAAACCCACTTTGCTCTTCTTCTTCTTGTTCATGAAAATCATTCTCTATTAGATCTCTAAGAATCCTACCGTACAATCTACTTAGTGCTGGTGACTGAAATTCCTCTGTAATTGTTACAATCCAGCTTGTTTCTTTTTTTATGTATTGAGGATATGAATGCAATTTTCCAACCATTAGGTACTGGATGTCCGTTTATGCATTGATTGACAATATATGTGCGATTTTCAAGTAGTTTCTCTGATCCATATTTGAGCATTTCAGCATATATTCCCCCAGGTCCGCTAGCTTTTCCAGATTTAAGCTTTTTTATACTATTCTTTATCATTTCTTTTTCGATGATTACTTCCTCTCCATGTACTTCTATGTCTCTCCTCGGAGAGGCTGTTAGATATTCGGGTCTCGTCTCCTGCAGCAGTCCCTTGTAGTGTTTTGTCCATTGTTCTGGTTTGATGATCTGGATGTTTACTTTTTCTTTTGTTGGGTTTTTTACTGTAGAAATGAATTTCCATACTTCAGAGCTCTGCCTACCTCCTACGTGTGTATTTATATCGTGGCATTTGCGCTCAAACATTTCATTTTTTTCTGTGCGTATCAAACTTCTTAGCTGTCTTCTGGTTTCCCTGTATATTTCTAGGTCTCTTTGCTCTTTAGTACTGAGCCATTTTAAGTATGTGCGTTTTTTCTCTTTGACCATTTCCTGTATTTTCTCCGTCCAGCACATCTTCCTGTTATTTCTATTATCTTGGTATCCAACAGCTTCGTTGCTTGGTTCCTTCAAGCTTTTTATTATGTTTGTATATATCTCTTCAAATGAGTGATTTGTGTTAATTAATTTTTGATCTAATCGGTTCTGATACAATCTTTGAGTACTTTCGATTTCTAGACTTCTAAAGTTCTATTTTTGATTGTCTTCGATGCACTCTAGGTTTTCATTTTCTCTAATACTTTCGTCCTTATTTGTTTTTCTTAAAGGGAATAATATTTTTGCTCTTTCTACAAGGTCCTTTAATAAACTCTTTAGAGTGAGCCAGTTCTGGTATATTCATCCAGTATTGTTGGAAGCTATTCTCCATCCATTTTAATATGGTTAGCGGCTAACTCTTAGATTATTATTTCTCTATCTAGAGATTAGTCTGTGGTAAATTACATAGATTGAGGTCTGCCTTTTAATTCCATGAGAAAGTAAAAAGGTGCTTGGTAGACAGAACGCTTAAAATTAAACCTGCAATTTCGTCAGAACTCAAAAGTGGTGATCATTTAAAAGTAAGATTTAAAATTAACAAGTTGAGAGCTAAAAGGAAAGATTTTTTGTGTAGTGAGTTATCTAAATCTAACCTGAATTTTCGCATATAGAAGGTGCTTACCACGGTCCCTAAATAAACCGGTTATCTGGTTACAGCAGGTTGGTCTGGATCAGGTAATATGCCAGCATACTTTGCGGCAATCTGACGCACACCTCTCGGCAACGTCTCAATCAGTTCGCGTGCTGCAATGTTTGGCTTAACCAAGTCAAGTCCTAAATTTTTTGGAAAAATTCTTCTGTCTTTGCTACATGGTGTATCTGGATTAGTGAATGATTATGGAAAGTAATAACAAAAGTATTGATTGCACCGACATTTAGCAGTCCATAAAATATCACCATTGGCCATCTTCTAGTTAAATCAAAAATAATTAAAAAATAGGTGAAACCTACCCAGTTCTTTAGTTTTGATTTTTGGCCTTAAACAGCAGTCGCCATTGAACATATCTTTTGCTAGTTGTTTTTTTTGTAAGTATTAAAAAACTTTAATTCCGGTTTCTCCAAATCCACGATTTTTCATTTATTTACAAAAATTTAAATGATATAAGATGAGATTTTAGCAACGTTTATAATAAATATCAAAATTTATACACATAGGTATTTAATTATTCACGATAAAAGAAGGTAGGTGGGTATTTTTTTAGGGTCTTGTACAAAACAAATTTAAAAAGAGATTTTTTTGTTGATTTCCCAAAAGCTTAGTATTTCTTCGTTAAGAGTTTTAAGCTTTGTTTATAAAAAACATCATCCACTCTTTCAAAGTTTTTAAAGCCGGGTGAGTCTTTTACGAAAAAAATCCCCTCATCATTGTTTAACTTTCCCAACAAACTTTGTGCACTCGCGGGATATAAGTTTTTTTTAAATTGATTGATTGAAATTCCATGATTTAGACACCATGTTTATATAATACCCTTCGCGAGTGTAACAAAACGGGATTTAAAGAATAATGGCTTTTAGCCATTTGTAAGTAGTGGTATTTATATATTTTTGATTAAAAAAAAAAAAGTTTTAGAATTATGGAGTACATATCGTAGTGGCTCGAACGGAACCTTGTACAGCGTGTCCCATTTTCGATGGGATTAAATGGGAAACTCGGTTATTATTAAAGATATCGATTTTCTGATTGCACCTTACCGTGCTCTTTTTTGGAGCCCTTAAAAATGGTGTAATCAGATTTTTGCTATACCCCGTGGTTTCGCTAATACAGGGAGTTTTTGAAAAAATTGCATTTTAATTAATTCCTTGTATCTCGCTTATTTTGCAAGATATTTTTATTCTGTAAAAACCTTTCTATGGCAACTTTTTTAGAGCAAAATAATAACGTTGTCAATTTTTAAAATATATTGTTTAGTTTTTGAGATATGGTATTTATCATAAAAAAATTAAATACGGACCTAGATTTTTTTTATTACTACTTTGATTAGTTCCATGCTATTATTACCTTAAAATGATAAAACTTTAATATTTTTTTGATTTAAGGTTAAAAAAAGGTATTTAATATTTGAAAAAAAAATTATAGTCTGAACCTGGAAATTTCCAACGTAATTATAAATTAAAAATTGCAAGACACACTAGTTGAACGATTTTTAGTTTATCTGTTTTGTAATGATAATTAAAAGATTTATAAATAAAGTAAAAAACGTTAAAAAGTTACAAAAATAATATCGTACTAATTATTTGATAACCAAACAGCAGGTCGTGAAATTTACAAAACAAAAGCGTGGAATTGTCATTTTACTTGTCATTTTTGTAAATGGCTTACAATTATTTTAAACTGGCTAGAAATCGACCATATCCAGATTTTGAAAAATGTGGTATGTTTGACTGCTTCATTCAAGCAACAAAATCCCAATATTTAAATGGCAGAAATATTTTTATGCAAAATGCGTTAAAAAAAATTACTCAAAAATGCCAACAATGTCTTACACATAATGGTAATCAGAAAGATTAGTTATTTTTTATAATTTGTTTTTTTGGTATTTTTCGTAGACTTTGTTTCAAATAAATCTGTAAATTAACGTAAAACCATTTTAATATGCTAAGTATCAAAACAGTTAAACTAAAAATAGTTTAACTAGCAATTTTTAGTTTATATTCATGTTGGAAATATCCAGGTTCGGACTAATTTTTTTAAAAATATTAAATATATTTTTTTTACCTTAAAACAAATTTTTTTTAAATTTTCATTATTTTATGATAATACTAGCATGAATCCAATCAAAAAAGTAATAAAAAAATCCAGGTCCGTATTTAATTTTTTTATGATAAATACCATATCTCAAAAACTAAACAATATTTTAAAAAATTGATAACGTCATTATTTTCTTCTAAAAAAGTTGCCATAAAAATGTTTTTACAGAATAAAAGTATCTTGCAAAATAAGCGAGATACAAGGGATTATTAAAAATACAATTTTTTCAAAAACTCCCTGTATTAGCGAAACTACGGGGTATAGGAAAAATCTGATTACGCCATTTTTAAGGGCTCAAAAAAAGAGCACGGTAAGGTGCAATCAGAAAATCAATATCTTTAATAATAACCGAGTTTCCCATTTAATCCCATCGAAAATGGGACACGGTGTACAACCCAAAATCATATTTTTATCCATTTTTTTTAAATTTATAATCTGCCAACGGCTTGCGAGTTTACGTCTACATTGTTCTAAAGATGTTTTCTTTTTATTTTTCGAATTACTTCCAGCTTTTCCAACTTGCTGCTGCTCGTCGCTATTTCGCTAGCAGTAGCGCACAGTTATTCTGTTTTTCTCGAAATTTGCAAAATCAGGGTAGATCAGAAATAAAAATAAAAATAGCGATATATTAAAAAGTAACTTGAACGTATACACTGCCAACACGTTTGCCCATACTAACCGGTTCTAAAGGTTCCTTTCAAACATGTGGTAGTCCTTTCACATGTGGTAGTCCTTTCACATTTTAGTAAGAACTTATAGTGGCGCATATTCACTATAAAAATTGCTTATTAATGTATGAGAAAAAACCTGGGAAGAAGTTTGTAGTGTGAAAAATAAAGTATACAGTGCGGACTTAAATAGACCCACCCCTTTCTAGATTTTAAATAGATAAAATTTTTAGAATAAATGTTTTCTTAATAAATCATCCCTTCATGTTTAAATTTAAAAAAATATTTCTGTAGAACCCCATATAAATTAAAATGCCTATATTTCTTAAAGAAATAAATTGATTTTAAAAATGTAAATTGTGTTTTATAGAGAATCAAAATACCTTTCAAAAAACTTATTAAATTCCCCTACTTCCCATTTATATATTTTTGAGGTCATGTCAAATTTGTGACAATATGTTAAACTGACATAAGGATCACTAAGCTATTGCAGTAGCTCTAAAAAACTGGAAACGTAAACATGGCATGGGAATACAACTTAACGGCCAATTTAACATATACACACTACAGTTTGCTGACAACCAAGTATTTGTAGCTAATGATAAAGATGACATGGAGTATGATAAGAAAGTTAACAGAAGAATACCAAAAGTGGGGGTTAACAGTGAACGTGGACAAGACACAGTACATATGTATTAAAAACGAATTAAGTGAATTAGAACTAGACAATAAACAAACAATATCTCCATGCAATGAGAATGTATACTTTGGTGTCACATTTGAAAAGACAGGAACAGACTGTAAAGCACTCGAAAAAAGAATAATAAAAGCAAAAAAGGTTCCTGGATGTCTCAAGAGTTATCTATGGAGCAGAGAGATAAAAAATAATGTAAATTTTGAAATATATGAAATAATGGTGAAAAGCATGATGTTATATGGAATAAAAACTTGTCGCGTAACAGAAAAATACAAAACAAAAATGGAATAGAAATGGATGCAATAAGAAGATCAATGAGAATATCTAAAACAGGTCACATAAAAAATGAGATGATAAAAGAAGGAATGGGAATTAAGGGAAGCATAACGGATGACATCACTAAAAGACAACTTATATGGTACGGCCATGTACAACGGATGAACGACTAAAGATTACCAAAGCAGGTACTAGAATGGCAACCAAAAGTAAAAAAAAACCTAAAGACAGAAGATGTTTGTCAGGATCGAGAGGTCGAGAATAGGCATCGAACAACGTAGAAAAATGTTTTAGTTCGAGATACTAGTAGTAGTCACTAAGCTTAAATATCCTGAAAAATGATCCCAGTAACGAGATTTTTCATCAAAAATCAATACAGAAAGAAGTGTATGATAAATCATTTTAGGACATTTAATAAAATCTGACAGCATCAATATATTATTATCTCAAGTATTTTTTCTTACTGTTTTAACTTGTTAATAAAAAGAATGATATGGTGGTGAACAGGTGTGTGTTTGGGCTCTTCAGGTTATCAAGTAAGGCGCTATGATATATATGTGGAAAATTTGTAAAAAGACCCCCTTACTAAATTTTAAATATATTCTAATTTATCATCCCTTCTTGATTAAATTTAAAAAAAGAAGGAACTATATATAAACACCATGTGTATTAAAATGCCCATATCTCCCAAAGAACTGAATGCATTTTAAAAATGTAATTTGTGCTGGATAAAGAATTAAAATATCTTTCAGTAATTAAATGCCCCTATACTTTCCATTTGAAAATATTTGATGTTAGTTTAGCAAAATTCCCGTGGCTCAAATATTCACAAAAAAGATCCCATTAACAAGATTTTTTCCAGAAATCAATATCGCTTTTTCTTCAAAAGTTAGAGGGGGGGGGTCTATTTATTTAACGATATACCAATGTACCTCGAGACAAAATTGTTGTTCTACACCAACTTTTCGCCTTGGGATAAAATGTTTCACTTTTGTCCCTTTGGAATGGAATATAGTTATAAAAATATATGTGGCATATACTTGCGATCCAGCACAAAATAGCTAGATTCTTTAATTAAAGCCGAGTTTTGATATCATGATGCATTAATAATTTAAATTACGGACTTGTATGTATGTATGTATGTATTCGAAAGTAGTGACAGGTCCTACTGGACCTCCATGCATAGCGACTACAAATGGATCTATACCTACATACTGAGTTTGGCTAAAGTGGCATATTTTTTGTTTTCCACCCAGCACAAAAAAAACTCTGCAGATTACAACAATAAATGATTTAGGCTTAATAATTTGGCTCAAGGATATACCACTAAGTCCTCTGCATTATTAGCCATAATTACGGACTTACACTACACATATAATATAAATAGATAAATAAACTAAATGTAAAAGTATTCGAGAAAAATAAATAGAGCATGACGCAATACTTTAAATGAAGTTGCTTTGAACTGTCAATATTTTGACAAAAATGTTTCTTATTAATTTTTAAAAAATGCACAGTGATTTTAAACCATCCTTGAATAATTGAACATTCTGTATAGATGATTGATGAATTTTCCAACTTCTGCGCCTCTGATGTTTGTGTTTTGTTTGCCGTTAAGGGGGTGTTGTGTATGTCATAAACAGCCAGAGACCTATCACCCTTTAATATTTGTAGCTTAAGCTATTCTTTAAAGAAAGAATAATAATAAATTGTTTTGTATACGCTTTTGATCGGACAAAGTTTATGATAAAGAATCTAAACGAGTTTTTAGTAGAAGTATATTTGATGTAGAGGTTAGTATGTAACATGAGCAAGAAAAGAAGGAAAACAAAGTTCTAACAAACAAAGCCTAAAAAGCGAAAAATATCAGCGATTGGACTATATCACTAGTGCATCTCCTTACCCGCACCTGAAGGAATTCAGATTCCGAAAGAACATTTCTTTTTAAAAACATTTTGGAAGACTAAATATAAAAATCCATTAGATTACCTAATAATATTATGCACGTGTTTTGTTTTGACCGGCATTGTTACGAGTTTATAAAAGTTTATGTAATTGTGGTAGTTGGTACAGTGAATATCTATATAAAGCAATATTCAATCAAGGAAATCCTCGATGCAAAAGGCGTCGCAGTGGCCATCTTCCTTGATATAGAAGGAGCATTTAACAATGCACTACCCAATTCCCTATTTGAATCAGAGTGCGCCCGAGGAGTTGAATTCACCATCACAGGGTTCATCAGATGCACACTCGAAAGTCGAGTGATTGAAACCACACTTAACGATGTGATGGTAAGTTTTAGAGCTGCCAGAGGCTGTCCACAAGGAGGAGTTCTATCTCCCCTCCTGTAGTCTTTACTGGTCGATGATCTTTTTGCCATCTTAGAATCGCTGGATGTAGAGGTATTGGGCAACAACCCTAATTAGGGAACAAGAGTTGCATGCAACTCTAGGAATGATATCCGACGTCATGCCCAACAAGGAGTACAGCAGAAAGCTATACAACATCATACTCCCAGAAAAAGAGGAATGGTCAAAGAACAGGCTGTCCACAAGGAGGAGTTCTGTCTCCCCTCCTGTAGATTCTACTGGTCCATGATCTTTTTGCCATCTTAGAATCGTTGGATGTAGAGGTATTGGGCTACGCGGATGAAGTGGGAGCAATCATTAGAGACATTCTAGAAGAAGAATTATCTGGAAAGATACAAGAAGTACTAAACGCAGTAAAATACTGGTGTGATAGGGAACAGATGTCTGTTAATCCCTGCAAAACAATCATTATACCGTTCACCCGTCAAAGAAAGCTAGACTTCCTGACTCCTCCGGAGCTTAACGGTGAAATAATTCCATTTGCGTCAGAGGGTAAATACCTGGGGGTCACCCTAGATAAAACTCTCACCTGGAATGCCCATTTGGAAAAGGTAACCCGCAAAGCCACACTGTCCCTATGGACGTGCAAGAGAATTTGCGGAAAAACCTGGGGCACTAGCCCCAAACAAATGTACTAGCCGTATAGAACAGTCATTAGACCAATGATTGCGTATGGCGCTTTAGTCTGGTTTAAGAAGGGACATCAAAGAACCTCGAGAGCCAAACTAAACAGCGTATAACGACAGGCCAGTCTTGCCATACGTGGTGCAATGAGCTCCAGCCCATCGACTGCGCTTGAATGCTTACTAAACTTACCTCCGCTTCACATTTTCTTAGAGGCGGAGGCACGAAGAGCAACTTATAGGATAAGGGCCAACCACCGGGATGGCAACTCTGGGAATGATATCCGAAAATACTCGAAACCGCGATGTTCGTTTTTTTATTCAACCACCTTAAAGAGCATCAGAAATTCTACTAGTTTACCAATTAAAAATATTTTCTATCTTTAATAATACCAAAGTTTGCAATGCTTAGTGATGTAAAAGGAAATATTTCCATGGAAATGGAAATATTGGATACTTCCGAACGTGTATCGAATATATTGGAAATATTGGAAATATTTAAAAAAATACTTAAATCTTTTCATTAACAATTCAAACGCGATGTTCATTAATATATCTTTCATATTTTGTAACCCTATTAGCATTAAACTTACTATAGAATAATTTTTACCGAACATATTTAGTGAATATACCGTGTTTGAGGATGCAACAACTTATTGGCAACATCGCATTTCTACGGGGAAGTCCCGAACTTGTAGGGAAATCCCTTATCGGCATAAATATTCGGTATAAAATACTTGTATAAATTATAATACGTGTAATACGTTGTGTAAAGTATATTTTGTAAGTTTATTTCTGATTTTTTAACAGTGTCGATGGTTATTGAATTATAAAATTCATTTCTGTTTATTTGTTTGAAGAATAACCCTTTATTTTGGTTTATGTATAAGCCTTCTGTTTTTTCTGGTGTACTATTTAAAAAAATAAATATTTCCTTTTTTCTTATTCTTTTAATATTTCATATATTTCCTGTTTGAAACAGGATTTAATCTTAAATACCGGGCAGCGAATTCAGTCCTGTGATGAGTATAAATACTTAGGTCTAAAAATTACAGCTGACGGAACACTAGACAAAGCTATAAAAGATCGAAACGTACAAGGAAGAAAAGCAATAACTTTATTAAATGGAATAATTTGAGACCAAAGTATATCAAAACATAACAAAAAGCTTATATGTAACACCATTGTAAAAAGTATTATTACATACGGCTCAGAAGTATGGCCAATCAAGGATAGAACAGAAAGAGAAAGAGTTACAAATCAAAGAATAAGAGAAATTATGACAGTGGGTGAACGTACTTTAGTGGATGATATAAGAACAAAACAACTGGTACGGTACGGACATGTACAAAGAATTAATGATGAAAGACTACCTAAACAAATACTACAATGGAAGCCAACTGGCCGAAGAAAACGAGGACAGCCAAGGAGAAGCTGGAGAGAAGGAATAGATAGCAAAATAAGAATAAGTGGCATAGATGATGAATCATGGGCAAACAGAAACGAGTGGAGATTGGGTATCGGAAGACGTAGAACGTTGTGAAACCGATAAATATATATATATATATATATATATATATATATATATATATATATATATATATATATATATATATTTCCAATATTTCCAATGTTTCTGGAAATATTTCCGAAATATTTCCGAAAATATATTTCTGGAAATTTTACACTAGCACCCGTATACCAATAAACTTTTATATCAGAAATATACTGTAACTTTTACAAAATTTGCCCCAGAATAGCCTTTAAAATGGGCGCTTTATTTCGTTGTATGTGCCCTCGGTTTTTTAACGATCTTTCACCCAAGCCAGCTTTGCAAAAAGAAGCGTAATTTAGCTTCAATTAGGTAGCAAAAATAAAGCTTGAAAAGAGACTGCTGGTTGCTGTAAAAGTCTTTGTTATTACGTTAGAGGCCCTTTTTTTTAATACTTCAACCAACACTGCTACACAATATGTGATTTCTTTTAATTGCTTTGTATCTCAGTAGCCAAATAGTATAAAGCAAATCTTTTAAGCCAACGCAACAAACCGCAGCCAACGATAAAGACCGGCCATGGCGCGTTATAAACAAGTCGGCGGTCACGTGGTCTTAGGAGTCCCAGGATTCTTATTGTATTGCTTAATATATTATATGTTTTTGCACAATTTAAATAAATTAACAAAAAATTTTTGTTTTTTTATAGGCAAAAATTGAAAAAATATTTTGTTGATATATGTGTTTATTATGGATAAAAGAACTGAATCTATAAAATAAAAAATTATACAAAATTTGCACTCTAATATCTTTAGGTATATATATTAGGTACATAATATCGTTAGTAACTTCAAATCTATACAAGTCTTTCAAAATTGGACATATCAAACCTAAGCTTTTAGTTTTTTAATTTTTCTATGACTGTCATCATCTTTGAGTTCTTATTTAAAGATTTATTAGCAGACACTAAATCATTGTGCTTTTTAATAAAATTATTTTAAAAAACTTGACATGCCCTTAAACTAATTTTTTCAAGCTTTGACAATAGTTTTTCTCCACAAAAACACTCCCTAGAGTTATCTGAAGAAAAATTTTCAATATAAAGCATTTCACAATAATTTATTAAAAAGGAACAAGTGATTTTGTGAATAAGTGAGATGGTTTTCCCATTCAATGAACTGAATGTAGTGGTCGTCAATAATTTTTTGAAAAATTACCCAGCACAAAGTTTAATATCTATTTCAATAAAGTGTAAGTTAACTACCAACTCATGTTCTTTTAAAAGCTGTATCTTACTTTTTAAATATTTCACACTACCAGAGAAATTACTATCTGTTAACAATATTTTGCAAATCAGTTTTTTAATATTACGAGGGTGTGGAAGACATTTTAACTTAGAATTGTAAATTGACGTGTAATTTACTAATTGTTCAATAAGAAATGACAACTGAACACATTTTTCACTCTCACTAAGGATGTCTATTACTTGATCAATCTAATCCAAGATCTTATCTTTTACCACTTCTTTCCCGTTTGCAACATATTAGGTTTCAGTTTTATAGTTGGACCGACAAGGAACAACACTAATTACACGTTCGCGGCATTGTTTATCTTATAGGTATTTTCTTTTTAATTTACTCATTAGCCATTAATTATTTTAACTACACAGTCTTTTTCGTGGGCTGCGTTATTTTAATAACTTTGATAAAATTCACATAAAATTTGTGCCCGAATGAAAAAAAAATCGACGTAAACAAACATACTAAAACTGAACACACACGTTTTATAATAACAGCGGGCCTTGAGGCGTTTTTTTGTGGGACTCCTACGGTCACGTGATATTTCCGCGCCCGGGCCGGTCTTTCTCGTGGGCTGTGGCAACAAACATAAGAATGACGAGTCTAACTGGTCTGCGCACCGCCGCACGGTGGTCAGCTTGTCGGTTTTGGACGATCGAAATTATTTTATAGTTGTAGTTTTGACAAATGGATGCGGAAAGTTAGGAAATGTCAACAAGCGTTTAAAACATTTGATTTTAATATACTGTGCATTCTGGAGATGGTACAGTCGCCTCCAAAAATAATGTCGCATGTCGTTTTTTTCCTCTAAAGCAAATAACAGTCAAGATTGCAGATAAGGCTTCATTGGCGTCCGTAAACTGGGAACGTTTTTAAAGATCACAACAAATATTTTAACTTTTTTTTGCAATTTTCTTAAAAATCTTAACATTTTTGATTTAAGGACATAAAATTTCCGTTTCAACGGTATATCACGTAGTAGGAGCAGGTGGATATGAAAATCTAGTGAATTTTTACATTTTTATTCCATTTTCTTTACAACAAAGCCCTTTAGGAAAAAAGTTAGATTTTTATTAAATAGACGATAAAACTGTCTAGCATACCTTGATGAATATTATAGTTAACATTTTACTGGCATCCCTAAACTGGTATCATATTTTAAAATCCAAAAAAATACCCTTTTTATTGTTTGTTTTTTGCAATTTTCGTACAAAACTAAGCTCTTTCTAAAAAAAACGAAATTTTCCTTTTTTTTATAACACTTTTTTAAAAAGCAGTATTTTCAAAAATTTATATACCTATAAAAAAAACAACAATTTTTTTTTACAAAAAATTATTATTTTTAAATATTTTTAGTACTCACAAAATATTAAAATGAATATTTAAAAAATTCTCGCTGCAAATTGTCCCGCAGCGAATCGGTCGGCGGCTAATTGTTCCCGCGGCAAATTGGCGCCGGCCAATCGGCCGCGGCAAATTGTCCCATTCCCATTGTGTAAGGTTAATATATACGATTTCAAATAAGACGTGGTGGCTTGTTACTCTCTTCCTCCAAGTTTTTCGATTATAATTATGTAGATATGTTTTGAAGAAAAAACTAAGTCTAGTTCTAAGCTTCTAAAACACATCTATAATAACAATGAACCTTATGGAGTTTTCAAATACTTCGGTTACTATTCAGTTTTCTTAAAAGTAAAGCTCTTAGAACAAAAACGATTTACGATGTGTTATGAGCCATAAAATTTCCTTTCAGATGGTGTATATTGTATAATATGCTTGGGTTCAGGATTACGAGTAACGTTTCAGTGGCGTCAGTAAACAAAGGTGCTTTTTTTAAAAAAAGCTTTGCAACTAAAACCTATAAAACCTTTTTTTAAGAGAACAAAATTTCCTTGAGAACGATGTATAACTTAGTGGGTTTTGGATATTATTAAATAAGATTACAGACTACGAGTGCACTGATGAAAACATGAAGGTGCTTGGACATAATATAACCATAATGTAGCTACAAAACAAATGTTCTTCGACCAACTTGATAAGACTATCACCAGAATCGGCAACACCAGAGAAATGATTATGCTTGGCGATTTTAATAGTGGAACTGGTAGACAAACCCGAAGCAAAGTGGTAGGACCATTCTTTTAAGCAGCTAGTACATATGCCTTTCTGTGACTATATTACTTAATAATTAATATTTTGAGTTTTTTTATAAACATTTTAGAAATATGATTTAAACCAAAATTACGTTTTTAATTTTTGGAATATTTGGTTCTCCTCTATCTTTGCAATTGCAATAAGATTTCGGAAGGAATCATACTTGACCCTTCAATGAGGCACTGTTATTCTTTTTTTCAGAAAACAATCTGATTGATCTCAAATGAGATAAATCAGTTTGCACCATGATGTTTTTTGTTTCACTAAAATCGGTTCAGTAAGAATGAATCATAAGGAAATGAATGCAGACAGGATTGGCAATGCAATCGTAAAATTTGTAAAACAATGGTTAAAACAAACCAGATTTTATGATTACTGCTACACCGATTTTATTAATTTGTACCTCTTTATGCAGGAGAAAAGTAGTTTTTTTTTATAAACTAAAAAAACAACTTAAACATTTTCAGAAAATAAAAATAATTACGCCATTTTGAAGAATCAAGTAAAAAATCTGTCCGACATCTTAAATGGTGGCAAATTTTGATTATAATCTTTAAAGACAATCAATTTTTACCTTGTTTTTTTAAATTTTACTAAAATCGGTTTAGTAAAATTTATAAGAAAATTAATGCAGACAGGATTGGCAATGCAATCGTATAATTTGAAAACAATGATTGAAACAAAAAGAGATTTTTTGAGAACCATCACACCGATTTTACCAACTTGTATGTAGTTGTAGTTTTCCGTCAACCAAGCACGGACATACCAAATATATGGAAACCACTCCTTAAGGAAAACAGGCGTCTTACGATTAAAAAGGGGACGGGCCGTCACACCTGACTGCACACCAAGTAGTATAAGTAGTAGCCTAGAGACTAGATTGTTTAGTTCACACTTGATAACGGTTAGAGATACTTACTAACCGAAACGTCGTGTTTTAAAATAAATAAAGATCAATGGAAGTCCGAAATTTTATTTCTAATTAAAACATGTTCGAAACACAAGAGTAAACGAGCCTCTGTGAAGGGTACATTTTAATTTCATCCACCTTCTTGGATCTCAAGACAGCGGACAAAAAATATATTTAGTCAAAACTCTGATTAATTTTGTGCCAAGTGCAGTTTGTCCCATGAATATCGATTGTATAGTTCAAAGGTTATAATGAAAAATAATTGTCAGGTTTTATTTGGCCCACCCGCGATATATGTATAAATGTATCTCAAAAACGACATCAACTAGAGCCACCAAGTCTCCACAAATTAATAAAAAATTTTATTTACAACAAAATACATGCTACTTTAACATTCAGAACAACTATAGGTCTTATGGATGGCTGTAAGTGCCAACTAGCGCCAATTTTTTTGTTAATGTTAATGTTAGAGAGAACTTTTGTGAAAATTATATTTTTTAATGGCCATTTTCGTGTTACAAATCACTCACAATTTCCTTTAAAATAACTGCATTATGCTCCCAGCGTCAAAAAAATCCGCCCGCTCTTTCCTTTCAGCTCAGTTTTCTTTTTGTTCAGCTTCAGCGTTTAAAAGAAACTTTGACGTGCTGTTGGATATCGGCTAGTAACATCCAGGGCCTTCTAGAATCACAAAAAAATCGGTACAATTCAAAGCTTACTAGTAGCTACGTTCAAAAACGTGTTTAAGTCTGATCTAAACAAGATGGAAAATACTCTGCCAATATATGGGCCCCTAAGCTCACACTAGGCCCTGTAGTCATAGTGTACGTGTGAGCCAATATAACTAAAACCTGAAATATATTTTATTCAACTCCACACTAAATTACCTTTTGTTTGATACCACACAAGCCATGTTTTGACTTAAACTCAAATTTTTTAAATCTACCCCCACCCTTAAAAAAACAAAAACTAAAATGTATTTTGTTAAACTCCGGACTCAATTACCTTTCGTTTGATATCACACACGCCATATTTTCACTTAAACTCTAATTTTTAAAATATACCCCCACCCTTTTTTTTTAAATAAATTAAAATTTATTTTGTTTAACTGCAGACTCAATTACCTTTCGTTTAATATCACACACGCCATATTTTCACATAAACTCTAATTTTTGAAATCTACCCCCACCCTTTTATTTGGTTTGTGTTCGGTGGATTTTGTTCATTTTTAAATGGGACCATCTCGGCCCAAGACCCAGCCTAGGTACCAAATTTCATTAAAATCGGCCAAGCGGTTTTTGAGTTATGCGCGTTGGTCGTTACAGACAGACATACAGACACACAGACAGACAGACAGACAGACAGACAGACAGACATACAGACAGACAGACAGACAGACAGACAGACGGCGCAACAAAAAAGTTTCAAAATCATCTGAAACGCAAAGATATATAAAAATTTTTGAAATCGGAACAACTTTTTTTTTCTCGAAAAAATTAGGATCACCATAGCTCACACTACTATAGTATAGTATATGTGTGAGCTAAAATTAACTAAATCTTATACCGGATGGGCCAAAGAAACCGGACATTTTTTTTTCTTTCTAACTTTTGAACTATATCATCGATATTAATGGGACTGCACTGGGCAAAGAATTAATTATAGTTGTGACGTCGTAACATATTTTTTTGTCCGCCATCTTAAAATTCAAGATGGCGGACAAAATTAGATTGTACACTTCAAAGATGCTCGTTTATTTTTGTGTTAAGAACATGTTCTGATTATTTTTTTATTTATTAAAATAGCTGCGTTCTTACCACGCACAACAGGGTACGAATCAGCGAAATCGGTTCAGTGGGTTAAGAAAAATATATTTTCGTTTCAATCACTATTTTGCATATTATACGACTGCCTTGCCAATCATGTCTGCATTCATTTTTTTTAATAAATTTATTAATACTGAACCGATTTTAATGAAATAAAATGTTTTAGTTTTTTTTTAATTTATAGAAAAGCACTACTTTTCCCCCAAACAACTAGGTACAAATTAGTAAAATCGGTGCACTGGTTCTGAAGAAATCTTTGCTAATTTGTACCTAGTTATGTGGGGAAAAAGTAGTGCTTTTCTATAAATTAAAAAAAACTAAAACATTTTATTTCATTAAAATCGGTTCAGTAGTAATAAATTTATAAAAAAATGAATGCAGACATGATTGGCAAGGCAATCGTATAATATGCAAAATAGTGATTGAAACGAAAATATATTTTTCTTAACCCACTGAACCGATTTCTCTTATTCGTACCCTGTTGTGCGTGGTAAGAACGCAGCTATTTTAATAAATAAAAAAATAATTATATATATAAATTAAAGAAAAAAATTTAACATTTTCGGAAAATAAGAATAAACACGCCATTTTGAAGAATCAAGTATTATTCTGTTCGCCATCTTAAACTTATAAATAGCGATAAACTTTGATCATAAGCTTTATAAAGCAATCAAATCTCACTAGGATGTTTTTTATTTCATTAAAATTGATTCAGTAGTTATGAATTTATAAGGAAATAAATGCAGACATGATTGGCAAGGCAATCGTATAATATGCAAAACAATGGTTGAAACAAAAATACTTTTTTAAGAACCACTGAACCAGTTTTGTTGATTCATACCTGGTTGTGCGTGGCAAGACCGCAGCTTTTTTATTAATTTAAAAAAATAATTAAAACACAAGAATAAACGAGCATTTTAGATGATGGGCAAAAAACATATTTAGTCGAAACATTGATTAATTCTCTACAAAGGGCAGTATGTCCCATTAAAATCGAATGCGTAGTTTAAAAGTTACAATGAAAAAAAATTGTCTGGTTTTTTTGGTTCATCCGGTATTTATATTATGGCTCAGAACCGGCTCTGGATCGAAATAGCGATGTACAAAATAGTGGGTATTAAAATAGTGGTATCGAAATAGTGACAATCAAAATAGCGATGTAATAAAAGAGGGACTATCAAAATAGCGATGTATAAAACTAGCGATATAACAAAAAACCGATTGTAACAAAATAGTGATATAACAAAATAGCGACTATCAAAATAGCGATGTAACCAAATAGCGACTATCAAAATAGGCATGTATCAAAATAGCGCGGACAAAATCGCGCAGACCATAATAGCGCATGGGTAAAATGGCGCAGGCCAAAATAGCACATGGCGAAAAAAAAAACTTTCATGACTTTTGTCTCGGGATCCTAGAGGGTGTGATCACCCCGATTTTTTTTTTAGTGACTCAAAATTGTGGCACTATCATGTTGTATTACGCGAGCCGCCGCTGCGTTTATCTCAATTTTTTAAAATTTTCTTGTGTATTGCTGTACCAAAGATTAGTTATTAGCATAGCTAGTTATACATCGAAATTTTAGAAGATCTTCACGAACAGGGGCGTGCCTAACTATTTGGTTGCCTAAGGCAATGGGAAAAACTGCTGCCCCTCTATAAAAAAAAAAACATCTCTTGCAATAGTTTTTTTTTTGCTCCCTAGGAACTAGAATTAATTTTATGTACTTTAGAGATTAATAGTGTACTTTTAATCCCTTATTTGAGGTACTAATATATGACTTTTCAATCCTTCCTTACAAACACCTCAAAGTTCCAATTTTGATATATATCGGTTCATAAATAGAGCCCATTTGGATCTGCTATGAACTTTTTTTTCAAGTTTAAGTCCATAATTATAATCAGGGACTTTAGACACGCCAAAAATTTCAAATTTGATACATACCGAAAAATAAATGAGGATGTCCGCCATTTTGGAACCTCCATGTTAAGTTTTTTTAGGTTTGAGTCAAAAATTATAATTAGCGACTATTAACATCTCAAAGTTCAAAATTTTATACTTATCGGCTCATAAATAGGAGACTTTGCCATTTTGGATTCGTTAATTTTATTCATAATTACTACTTTATTGCTAATAAAATGGTTTTGAAATTATTGAAACTATATTTGCTTGCACTTTTTTTTCTACTTTTGGCCAAAAATCAGGCCCAAGAGCCCACTGTGCATAGAAGAAAATGCTTGCAATACAAAAAACTACTGTAAAATTGTTGTATAATGAAAAATTCAAATATATATCAGGAAAATTCGAGTTTTGGAAAACATTTTGCAGATATATCAAAATTATTTGTTGCTTTAAAATGTTTAAAATGTTCTATAAAAGTGTATAATTTTATAATGTTTAAAATTGACCTGAACACGTTTGAAAATATATTAGAAAATTCAAGCAGACTCTAAAAATATTCTAACCAAATCCTAAAAGAAAAGTCCTGGAAAATTATGCAATCTCCATATGCAGAAATTAACAGTAATTTTCACCTAAAACCTCCCGGTGCGCAGTGGTCTTAGATAAGCTTGTGGTTTACCAATTCTCCTCCAACCCTTTGGTAATAGGATATGACCGCCGTTAAATACTTACAGATATCCTTTCTGAATCCATAATAGAAAGACTTGTATAACATTTTAGAAGCTAGTAGCCAGAAGCGCGGAAACTAAAAAAGGTCAAGAGACGAGTGAGTTTGAGAGCAGATTTCCTTTTAAAAAGAGCGTGTGTTCAAAAGGAAAGCATTTATCATAAAAAACCGGAATAACTAATACTAACAGGAAATTATTTATTAGCAACACATATGAGGGGTGTAGAATCAAAGGTGAAAATCTCCAATTTTTCATGTTTTGGGTTGGGGTTCCCATATTATTGGTATATTTATTATCTTTAAGATAAAACTAAAAGTAAAAACCAAAAAAGTAATATCCTTGTTTAAATCTCATAAAAAAATTAGCGTTGGGAATAGAGTTGTGTATTCATTGGTTGGGATCAAAAGTGTCAATATCCATAGCTGAATGCCTACGATACACGGCAATTTTCGCTCCGACCAATAGGATTTACGCGATGAACGCACATCACACGTGCTATTCAGTCCAGTCCAAGTGTATTTTTGAAAGGTTTAGCATTGTTTTTGTGTGTCGTTTAAACTATTTTAGTGGTTACAAAGTTAGTTTTCGTCTTAATGTATCTCCTGCTACACCAGCGATCTTAAAGATCCTGTTGAGGAGTCAGAGTCCGCCGAATCTTGTATATATATTCCTGAGCTTTCATATATCTTGGCTAAATTTTATTGATACTCATAATATAGTTTAATATCAGAATATATTTTTTTGTGAGTAACTAACAGAGAAATATTTATTATTAATACCTCAAACACTATGTTTTGCTAGTTTCAAATCATAGATCATTTTCAAAACTGGCAATATCCTCATAACTCATTTTCAAAACCGGCAATATCCACGCATTGGAAACAAATAATAATCATTGACTCAACAAGTGAAATTAAAGTAAGAAAAAGAAGAAAAAAGTTTTTCTGTTTCGGCCGGGACTCGAACCCGGGATCTCTTGCTCTGAACGCAAACATTCTAAACATTGAACTACCGAAGCCATACATAAATTTTCGGAAAACTTTCATCTATGCAGGTCTGCGGTGTCTCAATACAAGAACGAGAGACTCTCAGGGTATTAACTCGACCAAGTCATCATACTGATCTCTATAATTCTTCCTTCCCACTGTCAAAGGTATGAAAACTGGGAAGGAAGAATTATAGAGATCAGTTTGATAACTTGGTCGAGCATTATATACAGGGTGTCCCATAACTTAGGGACCATAGAGCAGCAGCTGATAGAGAAGGTTATTTCCGAAAAAAAAGTTTATATAACATGGGGGTCATATAGGATTTTTAAAGTTAGAGAAGTGGGGGGAAAAAGGGTTTTACAAAAAAACGAAAATCTGTTACAGCCAGCTGCATACTCAGCCAATTGTGATTTAAAAATGAGGTATTCTATGAGGCTGTCATAGAAACCTCCAAACATTTATAAAAAATAATAATTTAAAAAATCAAATTATTTTTGTTTATCAATTTTTTTTTTAAATATCAATATTATTTTATTATTATGTTTCGCTAGAGACTTGTTTTATTAACACAAAATATAAAAAAAAACATTGCATTAAATTTATAAAAGTTTATACCAAAAAATTGATTTTCTAAAAAAATTGACCAACTAATTTTTTTCAAATTACTTTTTATTTCAGTTTATTGCTCTTGTTCTAGTACACGTCTTTACCCAATTTCATATTTTTACTGCGTTTAAAAAGTTATTATCAAAAAAGTTTAAAAAATAGCCAATTTTGATGCTCTGTATCTCGACAAAGAAAGAGTTTTGACCCACGCATTATAGGAACTTTTTTATCACACATGACGTCCTCTATCACCTGTTGGCCTATGACCCCTAAGTTATGGGACATCCTGTATACGTATTGGAACATTTTTTCAGTCAACAAGCATTAATTAGTATCTTTTGTATTGTAACTAGCTTTAAGATATTTTGAGAAAATGGCAACATACAGTTAGTTTTTAAACGAATTTTCTGACTGTAAATAGTTTTAAAATGTATTGGGCCGGTCGTTCATAGGGCCATTATCTTATCTCTTCTTTAAACTGTAAAACTGGATAAAGAAAAAATTACTAACAGCCCTTGCACTCGTAGGTTTGGTATCATCTTTTTCTGAAGCACAGGAAAGCGTAGCGCATGCTATGGTATTTTCTGTGTTTGAAGGCACCAAAAGGAGAAGATGTCAGGGAACCTAGAAATTTCTTTACCGTTGAAATAACAACGTTTAGTTAGGTTTCTTAGAGTCAACTTCTTTTTAAAAATGAAAAGAAGATTTAATCAGGGAAATTACTTTAAAAATTATTTTTATTTCAATTTATTGCTCCTGTTCTAATACACGACTTTACCCACTTTCATATTTTTACTGCGTTTTTTTTTTAAAGTTATTATCAAGAAAGTTTAAAAAATAGCCAATTTTGATGCTCTGTATCTCGACAAAGAAAGAGTTTTGACCCACGCATTATAGGAACTTTTTTATCACACATGACCTCCTCTATCACCTGTTGGCCTATTACCCCTAATTTATGGGACACCCTGTATACGTATTGGAACATTTTTTCAGTCAACAAGCATTAATTATTATCTTTTGTATTGTAACTAGCTTTAAGATATTTTGAGAAAATGGCAACATACAAACAGTTAGTTTTTAAACGAATTTTCTGACTGTTTAAAAAGTTTTAAAATGTATTGGGCCAGTCGTTCATAGGGTCATTATCTTATCTTTTCTATAAACTGCAAAACTGGATAAAGAAAAAATTACTAAGAGCCCTTGCACTCGTAGGTTTGGTGTTATCTTTTTCTGAAGCACATGAAAGCGTAGCGCATGCTATGGTTTTCTGTGTTTGAAGGCACCAAAAGGAGGAGATGCCAGAGAACCTAGAAATTTCTTTACCGTTGAAACAACAGAGTTTAGTTAGGTTTCTTAGAGTCAACTTTTTTTTTTAAATGAAATAAAGAGTTAATCAGAGGAATTCCGTTTCCTTTGAATAAATATGTTTTATTTAATTTTTAGTATAACTCAATTAACATTTTAACATATTTTATTAATTATTTACTATTATTTACTTTTAAATTGAGTTATACCAGTTTATCCCTGTTTTAACTAAACATCAAATTATTTTTTTTAAATAAAACTTTCTTGTTGCCGAACATTTTGTTTATAATTTTATAGTTTCCTTACTTTAAGTACCATACTAAAACAGGTACCATTTATACTGATAAAGTACTAAATTAATTAGTTTATAAAAAACATTTTCTCATAATGAATTTTATAAAATAATAATTTATTTACAATATACCTATAAAAACGGTAAATAGAAAATATAGAAAAAAAAATGGTTGCAACCAATCTCATAAAGAGAACAAAAAAAAACAAATCAAATGATTAAACTTAGTAAATACATATATAATCAGTGGTAAGGTTCAGTGTATGAAGAAAAAGAAGATAGGAAGAAAATTGAACAGGTATGTATGATTTTCCTAAATTGTTTATATAATTGAGAAAAACACTTAAAGCAGTACTTCCTTCAAGAACCGTCAAATTTCGATCAGTCAATAATTATCATATTTAATCTGTTAATCATTTTTAAGTTCTCAAATACCAAATTGCAAATAATGCAAGGACCTAAAACTATATGCTCTGTACGCAAACGCAAACAGGTAGTTCAATGCTTAGAACGTTTGCGTGCAGAGCAAGAGGTTCCGGGTTCGAGTCCCGGCCGCAGACAGAAAAACTTTTTTCTTATTGTATTGTTGTTTATCATTTTTAGTTGTTGCACAAATAGGTTGCTTACAACATTTAAGCCTTGGCCACTTTATTTGACAGTACCACTGTCAAACGAGCCGCCCGTTACACCCTCTGAAGGTTGTTGCCTGAGGCAACTACCTCGTTGCCTCACCCTTTGGCACGTCCCTGCAGTGTCAGATGAAGTAAGACATTCACCAGCGGCGTAGCGTGCCCGAAAGAGCGGAGGGGGCGACAGCTAAAACGGGCGCCTCCGAAAACTGATGAAAAATCTTCTGACAAAAAAAAAACAAAAAGGTCAAAAGGGCGCCTCTCACAAATCTTGCGACCAAAAAAAAAAAACAGGTCATCATGTGTGAGGGGGCGGCCGATAAGTCACAAGGACGCCTCTCACGAATCTTGCGACCAAAAAAAAAGGTCTTCATGTCGTTAGTTTCCTTTGGCACCCACTCAAGTGGCCATTACCGGCCCGACTTAATAGAGCTGAGGGCGCTTCGGCCACCTATGGGGCGCCACTACCCTCGGAGCGGGGGGGGGGGGGCGACGAACCCCCCGCGCCCCCCCACGCTACGCCGCTGACAGTCACCTTCGGCTCGCTTCTCAAGTTTCATATTCGCTTGTAATGATCATCATAACACGTTTGTTATTTGTTAAAATAAACACACGCATTCTATACACGCTAAGTATTTAAAAAAATATTGTTATGTGCATATTAACAAAATTAATTAACGTTTGCTTTTGCAAAATCAAGCAACTTTTTGATAATTTAATTATAAAATATTATTTATCGAAATCCAAATATTTATGCACAAATTTTGTTTGAAAAGGACAAAAACAGTTATTTGTAGGCAATAATGCAAATTATATTTTTATACCCAAAAACAAATTAGGTTATCATATTATAATATGCGCCTAATTAAAAACTAGTGTTGGGATAAATCGCAAGTTTTTAATGATCGGATGTTTAGTATTTGATTTTTTCTTTGATCTATCTTTGACTGATCAAAGATAGAACAGAAAAAATGCTTTCCGCTACGCAGATGGACTATTGGAGAAGAGCAGCAGGGAAATCAAAAAGAGAAAGAGTTACAAATCAAAGAATAAGATAAATTATGACAGTGGGTGAACGTACTTTAGTGGATGATAATAAGAACAAAACAACTGGTGTGGTACGGACATGTATAACGAATGCATGTTGGAAGACTACCTAAACAAATATTACAATGGAAACCAATTGGCCGAAGAAAACGAGGAAGGCCGAGGAAAAGCTGGAGAGAAGGAATAGACAGTGAAATAAGAATAAGAGGCTAGTTAATGAATTATGGGCAAACAGAAACGAGTGGAGATTGGGTATCGGAAGACGTAGAACGTTGTGAAACCGATAACTATATATATATATATATATATATATATATGTCTAGTATTTGAATAAGTTTAAAAATCGGATTATCATTCAAATGATTACTGAATTTGTCAAAGAAGCAGGCACACCTTAAATTGGATTTTAAAAAATCCACGATTTTAATGAAATTCTAGTATGTTCTAGATCTCGATATCCTGATTAAAAGTTCTACTTGGTTCAAAGCGACCCTAAGACTGGTTTCCAAGATACAGTGGTGGCTATGGGGCTCCCCCAAGATACGAATAAATTAAAATTCTTTTCTAAAACGCAAACTTTAATACAAAAAAGTGATAAAAATAATTGACTCTTATATTTGATGACCATGCTAGATGTCACGAGACAATTTTTATGTGCAAGGCGTACTCAATAAGTACAAAAAGTAAAAAGCCATAAATCTAATAAAAATAAATAAACAAATATAAATAAAGAAAAAATTAACGTTTGTGCTTTGCTTATCTTTAGTGTTTCAAAATCTCTCTTTTTTGCTCTAAATGTTAACGTTATTCTTAGTAACAATAACGGCAACAGCTGTTAAATGTCCTGTTATTTTAACTGACCCAAAATGTCCCTAATAAAATAATGTTTTACCTTGTTTTCCACTTTTGCAAAGGGATTTTCTTGCAAAGAAGATTAAAATAAATTCAACCCTTTTCATTACATTAATACAGGTGCTTTATGACTTAGCGTTTAAAACGAAAAATTCATTAAATCTTGTTTGACACTAAATTAAGCGAAAAATACCTCGGCTGTTTATACTTCGTGATATATCAATCACTCACCAGTAACATCATAAAAATTGAAAAAGCCGAGAAAAAATGTACCTAATAAGAAATTTTTCCATTACATTTACTCTCGCTCTTCTCAATTTGCGAGTTTTTTATACCCACATATTAAACGTCATTTCCATATTCGATAAAAATAAAGATAAAATTAAAAGTTTTGAGCAAAAGTCGATTTAGTTTGATTTCGATTGATTATTATTACGGTGGTGGTGGTGTGTTCTAAAATACAAAAAAGAACCTGCTTGCTTAGGAATATTGTTGATATCTAATATTTTTACGTGCCTAGCCCGCGCGCATATTTGTATACAACACCCAGGATCGCCAGTCGGCTGTCGCCCGAACATCTCTGGTAAATAGCAGACGATGTGGTAAATCGCTTGGGTAACTAACATCTGTAATCGCAAAAATGTTCGTTAAAAATCAGTCTGGATTTCAGAACCACAATCTTTCTTAAGAAAGAATTCGTAAATTTCTAACATACATATATTTTTTTAAAACATACTCTCCTGACCTCGTTCCCGGGATCCTAGAGAATGTGAAACCTAACCGTTGTCAATCGATCGCCAACGTAACCCATCCCAGCGGCGTAGCGTGGGGGGGCGGGGGGTTCGTCGCCCCCCCCCCGCCCCGAGGGTAGTGACGCCCCATAGGTGGCCGAAGCGCCCTCAGCTTTAAGGAAACTAACGACATGAAGACCTTTTTTTTTTTTGTTTTTTTTTTGTGGTCGGTAGATTCGTGAGAGGCGCCCTTGTGACGTATCGGCCGCCCCCTCACACATGATGACCTTTTTGTTTTTTTTTTGTCACAAGATTTTTCATCAGTTTTCAGAGGCGCCCTTTTTAGCTGTCGCCCCCCCCCCCCCCGGCCCTTTCGGGCACGCTACGCCGCTGACCCAACCGTGTCAATGTAGAATAGGGCTTCATTGACCTGGTTACGGCAGCGTTCGGGCTACAACCGAATCGCAATCATGGACGTCGTTTACAAATATGCAGCCCGCGCAGCAATAGCTAGAGAATGTATTGTTTTTAAGGAAAATAAATTTAGAAAAAAAAACTTTTTGAAAACAAGCTTTTATAAAATGGACTAAAAAGCATAAAATAATTTTTTGAGTGTTCAGATATCATAATAATAAAAGCGATGGGCGTATTAAAGGAAATTTACCCGTTTTTGTTTTAGCCTTGTTAACTCGAAGTTTACTGAAAATCCAATTCATTATATTATAGCAGGTATAGGCAAGCTACCCTTACATTTTTCTGATATAGATGGACATTATTATGCCTGCTTCATATTAGGCAGATCATCCGCGACCGGCAGTGTGTCGATTTATTTTGTCACATAGAAAAAGAAGAGTCGGCCCATCATCGGTTGTGGACGATCTACCAAATGCGCCTGGAAAGGCATCTACCTAATATTAAATACGCCCATCGCTTTTATTATTACGATATCAGAACACTCAAAAAATTATTTTATGCTTTTTAGTCCATTTTATAAAAGCTTGTTTTCAAAAAGTTTTTTTTCTAAATTTATTTTTTAATTGTTAGATTTGTCTAAGTCTATGCATTTCAGCTAGCGCATCGATATTGCAGGGAGTCTTTTCTGTCAATTTTGAAATATCTAAGTCTTCGATGAGAAGGCCGTCCAACGATTTGAACGGCTCAAGGCGACATAAGCTTGACCTACGTGGAAGTCAGTGAAAAGTAATCAGAAAGACTCGTCATTTAATCGTCAATTTTGAATCCGCCATATTGAGTTTTGTAATCTGATCAAAAATTCGTAATCATCCGCAAAAACCCCCAGATACCAATTTTGGTGGAAATCCGACAAACTAAAATTTTACCTCCTCTCCGCCCTCCACGTTAGGGGTTAGGTAGGCAGTCAGTGATACCACATTATTGGATTGTCATCGGAACTATAACGGTATGCAAAATTTGAAGTCAATCGGATACGTGGAAGTCAGTGGAAAGTAATCAGAAAAACTTGACATTAAATCGTCCATTTTGAATCCGCCATATTGAATTTTTGTAATCTGATCAAAAATTCGTAATTATCATCCTCAAAAACCCTCAGATACCAATTTTGGTTAAAATAGGACAAACTAAAGTTTTAACCCCCCTCCCCCCCCTTAGGGGTGTGGTAGGTACCCGATGAAACCATATTATTGTATTGGCATCGGAACTAAGACGCTATGCAAAATTTTAAGTCAATCGCATGTTTGTTTCCTCAAAAATGAGTTGCAAGATTTGATTACATACATATTCACATACATACAGGTGAAGTTAAATAAAAGCTTGTAAAAAGGTAAGAACGCCGAAAATAGGGTTGTATGTGGGCCTGTCTTAGCAATCTTGTCGTAACTTCTGTTCATGTGTGTGTGTGTGTGTGTGTGCATATCTGTCCGGCCCACGATAGCTTCTAAACTTCTGAACTAATTTGTATGCGATTTTAATTAAAAATATTGTTTAATTCAGATGTTTGCAGATAATACTTTAATTTTCTTAAAAGGCAATTCTTTTGAACATATTATTCATTTATTAAATTCTGTTTAAAATTAGTTTTAGATTGGTTAAATACAAACAAATTAAAGTTAAATGTTAATAAAACGAAATGTATGACAATAAATTTGAAAAGTGATCCATTAAATTTGGACATTAAAATAAACAATGAAAAATTGGAAATTGTGAATTCATTCAAATATCTAGGAATTATAGACTCAAAATTAAAGTTTAATTTATACTACGATAATATCATCTCCCAAATAGCAGCAAAATTGGATATTTAGGAAGAATAAGTCATTATTTATCATTTTTCTCAAAAAAATGTTTTGCCATATTTTTTATATTGCTCAACTATTTTATACTCAGCTAATGAAAACATTCTGGAAAAATTACAAATTTTACAAAATCGTGCAATGAGAATAATTGTAAATGCAGATAAATATATCAAAATAAAAGCAATGTTAAATAAATTAAACTGGCAATATTTTATAATGTTTGTATTTTTATTTATAAAATTAAAAATAATTTACTACCAGATTCATTAAATCAATTTATAAATCAAAATTACTATTATCATACTTACCATACCCGGACTAAAAAAGATTTTAATTTAAGCACTACATCAAAATTAAAAGGCTTGAGTGAATACAATAAATTAAAAGTAATTATAAAAAAAAATTAAAAATAGTATAAAAATATATTTATTTTCAATACATTTTATATATAGTTATTAAATTTTATTAATATAGTGTTAGTTTATATTCATTTATTTATTTCTTTTGTAAATTTGAATCTCAAGTGTAATTTTAAGTTAATTTAAAAACACATCGTAGCAAAATTGCTAAATAAAAGCTTAAAACAGAAAAAAACGAACTGGGGTTCAAATGAAAGTTTTTTGACAATAATTTTTTTTGAACGCTTCCTTTTTATCGCAGCATCGCGTCAATATGCCGTTTTCGCAATATAGTAGAACATAAAACTGCTTTCAAGGCTGATATATCATGGATCAATCTCTTTGTTTCTGCTATCGTTACGGATAAAAAAATATAAACAATTTTTTATAATTTGCAAACATTTCCTTTCTTGTTCCTTTAGCAAATCGTTTTTCTTTTTTTAATTGAAAAGTTGATAGAACAGAGAATTCATTTTGTGGTATAGAATTACTAAAAGAAGCATGATCCCCGAAAAATATTACAGTAGAACCCCGATTATCCGTGCGCGGATTATCCGGGCTGCGGATTATCCGTGCTATGATTTCCCATCATCAAAATTGTGTTTTTGAAGTTCTATCGAAATAGCGTTACCGGAAATCACTCGAACAAAACCTTATGTAGAATTATATTTTTTGTTCTGTTATTTTTTTATGCAATACATACATATAAACTTAGTTTGAACTTATGGGACCTCTTTTTTCTGTCATATTTGTAACATGTAATAAATGATTATCCGTGCTTTTCACTTATCCGTGCCTCGTCCGGTCCCGTGAAGCACGGATAATCGGGGTTCTACTGTACTCTGTAAATTTTTGGAAGAACTTTTACGTAAACCCTAAAGGTTAATCTGTGTACCAAATATGAGCTAAGTATCTAACAAACCGCAGGCGTTTTAGAGAAAGCTAAAAAACTCTAAAATTTCAAGCTCCTGTAACAATCAGTTTTTTTAGTGTAAAAAAGCAAAAAAAATCTTTAAATAATGCATGTAATTACTCCATTATTGTTTTAGCAAGGTTTAGGAACACCAGTTGAGTTAAGAAAGACTTATGGATCGTTCATACTCGTCTTTTGTCTAGTCTTTGGTCTTGGTTTAGTCATATGTCTTGTCATAAGAAAGTTAAAACCACTGTTTCTTATGGGAGTGTTCATACAATGCTTTTGCTTTTGTTTTTGATTAGTCTTTGTCTTAAGAGTTGCCAACTTTCAATCCTTAGGACAAGGACTAAGACGAGTGACAGATATCAGCTGATATTTGTTGTTTTTTTTTACAGGGCGTCCGAAGAGCGCAAGCGCGCGGCCGAAATTTTGAATTTACGGCCATTAATCATGTTTTTAACAGAAAATCTCTTAACCTCAAAATTTTATTTGTTTTTATTTTCTTTTTCGCTGTTGTTCTTTCGTGTCTGTGTTTCGTGCACAGATTAGGTTAAATAAGATTGTTTTGTGTAGAAAATGACTTTTAAAAAGGGGCCTTTTTATTGAAATTGAATTTTTTTTCAGTGGGTTATGACTAAGACTAATCAAAAACAAAAGCCGAGTATGAACAGCCGATTTTGTTTAAGACAGCTAAAACTAATCAAAGGACCAAGACTAATCAAAAACAAAAGACTAAGACGAGTATGAACAATACTTTACATTTCACTACAAACAAAGTATTAAAACTGCGAATAAAGTGTTTCCTTCAGACTCCCTTATTGGGCGTTTGCCTTTCTCTCCCCTGTCCCGATCCTAATAGTCTTGCACGCGTGCTTGCACGCATGAGAACGACAAATAACCGCACCGTCGGCGTCGACTAAAACCGGTACCAAATAGGTTATTTTGAACTGTCAAATATTGCTTAAAAAGTTATTGTTGTCGGCGAAGGTATTGGGCTCAAATTTGGCACGACCAAAAACTATCTCTGTGATTGGATTTACTACATCTACTATTCAACTACATCTGTGATTGGATTCACAAAATTCTACTGTGTTTAGATCCCAAACAATTAAACATAATTTTTTACTATAAACAAACTTTTTTTTGAGTTAAGCAGGAGTAAATCGAGTGGTTATTTAAACTGTAATATAAACAATGGCTTAAAATCCTACTTCTCTGAATTACCTTCTAGATCTATGCACGTATCGATATAGACGATCGGCAAGCCGCCGTTAATTTCAATTTAGTATAAAATTGTTTTAAAGCTGGCCCAAAAGACCCGGGGCCATAAATTAGCGGCCTTTTATGGGTCATCAATTTCGGACAAACTGACGCTTCTATGTTTTACTGTTGCAGGCCCGACTACCGGTTTCCTGGATAAACGTTGTACCCACCCTGCTGCTCTCTATTCTGCTAGGCCATAAACTTTCTATAGAACAGGGATATTTTGAATTAAAAAATGTCTTTTGTTAGCCTGTGTTTAGATAACTGATACATTAGTTCCATTTTGGGTATCGTTAGTCGGGGGTCGAATGCAACCCGTCCACACAGCTTTGAAAATATAAGGGTTGCCATTATAATCGAAGTAGCGACCTACATCATTCGTTATTTAGCGTCGTTATTAGGGACTTATTGGAATAAAGCTATGCAAGAATAGTGTCAGGCTTAATTTTGACAGTTTTGCATTGGAATTTTATAGCTAATCTTTCAACATAAGGATTTTGTTTACTATACGAACCGAAATAAATACTGTCGACTTTGATTATAGACTTAGTTTTTATTATTATTATTATTACTGCATGGCTTTATTCCAATAATTCTCTATTTACTGGTCAAAAAGTCCTTATTTATAAATGGCACAAGTGTAACTTACAACTTCTAACTTTCATACACAGAAAAAAAGAAGTTCTTCAGTTAAGAAAAGTAGTTTTCTTGAAAAAATTATCTTGACCCAAAACCAAAAGTCTCTCTTTTCATCTAAGCATACCGCTTGTTTGGGGAAAAAATAATTGTCTTGGTAAATTGTTTCGGTTTAAAACAAACTGCCTTTAGCGAAGAAAAAGTGGTTTTGAAGCAAGATATAAAATGTCTGCTTGACACAAATAAAGCTTTACTTTGCCTAAAGACTTTTAATTTTTTAGCTCAAAATATCCGGCATCTCAAAACGAAAATGCCCGTTTGCCCGTTTCCCCGTTTTCTCGTTTTCTGTTTCTTGTTTCCCGTTTTCATTTTTCATTTTTCATTTTTCATTTTTCATTTTTCATTTTTCATTTTTCATTTTTCATTTTTCATTTTTCATTTTTCATTTTTCATTTTTCATTTTTCATTTTTCATTTTTCACTTTTCACTTTTCATTTTTCATTTTTCATTTTTCATTTTTCATTTTTCATTTTTCATTTTTCATTTTTCATTTTTCATTTTCCATTTTTCATTTTTCATTTTTCATTTTTCATTTTTCATTTTTCATTTTTCATTTTTCATTTTTCATTTTTCATTTTTCATTTTTCATTTTTCATTTTTCATTTTTCATTTTTCATTTTTCATTTTTCATTTTTCATTTTTCATTTTTCATTTTTCATTTTTCATTTTTCATTTTCCATTTTCCATTTTTAATTTTCTCCGTTTCCCCGTTTGCTTGTTTGCCCGTTTCCCCGTTTCCTTGTTTCTCCGTTTGCCCTTTTGCCCGTTTGCCCGTTTCCCCGCTTGCCCGTTTGCCCGTTTACCCGTTTCCCCGTTTGCCTATTTCCGTTTGCCCGCTTCCCCGTTTGCCCGTTTCCCCGTTTGCCCGTTTCCCCGTTTGCCCGTTTCCCCGTTTGCCCGTTTGTCCGTTTCTTCGTTTGCCCGTTTGCCCGTTTGCCTGTTTCCCCGTTTCCCCGTTTCCCCGTTTGCACGTTTCCCCGTTTGCCCTCACGGTTAGTATCTCAGCAAAAGTACTACCCAGAGAACTTAGTGATGTCTCGTTTTAAGGCTATTAGTTGTTCTTTATTTTATGTTATTACAGATTTTCTCAAAAATAAGCTGTTTTGAAGTTATAGGCCATTAAAAATCGAAATTAGTCAAAATCCAAAATTGCGGCGGAATATTTAGCCATAACTCAAAAACCATTCGTCTGACAAATAAACATGCAAAAGTGTTTTTGTAGGAAATTTTTTGTCTTCAACTTTTGTTTAAAACTTTTTTTCTAAAACGTACAGTAACCAAGTAATTTTAAAAATACCCTTTTTATGCACACTAAATCCATGATGGCGGGGGGAGCCGGCCGCCCCAAGGTCGAAAACTCGAGTTTATTTTTGCAAGCTAAAATTCTAGAATGACTGGACTATTTAGCCACTCCCAAAAATAGTGTTCTTGTCCGTCCAGAAGTCGGGGTAGGTACACACTTACAACAATTTAAATCTTAAAGTAAAGGCCGTCATCACAGCTGTTTTCGAATCGCCCTTAGTAAAATAACCAATTTTTGCTTGTATTTATTTTTTTAGCTTTACACTTTAAAAACTTACCATTTTAAAAATGGCTAAAAATACAAACATGTTGCATTTGTGTTTCTCTATGTAAGTATGTAATAAAAAACATAACAATAAATTAAAATCCTGAAAAATCACTATTATGTGTATTTTTTTAACCGAACATTAAAACGGACTACAGACCAAAGTTAATTTTTTCCGCAATTATGTGTATTTTTTTAACCGAAGATTTAAACGGAATACAGACCGAAGAGAAATTTTTCATGATTAAATTTAACCAAGGAATGCGAATAAATTATATGTGTTGAACGACGCGCCACGAAATCCGGCCGGTATTGGGATTCTTAGACAAGCTCTTCTGAAAACGGCAGCGGCCATTTATTAAGTTCCCGACTGTACCTTACATCTTAAGACTTAATTGTATTTAAAAAATTTTTAAATGTGACATGTTACAACAGATTAGCCTTCCGACAAGCCATTAGGGCACAGGAAGACTAATTCAACTAAAATTGTAATTTTGTATAAAATGTATCTAGTATGAAATAAATCAACAATGAACAATGAATGAATGAACTGAGCCGTCAGGCTCGGCTATGTCACGCTCATTCGGGTGAAGTCGGCTCGAGTCGACTAACTGTGAGAGGAACATTCAGCGAGCGATATGATGATGCAGATGAAGGCCAGTATTATTAATTTCGCCTTATTGAAGTTTACACTTCTGCCGTGTGGTCTTAAGCACACACAATTTTTTATTGAATTACTTGGTCCCTGTAAAATCAGAAAAAAGTTTTTGACAAAAGTTCAATACAATTAAATTTCCCATAAAAAAATGCCGTTGCACGTTTTTTTGTCAGAGGAATTGTTTTCGAGTTATGACGCTAAATATTTCGCCGCCATTTTTAATTTTGACCTATTTTTATATTTAGTGGCCTTTAACTTCGAAACTGCTTATTTTTCAGCAAATCTGTAACAACAAAAAATAAAGAATAACTAATCGCCTATAAAATGGGACACCACTAAGTGCTCTGAGTGGTACCATTGCTGAGATACGAACCCTGAAGTTTTAGCAGTACACCGGTTTCCTATGTATTTCCATAGTCTATGCAAAATAAACCGACAATAATCAGTTTTATGTCATTTTCTCAAAAGGTAAGCAAGTTGCAGAAGGTGTGTAAGCAACCTTGTTGTAGAAAATTAAATTATCTATATAATACATCTACGGTTAGCACCATTGACTTCTATACCCTACGGGTAGACCCGGCATGGGCCAAAATTGCCATTATATCAAGCTTTTATCGCAATTGACCAAATACAAGTAAGAATTTAATGAGCAAAATAGGGATGAAAATAGAATTTCGGTTTGGTGAGTCCGGAAACATGCAACATCGCAAAAATATTCTATTTGCTTGTCTTGGATAAAAAAGGGCAGTGGCGGCGCAAAATAAAAATTTTGAATTCCACTAGAATTTTTTTATCAACAATTTTCTGTTTGAATAATAAATAATTCATGAATACTTACTTGTGTGTGTTTACAAAATTCTCTTCAGTAAAAAAAAAGAGTAAAAAGAATTTCTAAGCATGCTAAGTGCAGTGGATGTATTAAAATTATTGTTTTCATCGTAGAACTTTACAAATGTTGTACCTTCCAGCAATGAATACACGACTATTCATTGCTTCCAGGTAAAATATTTTCTTTCTTTGAACAAGGGTCTTCTTCAACTCTTCTTTTCTTGGGTGGACTACAAGTTATGCTCGAGTCAGATGAAATTTCGGAACTAAAAATTTCAATTCGAAATGGGACAACCGGGCGCCGGGCCAACTCGGCGCCGCCAACAGGGCGCCACGCCGGGCCTAATGGGCGCCGGGCCAACTCAGCGCCGGACTATTTTTTTTTTGATAAAATGTGCAGATAAAAACAAAATAAATATGTTGATTATACAAAACTTTCAACATCTATTAAGTCGAGTGTTGAAATTTGGTAGGTGTAGTGTTCTGCGACTTGAAACACCGCCAAGTTCCATATTCGATACATATCGATGCATAAATAAGAAAGTCCGCCATTTTGGATCCGCCACTTTAATTTTTTTAAGGTTGTTTTTCATCTGCACATTTTATCAAGAAAAAATATTTTAGTCCGGCGCCCAGTTGGTTCGGCGTCAAGTTGGCCCGGCGCCCAGTTGGCCTGCCGCCCAGTTGGTGGCGCCGAGTTGGCGGCGCCCAGTTGTCCTAGACTGCAACACATTTCAGGGGTCTGGTACGTTTTACCACCTTTCTTAAAACTACAAAGTTTTTTGAAAAATGATAATTTTAGATCATTTTATAGTGATTTCTAAAAAAAAAATTGCGGACTATCGTTGATTTTGTTAAAAAAATTGAAATTGAAACATTCTTAAAACCCCATTAAAACCCATACAAATTGCTACAAAAGAAGCATTTTCTCATTTCAAATTGAAACAAAACGGTCCCTGACGTCTATCAGCTGTCAACAAAAACTTGAAATAACTAAGGTCACTGATCCAAATCGGGTCAGTTTTTTTGGTCCTTTTATGAAAATGCACAATTTTTAAAAAAGCATGAAATTCAAAACAAAATCAAGAAAATTATGATTCCTACATTTTTACAAATAAAAATTAGTTTAATTGAACATTATATCAATTTTTATTCCTTAAAACACTAAAAATTAATAATTATTTACTTTTTTAAAATTTATCGAAGGTCTAACTGAACAAAAGCAAACTGAACCCATCCGTATCGAAATGAACCAAATCAAACCGAATCTAACGGTTCGGTTTGGTTCGGTTCGATTTGCTTAAACTGAACCGAACCTAACCGAATATAGCTAAACCTAACCTAAACAATCCTAGCGGAACCCAACCGAACATACTCAAACTGAACCAACCTAACCCAACCTAACCCAACCTAACCCAACCTAACCCAACCTAACCCAACCTAACCCAACCTAACCCAACCTAACCCAACCTAACCCAACCTAACCCAACCTAACCCAACCTAACCCAACCTAACCCAACCTAACCCAACCTAACCCAACCTAACCCAACCTAACCCAACCTAACCCAACCTAACCCAACCTAACCCAACCTAACCCAACCTAACCCAACCTAACCCAACCCAACCTAACCCAACCTAACCCAACCTAACCCAACCTAACCCAACCTAACCCAACCTAACCCAACCTTACCCAACCTAACCCAACCTAACCCAACCTAACCCAACCTAACCCAACCTAACCCAACGTAACCCAACCTAACCCAACCTAACCCAACCTAACCCAACCTAACCCAACCTAACCCAACCTAACCCAACCTAACCCAACCTAACCCAACCTAACCCAACCTAACCCAACCTAACCCAACCTAACCCAACCTAACCCAACCTAACCCAACCTAACCCAACCTAACCCAACCTAACCCAACCTAACCCAACCTAACCCAACCTAACCCAACCTAACCCAACCTAACCCAACCTAACCCAACCTAACCCAACCTAACCCAACCTAACCCAACCTAACCCAACCTAACCCAACCTAACCCAACCTAACCCAACCTAACCCAACCTAACCCAACCTAACCCAACCTAACCCAACCTAACCCAACCTAACCCAACCTAACCCAACCTAACCCAACCTAACCCAACCTAACCCAACCTAACCCAACCTAACCCAACCTAACATAACCTAACCCAACCCAACCTAACCCAACCTAACCCAACCTAACCCAACCTAACCCAACCTAACCCAACCTAACCCAACCTAACCCAACCTAACCCAACCTAACCCAACCTAACCCAACCTAACCCAACCTAACCCAACCTAACCCAACCTAACCCAACCTAACCCAACCTAATTCAACCTAACCCAACCTAACCCAACCTAACCCAACCTAACCCAACCTAACCCAACCTAACCCAACCTAACCCAACCTAACCAAACCTAACCCAACCTAACCCAACCTAACCCAACCTAACCCAACCCAACCTAACCCAACCTAACCCAACCTAACCCAACCTAACCCAACCTAACCCAACCTAACCCAACCTAACCCAACCTAACCCAACCTAACCCAACCTAACCCAACCTAACCCAACCTAACCCAACCTAATTCAACCTAACCCAACCTAACCCAACCTAACCCAACCTAACCCAACCTAACCCAACCTAACCCAACCTAACCCAACCTAACCAAACCTAACCCAACCTAACCCAACCTAACCCAACCTAACCCAACCCAACCTAACCCAACCTAACCCAACCTAACCCAACCTAACCCAACCTAACCCAACCTAACCCAACCTAACCCAACCTAACCCAACCTAACCCAACCTAACCCAACCTAACCCAACCTAACCCAACCTAACCCAACCTAACCCAACCTAACCCAACCTAACCCAACCTAACCCAACCTAACCCAACCCAACCTAACCCAACCCAACCTAACCCAACCTAACCCAACCTAACCCAACCTAACCCAACCTAACCTAACCTAACCCAACCTAACCCAACCTAACCCAACCTTACCCAACCTAACCCAACCTAACCCAACCTAACCCAACCTAACCCAACCTAACCCAACGTAACCCAACCTAACCCAACCTAACCCAACCTAACCCAACCTAACCCAACCTAACCCAACCTAACCCAACCTAACCCAACCTAACCCAACCTAACCCAACCTAACCCAACCTAACCCAACCTAACCCAACCTAACCCAACCTAACCCAACCTAACCCAACCTAACCCAACCTAACCCAACCTAACCCAACCTAACCCAACCTAACCCAACCTAACCCAACCTAACCCAACCTAACCCAACCTAACCCAACCTAACCCAACCTAACCCAACCTAACCCAACCTAACCCAACCTAACCCAACCTAACCCAACCTAACCCAACCTAACCCAACCTAACCCAACCTAACCCAACCTAACCCAACCTAACCCAACCTAACCCAACCTAACCCAACCTAACCCAACCTAACCCAACCTAACCCAACCTAACCCAACCTAACCCAACCTAACATAACCTAACCCAACCCAACCTAACCCAACCTAACCCAACCTAACCCAACCTAACCCAACCTAACCCAACCTAACCCAACCTAACCCAACCTAACCCAACCTAACCCAACCTAACCCAACCTAACCCAACCTAACCCAACCTAACCCAACCTAACCCAACCTAATTCAACCTAACCCAACCTAACCCAACCTAACCCAACCTAACCCAACCTAACCCAACCTAACCCAACCTAACCCAACCTAACCAAACCTAACCCAACCTAACCCAACCTAACCCAACCTAACCCAACCCAACCTAACCCAACCTAACCCAACCTAACCCAACCTAACCCAACCTAACCCAACCTAACCCAACCTAACCCAACCTAACCCAACCTAACCCAACCTAACCCAACCTAACCCAACCTAACCCAACCTAACCCAACCTAATTCAACCTAACCCAACCTAACCCAACCTAACCCAACCTAACCCAACCTAACCCAACCTAACCCAACCTAACCCAACCTAACCAAACCTAACCCAACCTAACCCAACCTAACCCAACCTAACCCAACCCAACCTAACCCAACCTAACCCAACCTAACCCAACCTAACCCAACCTAACCCAACCTAACCCAACCTAACCCAACCTAACCCAACCTAACCCAACCTAACCCAACCTAACCCAACCTAACCCAACCTAACCCAACCTAACCCAACCTAACCCAACCTAACCCAACCTAACCCAACCTAACCCAACCTAACCCAACCTAACCCAACCCAGCCCAACCTAACCCAACCTAACCCAACCTAACCCAACCTAACCCAACCTAACCCAACCTAACCCAACCTAACCAAACCTAACCTACCTATTGTTAATAAATATAGTAAAAGTTGTTAGGTTTATGTCCACGGGGTAACCATTGTCCATAATCGTCGGAAATCGAGTTAGGATTAGTGTGTGCGACCATAAACATTGAGTGGCGAGTGAGTGTTTGGTCTTCAATTTTTTTAGGGAAATTTTTCAAAATCTTTTTTTGCGCACTCTGGGCACCCTAATAAACCGTAATCTGGTCACCCTAATCCATTGCAATCAAAGAAAATGGGTAATCGAAGTGTCACAAATTTTTTGTTGGTTTCTATTCTTCTTTTATATTATGTAGGACAAAATTATTAATTAAACTAAGTGACCTTATTAAGTAAGACAGCATGATAGTCAAATGACATTAGAAGGACATAAACATATGATACCGGCCTGTAGACCGGTCGCGGTGGTCATATAATAATAAATATATACTTTCGCGATGAAAGACCAAAATTTAACTTAAAATTACTGTAAAGTCCGCAAAAAACATTAAATTTATCGAAATTTATAAAAACATAGATCAGTGTGTGTAACAATTCATCAAGATGTATGAAACTCGACCGTGACATGTCAAAAGTTTGGTTCGAAAAAACAAAAACAACTGGATAAAAATCGGTATGTAAGCATTTAAAAAGAAATCATTTTTAAGAAAATCAAATACTTTTTGTTAATTTTCATGCAATGCAAAAAAAAGTGCGGGGAAGTGACACTTTCTGAATCAAAATGTGTGAGGGTAAAATCGCACGGTCGCAGAAAAAACTATCTATCGTGACGCTACTGAACTTTCTCGTGTTTTAGGAAAAACTATCTGTCAAGACGACTTACCCATGAAATGTTGTTTTTTTATGGATTTTTTTTCTTCTTTTGCACAAAAAACAATTTTGGACCATGTTTAAACTCAAATAGTTACTTCTAAACTTGTTTTTAAACGTTTTAAGATTTCTTTTTGTAATATTCCCGCACAAAATTCAAAAAAAATCATTTCCGTACTTAGACAACATTGTCTATCAGTTTTCCCTGTATTCACGGACTAACAGGTAGAATCACTCAAAATACGGCAGGTGGATTAAAGGTAGCCAGCTGCTTTTCTGTCGCACTTATGCCGTCAGTGTGAAAGAGATAAAAGTACCCTTATATTATCTAGGGTATTATTAGCATGCAAAATCACCCTATCTTTGTCCGTTTCACATGTTCAATAATGTATATCTCTGTTTTTATTGTAAAAGAAATACCCGACCATAGGAACCAAATTGGATAGGGTCAATAAAAAATGCCTTGTCTTTCCGTCTCTAACGCCCTTTTAGGGCGTTATACAACTCAATGGTTAGCACTTAATAAGGCGCTGACTGTGACGTAGCACGGCACCCCGACACAAAATAGGATTCTGGAACATACCACCATCTAATCTAATCGTGTCATTGACTAAACTTACATATTACTATCCGATTATTTACCATCTCTTTTTAAATTAATGTATTAGTAAGGGCGCTTAATAATTTTAAACACACATGAGTTTTATACCTAAAAAGTGGCCCACTCGTTTTATTTACTAAACGCACACATTGTCATCCAGCTACTTACTCTCTCTTTTTAACTCAAAGTAGTGGGACGGGCGTAACCAATCTAAAACACTCTTGGGATTTTTTTACAAATAGAAGTGTTTATAAGATGTCATCAATGTCAATCGACTTTCTTCCATCAGCACACAGTGGGCACGCGGACCCGATTTTTCGCCAAAAAGGGTTAAATTAAAAACATACTGAAACTTCTTTACTAAAAAAGAGTAGATAGTCCAGTAGGCCCTGAAAACCATGATTAGATTGACGCAACTTTCAGTTATTTTGTGTGTGTCATTTTTCCTTTCAACGCGCTAAAGTACCATATTTGTATGGCGATTTGATCCAGATTTAAAGTCATTTTGCGACAATATTTTATGTTGTGTAAACAGGTAAGACCATGGTTTTTGCTTGGCATTTCTAAAATTCTATAAAAATATAGATTTCTTATAAATGTTGGCCAAAACTTTTGCTTCAGTCATCATCCGTTTTCTTGAAATTTTTATTTTTCTAAAGAGTACATATCTTTCAAAAATTTTACTTTAAATTGTGCTGCCACAAATTGCCCATATGAAAGATATTAATTTACTAAAAGGAGATTTCTTCGAGAAAACAAGTTTTATATTTATCATACAACAAAGCATGTCGGTCTTAACAAAAGTACTTGTCTATTATTTTTAAAGCACTTTAGGCTAACTTAAACAAAAAAAATAGAAAAAATATACAGTGTGTCCACGTAAGTTGGCGGCATATGGGAAACTTTTTTATTATTAGCTTTACGAAAAAAAGTTATTCTTCATAAAAAGTTCTGCATGGTCCAAAACCTAAAATGCAACCATCAGATGTTAATTTTTTTCAGTCATATTACGAGGTTTGTCAAAAAATGTGATTTTTGCTCTAGAGTAAAGTACCTTTCTTTTTGACAATATCGAAAACTGTTATAAAGAAAAGATGTTTAGAATTAAAAATAACTTTCAAATATTCAACATTGTTTATTTACATTAAAAAAATATATTTTTTTTTATTTAATGTGCAAACTTAAATTTCCAACGTAATCGCAGAGAAAATGTAGAAAAAAATATTTTTTTAATGTAAATAAACAATGTTGAATATTTGAAAGGTATTTTTAATTCTAAACATCTTTTCTTTATAACAATTTTCGATATTGTCAAAAAGAAAGGTACTTTACTCTAGAGCAAAAATCACATTTTTTGACAAACCTCGTAATATGACTGAAAAAATTTAACATCTGATGGTTGCATTTTAGGTTTTGGACCATGCAGAACTTTTTATGAAGAATAACTTTTTTTCGTAAAGCTAATAATAAAAAAGTTTTCCATATGCCGCCAACTTACGTGGACACACTGTATATTATAATAAAAAATAAAAATAATGTAAAGAATATTCAAAAAATAAAAAGTTAAAAAATATTAAATTTTATAATGTTCAACTCGCCATTTTAAAGATAATTTTATATTAATTCCAAAAATCAAATAAAGACGGTCACTTTAAAAAAAAATACCAACTGCAATATCTCAAAAACCAAAAACTACAGATGAAGTTAACTTTATAACAGGTGGATTGTTTATGAAAAAAAATAGGTAAAAAAACTTTTAACGGTTCTATTTTGAATCATCAGCTGTTTACCAAACCTTTTGGACGCTTTAAAAATATTTATTTTGTTGTACTTAAAAACACATTTTTCTAAAAAAATCATGCGTATTTGATTATGCAGTAATTAAACTTGCAGGTTATCCGCTACAAAGTTAGGGTTAAGTTCGTATTATTTTCTAGTTTTTGGTACAACCAAAGAATAATTTTTTTTAAAATTTAAGTCAAAAATCATATTTATATCGACTATTAATACTTCAAAGTTCTAAATTCAAAGTTCTAAATATTGATACAAAACCTATTTTTCTAATTTTGGTAAAAAATTAGGTCCGTGAGCCCATTGTGCAGCGCAATAAGTTGGACAGCAATAAAAAATTACTTGTGCATTCAAAAGAGATGCAAATGAGTATGTTCCAAACTTACAATTTGTGTCGGGGCGCAAATTTAAAGCTACGTCACGAGTCAGCGCCTAATTGGCAATATTGTCATCCATAAATTGGGGTTAGTTTTTGGGATCACGAACAAAAATCATGTTTTTTTTAGGTTTTATTCAGTTTTCAAAAAAACTAAGCATTTTAGGAAAAAATGTTAAAAAATCTTTTTTAGAGGAAATACAATGTTATTTTAAACGGCGTACGTGCGGACTCGGAAGGTAAAAATTAAGGTTTCTTCTGTGGGGTGTTTGTCTAAAATACATTAGGCTAGATTTTTAAAATGATAAATTTTTAGTTTCTTTTTTCTGCCAAATTTATTTGTCGGATGAACTATACCGTGAATCCGCTGGTAAGTTATTTATTAGTTATAAGTAAACAAAATTTAATTTATTTTCACGGGAGTCTATCGCCCATTAATTAGATTTAAATATATATTTTTCAGTTAAATTTGAACTGGCTTGATAAACTGATTTTGTTAAATCGGCAATATTTTCATTAAATTATCCCGCACAGAGTAACATATATACGGTCAGATACGGTTTAATTAAAATGTATTTAAAAAGCGTAACGAATCAAAAGCCTAGCACACACGAGGCAAAATGGAAAAATAACTGGTTTTCCTAAACATTTATTTACAGATTCAGTAACTTTTACTAAATTAGTGTTTACGCGTAGGTAGATTTAACAAATTAATTTTAAAAATTTGTTGTCGGCTTCTCGAAGACTAGTGGTTAGTCTGTCGCGGGCGCAGGTTATATACGCTATAGTGGGTGGGGCGTATATCAGAGATGGTCGGTGATTGGTCACTTTCCCGAGATTCAGTTTTGTTGTTGTAAGCGAGCCGTTTCGTGTTTTTAAGAACTGGTATTCATATTCTGTTAATTTTAAGAATTTCTTCAGATCTGTTGAAGTTCTGCTTTAAATGCAGGATTAGGCAGTGCATATGCAGGCTAAATGTAGGACTGAGCAGTGCATATGCAAGACTAGGCAGTGCATATTTGTTATGAAGGGTCATATGAACTCTTTGAAACAAAATGTATTTAGAATTAAAAAAAAAAGCAATTTTGGTTACTTCTTAATGCTTAAAATAATTATGATTGGGTATTTAATTGAATCTATTGTAAGTGGCATATTAAACAAAAAAGCAAAACATATAACCTAACCTCAAAATCTAAATGAGTAAAAGTAAGCGAAGAATATCGTAAAAAAACTTTCAGTTATATACAAAACGACTCATCGAATACTTACATCAACATTTTAACGTTTCTAAATTCCGTAGTACAAAAATCACTGTTGTAAGAAGCCTGCCATCATAAAGGAATTCAGCATTGGCAAGTTGGAACTATCGGCTTTGGAGAATCCGTTTTCCATTGAAAATGTTTCTTATAAGCAAAACACAAAATAAAATCTAATTTAGGACGATATTTCTCACTTTAAACCAAAGCAAACATTACCATCCATAAGAAAATAACACAGAAAATAAGTTCGTTTGAGGCGTTTACTATTTTGTGACGTCACTCGCAGCTGATTGATAGACCACCTGTTTTGAATCACGTGGCTAATTGTGTGAATCCAATGAATTTATTTAATTAAAAGAACTATAAATTTGAGACAAAATTAAACAAAAAAGTTTGTTTTTAGCATTCCCAAGATTTAAAGAGATATCTAAAAATAAATATATATTTATTTTTTACTACTGTCAAACACCCTACTATGGCCTATTTAAATGCTACTCTTGCAAAGACACGTCTATCTGGATAGCTAAAAGTTCTCAAATCAAATCTAGTTTAGGCCAAATTTTGAAAAGTACCTATCTCCTGACTCTAAAACCAATTTTACTTTTATAATTGTGCTTGTTAAAAACAGACAGAACAGTTTAATAAATCATAAAAAATCATGCATTTTAAAATGTCCAAGCGCAAAACTTAACTTATACTTAAAATTAAACCAAAAAACCCTTTGAAACCGATCATGTTTAAAGATGCCCTATATAATAATAAATAAAACAGTTGTCGAATTAACTATTCTGCCGTGCAAAGCAGAAACCTAGTAAGTCAAAAACTAGTGTTTTGGGAAATAGAGTTTGAAGTTTATTTAACTACATACTAACTAGTTTATTTAACTACATACTAACTACATAACTTTCTTGTTTTTGAAGATAGCCACATTCTAGAAAAACTAGCTGGCGCCGTTTTTTACGGCGACTTTAATGATATAAAAATCTCATTTTCGAGTAAGTCGAGTTACTAGGTTTTTGCTTTGCACGGCAGTATTCTAAATAGTACTCAACTAATTTTGGTAATGGAAGCCTTATACTTTGTTGGATTAGTGGAGAAGCAGTTTTGGTTGCAAGGCAAGTATTAATTAACAAAGATCTTGTTTCAAGAGAGTAATCTCTAGCAAATATTGCAAACCATTAAAACTTACTGAAGAGATGCTAGATCCACTCACAAGCCTCTAAGACCTTTTAAGTAAACAAAAATTTTTTGCCCGATTAGCCATGAAACTTGTTTGAAAAACCAACAATGTTTTATTTATTAAAATTTTGGAAAATATTTCGTTGAATTTTATTAGATAGTTTTTGGTCATGCCAAAAACGGCCGACGACTAACGCAACTTGACAATAAAGCTACGTGTGCAATGAATGTAACTTACGCCCTTAGTGCAAGCGCGTCGATAAGGGGGGCGGTACTGGGGGTCAGTACCCCCCCCCCCCCCAAGAATCCAAGAACTGAAGTTTTTTATTGTTGAGCACTCGTAATGCAAAGCTCCCGAAAATTTGCAAAAAAAAAATTAAGTATGTATAAGTTCAAAGGTGTTATTAAGTATTTGTAAAGTTAGAAATAGAGTTTGTTGTGATTTGTAATTGAGTTTTGGTCAGCTGAAACTAACGGTAAGAAAAACCTAAAATTTATTTTATTGTAGTACAGAGTGGTCCAAATAGGACACTTTTGATAGGAAACGCCTATTTCTAGAGGAGAGAAAAAAACTAACCTGCATTTTGCGAGCTCGATTTTCGTTAAAAAGTTAATGCCGAAAACCGCACATCGATATCTTAAACTACTTACAAGATATAGTGGTTTTCAATTTGGTGCATTTTCGACCCACCTCCGTAACTTGTTTATTTATGAATATTTTTTATTTCTGTAAAAACGTTCTTAAAGCACTTTTATAAGAGCAATTCAACTGTCAAATTAAATTTTATCTTTCACTTTTAATTTTTGAGATATTACATAAAGTTTGTAATTTTCTTATAAAATGATCCTATTTTTATTTGATTTTTGAAATCAGCGTAAAATTTCCTTTAAAATGATGTGTCACACTTAATATTTTACTTATTTATTTTTTATATTTTAATTTTTTTATTACCTGTTATTTTTTATTATTTTTTTTTAGTTTGATCATGTTAAAATATTTTCAACCCATTCAGCAAACTAAAAAAAAATAAAAATGGTTTTGCGAAAATAGCCTTCGCATTTTCATTATTTCCCATTAGCAAAATATTTTCGAAAAAACGCTCTGGTGAAAAGTTCCCAAAAACCTAGTTACTAGGTTTTGCAAAAGTAGGGCAGAGTACCCCCCCAAGAAAAAAAGCTATCAACGCCCTTGCCTTAGTGTACCAAAGGGGAGATTTCTTTGTATTAAATTTTGTAAAGTTGGAGTTTTTAGTGATTTTTATGACTATAACTTTGTTGCTACGGGAAGGTTTCTTTCCGAATTAGTGCGGAAAAGTGCAATTTTCCGCACGCAAAATGCATGATGATACAAAACAATATTATTTATTAATTTTTCAGAGAGATATTTACTAGAGGCAGTAGTTTATTTTTCACGCCTGTAGAAAAATAATATACCTAAAACGTGCGTAAAGTAACATTTCTGCACTTGATTCCTGGTTAAACCACTAACCACTAACGCGTTGTTCGGCCATTTATAAATGCCTAGGTATTTTATTATTTTCTGCTCGCATGCAAAAAATACCTAATTTGGGAACTGCTTTAAGATAAGTTTGGGGCGAAAGTTAGAATTTTTTACACTGTTATTAGCACCATTTTGAAGACAATAGTGTATCTGTAGCGTAATATAAAATTTAGAATATAATAATTACAATAAATTTAATTCTACAAACTTTTTTATGTTCTTTATGGAATTTTTAAAACAATATATTCTTCAAGTTTTGCGCCTCTTGAAGGACATGATCGTACCTCATAGCCTAGATACGGCTCTGATTCGCTAAGGCGTGTCGATCGACTTTGGAAGCCAGTCCATTTTCGTGTACGTGTAAAGGACACACTTATGCAATTTTCGTATTCTCATCCTTTAATGTGATAATCAAAACCCACTTATTGCGTAAACAGGTAACCGGGAGTATTGGAATATTACGTATATGGTAAAACCCCCAGGAACCAACTAGCAGTATAGGTGAATCCCAGACGCGTTTCGTATAATGCGATTTTTTTCGGTTAATCGGGATTTTTGTTTTTAAATAGTTTGTTTCGGATAAACCTGATTTCGGAAAATCGCGATTCGGATAATAGGGATTGCACTGTATATGTTTAAAATTTTGAATTTGGGGGGGTTTCCCCTTTCCCCCCTCCCCGTAGATCCGCGCCAGACATAAAAAACATTAAATAACTTGTAAGATATTAAAAACGGGATTACAATATACTTATATCGTTATTATTATCCCCTCAAATGCATCACCTCACTCCGTTTGATCCATGACATGTAGGACACCCTGTATAGATAGATTTTTTTATTATAAACAGTTTATTATTATCAAACTTTGACTTTTATTCAAAAAAAATTGCAAAAAAACACAACAATTTATTTTGTCCCGTTTTATGATACGAATACTGTGCGCCGCGCCGGGACAATTCGCCGCCGAGACAACTCGCCGTTGCCGTGGTTTTAGTTTATTTTGCATAGTGTGTAAACCTAGCTGCAAGTTGAGGCGGCGGAATGGATCTCCGGCGGTGAATTGTCTTATACGGTATAAAATGATTGTTTACATAGATTTTGAAATTTAATCTTTAGAAGTTACGAAAGCCGAATTTACCTTGCTGAGTGTCGATTTCACGAAAACCCTAACGGACTCTTGCTGCTCTGCTTTTCCAAAGTAGATAAAATTTATTTACGTTATTATAGAAGATATTTAAAAAAATTATTTTCTTCCAATGCTAACATTGTTCGCTTCCGTAAAAAATCTACACGTACGTTTCGGGTAACGCTAAGTGAAAGGTAAATGCATACTGTTTTCTACAAGGCTGAATAAGAATTAAACCTTAAAGTTGAAAATAAAAAATACTATAACACTCAACTGCTAAATCTACTTGTACAGTCGGAAACTTTTTAAATTGCCGTTGTATTTTTCTCTCAAAATTAATCATTTAACACTTTCGCTGCCAACTTGGTCTATAAGACCAAAAACGAAGTTGTTTTATTCGCCACCATGGTCTATAAGACCGAGAGGAAATTTTACCACTTTCGCCAATGCGGTCTATTGGACCGATCCAAATATTCAAGCCTCTTTTGCCAACTGTTTTATTTTGTATTTATTTATGTATAGCTTGAAGATCGTTTTTATGTTGTTTTTTCCCAGAATACGTCCGATCCTATCCGTCACTCTAGGGATGTAGCCATCTAAGAAGATCGAGAACCACCTCAGATCTGCGAAGGGATATAAGGAACCCACTAAGTTCTTCGGGGGTATACCGCATTCCCTGTACCTGTGGAAGTGTCTACATCGGAACAACCAAACGGTCCGTAAACACAAGAATCAAAGAACACAAAGCCAACTGTCGACTCGGACATAGGGAAAAATCCGCAGTTGCAGACCACACACTAAACAATGAAGACCACCGAATAAAATTCGAAGACACACAAGTTCTCTGCGCCTCCTCTTCATACTATCCAAGACTCTATAGAGAAGCAATCGAAATTCATAAACAGCAGCAGAACTTCAACAGATCTGAAGAAACTCTTAAAATTAACAGAACATGTGTACCGGTTCTTAAAAACACTAAACGGCTCGCTTATAACAACAAAACTGAATCTCGGGAAAGTGACCAATCACCGACCAGCTCTGATATACGCCCCGCCCACCATAGCGTATATAACCTGCGCCCGCGACAGACTAACCACCAGTCTTCGAGAAGCCGACAAACAGTCAACATCTCCTGAAGATGCCATCTACTTAATATGGCGAAACGTCGAGAACGAATTTCCAACGACGACGGCCGAACAGCCCGAAAGCACACCCACCATTGGACGATGGCCGCGAAAGCCTTTCACAATTTGTACGATGGTCGATTGTTTTAGTGAATGAGTAATTGAAAAGGGATTCTAATATATCTTGTGCTTTTTACAGTATTTAAATATTGATACGTATTTAATACGGTAATGCATCTACAGATACAGTTTTAAGTTATTTATGTATTATTTAGCTTTGAATATTTGTGTATGTAAGTTTTTTTGTCAATCATGGATTATTTCTATTGTTTTTCGAACTTTAAACCACCCCTCAGGGGTGGTACTACAATTTGAGACTATTTTTAACGGGAATCCTACGACTGCACGGACTAAGTTTCCAAAAAATGACATTTGGTTACAATATTTTATGTGGTTTTTCTTTATTTCTAAAGTTAATTTGAATTTATATGAGCTGGAACTCACTGAGAAATGCTTACTATCATATTGCACTTTAGGGTGAACCAAATCTTTGCAGTTATTTGTCCTGTGAGTATTAAAAAAATACACTTAAACCGGTCGGTATCAAGTCTATAGACTTGATACTTAAACCCGGCCCACAATGCTAAGTCTTAAGGTCTTAGTAAATACTGGTGTAAGTGACCTCTTTAGTACCTAAACTGCATAATTTTTTTTTTAGCTTTTAGGTTTTTTATTCCTTTAGGAAAGTGCGTCAAATTTGCTTTTTATATCTATAGGATGCAATTTCCTAAATTACTGAACTGCCACTCCACTTAATTTATACACCTAATTGAAAATTTAATTAATTTCCGTCGATTTATGTGTACATTAGAGTCGTTTATTATTGCTTACCTATATTATTATTTATGCTTAAACAACATTTTAAATAGATTTTAAATATTTAACTCTAAATTAAAACTAAAATTATTAACTTTTAGTTTTATCCAAACGTAAGAGTTAATAGAGGAAATATCTCGGGAAATACCCCTAATATGGAACCCCATTTCCTTTTTGCCAGATTATGCCTAACCAGTTTAATACTAACTTTGTATTATTACAAATATATTTTGTAGAATTTATCTGGTTAAGTTATTTCAAACTTATTTTCTCTAAAATATCAATAATTTTTGTTTGTTTTCAAAAATGTAAAAAGTTATATATGGAAGTACAGTCGAACCTCTCTAACTCCAACCTCTATAACTCGAACCCCTCTATAACTCGAACCTTTTAAGCGGTCCCCGCACTTTTTACATGTATTTTAACCTATGTAACTCGAGTTTCTATAACTAGAACTCTCCATAACTCGAACTGTTTTGGTTGTCCCTTCAGGTTCGAGTTATAGAGGTTCGACTGTACTATATTTTTAATTTAATTTAATTTTTTGAAATGTAATAAAACAAGAAAACTAATCTAAACTAGAAATATATTTAAAAACTAATTTAAAGTACTTCTCGGGGCGATGGAAAGCGAGTGGATGGAATGACGCGTGTCCCATGGAAAATGTGCAGAGAAGTGCTCTAGGAAGCCACATGCAGCCATACGTTAGCCTCTTCATATATAGAGGAAACAAAAAAAACCAGGAAGTGCTGCAGACATTGGAGTTCCGGATAAAAAAAATCATAGCTACGTAAGTCGCAGGCACACGCAGATCAATTTGATAATTTATCTTAAAGTCAATTAATGTACCACGAAGAAAAGGTCAAAACTACGACTTCGTAAATTCATAAATTCTAAGCAGATCAGATTAATAGCCTTGGAGGTGTGAAAATCTTAAATCAAGAACATGATTATACAAGATTATTAAAGTACATAAACACGCCACACTTCCACTTTAAGAAGGCGTAGAGTTCAAAGGACAACATTGCAAATAAAACATCGCACGTGGAAATACCAAAATGGTGGGGGTATAGGGGGCCAACGACATTCAACTATTAGGAAAACAGTGTAAAAATTGGTTGGGTAGGGGTCAGGTTTTTCAGAAAAACTTTTTGTTGTATTAGCGACGTTTCGATTTATTTAAAATCATCATCCGGGTTCTAAAATAGACAAGGAAAAAAACTATTATGTAGCATTTTATTAGATACATCATTCTAAATTTAACAGCGAGAGAACAAAATAAATAAAAATATAGAGTTAACTTACAAAACATAAAACAAAATTTAAAGAATGGGAGAGATTTGTTACAAAATACAATAAAAACAACCTAAGTTGACTCACCTTTAAAACAGTTTTTCCATTGACTGAAAAGTAGTAGAAACACATAATCGATAGACTTAATTCTCATAATAAGACACAAAAACGTAATTCACAAACATAATTTAAATAAAATTTGAAAATGAGTTTGCTTGGCTAGTAGGACTTACTGATCAAAAAACACAATTTAAAGAGAGATAAGGTTAATTTCTCTTGATCTGAATGAATAATAAATGGCAATTTAAAACTATTAAAATTTAAATTAAAAAAAAAAATTGAACAAAACTTTTTTATAATCATATCATAAAATTAAATAAAATAAGGGTGGTAAAAAGCAAACAAGGAAGTAAAAAATAATTAAAATAATTACAAGAACGACAATAAAATAAATTTTCATTTAGAATACAAAGGGCGTTGAGAACTTTAATAGTCTAAAAAAATAAAAAATACACATACAACATACATAAATATACATATAAGGACAGTTACATCAAAAGTTAAAAATAAAGAAAGTTAAAAAATATATATATATTAATAATAAAATTAAAATATTATTAATTAGCTATATTTTATTTAAAAACTTTCAATTTATTAATTTTTATTTTTGCAAATAAAACGTATTCATTTTGCTATTAGACAAAAAATTTTGCAAAAAATTGTAAACCATATATTTAATATTGAGCTAAAAGTTTTTGCCTTGATCGCTGTTCTGAGCATTTTTAAAGAGAGCCCGGCAGGATGTTGTGCAAGTATTTATTTTCCTTGGAAAGTGCTTTTATAGCCCGACTTGCTTCAGCTTAATTGCTGGGGGTTGGAGAAGCTAATTTATATTGCGCGATATCTAGTAGGGGGATCCACGACTTGTCACCTTTTTTTTGGGGTTTCGTTTATCTGTTCCTTTCCTCTTTAAGTTTTAATAATTTAAGTAACATTTCTAGATTTTTTACATATAGACGGGGAATAAATCCAAATTTCAAAATCTATGGAAGTCTTGTTTCAAACTGAACATTTTGTTTCTTATTTGTAAAAAGGAATAATTGCACTAAATGACGGGTATTAGAATTTTGGTTTTTATATACCCAATAATAATTATTTAAAAAAATTAAGCCGACCAAATTTTGTAAAACCAACAGATACAACTACTACGAGGGAAAATACCCCTATCGGCATTGAATTATACTGATGGCTTGATGCTTTCTGTTGGTTTCACAAAACTTATGCTCTACACGGAGCTATCGCCTACATTCACCTGAAGATGCCCCAAAAGGTCGAAATCAGTCGTGGATTGGCATGGATCACTTGTTCCTGATTGTCAGGACGTGTTCCAGACGGGGATCATTTGTACCCTTGTGATCGACGTTGGAGATAGTGAAAAACCAAACAGTTTTAACAAGTTCCCAACGAAAGCATCAAGCCATCAGTATAATTCAATGCCGGTTGTTTCTGTTGGTTTCACAAATCATATTATTTTATTATGAAATTTTCTATTATAAGTTTTTTTGGAACACCCCTCTGCATTCCCTGCTCTAAAATTTTGGTTAATGATTAGGTCCGGTCTATGTGGCCCCAAAGCTTTTATTTGTAATCGAAGTTCATATGACTCCGTATTTAAATTTACACAGTTAATTATATAATCAACGCTATTTATTTCTTTTTCGAAAACTAACGAAAACAAACAATGGGCACGCTACCGGAAGGCTTCTAACTACTGACCTACAACGGTCAACTGGCACCGCGTAAGAAGGGCAACGAACGTTTTCGCACGATGAACATGGCCGACGTCACATGAAACAAACATTTCTCCCGCCCTGCGTTTAAACACCCACGCATACACCGGGAAAGCACGTGTGAAAATGAAATTTTGTCCCGTGCGGTGCTGTCGCTAAAAAAGTTTACTCATTTAATCGCCTTTTGTTAATTACAGACTAAAGAAAAGAACTAGGCTTGTCGTAAGGAAAGATTTAACTTTTTTTAAACAAGTTGATTAAAAATACTGTTTGTTTTCTAGTTTTGGGAGGGCACTGCCCCGTTCCCCTTCCAGTAGCAGCCGCCACTGCAATTTACCATATGAAAATTTAAATAGCTCGACCCAATATTCAACCAACGATTATAAACACACAGGATTGCCTATTAGCTCGAATCTTTCAGCGGTAGGCGGCGCCTTGCTTACGTCACTAGTGGACCTCTGCTCAGCGCGCTTCATTTAATACACATTGCAATCGTGAGATTTTCCCGCTTTTTTCATGCTTATTTGCAAACAAATTTTTTATTCGCGTCAGTAAATATAATTAATAATTTCATTCATTTAAAACAAATGATTTGATAAATCAAGAGTTTGCACTGAGAGCTGAATTTTCCTACCCAGGCGATATGTTGGAGTTTCTTTTTTAAACAGTTGAAAGTTTTAGAATAGAAGTAGGATTTTTTCTAAAAGTTTAATCAATTTAAATCATTAGATTTATAATGTATTGTTTTTGTTGCGGATATAATAAAATACACTTATATTATGTAGTAACAAAAAGGTATTTATTAGATATTACAGATCTAAAATTGCAATATTTATTATATTATTATGTCAAAAACCAGTCAGTTTTTGGAGAAAACAGCCAAATAAGATGTGTTTTTCAACTTCCTATGCTTTAAATCAATAGATTTTCAAAAAAAAATTCATATGATTTACATTGTTTGTGTTATGAGTTGTTTTCGTCCCACCCAGCGCCTGCTTTCACTCCTTCTCCTGTAACATGTTTCTGAAAACTTCTATAAAGAGACTAAAAAAACTTAAGAAAAAAACTGAAACTAAACTTGAAGAAACTGTCTACAAAATAAACTTTCCAAAAATCAGTTTAATAAAAGAAGTACGTTTGCGGAATAATTACCAATTTTCTTCAATGTGATTAATTTAATGAGCAAGGAGTTTCCAAAAATCCAAAAAAAAATTAAAAGTTTATATAAATATAATAATATAAAAGCAGTGGCGCACCCAGGAATAGGCCTTGGGGGGGGGGGGGATGGCGTGGCCTCTTGTGGGGGGGCCAAAGTCTCATGATGTCGAATTTTAAGCTATTTTTTGTGTTTTTCATGAAATATGTGGAAATGATGTAAAAAAATCCAAGGTTGGGGGGGTCCCGGGCCCCAAGGTCCCCCCTGGGTGCGCCCATGATAAAAGTATATATATTTATATTTCTACACTGAAAGAGAGAACACACAGCTTTTATTTCAACAATAAATTAATGTGCTTTGTTTATATAAATTCACTTAATTCACATTTCTAAAGGTCTATTTACCTCCTAAATAGTCAATCACACCGTCAAATTAATGAAAAAATGCAAGAAAACGGAGATAAAAACGTCAAAAACACCTTAAAATCAAACTCTCAATACAACAACTGGTCCGCTGGTGACGTAAGCACGCAGTGTTCTCTCGCTTGAGCGACGCTAACATAGAGTTAAATGGAAATAAGCAATCCTGTGTGTTTATAATCATTGATATTCAACAGCCTATTACGACGTAGAACTTTTTTATATTTGAGAGTGAAGACGAATTATTGTATAAGAATACGCGCCATTATAAGGATAGCTGAGAGCACTTGTGCACAGATTGACCATACTTTTGCGGCTTGAAACAACACTTCTTGTTTATGCTTTTATTTATTTTTGATTTGAGCCACCCCTTCGGGCGAACGAAATCTAAAACTAGATATAAAAAGGGCTCACATTTAAAAAGTACTTACAAAAATATATTTTTAAAGCATTTTTTTTATACAGGGTGGCCATAAACTTTTAAATAATTTAATGCTTTTGTAATATTGACATTTTTTGTGTAAAAAAGTTGTACCTTTAAACAGTGGTCTATTATTTAAAGGAGGGGGAGTTTGAATATATATTTTTCCTTTATTTTACAAATATGTTGAAGATCTATTCTTAGAAGGGCCATACAGATATCCAAATATGTTTTTTAACAGAGAATGATTTTTAAAGTGTCCGTCCAGGAATCATTAAAATTTACGAGTTTACTGAATAGGTGCTTGGATTTTGTGAAAAAAATCCACTAAAATACTTATCTCACTTTTGGTTACCAGTTTCAAATTTGACACTATGCTTGTCCTTACACTAAGACAAAAAAACACAGGGTGATACCTGCTCAGAGCTACTACACTCGATTAAAAAAAAATCATAGCAAGCCTATCCAGGCAATGAACCCAATTCCTACAAATATCTCACTCATATTTATTTCAAACTAATGACAAATAAAAAAAAAGGAATGAAATGCTATGCTTACTAGCATCAACTGTTTACACCGTCTGAAATGGACCATTATTTTGTCAAATGTTTAGTACTGTCGATTGTTTTTTTTTTCATGAATAATTCAAATACTTATTCATTACTCAAGTCATCTTTTAGGGCACCATTGTTTAATACTTGTCATGGACAGCTTTATATTATAAGTCGGTCTTTCAATATTAGGCCTCTGTGTATTCTAAGAACCGGAATAATGACTGCTTTCCTTTTCCAAAGGTAAATAAATCACTTCTTTTTAAATTTGACTGTTATGACTATTTTGAGAGACTAACTATCAGACTACAATCATTGTAGAGAATTAAGTTTGGTACATTGTGTAAAACCGTCAAATTACTGCCTGGCACTATTACTGCCTGGCTTTGTTGCAATAGGTCCATAATTGCTTTGTTCCATTTTTAAAGGTTTGGCTTTCAAAAGGTTCGAACAAAACTTTAATGCTGCTTTAAGCTTTTTTCTTGTTCGTGATTTTTCTTAATCGAAATTCTTGCATTTTTTAAACTCAGACAGTAAAAGTAGATATTAAAAAAGTATTGTAAATAATCCTAATTAGTTAAAAGAAACAGTAGGGTCTTTCTCCTAATTTTTAATAAATCTATATTATGTGGAGAAAGACCCTAGAATTTCATTTGACTGAACCTATCACTCCACCATTAGATGGACTTAATTACATTCAAGCATTACCCGTTTGTGCTAGGCATAAAATAAACCAACGTAATAAAATTGCAAAGGGCAGAAAAGTCCGTTTAGATGATTTTAAAAAAATATGTTAAAATATAAAAAAAAGTAGGTTTTTAATTTCTATGGTTATGCAGTATAGTCGTGATTTATATTTTTTAAATTTTATTTTATTTACTCATGTACATACAAAAACTATTCTTTAGGTAAAAATTCTTACTAAGTACTTTTTTAATAATACAGATTTTAAAAAAAAGTCAAGAGAATTTACCAACTAAAAGTAAATATTTTTTACACAAAAAGTGACATTTTTATCCCCTTCCTGTGGAAAGTGATCTAAGAGGTACATGTACATGTGAGGGGTCCAGGTTATGCAGAATTTTTCAAGGAATACGAATATGGCATAATTTGTTATGTTTATCATATATTTCGTCAAAAAGTCAAGTTTTCTAGTGGGGAGATGTGATTACTGCACCCTAGCGGGGAGCTACCGAAACCGAACCAAATAATATTGTTATATGTAAAAAAAAAAGAAATAGTTAAGTAATAACATTGTAACATTATCTATAGCTTGATAAATAGTGTTAAATTAACAAAATATCTTATAATCCTGCCAGGCTGATTCGACTAACCTTAATGGATATTGTTAAAATTAATAAGCTGTAATTTTAAAATTATTTAATTTTTAATTTTTTTCGTCGTTAAACAAAGCTACTCTTTGGAAAAAGCAGCAACTGCTTTCACTGCTATTTGAAAATACGAAATAGCAGTTTGGCACATTGGCAAACATAATTCCCTATATGTGGAGTTAGTATAGTGAAATAAGTGTCAATTGTAGCAGTGTGGTGCCATCTATGTCTATATGGTAATATTAGATAATATATATCAATGTAATCGATTTCTAATGGAAATGTAAATTTCTGTTAAAGGGTAACAATTTAAAAGTTACTATTTGGATAAAGCAGCAACCGCTTTCAATACTATTTGAAAATATGAAAGCAGTTTTGCCCATTAACAAACACAATTTCCTATAGGGGGTATGGTGAACTAAGTGTTAAATATGTGGCGCCATCTATCTCTATATGGTAATAGAAAATAATAAATACCACACCATTTATAATTATATGGTATTGTTATTCTAAAAATATGAATTTTAGATCTATTATGTATTAAAGAATGTATTTGTTAATTTAAAAATATGAACATGAACAAAACCAACGTGTTAAATTCGAAATATCAACTTTGTTACTGTGATCCAAAATAATTTAATTTATATATATGAAACTTATTAATATGAAAAATGTAAATTTAACAATTTCGTTTTTCTTTGTGTACCTATCCTGTATCATCACCTTAAATTTGCCAACAAAAAGAGATGAGTACCAATCCTACATATTGAAAATTTTCAGAATTTTAAAACTTCAGAAAAATATCTATTTGAAGTTTTTGAAATTTCTTTAAATTATTGAAGATTCTTCTGAGTTTTGAGTATTCTCTAAAACTTTAAAAATTTTCAAAAGCATCTGTTAATTTAATATATTGGAATTAATTTTAAAAAATTTTGACAATTAACTAAAGATAAATTTTGTTCAAAACCTCTTATGATTTAAGTCAAAGTTTATTATTATCCTAGAATCGTAAATAAGATATTACATTCCTGTTTGAGCGTTAGTTAAACTGTGCCAAATTAAAATCCCAATTGCCAACCACTTTTGATAAAGTGTTTGATAATGGGTAATATTATACCAAGCACCATATTTAAACAGAGCTTATTGTGCTTAAAGCACTTCTTTAAGTACCTTTCAAGGCAATTATAAAAAAATTTCGGGCTATGCGGAGAGATTAGTAATTACCCCCTCTACCACCCTACCGAACCGAACCCTTCGTGGAACCACTTTTTAACTCTTCCCTAACAGATACTTACTAAAAGATTAAAATAAAGAAACCTTAATCTAGAAACCAATAGAAATATTTATTATTTTATTTTGTGAAGAGAACTCCATTATTGTTTAAAAAATAATACATCTTAAAACTCATTTTTTCTCGTACAATATTAAAAAAAAAACAAAATTCAAGATCGTGAACACTCATAAATCGCTTCCAAAAAACTTTGCAATGTTTATTAAATTTTCCACATTTCTGCCCTCTGGCACAGGGCACGGTTTTTTCATATACGTACTTAGAATATTGACAAGTTTAAGTAAAATACATGCAAAGAAAATTCATTTATTTCATTTATGGTGCAGGCCATACTAAAATAGATGTTTTCACTAGTAATACCACCAGAGGTTAAATTATTTCCGGAAATTTTTTCGAGCCAATGAATATTTTGAAAATTATCCCGAGTCGAAGACAAGGGATAATTTTCTAAAAATATTCATTAGCGAGAAAAAATTTCAGGATTTAATTTAACCTCGCGTGTTATTCGGTAAGAAAATTCCACAACAAATATGTTTAAAAATTGAGATCAATTTAAAATTTATTTTTTGACTCATAATGCCAATTTTTTCTTCGACAAGACACCAGCAAAGCATAGACAGTTTTGATTGACTTAATTATTTTATTTACTATGGCAAATCATATTTTGTCATTCTATCTATCTAATTTAAAAACTAAAAAGTGATTTAATATTTTTATGACTACAAGAGGAATAGTTGAAATTTTTCCTAATTTAATTTTCATATACTTAGGTTTATGAATATATGTATTTTCGTCGCAGTTACAGCATCAATTAGATTAATTTCTAGTTATTGTAGTTTCATAAAACTACCAGTTTAGAATGTTAAATACTTTATTCTTTTATTTCATATCAATTTTGGGTTACTACAAATGGTAGAAAATTATATTTTTATACAAAAGTACAAAGATAAATTTAGGGTGCTTTGCAGTTTGGGCAGCAATGACTTAGCCTTTTAGATGTTATTTCTACTTGTTGTAGTTACACAGAAATATCTTTTTACAAGAAAGAATATCATAATCTTTAATTGTTTAGTAATTTTGAGCTAATACAAGAGGTAGAAAATAAAAAATGTATATTTTTCATATATGTATATCACGTTCAGTTCACTCGCATTTTCGTCACCAATGGATTGTTAGCCTCTATATTGATGATTTCTACTCACTGTAGTAACACAAAAATACCATTTTACGGTATAAAATAGTATATCTTCCATTTTATAGTTACTTGTGGCTACTACATGTAGTAGAAAAGTATAATTTTTACCATTTTTCATAAAGGTACATAATCACATGTTTCGCCAGCAATTTTAGCCATATAAATTGTTGATTTCTACCTGTTGTAGTTGCACGGAAATAACATTGTAAGACTCAACACAATACATTATTCAATTTAACATACGTTTTGTGTTACTCCAAATGGTAGAAAATTGCTTTTTTGCGTTATTAGCAATTTCTTATACGAGCTTTATTAGTGTATCATTCATAACCATGCTAAATGCAAAAATGGTGAATAAAATCGTGACCAATACCTATATATTTTATTTGAAATAGATATTTAATTCATTCCATCCAAAGTCCAGCTTTTTGAAGTGTCCGAAGAATACAGAAAAAATCTTAACTATGTAATTGAAATGTATAAAAATCGAATAAATAAATTAAAATCAATACCTACTGTCAATAACATTATCCTGTCATAAAGACGTCAAAAAATTTCCGATTTAATTCGCTGTTGGGTCCCCACGAGGATAAAATTTTCACTAAAATTCGTGAGTTGCTATGGTGATATGTAAAAAAAACCCATTTTGATTGGTTAAAAAATTCTGGTGTGGAATTTTCAAGGTAATATAGAATAATTGGTAAGGCTCAAGGCTTGTGAAGTACAAAATTGACCTGTTTGAGGGTTTTTTAAAAAGTTACACGCTGTATTAAGAAGTGTTGAATATCTAGTTATGGTTAAACGCCGTAATCCATAAAACTGGTGATTTGCAGGAAGCTATCTTGACTGCAATGTTGCCGTGTATTCAGTTGCGGCTCGTGACGTGAAAATGCTATTTTTTTACAGTCTCCAGATCACGTGTCTATTAAAAAAAGTAGAAAATTGCCAAGTTTGGTTTGGCAAAAATTACAATGCCTAGGAAAAAATAGCGTTTTTACAAAAGATTTAATTCACATTCACTACCTTAGCATAATATGTACTCACCAATGTTTTGCCTGCACGTATTTTCTAGACATCTGAGAACTCGTACTCGTACACTTTTGGGCAGTACTCGAATAAGTTTGTATACTTAAATGTATTTAAATTTAACTTCACATTTAACTCACTAATACATTTTTTAAATTTTAATTTTAACATAATTAAAAAATAATTATTATATTATGTTTTAAAAATCAAGTCAATTCTTCGATTTCGACAAACAACAAACACGACCATAACCTCCCGCTCATGCGTTTGGCATCTTCTAAATAAATAAATGCACCCGCAAACACGCAACGCTGAGCCCACCCGGAATTGTACTGGAACTGCAAGTTTCGCAGCTCTATTTTTGCCTAGATTTCGCTATCTAAACCTGTGAGCAAGTGCGATGCGGGGCGAAGGAAGGGATTCCTAGCCGAGCACAGATCTCGTTAGCCGTCCAGCTACGTTGCGTTGCAATTTAGCAGCGCAACAATGCCAATAACTTCATTTGCCCGACTGTGAAATGCGGCCTTCGGCGACGGCGCGCGGCTTCATACTCAATACACGTACGCGATTTGAAGGCCTACTATACCAACACCGGACCGAAAATATACTGTTATTCCAATAATTTTAGAAATAAAATAATTATAATAGAAAAATAGCAGCGGCTGAAAAATAGTTAAATATTGTGAAAATTTTGGGGGTTCTGCAGCTCTGCAGCCCTTATGCACTAGCCGCCCCTGCGTGTATTAGAAGTAGGGGCTTTGATTGGTAAGAATATTGTTTAATTTAATGTTATATACACAGAAAAAGCAATGCCATTCTTTAATACGTATGAATCTAAAATTCATATTTTTAAAATAACAATATCATTCGTAGTTTTTTCGCGTCCCTTGCGCACTAATGTTAATGTGTCCCATGAAGGGTATGCGTTGCTTGTTGAAAAGTAATTCTGCACAAAGGTGGAATCTAAAAATTAACAAATTTGTGGCAAATCGACTTTAACTAGAAAAGATTTAGTTTTTACTGAAAGCAGTATGTTTTATCGAATATTTACAAAAAATAAAGTAAAAAATATTTTTTCTACGTTGAATTTAAATACCAGATATAAAATAATTTAAGATTAATAGCACCAAAAAAAAGGCATTTCGGACCGACTTTTTTCATATTTGGTCAGAAAAATACCGATTAAATAATTACCTATAATTAGTTTCTTAGTTTTTTTTTCAAGGCTTGATGTTTGTTTTTAGCTGATTATGATATAAAGTTTTTGTTGGGATCTTTTGGATTTCTACTAGTTGTATCTAAGTGGCAAAATAGTGAAAGCGAAAACTGTGTGTGACGTTTAAAACCAATTTAATTTTTCTAAAAAACAATTAAAGTAAAATCATCGATTTGAACTGATAAAAAATATTTTTTATTTCAAAGTTTATAATGTGGTTCTTCTATTTTTGATTATCATAAGTCTTAAGTTTTATTAAAACAATAAAAATTTTAATAAGAACTTAAAGATTTTTTGTGTTGCTGTTAATTTCCCATCATCTTGGTGGTAGGTAAGTAATTTTTAAGATTTATTTTCATTGTGTGAATTTTTTCACCCTGCTTTGATTGATCTGCTATCTCCCTCTGTTTACAGCACCTTTGTTGTACTGGCTGGTCTTTATTGTTAGCAAATTTAGAAGAAAAACGGTACTCGTCTGATACGTTTAACCAAATGGACTCCAGCCCGTTCATAATTCACGCCATTTTATTGGGTTTCTATTGTTACCGCTGGCTCAACCCGGCTCCGGCCCGTTTTATTGGACTTCTATTGTTATCGCTGGGCTCAAACAGGATGACTAGGCACGTTTCATACACATTCTAGACCAACAAAAAGAAACAGTGGCGTGTCATTTACTCTTTTTTATTTTTTAAATAAAACTGTGTGGAGTTCCAATTTTAAAAGTATAACGAATGGTTTTACAATTTTGCAATTTTTAGAAAGTCAATTAATGTTTTTTAGGTTTTTAGATTCGTACGCACCTACCTAATGAAATGGGTATAAAAGTTTTGAAAATATATGGATGGTATTTTTATTTGTGGTATGGAATTTTCCAGCAAAAAAAAGCCTAGGAGAAGTAAAATATAATTTTTTATTATTTTTTCAAATTAACAAAAAAGCTGCATTCTTGCCACGTACAACAAGGTATGAACGAGCAAAATCGGTTCAGTCTTTCTAAAAATAATATTTTTTTTAACCAATGTTTTGCATAATATGCGAATGCCTTGCCAATCATGTCTGCATTTATTTCCTTATAAATTCATTACTACTGAACCGATTTTATTGAAATAAAAAACATTCTGGTGAAAATTGATTGCTTTTTAAAGATCATGATGAAAGTTTATCGTCATCTTAAAATTTTAAATGGCGGACTTGATTCTTCAAAATGGCGTGCTTATTCTTATTTTACAAAAAGAAAACATTTTTCTCCCGCATAAGGAGGTACAAATTAATTAAGTGCTTTTCTATAAATTAAAAAAAAAATTAAAACATTTTTGGAAATTAAGAATTACTGTGTTTTTTTTTAAGTATGATTCTGTCCGAAGTGTCCTACATCTTAACTTTTAAGATGGCGGCAAATTTCGATTATACTCTTTAAAGACCAATCAATTCTCATCATATTTTTTTTTATTTCACTAAGATCGGTTCAGTAATAATTAGTTTATAAGGAGATGAATGCAGACAGGATAGGCAATGCAATCGTACAATCTGTAAAAAAATGACTGAAACAAAAATTAATTTTTTAAAAACCATTACTTACTTGTACCTCGTTGTGCGGGGCAAATGTAATGCTTTACAATAAATCTAAAAAAAAAAATAATTATAATAATAACATTTTCAGAAAATAAGAATAAACACGCCATTTTGAAGAATCAAGTCTGTCCACCATCATATCATCATGATCTTTAAAAAGCGATCAATAAACAAGCACTTTTGAAGTGTACAGTTTTATTTCATCCGCCATCTTGGATTTTGAAATGGTAGACAAAAAAATATTATCTGCCGAGTGCAGTTTGTCCCATTAAAATCGAAGGTATAGTTCAAAAGTTATAATTAAAAAAAAAATGTCCGGTTTTTTTGACTCGCCCGGTAGTTAATTTTACGAGATTTAAGAATTTTTACCTCGTGAACTTCCTTCCAGTTTCTTTTTACTTAACCACATTGTTTTTTCTGTGTATTATCCAATTTTGTAAAATAAATAATTAGGTTTAAATAAACGAAATAAATGTTATGTACCTTAAACAAAAGATTAGTATGTCCCTTTTAGGGTACACAATTTAATTAGATATATGGTCTTTCTCTTCAGTCTTTTCTACCGTCAAACAGGAAATTACATGGAAAAAATCGCGCCATTTACGCGGGTTTTTTAACCGCGATTATCCCGCTTACTCATTCTGACAGAGGCGATTTATTAAGGCTAAATTGACCGTCAGTAATATCACTTTTCTATATTGGTGCTCAGTGGTGGCTGCTGCAGGGAGGGCAATGGGCACTGCCCCCCCAAAACTAGACAACAAACAGTATTTTTAATTGATTAATTTAAAAAAAGTTAAATCTCCCCTTACGACATGATTATCTAGTTCTTTTTATTATCTGGGGTTAACAGCAAGCGATTAATTGGGTGAACTTTTTTAGCGTAAATAATTACAAGCCGGCAGCGCCGCGCGGGGCAATGTTTCAATTTTAACCGTTTTTCAGCGGGGTATGGGTGGATGTTCTCAAACGGGGGCGGGAGGAACGTTTGATTTTAGTTGAAGTCGGCCATCATCATTGTGCGAAAACGTCCGTTGCCCTTGCTATGAAGCCGGTTCTATCCTTAGTGAAGACGTATGAATTTGTTTTAATCGCTTGTTATTGTTTGTTTTTGTTATCGTTTGTTTATAAAATGAAAATAAATACTGTCGATTACATGATTTTTTTATTTTTTTTATTTGTCAAACACACTATGTTTATTGTATTACAATCTAGTCAGTAAGACTAATTAGCAATTTTGTTTTAACTTAATTTACTAGAAAAGTCAGATTTAAACTTAGGGTTCACTCAACAGTTCTCCCGCTTTGTTTAGTCTCTAACTCACAATTGTGTTGTGTTTATGGCATTATTTTGTTTTATGTAATTCACTTAGTTTAGAAGCTCAAACGGTTTCACTCTTTTTAGTCTTCAAACTAGCATAGTATTGTCTAGAAGCTGAATTGCTTCCACATTCACATGCCTATGGGGTCTATCTTCATGGCTTTTTGCGTACTTTTTTATAGTCTCTGGTACAGTTTCGATTTTTAGATCTCGATGAAGGTCACTATTTCGAACATACCAAGGTGCATTCACAATGTTACTTAATACTTTATTTTGAAATCTCTGTAAAACTAGAATGTTACTCTCTTTAGCACAACCCCATAGTTGAATACCATATGTCCATACTGGTTTCAGTATTTGTCTATAAAGCAGTAACTTATTATGAATTGTTAAATTGGACTTCCTTCCAATCAGCCAGTTCATTTTTCTATACCTTATCTCAAGTTCTTCTTTTTTTTTTCTTAACATGTGCTTTCCAGCGCAATTTGGCATCAAGTGTTATACCGAGATATTTTGCCTGATTTGAATATGGTACAGGAATGTTGTTAATTGTCATTTGTATGTGATTTATATTTTTGTTTGTGTCCTTTAATTTTATTCGCCACTTTGTGGTCCAACTGTGAAATTCGGTGACTGACCTAAAGTTTTTCTATGCATTACATGATTAACTGTGCAAATTTAAATACGTTGACATATGAACTTCGACTACAAATAAAATCTTTAGGGCCACATAGATCGGACCTAAAAATTAATCAAAATTTTAGTGTAGTAATGCCGAGGGGCGTTCCATAAAAACTTATAATAGAAAATTTAATTGAAAATTATACGATGCTAAAATCTGGTTGTGCGATTGTGAAAAAAGAAATGCTTTTTTTTTGCTTTATTCGTCTTGTTATGAACAATCCACGAAGTGATCCTGCGTGCAAAGGGAATGTGTAATATCAAGCACTTTAGTTAAAAGTTAAAAAGACACAAAGTAAGTGGTATTCATTTAAATTTAAATGACCACATAGAATTTTCTATGCTAGGCAAAACTGATATTAGGTGATAATTGAATAGTGCCTATAGGCAAAACATTACCGAACACAATGAAAATGTGACAAAAATTAGACATACACTAAGTAGGTTATTAGACTGTTAAAAATTCTGTGGAATTTTTGAGGTTGCTTTACGGGGCCATAAAACAGAAAGGCCAATGGACTTTATCTATAAACAAATAAACTAAAAACTACACCAAGTAGCTGCTTGTTTGGAAAATACTAAAATAAAGTTGTTTCCATAAGTTTTTTAATCTCATTTTTAATAGATAGTTTAAGTTGTGCTACGTATTTTTACGTAAGCATGAGATTTGATAGTTACGCAAGCGCACTTCGTCACACCGTCGACAAGGTCACGTTAGGAGCTTACGTATTTACGTTAGCTTACGGCAGTCTGCGGGCACCTTAACGTTACCAAAGAATAGAATTGGTTAATTGACCGATCGAAAAATGAGGCCTAGACTATAATTTCCGCTTCCAGTACAAACGATTCTTTGCAAATATATTCCTACTGTAGTTGAAAAGACAAAAAACAAAATTGTAACATCAAAAAAACACAGTGCCGAATTCCATATTCTCTGCTATTAGTAAACTTGTTATGGTAACGTAAAAACATTCAACTTAAACTCAAATTTGGAACAAAACGTAGAGCGCTTAACGTTCAGTTTTACGTAAAAATTAAACTATTTTTCATTCAATTTAAATTTTTGCCCCCCCAATTTATAACGTCACAGCCACCACTGTTGGTGCTGGCAGGGTTTGCCAGCTATTATCTCAAGGCAAAAGGAAATTATTTTAGAATTAGCCACAGTAGGTATACTATACCGAGTGGACCAAATAAACTTGCACTCAACGGCGGTTTTCGAACAAAGGTCTGGCGGGGGAGGGAGGTTCGGGTAAAGCGGTGATCGTAAATAAGCAAAAACGAAATATTCGCCCAGAAGAAAAGTGCACACAAAAAAAAAGCAGGACAAAAAATCAAGCAAAAAAAAACAGTTAATAAAACATCGCATAAAAGAAATCATATAAAGAACATTTTTGATTTATCGAAAAGCTTTTAAAATTAGAATGTTTCATATAAGAAATTATCTGGTTAGGTTTCTTGACCATTTCAACTTTGCCTAAGAAGAGAGGGGTATTAATAGAGGGTGTTTCAACAAAAATTTAGTACAGGCTTTTTAGGGTTTCTTTTATTTGCATGAGGACAGTTTTTTGACTATCTTCAAATTTTTGTAGCAGGCACCATTTTTGAGGAGTAAACAGTACATTTTGAACAAGGAAAGTGGGTCTAGTAATACCTAGAGACCCTGTATGTATGACAAAATAAATTAAGAAATAAAGTCACGACAAACTCTTCAAAGTTAAATTTATTTTTAAGTCAAAAACAAAGGATGAAAATACCGGTCCTCTATAATCTAGCAATGTTTAGAGAGAGACGCACCTTCTTTATTAATTCATGAACATAAAAATAAACGATTTTTAACAAAACCTATACTGGGTGTGACGAACAAACGTGTTTGTTTATATGTTGCTTGTTTATTGATGTCACTCACTGCTGACAATTTAAATTATTTTAGTGAAACGCCAATGAACTTGGCAGGAAATTTTTTTTCCAAAAAATGTGAATTTCAGAGTCTTTGGTGGGTTTGACGCGTTTCTCTTTTGTAAAAATATGTCACACATACAGCGTCTCTAGTGATACCTTGTTTAGAAGTACTCTGGAATATATTTACAACTGTGTTAAAATTTTCAAAATCCAACGATTAGTTTTAGATTTATAAAATTTAAACTTAATCAGAAAAATAAGGTAATTTGCAAAAAATCTTTACTTAAGTTTTTGGATTGAGCATATATTTTTTAAATTGCTATTCCTAAGGCCCATATTGCCCGGTATATCCTTACCGTCACACACAGGCGGGTTTTAAGAAAAAGCTGGTCAAAACCTAAGATCCATTTACAGTCCCCTAAAATTGCATATAGTAATAAAAAAATATATGATTTATTGTTTAAAAAAGATAAAGAAGAAAAAACACTGTCGAGCCATGTTTTTCATTGCCTTATTCTATTCTATTCTGCACCTTGGTATGTTCGAAACAGTGACCTTCATCGAGATCTAAAAATCGAAACTGTAGCAGAGACTATAAAAAAGTACGCAAAAAGCCATGAAGATAGACTCCATAGGCATGTGAATGTGGAAGCAATTCAGCTTCTAGACAATACTATGCTAGTTCAAAGACTAAAAAGAGTGAATCCGTTTGAGCTAGTAAACTAAGTGAATTACATAAAATAAAATAATGCTATAAACACAACACAATTGTGAGATAGACTCCATAGGCATGTGAATGTGGAAGCAATTCAGCTTCTAGACAATACTATGCTAGTTCAAAGACTAAAAAGAGTGAATCCGTTTGAGCTAGTAAACTAAGTGAATTACATAAAATAAAATAATGCTATAAACACAACACAATTGTGAGTTACAGACTAAACAAAGCCTTTTCTACAACCTTTTACCACTTGTTAAAAAAGCTTGAAAAACTTTAAAATTAGATTTTATCAAATAAGAGACGAGAAAAAAAAACAAAAATATTTTTCATTATCGATTTAGTTTTAACAATATTATTCGCTCGCAGAAGAAACTACGGAATGAATAACAACTTTAGGGCAAAAAATACGTAAGTAAAACTTTTTAAATTAATTTTGAGACGTTATACAGAAAAGCTGATAGTTTGTGAAAAGTTTGCAGGATTGGGATAGCTTGGAAAATGACGTATTATAAAATCTTTGAAAAATTAAAAACTAAGTTGAAAAAAGTTCATGTTAGTAAGGTTTTACATCTATTTACCGCTAATGCCAACATTACAATATTTATTTATTTAATTATTTCATTTGAATTGTTTTCCAAAAAATTTTAACCTATTTTTTGGAAAATTATTAAAACTTGGCCGCTTGCGTTCTTTGTATTAGGTGTGCACTTAATTTGATTTAATTTTATTTTAAAGTGTTTCCAATAAATATAAAGTGAGAACGAGCCAGTTGGATCAAATTCCAAAAAACTTATATTTAACTTTTAACAAAACCTATACTCGCTCTGACGGACAAACGTATTTGTTTATATGTTCCAGTTTATTGATGTCACTCACTGCTGACAATTTAAATTATTTTAGTGAAATGCCAATGAACTTGACAGAAAAATAAAATTTTCAAAAAATGTGAATTTCAGTGGCTTTGGTGAATTTGTCGCGTTTCTCTTTTATAGAAATATGTCACACGTACAGGGTCTCTAGTGATACCTTGTTTAGAAGGCCTCTGGAGTATCTTTACAACTGTGTAAAAATTTTGAAAATCCAACGATTAGTTTTTGAGTTATTTGCCTTCTAATTTAACATGGGCTGATAAAATTTAAATTTAATCTAAAAAACAAGATAATTTGCAAAAAATCTTTATTTAAGTTTTTGGATTGAGCATATATTTTTTAAATTGCTATTCCTAGGGCCCAATATTGCCCGGTATATCCTTACCGTCACACTGTCGAGCCATGTTTTTCATTGCCTTATTTTTAGCCTTTTCTACAACCTTTTACCACTTGTTAAAAAAGCTTGAAAAACTTTAAAATTAGATTTTATCAAATAAGAGACGAGAAAAAAAAACAAAAATATTTTTCATTATAAAAGTCGATTTAGTTTTAACAATATTATTCGCTCGCAGAAGAAACTACGGAACGAATAACAACTTTAGGGCAAAAAATACGTAAGTAAAACTTTTTAAATTAATTTTGAGACGTTATACAGAAAAGCTGATAGTTTGTAAAAAGTTTACATGATTGGGATAGCTTGGAAAATGACGTATTATAAAATCTTTCATCCAGATAATCTTTGAAAAATTAAAAACTAAGTTGAAAAAAATTCATGTTAGTTAAGTTTTACACCTATTTACCTCTAATGCCGACATTACAATATTTATTTATTTAATTATTTCATTTGAATTGTTTTCCAAAAAATTTTAACCTATTTTTTGGAAAATTATTAAAACTTGGCCGCTTGCGTTCTTTATATTAGGTGTGCACTTAATTTGATTTAATTTTATTTTAAAGTGTTTCCAATTAATACAAAGTGAGAACGAGCCAGTTGGATTAAATTCCAAAAAACTTATATTTAACTTTTAACAAAACCTATACTGGGTGTGACGGACAAACGTATTTGTTTATATGTTCCAGTTTATTGATGTCACTCACTGCTGACAATTTAAATTATTTTAGTGAAACGCCAATGAACTTGACAGAAAAATAAAACTTTCAAAAAAATGTGAATTTCAGTGGCTTTGGTGAATTTGTCGCGTTTCTCTTTTATAGAAATATGTCACACGTACAGGGTCTCTAGTGATACCTTGTTTAGAAGGCCTCTGGAGTATCTTTACAACTGTGTAAAAATTTTGAAAATCCAACGATTAGTTTTTGAGTTATTTGCCTTCTAATTTAACATGGGCTGATAAAATTTAAATTTAATCTAAAAAACAAGATAATTTGCAAAAAATCTTTATTTAAGTTTTTGGATTGAGCATATATTTTTTAAATTGCTATTCCTAGGGCCCAATATTGCCCGGTATATCCTTACCGTCACACTGTCGAGCCATGTTTTTCATTGCCTTATTTTTAGCCTTTTCTACAACCTTTTACCACTTGTTAAAAAAACTTGAAAAACTTTAAAATTAGATTTTATCAAATAAGAGACGAGAAAAAAAAACAAAAATATTTTTCATTATAAAAGTAGATTTAGTTTTAACAATATTATTCGCTCGCAGTAGAAACTACGGAACGAATAACAACTTTAGGGCAAAAAATACGTAAGTAAAACTTTTTAAATTAATTTTGAGACGTTATACAGAAAAGCTGATAGTTTGTAGAAAGTTTGCAGGATTGGGATAGCTTGGAAAATGACGTATTATAAAATCTTTCATCCAGACAATCTTTGAAAAATTAAAAACTAAGTTGAAGAAAGTTCATGTTAGTTATGTTTTACACCTATTTACCGCTAATGCAAACATTACAATATTTATTTATTTAATTATTTCATTTGAATTGTTTTCCAAAGAATTTTAACCTATTTTTTGGAAAATTATTAAAACTTGGCCGCTTGCGGTCTTTGTATTAGGTGTGCATTTAATTTGATTTTATTTTATTTTAATGTGTTTCCAATAAATATAAAGTGAGAACGAGCCAGTTGGATTAAATTCCAAAAAACTTATATTTAACTTTTAACAAAACCTATACTGGGTGTGACGGACAAATGTATTTGTTTATATGTTCCATGTATATTGATGTCACTCACTGCTGACAATTTAAATTATTTTAGTGAAACGCCAATGAACTTGACAGAAAAATAAAATTTTCAAAAAATGTGAATTTCAGTGGCCTTGGTGAATTTGTCGCGTTTCTCTTTTATAGAAATATGTCACACGTACAGGGTCTCTAGTGATACCTTGTGTAGAAGGCCTCTGGAGTATCTTTACAACTGTGTAAAAATTTTGAAAATCCAACGATTAGTTTTTTGAGTTATTTGATTTCAAATTTAACATGGACTGATAAAATTTGAATGTAATCAGAAAAATAAGGTAATTTTCAAAAAATCTTTATTTAAGTTTTTGGATTGAGCATATATTTTTTAAATTGCTATTCCTAGTGCCCATATTGCCCGGTATATCCTTACCGTCACACTGTCGATTTAAGCCATGTTTTTCATTGCCTTATTTTTAGCCTTTTCTACAACCTTTTACCACTTGTTAAAAAAGCTTGAAAAACTTTAAAATTAGATTTTATCAAATAAGAGACGAGAAAAAAAAAACAAAAATATTTTTCGTTATAAAAGTCGATTTAGTTTTAACAATATTATTCGCTGGCAGAAGAAACTACGGAACGAATAACAACTCTAGGGCAAAAAATACGTAAGTAAAACTTTTTAAATTAATTTTGAGACGTTATACAGAAAAGCTGATAGTTTATAGAAAGTTTGCAGGATTGGGATAGCTTGGAAAATGACGTATTATAAAATCTTTCATCCAGACAATCTTTGAAAAATTAAAAACTAAGTTGAAGAAAGTTCATGTTAGTTAAATTTTACACCTATTTACCGTTAATGCCAACATTACAATATTTATTTATTTAATTATTTCATTTGAATTGTTTTCCAAAAAATTTTAACCTATTTTTTGGAAAATTATTAAAACTTGGCCGCTTGCGTTCTTTGTATTAGGTGTGCACTTAATTTGATTTAATTTTATTTTAAAGTATTTCCAATAAATATAAAGTGAGAACGAGCCAGTTGGATTAAATTCCAAAAAACTTATATTTAACTTTTAACAAAACCTATACTAAGTGTGACGGACAAACGTATTTGTTTATATGTTCCATGTTTATTGATGTCACTCACTGCTGACAATTTAAATTATTTTAGTGAAACGCCAGTGAACTTGGCAGGAAAATAAAACTTTCAAAATATGTGAATTTCAGTAGCTTTGGTGGGTTTGTCGCGTTTCTCTTTTATAGAAATATGTCACATGTACAGGGTCTCTAGTGATACCTTGTTTAGAAGTCCTCTGGAATATCTTTACAACTGTGTTAAAATTTTGAAAATCCAACGATTAGTTTTTGAGTTATTTGCCTTCTAATTTAACATGGACTGATACAATTTAAATTTAATCAGAAAAATAAGGTAATTTGCAAAAAATCTTTATTTAAGTTTTTGGATTGAGCATATATTTTTTAAATTGCTATTCCTAGTGCCCATATTGCCCGGTATATCCTTACCGTCACACTGTCGATTTAAGCCATGTTTTTCATTGCCTTATTTTTAGCCTTTTCTACAACCTTTTACCACTTGTTAAAAAAGCTTGAAAAACTTTAAAATTAGATTTTATCAAATAAGGGACGAGAAAAAAAAAACAAAAATATTTTTCGTTATAAAAGTCGATTTAGTTTTAACAATATTATTCGCTGGCAGAAGAAACTACGGAACGAATAACAACTCTAGGGCAAAAAATACGTAAGTAAAACTTTTTAAATTAATTTTGAGACGTTATACAGAAAAGCTGATAGTTTGTAGAAAGTTTGCAGGATTGGGATAGCTTGGAAAATGACGTATTATAAAATCTTTCATCCAGACAATCTTTGAAAAATTAAAAACTAAGTTGAAGAAAGTTCATGTTAGTTAAGTTTTACACCTATTTACCGTTAATGCCAACATTACAATATTTATTTATTTAATTATTTCCTTTGAATTGTTTTCCAAAAAATTTTAACCTATTTTTTGGAAAATTATTAAAACTTGGCCGCTTGCGTTCTTTGTATTAGGTGTGCACTTAATTTGATTTAATTTTATTTTAAAGTGTTTCCAATAAATACAAAGTGAGAACGAGCCAGTTGGATTAAATTCCAAAAAACTTATATTTAACTTTTAACAAAACCTATACTGGGTGTGACGGACAAACGTATTTGTTTATATGTTCCAGTTTATTGATGTCACTCACTGCTGACAATTTAAATTATTTTAGTGAAACGCCAGTGAACTTGGCAGGAAAATAAAACTTTCAAAATATGTGAATTTCAGTAGCTTTGGTGGGTTTGTCGCGTTTCTCTTTTATAGAAATATGTCACATGTACAGGGTCTCTAGTGATACCTTGTTTAGAAGTCCTCTGGAATATCTTTACAACTGTGTTAAAATTTTGAAAATCCAACGATTAGTTTTTGAGTTATTTGCCTTCTAATTTAACATGGACTGATACAATTTAAATTTAATCAGAAAAATAAGGTAATTTGCAAAAAATCTTTATTTAAGTTTTTGGATTGAGCATATATTTTTTAAATTGCTATTCCTAGTGCCCATATTGCCCGGTATATCCTTACCGTCACACTGTCGATTTAAGCCATGTTTTTCATTGCCTTATTTTTAGCCTTTTCTACAACCTTTTACCACTTGTTAAAAAAGCTTGAAAAACTTTAAAATTAGATTTTATCAAATAAGGGACGAGAAAAAAAAAACAAAAATATTTTTCGTTATAAAAGTCGATTTAGTTTTAACAATATTATTCGCTGGCAGAAGAAACTACGGAACGAATAACAACTCTAGGGCAAAAAATACGTAAGTAAAACTTTTTAAATTAATTTTGAGACGTTATACAGAAAAGCTGATAGTTTGTAGAAAGTTTGCAGGATTGGGATAGCTTGGAAAATGACGTATTATAAAATCTTTCATCCAGACAATCTTTGAAAAATTAAAAACTAAGTTGAAGAAAGTTCATGTTAGTTAAGTTTTACACCTATTTACCGTTAATGCCAACATTACAATATTTATTTATTTAATTATTTCCTTTGAATTGTTTTCCAAAAAATTTTAACCTATTTTTTGGAAAATTATTAAAACTTGGCCGCTTGCGTTCTTTGTATTAGGTGTGCACTTAATTTGATTTAATTTTATTTTAAAGTGTTTCCAATAAATACAAAGTGAGAACGAGCCAGTTGGATTAAATTCCAAAAAACTTATATTTAACTTTTAACAAAACCTATACTGGGTGTGACGGACAAACGTATTTGTTTATATGTTCCAGTTTATTGATGTCACTCACTGCTGACAATTTAAATTATTTTAGTGAAACGCCAATGAACTTGACGGAAAAACAAAATTGTCAAAAAATGTGAATTTCAGTGGCTTTGGTGAATTTGTCGCGTTTCTCTTTTATAGAAATATGTCACACGTACAGGGTCTCTAGTGATACCTTGTTTAGAAGGCCTCTGGAGTATCTTTACAACTGTGTAAAAATTTTGAAAATCCAACGATTAGTTTTTGAGTTATTTGATTTCAAATTTAACATGGACTGATAAAATTTAAATGTAATCAGAAAAATAAGGTAATTTTCAAAAAATCTTTATTTAAGTTTTTGGATTGAGCATATATTTTTTATATTGCTATTCCTTGGGCCCATATTGCCCGGTATATCCTTACCGTCACACTGTCGAGCCATGTTTTTCATTGCCTTATTTTTAGCCTTTTCTACAACCTTTTACCACTTGTTAAAAAAGCTTGAAAAACTTTAAAATTAGATTTTATCAAATAAGAGACGAGAAAAAAAAACAAAAATATTTTTCATTATAAAAGTCGATTTAGTTTTAACAATATTATTCGCTCGCAGAAGAAACTACTGAACGAATAACAACTTTAGGGCAAAAAATACGTAAGTAAAACTTTTTAAATTAATTTTGAGACGTTATACAGAAAAGCTGATAGTTTGTAGAAAGTTTGCAGGATTGGGATAGCTTGGAAAATGACGTATTATAAAATCTTTCATCCAGAAAATCTTTGAAAAATTAAAAACTAAGTTGAAGAAAGTTCATGTTAGTTAAGTTTTACACCTATTTACCGCTAATACCAAAATTACAATATATATTTTTTAATTATTTAATTTTAATTGTTTTCCAAAAAATTTTAACCTATTTTTTTGGAAAATTATTAAAACTCGGCTTGCAAGCGTTCTTTGTATTAGGTGTGCATTTAATTTAATATAATTTTATTGTAAAGTGTTTGCGCCAATAAATATAAAGTGAGAACGAGCCGGTTGGATTAAACAGTGGCGCACCCTGGAGTCTGTTTTGGGGGGGTTGGGGCCCGAGGCCTCTTGGGGGGCCCAATGTCGAATTTTAAGCTATTTTTTGCGTTTTTTTCTGAAATATGTAAAAAAATCTAAGGCTTGGGGCTGGGTGCGCCCATGGATTAAATTACAAAAAACTTATATTTAACCCACTACCAAGGGTTAAATATAAGCTTTTTGGAAAAATCCAAAAACACGTCAATTGAGATTTTTAAAAAACAAAGTTTTTCTCGCAACTCGTTTCTTCTTCTTTCATCTCTTTCTCTTTCATCGTTCTGACACGTCATAACCCAACTCAACAAAATTTTACAGGAATAAGAAAAGTTAGAAGCAAATAATATAGGGTAAGCATTATGCGGCTCCGGAACGAAATAGCAATGTACAAAATAGCGACGTACGAAATAGCGAGTAATGAAATAGGGACTATCAAAATAGCGATGTAATTAAAGAGCGACTATCAAAATAGCGATATATCAAAATAGCGACAACCAAAATAGCGATGTATCAAACCAAACCGAATCGAATCAAACCAATCCAAACCGAAACGAACCGAAATGCGCTTTTATATCCTGCGGTATTTTGACTATACCAGCTTATTTTTTCAAATAAAACTTTCCTGATTCTTTTCCGGGATCCTAGAGGGTGTGAATCTGAACCGAACCGAACCGATCTGAACCGAATGCGACTTATTAGAAATCCGTTTTATATTATTTTTTTGGTTGCGAAGATTTAGCAGCATATAGCTATGCATAATTACTAATCTTTGACGCAAAAATATGAATTTTAATTTTTTTGTGCGTTACGACGTATCAAATAGGGTATCGATAATAATTAGATTGCGCACCGAAAAACATAGGGTTAGGTCACAGAATATTTCAGTTAAGTCCGACAAGTCCGACAGACCTTTATAGGTCTATGTTAAGTCCGCTTTATGTTATGCAGTGTTGCCAAGAACTTACGAAAATATCCCCAAACACAATACTGAAAAATTACCAGAATCCGGAAAAAATTACCAATTTTTTTGGAGAAACCCTCTAAAATTACATATAAACCTGCACCAACTGTCAAAGAACAAGTGATACATATGAAAACTTCAGTTTAGTTCTCAGTTTACGTATATCGGCGATTTTCCATGCAAAATGATTTTTGTGATTTAAAAAAAACGTTTTTTTTTGTGTAATTTTACGCAAAAATGGCAAGTACCATTCAGAAGAGACGTAAAAGTAATATGTGTCCTAAAAATTTCACAACAATTTTATAAAGGGTAGCCTAGTTATGAAATTTTAAAAGTGCTAAAAATGACTGATATTTCAAATTTTAATATAGACTATTCTTTGTCCAATTGTTGTTAAATTTTCAGGACATATTAAGCTGTATAAAACTTACACGTCTCTTTCGAATGGCACTTACCATTATTCCGTGAAATTACACAGAAAAGTTTTATTTTCAGCTTTTTTTTTTAAACGTGACAAAAAGGCACTAAATGATTTTGTTTTGAAAATCGTTGAAATACGTGACCTGAGAACTGGACTAAAGTTTTCAAATGTATTACTTGTTCTTTGATTAAAATATAAGTAAAAAAAAACTTCCCTGACTTCTTTTCTGGGATCCCAGAGGGTGTGAATCCAAAACGAACCGGTTCGGTTCGGTTTAAACCCTCTAGGATCATGGAAAAGAAGTCAGGGAAGTTGTTTTTCGACCTTATGCTTTCAATCTTTTGTAATTTCGACCTTTTATACTTTTGACCTTTCATCCGCCTCCCGAAATCGACCCACTGCACATAGGATTATTCGTGTCATAAAACGGGACAAAATTATTTGTTGTATTTTTTTGCAATTTCTTTGAATGAAAGACCAAGTTTGATGATTTATAAACTGTGAACCATGTCATGGATCAAACGAAGTGAGGTGATGGGGTTAAGCGAATAAGAATAACCATATAAGTATATTGTAATCCGGTTTTTAATAATTTACAAGTTATTTATTGATTTTATGGCAGGCGCCAGTGGCGTATATAACGGGGGGGGCCGAAGCTAAGATTTTTTTAGCTATTTTCTACATATTTCATGAATACAAACATAAAATAGCATGAAATACGGCCCCATGAGGTCTTGGATCCCCCCAAAACTGTCTAAACTGTCTCGGGCCCCTCCCCGAAACTTTTTTCTTTATACGCCACTGACAGGCGCGGATGTACGGGGAGGCGGGAAAGGAGAAATTTCTCCTCTGAAATCCAAAATGATATTCAGTTTTGACACACAGAATACCCCTTTTGATTCCTATTCATAATTTTAATTAAATTATGATTTTTTGATATGATATTACTTTTGAAATTATTGGTTACCGTTTTATACAATTTTATTTTATAAGCGTACACTAGATTTTCTGCTAAACCAAAAAATGGTTAGAAAATTAAATTTTATTGGAAGGCTACAACATTCATAAATGTAAAAACTTGTTAAATAAATATTTTGATTTTACTTTTAGTTGTTCCACAGTTTCAATAATAATAATAATAATAAATAACTTAAAATTATCAACTTTATGTAATATCTCAAAAACTAAAAGCGAAAAACTTCGAATTTGGGACACCCTGTACATATTTTTGGAGTTTTATTGCTTTTAATTGCTTTTTTATTTGTTTTTCTATATTTTTGGTACCAAATAGAAAAAATGTAAATCTTACCAAAAAAAAATTTATATGTAAAAAAATCATATTTACACGCATTTAACTGCTTTGAATGCATATACCTAAGTCAAAATGGCGGATGTAGGAGGACAATTTTTTTGTGAGCCATGATTGACATAAGCCTAAAAATCATGTTTATTAAAGAAACATAGCTCGGCAAGACCCGGCCCGGCAGGCAACTAAAACATTTTCTTTGCTAAAACGCTTGGATAAGACAAAAATTAGACAAATATAAATACCCAAATAGGGCATTTTAAAATATTTCGTAAACGTACAATGTAAACAACAAAGAACTAAAGTTACGTTTTAAAATATGGTATTTCTATTTCCATTTTCAATATTTGGTTTTTTTAATATAAGCCTCACAAAAACACAATAACAACATTAACTAACACCTCAAAACAAATGTCGAGAACAAAGGCTCGTGATTCCAAAATTTATTAAGTTTCGACTGATCTCACGACACGTTGCAAATAAAGGGGGACGTTTGATGGGTGCGGCTTGATAGATAGGTTATTGGGCTAGAACAAAAAATGGTTAGAAGGTAGTAGGTGAACGAGCGGATAGTTCACAACTTGCATTCCATTTGCTATTGGTTGACATAGTCAGGCGGGATTTTTAAAATTAAAACTCTCCTGTCCTCGTTTTGGGAGGTTGAAATCGGTGTTAAACCAAACTGAAACAAAACGTAACCGTGGTCAATTGATGGGAAACGTATCCTAACCGGGGCGTGTCTGAACAGGTTAGGATACGTTGTCGAATAATTTATCAAGGTTAGGTTAACACCGATTTCGACAGGAAAACAGGATAGGGAAGCTAATTTAAACTATATATCATAATTTTTGAGATAGCTTTTTGACAGTTATCAGTTGTTTACCCAGGGCTATCAAAATGGACGGGCCACGATCCTCCACTTTGTTGACGTCACATCCGGGGCTGATTTTTTTTTTGATGGTCACGTTACGACACAGCTGATTGTCTTTAGAATATTGAAGTTGGAATGACGGTTCATGGATATTTCATTTTTTTTAAATAAAGCCGTTTTTGAGATTGTTTTTACTTTATTAAGGCAGAACAATTTTTTTTTAATGTATAGTGAGCCCTAATTTTTCATAGCCGCTTCATTAGCTCACACAAAAATTAAGTTTAAAGCAGAAGCGAATGTGACAATCACATATGACAAAGTCAAATACATGTCAAATATAACAGTTGGCATGTGGTACATGGCGGGTAATTTGAATTCAAAATAAGGAATGCTAAATTTTGAAGATTTTAACCTTTTAATCATGCTGCTTCCTTACAAACCTTTGGTGGAATATCGGGATCGTGTCTGAGAATATTTCACTGAAATTTTGCAGAAATCTGTAGTGCCATTTTGAAAATATCATAAAAAAACGTCTGACCTCCCATAAGACCCAATGTAAAATTCAGCCCCGGGAGAACAGCTGATTTTTTCAGGGTCGTGGCCTCTATTTTTGTGTTGGCCTTGGTTTACCATAACAAAAAGCATAGGCCAACAAAAAAAAGTTGTAAAAAGCTGTCCCAAAAATAATGACATGAACTTTAAAAGAATATAATATGTTTTTAAAAAACAATCAAAAAAACTCATCGACATATGCATAGATTTAGTTAAATTCAATAGGTATGTACTGCACAAACCACTACACTTTTTAATCACTTACAACTAGTATATATTCGTATTTCACGCCGAAAGCTGTAAACATAATGTTTGTTAAATGCTTGACTGGTGGCACCATCTTTTAATATAATATAATAATAATCTTAAACGGCAACGTTCAACATCAAAAAGTCAGCTGACTACTTCGACCAATAGCAAACGGAATGCAAGTTGTGAACTAGCCGCTCATGTAGGTGATCCGTGGTTTTGAGTATCTTGGTATTTGTTAGGTGATCCGTGATTTTTGCTTTTGACCGGTTTTATTATTCAGATACTCCTCCGTGCACTGGCTGCGTTTGGCTAATAATATAAACATAGCAAAGGGTGTATGTTGTGTGCTGTGAAAGGGTAAATTAATAAATAATTTATACCTTAAACAAAATCTAAAGGGAGAAGAAATTGACGGCATAATGAACAAAACAACCTTGTTTATTTCGCCTCCGTTTTATGCATTAAAACAGGCCCTAAAATACGGCAATTTCATTAGAAGTTTCGTCTGCAAAGGAAAACGTTACTTGACGTTTCGTTTGATAGGAATAAGAGAATGTCTTAAGAAAAATATAGGTATAATGTTTTCGGAATATTTATTTTATCCCTAGTTTACTACTTAAGACGTTAAAATTTTAAAAGCGGAAACGCACTAGTAGTCAGAGCATATTATTTTAAAAGGCTTTCCGTTTTCGGTCTAGAAGCAAATCATATTACTTTTTGGCAGCAGACCATTTCCCCCTACTTTGACCCCGCTGCATCTGAATATCTCTGTTGCCAACTCGAAAAATCGACAGGAACGAAGAAAATCCCACCCAAACCCCCAAAGACCTGTTTTTTTTTCAGTTTTATGCAATTTTCTCGAAAACTAACCTTTTTATCAAAAATTGCAAGGAACGGTTTTTTGTGGAGAATAAAATTCCCTTTTCAACGATGTATTGGTCAAAAAGGTTAGGAAAAGCAAGTAGCTCTTCAGTGGCGTACGTAAATTGGGATTATTTAGAAAAAACATGTTTATTATAGGTTTTTCAAAATTTTCTCAAAAACTACAGTTTTTAGGAAAAAATATGTAATATACCTTATTGTAGAACATAACATTTTCTTTTAAAAACTTTGTCGGGTTGTTGCCATATTTAACGCTTCAGGGGCGTACTAATATAAACTTATTTTCAAAAATAACTGAAATAATCAGTTTCTCTTGCATATATAAATATTTTTTCTAACTAAGATTCTAGGAGCGTTCGGGCGCGGTGATGTTCCTTTGCATGTTTTATGATATACGTTCTAGCATAAATACATATTCAAAGAATCGAAAAGTGAAGCGCTCATAGTTGGCTTTGAAAACAATGGCAAATTTAAATTCGCGGATGCGAATTTTCAAGTGCGCATGCGTGTGTTTTGACTTGTCACAGCTGCTATGTGAGTGGAGGCCATATTGAAATTTTGCGGTCTTTTGCGTTTCTCATGTCAAATTTGGTTTTTTTCTGTGCAAAATGGGAAATATTTCACGTAAAACATGTGCAGTTTGTGGAAAAATGTCCGGAAGAAGTAAGGGGCGGCGAACGCCCACCCCGCCCCTCTGCGCTTGGCGCCCCTGGCGTCCTTTGAGCAAAAAATAGAATTAATAGTGTTATTATTTTAAAAAAAGGTTTGTAATTTATTTGACACTCATGTGGATAGAGGAAAGTCGCCTAATATGGGGAGGTTTCCTAATTTGGGGAGATCCAAAATCTCAGACAATGAGGGTATACGACCAATCGCACGTACTGTATTTTGTAAAGTATGTTCGGTTGCCTATATTGCAGCAATGACCACCTGTTTTATTAAAAACATGAAAGTATGGGCCCACGTTATCTGAATAGAAATATTTAGAAAGTTAATTTGTGTTATCCGTTTTAATTAATGGCTACGGTAAGGTTAGTAATTAATGACTTGTTTTCTTATTAATCGAAGCTTTGTAGAGATAACATTGATGCCATATGTTTATTTTCAATCATACAAATATGATATTTATGTTTTGAGGTTATGAGCCTTAGACGACTGGGTCTCCTATTATGGGGAGATTAGGGAGTCCTAATTTGGGGCTCCCCATATTAGGAGAATCCTCTAATAAGAAGACGAAGCCCAATATATGGATGACTCTATAGTCGACTCAATGTCTGATAAAGAAGATGTGGAGTGCATTTACTGCGGTGGACTTTTTTCGGATGACCACGAAGGTGAAGACTGGGTTCGCTGCACTCTGTGCTTCAAGTGGACTCACACACTATGCGGTGATCTTGCCCCTAAGGCCGTAGCTATGTTTAAATGACCATTTATCGTGACTTTTGAATTCATTTTTACCGTCCTAGCCCGCGCAGCAATGGCTAGAGAAGGTATTATTTTTGACGACAACATTTTTTTTAAGATAAAGCTGAAAATGTGTTATTTGGGTGTATTTTGACCTATCTTCGCAATATCGTCGTGATGTCTCTCTGTGTTTGTGTGTCTGTGTGTTTGTCCGTAACACGACAGCTCCTAAACCGCTCAATCGATTTTCATAAAATTTTTAGGTTAAATAGTGTTCAACACTCTAACGAGCTGATTAGATTTTGGTGAAAATCCATTACTGCTAATGACAGTTTTTTGACAATTAAAAAATTACTACATTTTGTTTAATAATTTGTGTTAGAACCAAAAATTTCGTGCGAGCTTTAGTTTTTGAGATATCTACAAAAAATTGTTTTCAAGGCTGATATATCATGGTTTGTCAGCTAATAGGCCAGCTGGGAAGGTCTGAGATCCGTCATGGATCCATTTGTTTTTTATAAGAAAGTTGTTTCTTAATAAATGCATCTTAGCAGATTTTAAAGTTATTTTCTTAAAAATAACATACATTCTTTTTTAAATACACTTTGCATCCCATTGAATCTATAAATTGCTTCTGCAAAGGTGAATGTATACGAAAATTCGACCTCCCCAATTTAAGCGCCCACAGGTTCCTAATTTGAGGAGATTCATTTTTTTTACAAAATAGGATAACTACCCCAATTTAATAAAATTTGAGTGGTTTTATACATATATCAACGGTCCTGGTGCAAAACGTTATCACTACAAGATTTTTTCAATTTTGAACATATCATGCTATTTTTTTACTATTTTCGAAAAAAACCTCCCCATATTAGGCGACTCTCCTCTATTTGCGCCCCTTAAGGTCTTCGCCCCTTTTATCCACGACACGCTACTGGTGCCATTCCATAGTCATAAAAGGTAGAATTTATGAGAAATAATTTTTGCACGCCTCTGATTGTGCTTAGTGGTATCTAGGGTACAATGGCGAATATTAGGCTTGCCTTATAGCAAATTTGGTGGCTATGGCTCAAACCGGGTAGAAACGACAATCTAAAAATCAGAAAAAGTTCAATTTTATGGAAAAAAAATCATATCTCAGAAACTAAAGAGAAATTAAAAAAACTGAGAAACAGCTTTTTTTGGCTTTGGCTGATTAGACTATCATTTGGTATCATTAAAATTTTTTTCAAAAAAATCGTACGGAAAATGGAAGCCGTGCAAACTTTCGTACTTTTGTTACACTTGCGTTGTGGCCACCCTGTGAAGCTACCCAGCGGCGTAGCGTGCCTGACGGGGCGGGGGGGGCCGACAGCTAAAAAGTGCGCCCTCAAAAATAATGCGACCAAAAAAAAAAAAAAGGTCATGTCTTTAGCTTCCTTTACCGGCCCTGCTCCTTTCTAACGCTTAGGGCGCTGCGGGCACTCATAGGGCGCCAGTAACCTCGAGGCGCGGGGGGGGACGAACCCCCCGCGACCCCCCCACGCTACGCCACTGAAGCTACCTGTGAAGGGCAGGACAACAAGGAAACTAACCATCAAAAGAGTATGATCAACGCTATATCAAAAATAGTATATGGGAATTAACCGTTTCGTTTAGGAATAAATTTATTTAAAAATAATCAAAAAAATGAGGTGGCTCACGTTAATTTTGAAGCAGTTTATATAAGCAACAAGTAAAAAAGAAAAAGCTAAAGATTAGTTTTTATGCTCCTATAAGAGGCATTATTTACCTTTATGCAATGTTTTATAGTCCTATATGAAATAAATTTAGAAACAGAACTTTTTGAAAACAAGCTTTTATAAAATGGACTAAAAAGCATAAAATAATTTTTTGAGTGTTCTGATATCATAATAATAAAAGCGATGTGCGTATTAAAGGAAATTTACCCGTTTTTGTTTTAGCCTTGTTAACTCGAAGTTTAGTGAACATCCAAATTCATTATACTATGGCAGAAAAATGTAAGGGTAGACAATTTAAACCAACCCAACCCAACCCTACTCAAGCTACCCTTACATTTTTATGATATAGATGGACATTATTACGCCTGCTTCATATTTGGCAGTGTGAGAAGGGTGAGAAGAAGAGTCGGCCCATCATCGGTTGTGGACGATCAACCACATGCGCATGGAAATGCATTTACTTCATATTAAATACGCCCATCGCTTCTATTATTATGATACAAAAACATTCAAGGGGTCCTTGAATTTCTTTGTTATGATATCAGAACACTCAAAAAATTATTTTATGCTTTTTAGTCCATTTTATAAAAGCTTGTTTTCAAAAATTTATTTTTTCTAAATTTATTTTTTAATTTTTAGATTTATCTAAGTCTATGCATTTAAGCTAGCGCATCGATATTGCAGGCAGTCTTTCCTTTCAATTTTGAAATACCTAAGTCTTCGATGAGAAGGCCGTCCAATAGAAAAACACTGTGTAATCGTTCCCTAAAATTGTTCGTTATTATTTTGATCATTATACGCAAGGATTAATTAATTTTGGTCGAGATCGAACAACAAACTAAAGCCTTACCTCTTCTACGCCCCCCCCCCTTTTTAGTGGAAGAGCATGTGAATTTTAAAATCAATCAGATACCCACGTGGAAGTCAGTTGAAAGTAATCAGAAAAACTCGTTATTAAATCGTCCATTTTGAATCCGCCATATTGAATTTTTGTAATCTGATCAAAAATTCGTAATTCTCATCCTCAAAAACCCCCAGATTCCAATTTTGGTGGAAATCCAACAAACTAAAATTTTACCCCCTCTCCGCCCTCTACGTTGGGAGCGAGTTAGGCAGTCAGTGATACCATATTATTGGATTGACATCGGAACTATACCAGGTATGCCAAATTTGAAGTCAATCGGATACGTGGAAGTCAGTTGAAAGTAATCAGAAAAACTTGACATTAAATCGTCCATTTTGAATCCGCCATATTGAATTTTTGTAATCTGATTAATAATTCGTAATTCTCATCCTCAAAAACCCCCAGATACCAATTTTGGTTGAAATCGGATAAACTAAAGTTTTAACCCCTCTCCACCCCCACGATAGGGGGGAGGTAGGTACCCGATGAAACCATATTATTGTATTGTCATCGGAACTAAGACGCTATGCAAGATTTGAAGTCAATCGGATGTTTGGAAGTTCTTCAAAAATGAGTTGCAAGATTTGATTACATACATACATACATACAGGTGAAGTTAAATAAAAGCTTGTAAAAACCTCTTTCACAAACAAAAAAATTTTTAAATAAAAAAAACACCCAACTGCTAAATTTACTTGTAACTACAAGTCGCAGTTGGGTACAAAATTGATAGGTATACCTATAGTAATGTACGACATGCTTCAACTTTTAGTTTTGATGCCTAAAGCGCTCTTACGAAATTATACAAATTTATATTTTCATAAATCAGGTTATTGGGTAATTTTTGTACCCAACTGCGACTAGTAGTTACAAGTTAATTTAGCAATTGGGTATTTTTTTTTATATATTTTTTTTTAATAATAAAAGGCACTATGCATTTACTATTCATTTAGCTTTACCCAAAAGGTTCGTTTAGATTTCGTCCGGACGCCAACATTGTTACCTTCCATTGAGTAAAGGTGGTGGAGGAGAGAGGAAGGAGGAAACTAGTAAAATGGTGTCGAAAAAAATTTTAAAGCGTGTGCAAAAAGAACGCTACAACTATTACTATCCCAGGTAGCAAGGGGTCATCAAATGACGTTTTTTTTTCATCGAAAAGTGGTCATTTGGATGACCAGCAGGTCATCTACCAAAAAATGTTGTCTTTAAGGCGTCAGTTACTTGATGTATTTTCATAGTGTAGTTTTTGACGTCTGAAAAACGTCATATATTGGTCACTACCCACACTGCACACTTTGTCCAAGGGACATACACTCATACTTACATAGATGGTGCCCCAGTCAGTACTTGACCGGATTTATACGGAATGTCGGGGTACGTATGTAAAATAAATAAAATATTAAATCAAGACAAACTTCGAGGCTTCTTTCGCTTCAAGGTGGAGATGTGTAAGTCTAGATATAGGTCTATTTTGATCTGTACCTCACAGACGAACACCGCTGTACCTGTTCCAATACCTCCAGGTCTAAGTCACAGAAGACTGAAGAGTCACCTTCTGTGTCTAAGTTTCCTTCGGTGTTCTCAACTGCAGGGAATATTTCATATATTCAGACGAGTTTAAAAAAAGTCATAAATAGGATTGTGTCTGTGTGTGTGTGTGATGTTCTGATTTGGTCCCAAATACGTCATTTAGCTGACGTTTTTAAAACGTCTAAAAATGACGTCATTTTGGGTGTGTCTTTTGAACGTCATTTAAAGGTCATTTACACGTCAGGTTAGAGACGTCATTAAAACGTCTAAAAATGACGTCATTTTGGGTGTGTCTTTTGAATGCCATTTAAAGGTCATTTACACGTCAGGTTAGAGACGTCAATGGTCATTAAAAATAACCTGTTTTTGACGTTTAAAAAACGTGACCTTGCTACCTGGGAATAAGGAGGGTGAGGAGAAGAGAGGGAGGGGGAATCTAATAAAATATTGTTTGAAAAAAAGTCTTAAAGAGTGTGCCGAAATTACTGCTTATTAAAAGCCATTGTTTTCTTATTGGTACTTTGAATTACTCATTAAGATTTTTTTAACCAAACTAACCAAATATTAAAAGTTTGCAACTAGTAATAAAGTATTACAGTTAAAATCAGATAACATGATAGCTAGATATCTATATTTAATTTCAGAAGTGTCAAAAATTTATTTTTGAAACCGACTGCGATATTTATATTTTATTTGAAACGGTTTTTTTTTGGTCACAGGATATTGCGATTTTCCTGTTTTTTTCGGTCCATGTCACTTCTAACACGTTAGAAGTTGTGGGGGCGCTAATTAAGCAGTAACAAATTAATGGTTATTATATATATTTATCGGTTTCACAACGTTCTACGTCTTCCGATACCCAATCTCCACTCGTTTCTGTTTGCCCATAATTCATCATCTAGGCCACTTATTCTTATTTCACTGTCTATTCCTTCTCTCCAGCTTCTCCTTGGCCGTCCTCGTTTTCTTCGCCCAGTTGGTCTCCATTGTAGTATTTGTTTAGGTAGCCTTTCATCAATCATTCTTTGTACATGTCCGTACCACACCAGTTGTTTTGTTCTTATATCATCCACTAAAGTACGTTCACCCACTGTCATAATTTCTCTTATTCTTTGATTTGTAACTCTTTCTCTTTTTGATTTCTCTGCTGCTCTTGTCCAATAGTCCACCTCCGGAGCGGAAAGCATTTTTTCTGTTCTATTCATGTAATAATACTTTTTACAATGGTGTTATATATAAGCTTTTTGTTATGTTTTGATATAATTTGGTCCCAAATTATTCCATTTAATAAAGTTATTGCTTTTCTTCCTGGTACGTTTCGATCTTTTATAGCTTTGTCTACTGTAATTTTTAGACCTAAGTATTTATACTCATCACAGGACTGAATTCGCTGCAGTTTATTTAAGATTAGATCCTGTTTCATTCCACCGATACACATATACTCTGTCTTATTGAGATTAACCTCTTGTCGCCACTTATTGTACTCTTCTATTAGTTTCCGTGTCATATATTCGAGGTCGTCATAATCCTGAGCCACCACTATCTGATCATCGGCGAAACATAAAGTATACAAGGTGGTTTCGTCCAACGGAATTCCCATGTTTTGGCATTTTCTCTTCCATACTTTAAGGACTTGTTCCAAGTATATCTTGAAGAGCGTAGGCGAGATATAGCAACCTTGTTTAAGACCTTTCTTTACTTGAAAGCCTTTGGTTAATTTTGCTTTTATTTTAACTTTTGCCTTACTATTGCGGTATAACTTTTTGATGGCCTTAATTAGTTGTACGCATATGTTTGTGTTTTCTAACGCTTTCCAAAGTAGATTTAGTGGTATACTATCATATGCCTTCTGCAAATCGACGTAAAGCAGATGCAGCTCTTGTCCGTATGCCATTTTCTTTTCAATAACTTGGGTTATACGAAAGAGATGATCTGAAGTCGATCTACCCGCCCTGAAACCGGCTTGTTCTTCTGCCTCCATGTCTTTATATTCGCTCTCCACTTTATTTCTTATTATTTTACCATATATTCTGCTTAGCGTACTAGTCACAGATATACCTCTATAATTGTCGCATATATCTTTCCTTCCTTTTTTGTGTATTGTGGATATATATGACGTTGTCCACTCAGTTGGTACTACAGTTCCATTTAAATATTTTTGGAAAAGATTCCGTAATCTCCAAAACAGTTCTTCAGTGCCATATTTAATAAGTTCGGCTGGGATATTTCCGGGTCCGGCAGATTTACCCCTTTTTAAGGTTGTGCACACGTTTTTGACCTCAGAGATTGTGAGGGGTACTGGAGATCCCATCGTTCTATTTAAATTGTCTCTTGCGTCTTCCTTAGAGCAGAATTCAAGGAATTAATGGTTATTAATATTTGTAATTTGTTAAGGGAAGCAAGGCTTTCCTTGACTATGTTAAAGGAAGGTCCGCGCCCCTGAGTGAAACATAAATTATACCCCTACTCTTGAAGTGAAGGTGATGCAGGAAAAAACATTCTCTGTAGTATCCATATGATCCAACTACAACGAATAATGATTAAAAAATAAAAAACTTTTTTAAAACACCCCGCTAGCATCAACCTTTTTAATATATAAACAGAACAACAAAACAAGGAAGGCACTTGAATTTTCACAGCTCTGCTGAAAAACGCGGCCCCTAAGTGGCTTTGACGGAAACTTTATTAGCAGCCACTAATACCACTTACATAAACCAGTGAGATAAAATTACAATTAACAGTAAAATTATGGAAAATCTGGAAGTAATAATCAACGGTCCACCTTATCCTTCTTAAAGGCAAATACTTGAATTTGTTTCTTGGGGCCGATCTCACCGGCTTGTATTTTTTTGCTCCGTTACTTAGCGTAAAGGATTTCTTAATAATAGGGACTTATTGGAATAAAACCTGACTTTATTTTAGAGTCGACTTTATTTTGACAAATTTACACAGAAAACTAAGAGCTGACCTCTCAAAATTGACATACTAAAGCCAAATTTAATAATAAAGACGATAATTTTCATTTAATAAATACCGACACTAATAAATCCGGTTTTTAAATACACAAAGGCTGAATTTTGAAGCAGAGCAGCTGCTTTTTATATGTAAATCTGTCACCATAGGGTGGATTTTAAAATAAGATCAGGTTTAATACCAATAAGTCCCTAATGTCTAATATGGCAAATATACAGCACTACACTTTTGCACACAACAAATACTAACACGTAACGTAGGAAGGTAGTTCTAATACCTCTTAGTTAAAGGTATAAACGCAGGGATCGAAGACAGGTATCCAACTTTGCCGTCCAAAGCAAAACGGCAGGGGGGACTGCAGAAAATTGAGTTTTTGGCATTTTGGACTACTAATTAATCAATTTCTCTCCTCAAAATTTATAAACCATATATTTATTGTAACTGTCAATCACAACTACAGAATTCTTACTTTATAGGGGTTAGCACAGTTCGTTTCATAAAATGCAGTTACAATCATTTTGTTTTGGACGACAGAACTTGACCTTTAAAACCAGAAATTGCCCTATTATCATAAGACGACTAAATAGAAACTTTAAACTAAAAAATGGCAAAAATGTCAGTGGAATGAACAACTAAAGTCTTTAGAAAAGGAATTATATGTAAGAATGGAGCAGGGATAAAACCTGCAGCGAGCTAATATAAGAAAATTGTTTAGAAAAGAAAGAGCACCAAAATTTCGTAACTTAACAGTGCAAAAGGAACAAAAAGCCTGCAAAAATCAGCGAATATGAAAATTCAAGGAAATTATACAAACGTAAATAAAACAATATAAAAAATGTAAACCATGAAAATCCACATAAAAAGACGTGGCAGAAATATCTTGACGACCCGATCTATTGAATAAAAATGTAAACATGAAATTTGCTAATAGCATAAAGTTTATAAAAATACCACGGATCACCAAAATACCATGAAAACTTACAAAGTAAGTCCTTATCAATTGTAATGTATGAAATAAAGATGCTTTTATGATCGTTTTATTTAGCTTAACGCTATACGCAGCACTGTCCAAGCCTAAAATGCCTAATGCTTGTTTTATTTAAATATTGTAACAAGATAAGTAAGAAATCGTCAACGTTTACCGCATCTGTAAAATGATGCCCTGTGTCAATCAAGGTTCCTATTTTAATTACGCTCCAAATCGCAATTACAATGTGTAAATCAATCTCATGGACGTTAATATTAAAAAAAAATTTAATTCATCCAAACAAAAATAAAAGATCGTTGCAGGAATAAGATAGAGTAAATTAATTTAATTTAGTCAGAAGTCAGTGTTTGTAGAAGCTTACATCGTGTTAAGATCGTTTTGTTTCAATGTTAAGTTTTTAGAAAGGTTATTTATTATTTAGTAAAAAATACCTTTAGTATTTATAAATATGTTTTGCAACAAGTGTTTTTTCTATTAAATGTTTTTTCTAATCATTATTTTTTACAAAATATATTTTCTCTACGAAATGTGATTTCAGTAAAATATATTTCTCCTGAACGTATCTTCTTTCAATTATTTTTCTGTCCAATATTTTTATTTTTTGTTTTTCTAATAAATTAACCTTTTAACAATTGTTCTTAACTAGAATTCTTTTATGATACTTAGTCTCTTATATTTTTGGAAATAAATTTAACTGTTTTGTAAAATTTTATAGTTATAATCTTTTGTAAAATTTTTAAATGTTAAAATTTTCAATTTTTTTTTTTTTAAATAAAAGGAAATTATTTGAATCATTTCAACTCTTCTCTACTATGGTAAAATCCCTATGATATTTAAACTTTGAAATGTTTGGTGACATATTTTTGAAGCTTGTAAAAATCTTTAAACTTTTGTAAATGTTGTAAAATTTAGTTAAAAAGTGTAAAAATTCTTTTATAAAATTTTTAAACATTCACTCTCTAAAACCTTACAAAATTTGTAATCCCTAAAAATCTTAAACTCTGATGAATGCTTGTAAGCTATGTAAACCCTTTTAAATCGTGTATCTTGTTTTATTATATTTGTTTTTGATAATATTTATTAAATCTTGCAAGTTCTTATAGACCCTTATGAATTATAAAAAATATATAAAATTTAATGCAAACGATTGTAAAGACTTGTTAAACTGTAAAAAGTGGCGTGTGGTGCAAATCAAAGCAGGGTAGGCAAAACCTGTCATTGCTTTGCCACTTAGTAGTAGTAGTAGTTGTGTGGGGTAGGCTCTAGGCCTGGCGACTAGGCACATGAAGCGCCCTTTTCGACAAACCCCCGGGCATCCCCCCTACTGCGTCCTTCTTTCGCTAAGGAATCTGCCCGTCTTCTGTACAGGGTGGGGCATTTTCGTTGGTTTTATAGGGTACAGGCTAAACGGTAAGATATATAAAAAAACTGACATTTTTAGTGTCTTTCTTAATGGCCTCATCAAATCTAGGCTAACTAGATTAGTTTAGCAGATACAGGGTGATTCTCAAAAATTGCCGATTTTTATTATCTTTTATTACTCGTTTATTTATGGAGATACAAAAATTCTTCAAATACAAAAGTTTTATGATTTTATACGTATAATTCAGTGGCGTACCCAGAAAAATTAAAAATATTTTATTTTACAAGATATTATCAAAAGTAACATTTTTTAAACAGAACACCCTGTATGTAAGTACCTCAAAAAATTGAATTTTTTCTTGCGATTACAGCGATATATAACACTTAATACTTTTCTTTGTCCTAATTAGGTAAAATACGAAAAAAAAAATTTTTGTAGTTGGCTATGGATGGGATAAACTTTTGTTTTGCTTTTTTAACTTGTCACAAAGTCAAACGTCAATTAAGTATTGTTTTTGCTTTGTTGTTATTACTTTTGTCTAAGATGAATCTTTATCAAAACAATGAAAAGTTAAACATGTTTGAGTGCTATATTGAATCTAATAAAAATAGAGATGCAGCACTTACACTATATATATACTATATACGGTTATCCGGAACGACGTCAGCCAGACAAAAGGATGTTTCAAAGAATGTATTACAATTTAAGTGAGTATGGATCATTTGGAAAAACAAGAAATAAAATTTACAATAAAGAAAATAGAGAAACGGATGAAATAAATACGTTGGCTTGTGTTGCTGCTGATCCGACGGTACCTAGTCGTAATATTGAGGATATTGGTATATACGTAAACGTAGAGTTTTAAGAATATTGAAAAAGCATAAGTATAAACCTTATAAAATAAGAAAGGTTCATAATTTACATCCTGAAGATGAACAACGGCGTTTTGAATTTTGCAATTGGTATTTGCAACAGATTAATCAGAATCCCAATTTTTTTCAAAATATAATATGGACCGACGAAGCTTATATATCTAGCGAAGGAATGTTTAATCGACATAATAATCGATATTGGTCAAACATAAATCCTCATCAGACGGTGGCCAGGGTACAACAAGGACGGTTTGGATTCCATGCATTGGTAGCGCTGTATCGAAATAGAGTGTTTAACTACAGGCTTTTTAATGAAAACATGAATGCAGAAGGATACAGACAAATTTTGGAAGAATATGTAATAATAGAGTTGGATAACATGCCATTAGGTGAAATAAATAACATTTATTTTCAACAAGACGGTGCTCCAGCACATAATAGCCATATGATAATGAACTTGCTAACTGCCAATTTTGATGAAAATTGGATTGGTACATATGGGCCAAACCGATGGCTCCCGCGTTCTCCCGACCTGACCACCCTCGACTTTTATTTTTGGGGATTTATCAAAAATGAAATTTATAAAACACGAAGTAACAATATAGAGGAACTTAGGGTAAATTTTATTAGTTGCATTGAGAGAGTACCAAATATTGGCATCTATAACGCCACTCGTTCGGTTACAAGTCGAGTAGAAAAATGGCTTGAGCAGAATGGGAGAGAATTTGAGCACCTTTTGTAACTAATTTTTATAATAACTATTCAGTTCTTATTACAAATTTATGTTGTTGTTGTTATAGTTTAGTAATATCTTAATATTCTCGTTAAGTAGGTTCTGAATATACCTACTATAAAATAAAAAAATATTGAATCAATTCATAGCCAACTACAAAAAAAATATATTTTTCCGTATTATACCTTTTTAGGACAAAGAAAAGTATTAAGTGTTATATATCATTGTAATCACAAGAAAAAAATCAATTTTCTGAGATACATACTGGGTGTTCCATTTAACAAAATGTTACTTTTGATAATATCTTGAAAACTAAAACATTTTTAATTTTTCTGGTTACGCCACTGGATTCTATGTAGAAAATCATAAAACTTTTGTATTTGAAGTTTTTTTCTATCTCCATAAATAACCGAGTAATAAGAGATAATAAAAATCGCCAATTTTTGAGAATCACCCTATATCTGCTAAACCAATGTAGTTAGTGTAGATTTGATTGCGCCATTAAAAAAGACACTAAAAAAGAGGACGGGACACGTATGTCAGTTTTTTTGTATCTCTTACCGTTTAGCCTGTACCCTATAAAACCAACGAAAATGCCCCACCCTGTACAAAGGCCAGAATATCGGGCCACCTCAGATTTAGAAGGTCCTCCGTCTCAAAGGCTTCCTCTTCGAATACCTCTCTTCTTGCCTCCTTGTATGCTTCACATGATGAGAGAAAATTCGCCGAGGTCTCGTCCTCGGCCCAACATCGCTCGCACGTCACGTCCTCCTTCACTTTTATCTTTGCCAGGTGTCCTTGTAGGACGCAGTGTCCGGTCAGGACTCCCACCTCTCTTCGTGTTCTACGGAGCAGCCAGTCCCTACGGGATTTGCTGTAGCCTGTCACATACTCCTTCGCCTGTCTGGCGTTTCCTGTATTGGTCCACTCTCTTTGTATCTCTTTCTGGGTCCACTCTGTTAGGGCCGACTTCATTTGCCCTCTTGTGAGCCCCAGGAACGGTTCTGGCCCGACGCATTTCTGCTGGGATCCTCCCCTGGCGAGTCTGTCCGCTTTCACGTTTCCGTTCCTACCTCTTTTACGCCGGCCAATTCCTGAAGTGCATCCTCACACTTACACGCTGTCTGTCCACAAATATTAGACTACAAGTTAAAAATTTCGTAAAAAACTCCCTCAGAAATACTATTATCAAATATCAAAATAAAATTAGCTAACACAAGACATAGACGCCCTTAAAAAATCAAACAAATTTATTATGAAAATTTTTTATATTTTGCGCCAAAATTCAATCCAATCAAAAAACAATTTATTTTGTTTGTGATAAATATTTGATAAAACATTTATTAATTTCTGGAAAAACTAAACCTTTGCTAGTTAAAATCGATTTTCCACAAATTAGCTAATTTGCTGATTCTATCTCTAGTGAGCACAGTTAATTTTAATCAACCAACGCACACGTATGCATGGGACACATGAATATTTGTGTGCAAGAACGCGAAAAAGCCACGCAATGTATCCTTGTTGTTTCTCTCTCATTCTTATAGCACCAGCGGTTTGCAGAATACAATGCCCTATACAGGGTGTTTTAGACCACCCGCACAGACCGATTATTTTAAATGGGATAATTATTTTTAAACATTTTTAAATCACTATCAAGGTAGTGCTCTTTCTGATAATGTAGGTTTTAAGGTCCTAGCCTTACAGGAAGTGTCTAAATTCCGCTCGACGTTGATTTTTTAAAATAAAACATGCTATTTCTGATTGCGGATTTCAATTCTACGCCGAAAAATTAAAACGTTTTATTCGAAAACTTTTTCCCAAAAATGCTTTTTAAACCTCAAAACTGATATTAAATTATTTCGCAGTTATAACCAAGACAAAAACGGAATACACCATAGCCTTTTTATTTACAAATAACCAAACTTCAAGAGCTGAAAAATAAACTCAACTTAAATGTCTTGTTATGCCAAAGTTTGGGAAGTAAATATTTTGGTTACTTTCCGTTTTAGCTCACACATATACTATACTATAGTAGTGTGAGCTATGGTGATCCTAATTTTTTCGAGAAAAAAAAAGTTGCTCCGATTTCAAAAAATTTTATATATCTTTGCGTTTCAGATGATTTTGAAACTTTCGACTGTCTGTCTGTCTGTCTGTATGTCTGTCTGTCTGTCTGTAACGAGCAACGCGCATAACTCAAAAACCGCTTGGCCGATTTTAATGAAATTTGGTACCTAGGCTGGGTTTTGGGCCGAGATGGTCCCATTTAAAAATGAACAAAATCCACCGAACACAAACCAAATAAAAGGGTGGGGGTAGATTTCAAAAATTAGAGTTTATGGGGAAATATGGCGTGTGTGATATCAAACGAAAGGTAATTGAGTCTGCAGTTAAACAAATACATTTTAATTTATTTAAAAAAAAAGGGTGGGGTATATTTTAAAAATTAGAGTTTAAGTGAAAATATGGCGTGTGTGATATCAAACGAAAGGCAATTGAGTCTGGAGTTTAAAAAAATACATTTTAGTTTTTTAAAAAAGGATGGGGGGTAGATTTGATAAATTAGAGTTTAGGTCAAAACATGGCTTGTGTGGTATCAAACGAAAGGTAATTGAGTCTGGAGTTCAATAAAATATACTTCAGTTTTTAGTTATATTAGCTTTCAAGTAGATACACTAAAACTATAATACCCAGTGGGAGCTTATGTGCCCATAGATTGGCAGAGTATTTTTCTTGGTTATAACTGCGAAATAATTTAATATCAGTTTTGAGGTTTAAAAAAGCATTATTGGGAAAAAGTTTTCTGCGTAGAATTGAAATCCGCAATCACAAATAGCATGTTCCATTTTAAAAAATGAACGTCAAACAAAATTTTGACACTTCCTGTGAGGCTAGGATCTTAAAATCTACATCATCAGAAAGAGCCCATTTCACTACCTTGATAGTGATTTAAAAATGTTTAAAAATAATTATCCCTTTTAAAATAATCGACCTGTGCGGGTGGTCTGAAACACCCTGAGAAATCACGCGGCCTTGACAAAAGTACTTATTAGAAAAATATAAAAAATGATTAAAAAAATGCTTTATATGAATATTTTTGTTGAATATGAATGAACTTATTTAAAATGTGGTTATTTTAAAAAAAGTTTTTTGGTTTTCATCTAAAGTGGGCAGAGCCCTTCTGCCTACATTGTATGTACTACCTATTATTTGGTGAAATTGGTGAAAATGTAAACTCATGTGAATTCTTTAAACTTTTAACAAATTTTGTGAAATATCTTTTGTTTGTAAATAAAATAACACTGTTTATAAATCTTAGTTTCTTTCTTTATTTATAAATCCAAACACACAGCCTAACATATTACAGGGTTGGTAACTGAAAAAAAGCTATAGTTTTTAAACCAATAAAGATAGCACAAAAATTAAAAATACCAATGCTGAACAATTAATTTTTTTTAAAAAATAGATTGTTAGCAATTTTTTTATTTGAAGGGTAGTTTTTAAATTTGATCATAAAACTTTTATGATCATCGTTTAGCATTTTTTATAAGGTTTCCAAAGAGGTGCCATAAGTGCAAGCGCGGATTTGAGGGGGGTAACGGGGTAATTGCCCCCCTAGATTAAAAAATATGGTCTTTTTCCTAATAACATAAGAAAAAACAGGAGAGTTACCCCCCTCTAGAAAAAAAAAATATATTACAAATAAAAATTTCGTCGAATATTACCCCCCCTAGATTTTGACCCAGATCCGCGCTTGCATAAGTGGGGTATTGCCATTTAACATTTTGAAGTAACTAGTGGTGAGTCGGGATGGTTTTAAAAATACGTCATTTTTATCCCCTTTGATTTTATAGAGAAGGTATTTTTTTGATATCTTTTTTGCTTTAACAATTATAATCATTGTAAGTTTTTAGTTGCCCACCCTGTATGATATATTTAAAATGAAAAATCATAATTAAATAAATATTTGACAAACCTTAGGGCGGTATTAACCCATAATTGTTTAGAATTGGGCGGTAATAGAAAAAGGTAGTATTTTTAAAACATTTTGTAGAAATCTCATCCTGTGCTACAAATTTTATTATTTTAATAAAATATCCTTATTATTAAACAAAAGAAATTAATCCAAAGTGCCCCAAATTTGAATTTTAACTCTAAATATCCGGAAAAAGGCGAAAATTGCCTTTCTAGCAATATTTCACCGCATTGGCGTAGCTAGCCTTGCTTTTCAGGGGGGGCCGTGGCCCCGGTCTATCTTGAACAGAAAGCAAACATAGGTTTTAAGAGTCGTGCAAAGTGTGCAATGAATAAAAAAAAAATACGCGCATTAAATGTGCTAATATTTTAATATAACAAATTTAATAATACATTTACCAACTTATTTATATGTATACACAGGAAGTATGTCATTCAGCAATTCTACAAAGAAAGTTTTCTACGTCGCTGACTGAAAGCGTCTACCACACTGTTGAAGTCGACCTCAACATTTTTTTCTATGAATAACAATGACAAACCTGAGTGTCTCTCTTGAGTCATAGTTGTTCTAAGCCAATTAAAAACTCTCCTCATGGCAGAGAAAGACCTCTCGCAAGTTGCACTTGAAATTGGAAGAATACTCGCAACTTTAAAAAGTTGGTAGAGGTTTGGATAGGTGTTTTCTGCTATATGTTGTTTGATAGAATCATGACCAACAGTTTGATTTAACCGAAAAATAAAATTCTTTAAAACGGTCATTTCTGCTCTTAGAGCAGAAGTATTAATATTAAAAATTTCCCAGTATTGCTCGACGAATTTATTCCATTTAACGACGTGGGAAAACCTAATATGAAAATGGTTATGAAATTGTCACCAAAATCGGAAAATTTCCATAAAACACTAAACGCTAACCTCAAAAAAACTAAAAAGATTATTATATTTACTTTAGAAAAACAGTTTAAAAAGGTCTTTTATAACCTTACGACATCTACAACCCGATTTCGGAAACAGAGGGGCAAAGGTCGCTGTCTTTATTAAATGCGAAATTTAACTTACACTTCTATAATATTTTACAAGATGTCGCCAATATGTATGAAATATTCAATATGCATAATTATGTTTAAATTTAAAAAATATTTTCGGGAAATTGCATAAGTGCAGAAAAGTTACCGATAATTTAAAGAGAAAAAGCCTAATTCCGCGAGACAAGGGCTTTTTCCTGAAATGTAAACATTATCTGAATGATTTTAAATTTTAATGCACCTATTTTATTTGAATATTTCCCGAATAATAATAGAAAAGTATGTATTTTCAGCGTCATGTTCTTTTACTAGTAGTCGGTAGGGGAGGCCTAAAATATCTTAGGGGGGGCCTGAGGGACTTCAGGCCCCCCCTGCCCCCCCCCCCCCCCTAGCTACGCCAATGTTTCACCGCCTCGGTTAATGACCAAAATTTGAATTTGACGAGTTCACTTGTAAGCAAAATTAAAAAGTGGACTGTGGCGGTAGCAGGGTTAGACAAAAGCCCGCCAAATTAAGTGTTGAATGTGTTTCATTACCGGCAGGAAAAGGTGAAATAAAATTTGCCTCGTTGAACACGGATTTCCTGTTTTCAGTTTGTCCATAATTTTGTTTTCTCCCTAAAAAGCTTTTCAACCTAGCTTTAAAAGTTTTACGTAAAAAATTACAAGTTAGTGACTAAAAGGTAACTTGGGTCAAAACGTTATATTTACTGGACTTAAATAAGGTAAACAATTATAAGTTTCTATTTGCATCATTAAAAAATATACATAGAAAAACTCTCTAGATAAATCGAGATTTAAAAGATCTTCGAACACTCACTTGACTTGTGGACCCCACTTGTCTCGTTCCTGTGCAAGGGGTCGCTTTGAAGCCTTGTTTTTTAATCCTCTAATTTTTTTATGCTTTTGTCAAAACCAACTATTTACGCACTGTCACACATAGGCGGATTTCACGAAAAAGCTGGTCAAAACCTAAGATCCATTTACAGCCCCCTAAAATTGCATATAGTAATAAAAAAATATATGATTTATTGTTTAAAAAAGATAAAGAAGAAAAATTCTTTAAGGACCCCGCACAAAAAAATAAAATTTGGAACTTTACTAATTAATTAAAATGCTTCCTAAAAAATCGTTGAAACCAGAATTTTCGCTGTATAAATTTATACAAGAATGCAATATTTGATTTTAATAATTGCATAGCTCCATGAAAAAATGTTTTAACCAGCATGTAGGTATGTAAAATTCGCAATTGCATAAAACAATGTGATATTTTTGCAAAAACAAGTTAATTGAACTTTTTTTGTTTTTTCCGACTTTCGTTATAAATGAAGTATATTGTCTAGCAAGAAAAATACTCTGCCAATATATGGGCCCCTAAGATCACACAATGTAATATAGTTATAGTGTACGTGTGAGCTAATATAACTAAAAAATTAAATATATTTTATTCAACTTCAGACTCAATTACCTTTCGTTTGATACCACACAAGCCATATTTTGATTTGAACTCTAAATTTGAAAAAAAATACCCACACCCTTATATATTATACTTATATACTCTAATTTTTGTAATCTACCCCCACCCTTTTATTTGGCTTGCGCCGAATAGACATACACACACCTAAATACACCACACAGACACACACACGGACAGACGTCACGATAAAATTGCTAAGATACAATACACCAAAATAACATATTTTCGGTGTTATCTCAATTTTTTTTGTTGTCGAAAATAATACCTTTTCTAGCCATTGCTGCGCGAGCTAGGAAAGTAAAAATGAAATCAGAATACATGTGACATAATAATTATACTTTTGGTTTACAAAAACCATTGTTATTAAAGCTAAGAAAACTTATTTATTAATTTACGCATATTATGTACGTATTTCTTACTGGACAATTTTCTATATACACAAAAAGAAATTTTTTAACTTTTTTACTCGATCCGCATAACTCCGCAGCTGAAACTGACTTTGTTACTTAGAAAACATATGCATGCACTTAATAGGACCAAAAATGTCAATAAAGTTGGATGAAGTTGAAACATTTAGTCAAAATTCTATTTCAGAAAATGAAAATTTAAAAAGTTTTCTGCAACGGTTGCTTTAAACCGGTTTAAAATATTACCAATAAAATAAAAAACAATGTTAAATATGTACAGTCGGGGACTTAATAAATGGCCGCTGCCATTTTCAGAAGAGCTTGGATGAGAATCCCAATACCGGGCGAGGTTTATGAATGAATGAATTATTGAACATCGTATCGCGCGCTTTCATTTCTTCGACTCCACGTCGATCGGCTGCCGCTGTGCAATTTTTGCTATTGAAATTAATAACTATTTGGAATATTGGCCGATAAATGGGCTACGCCATACACGTTTCTTGGATACACACATTTCTTTTTTTAGCTGATTTCTTGTTTATTAGCATTGGATGTGTGGCCGGCCGCCCCCAAGGTCAAAAACTCAAGACATATGTCAAAATCGCGACTACACCACATTTTGCAAGCTAAAATTCTATAATGACTGGACGGACTATTTAGCCACCCCCAAAAATAGTGTTCTTGTGCATCCAGAAGTCGGGTTAGTTACACATTTAAAACAATTCAAATCTTAAAGTAAAGGCCGTCTTCACAGCTGTTTTCGAATCGTCCTTACTCAAATAACCAATTTTTGATTGTATTTACTTTTTTTAGCTTTACACTTTTAAAACTTACCATTTTAAAAATAGCTAGGAATACAAACATGTTGCATTTGTGTTTCTCTATGTAAGTATGTAATAAAAAACAATAAATTAAAATCCTGAAAAACCACTATTTGTGTATTTTTAGTTACACATTTAAAACAATTCAAATCTTAAAGTAAAGGCCGTCTTCACAGCTGTTTTCGAATCGTCCTTACTCAAATAACCAATTTTTGATTGTATTTATTTTTTTTAGCTTTACACTTTTAAAACTTACCATTTTAAAAATAGCTAGGAATACAAACATGTTGCATTTGTGTTTCTCTATGTAAGTATGTAATAAAAAACAATAAATTAAAATCCTGAAAAACCACTATTTGTGTATTTTTTTTGCTATTGGATATGCGTCAAAACAATTGTTATATTTTTATTGCTTGCCTCACAAAAGATCCCAAAAGTTGGTCTAAAGGTTTGTGTTTGTAAGAAATAAATAAAAGTTTAAATTGCCAAAACTCAAAACTGAAGTGACTTTGGCGGCCTCTCGCGGCAATATTATAACCACTTGTCCTTAACCTTTTATATGGTAATATAGAGGGCCCGGAGAAGTTTAATTTAATGTATTATAATATATATTTTTACAAAGTTAGCAATTTAAAAAAATTTATAAACTGCGCTTTTTGGGTACCCCTTTGGTCAGGAAAATTTTCACGAAAAATTAAAAAAAAAAATTCGTTTATACTGTGCCACGAAGAAGCTACCGAGTCCCTTATACTAACCTGAAAATATTACAGTTGTAGATGAAATGGTGTTCGAGAAAAGTAAAATCAAAAGTTGTAGATTTTCAAAAAATTAAAAATTTTGTCAAAAAAAAGTCAATTTTTTTGCTATTGGATATACGTCAAAACAATTGTTATATTTTTATTGCTTGCCTCACAAAGAAATAAAAAAGACCCCAAAAGTTGGTCTAAAGGTTTGTGTTTGTAAGAAATAAATAAAAGTTTAAATTGCCAAAACTCAAAACTGAAGTGACTTTGGCGGCCTCTCGCGGCAATATTATAATCACTTGTCTATAACCTTTTATATGGTAAAATAGAGGGCCCGGAGAAGTTTAATTTAATGTATTATAATATATATTTTTACAAAGTTAGCAATTTAAAAAAATTAAAAAACTGCACTTTTTGGGTACCCCTTTGGTCAGGAAAATTTTCATCAAAAATTAAAAAAAAAAACATTTAGTTGATACTATGCCACAAAGAAGCTACCGAGTCCCTTATACTAACCTGAAAATATTACAGTTGTAGATGTAATGGTGTTCGAGAAAAATAAAATCAAAAGTTGTAAATTTTCAAAAAATTAAAAATTTTGTCAAAAAAAAAGTCAACTTTTTTGCTATTGGATGTACGTCAAAACAATTGTTATATTTTAATTGCTTGCCTCACAAAGTAATAAAAAAGACCCCAAAAGTTGGTCTAAAGGTTTGTGTTTGTAAGAAATAAATAAAAGTTTAAATTGCCAAAACTCAAAACTGAAGTGACTTTGGCGGCCTCTAGCGGCATTATTATAAACACTAATCCTTAACCTTTTGCATGGTGATAGAGAGGGACCCGAGAAGTTTAATTTAATGTATTATAATATATATTTTAACAAAGTTAACAATTTAAAAAAATTAAAAAACTGCACTTTTTGGGTACCCCTTTGGTCAGGAAAATTTTCGTCAAAATTTTCAAAAAAAACATTTAGTTGGTACTGTGCCACAAAGAAGCTACCGAGTCCCTTATACTATCCTGAAAATATTACAGTTGTAGATGTAATGGTTATCGAGAAAAATAGAATGAGAAGTTAAAAATTTTCAAAAAATTCAAATGTTTGAAAAAAAGTCAACTTTTTTGCTATTGGAAATACGTCAAAACAATTGTTATATTTTTATTGCTTGCCTCATAAAGAAATAAAAAAGACCCCAAAAGTTGGTCTAAAGGTTTGTGTTTGTAAGAAATAAATAAAAGTTTAAATTGCCAAAACTCAAAACTGAAGTGATTTTGCCGGTCTCTCTCGGCATTATTATAAATACCTGTCCTTTAACTTTTACATCGTTATATAGAGGGGCCCGAGAAGCTTAATTTAATGTATTATAATATATATTTTTACAAAGTTAACAATTTATAAAAATTAAAAAACTGCACTTTTTGGTCAGGAAAATTTTCGTCAAAAATTTAAAAAAAAACATTTAGTTGATACTGTGCCACAAAGAAGCTACCGAGTCCCTTAAACTAACCTGAAAATATTACAGTTGTAGATGTAATGGGGTTGGAGAAAAATAAAATCAAAAGTTGTAAATTTTCAAAAAATTAAAAATTTTGTCAAAAAAAAGTCAACTTTTTTGCTATTGGATATACGTCAAAACAATTGTTATATTTTTATTGCTTGCCTCACAAAGAAATAAAAAAGACCCCAAAAGTTGGTCTAAAGGTTTGTGTTTGTAAGAAATAAATAAAAGTTTAAATTGCCAAAACTCAAACCTGAAGTGACTTTGGCGGTCTCTCTCGGCATCATTATAAATACCTGTCCTTTAACTTTTACATCGTTATATAGAGGGGCCCGAGAAGCTTAGTTTATTGTATTATAATATATATTTTTACAAAGTTAACAATTTATAAAAATTAAAAAACTGCACTTTTTGGTCAGGAAAATTTTCGTCAAAAATTAAAAAAAAAACATTTAGTTGATTTTATGCCACAAGGAAGCTACCGAGTCCCTTATACTAACCTGAAAATATTACAGTTGTAGATGTAATGGTTATCGAGAAAAATAGAATCAAAAGTTGGACATTTTCAAAAAATTCAAATGTTTGAGAAAAAAGTCAACTTTTTTGCTATTGGATATACGTCAAAAAAATTGTTATATTTTTATTGCTTGCCTCATAAAGAAATAAAAAAGACCCCAAAAGTTGGTCTAAAGGTTTGTGTTTGTAAGAAATAAATAAAAGTTTAAATTGCCAAAACTCAAAACTGAAGTGATTTTGGCGGTCTCTCTCGGCATTATTATGAATACCTGTCCTTTAATTTTTCCATCGTTATATAGAGGGGCCCGAGAAGCTTAATTTAATGTATTATAATATATATTTTTACAAAGTTAACAATTTATAAAAATTAAAAAACTGCACTTTTTGGGTACCCCTTTGGTCAGGAAAATTTTCGGCAAAAATTAAAAAAAAAACATTTAGTTGATACTGTGCCACAAAGAAGCTACCGAGTCCCTTATACTAACCTGAAAATATTACAGTTGTAGATGTAATGGTTATCGAGAAAAATAGAATCAAAAGTTGAAAATTTTCAAAAAATTCAAAATTTTGAAAAAAAAGTCAACTTTTTTGCTATTGGATATACGTCAAAACAATTGTTATATTTTGATTGCTTGCCTGATAAAGAAATAAAAAAGACCCCAAAAGTAGGTCTAAAGGTTTGTGTTTGTAAGAAATAAATAAAAGTTTAAATTGCCAAAACTCAAAACTGAAGTGATTTTGGCGGTCTCTCTCGGCATTATTATAAATACCTGTCCTTTAACTTTTACATCGTTATATAGAGGGGCCTGAGAAGCTTAATTCAATGTATTATAATATATATTTTTACAAAGTAAACAATTTATAAAAATTTAAAAACTGCACTTTTTGGGTACCCCTTTGGTCAGGAAAATTTTCGTCAAAAATTTCAAAAAAAAAATGAGTTGATACTGTGCCACAAAGAAGCTACCGAGTCCCTAACACTAACCTGAAAATATTACAGTTGCAGATGTAATGGTGTTCGAGAAAAATAAAATCAAAAGTTGTAAATTTTCAAAAAATTAAAAATTTTGTCAAAAAAAAGTCAACTTTTTTGCTAATGGATATACGTCAAAACAATTATTAAATTTTTTTTGCTTGCCTCACAAAGTAATAAAAAAGACCTCAAAAGTTGGTCTAGAGGTTTGTGTTTGTAAGAAATAAATAAAAGTTTAAATTGCCAAAACTCAAAACTGAAGTGATTTTGGCGGTCTCTCTCGGCATTATTATAAATACCTGTCCTTTAACTTTTACATCGTTATATAGAGGGGCCCGAGAAGCTTAATTTAATGTATTATAATATATATTTTTAGAAAGTTAACAATTTAAAAAAATTAAAAAACTGCACTTTTTGGGTACCCCTTTGGTCAGGAAAATTTTCGTCAAAAATTAAAAAAAAACATTTAGTTGATACTATGCCACAAGGAAGCTACCGAGTCCCTTATACTAACCTGAAAATATTACAGTTGTAGATGTAATGGTTATCGAGAAAAATAGAATCAAATGTTGAAAATTTTCAAAAAATTCAAATGTTTGAAAAGAAAGTCAACTTTTTTGCTATTCGATATACGTCAAAACAATTGTTATATTTTTATTGCTTGCCTCACAAAGTAATAAAAAAGACCCCAAAAGTTGGTCTAGATGTTTGTGTTTGTAAGTAATAAATAAAAGTTTAAATTGCCAAAACTCAAAACTGAAGTGACTTTGGCGGTCTCTCTCGGCATTATTATAAATACCTGTCCTTTAACTTTTATATCGTTATATAGAGGGGCCCGAGAAGCTTAATTTAATGTATTATAATATATATTTTTACAAAGTTAACAATTTATAAAAATTAAAAAACTGCACTTTTTGGGTACCCCTTTGGTCAGGAAAATTTTCGTCAAAAATTAAAAAAAAACATTTAGTTGATACTGTGCCACAAAGAAGCTACCGAGTCCCTTATACTAACCTGAAAATATTACAGTTGTAGATGTAATGGTGTTCGAGAAAAATAAAATCAAAAGTAGTAAATTATCAAAAAAAAAAAATTTTGTCAAAAAAAGTCAACTTTTTTGCTATTGGATATGCGTCAAAACAATTGTTATATTTTGATTGCTTGCCTCATAAAGAAATAAAAAAGACCCCAAAAGTTGGTCTAAAGGTTTGTGTTTGTAAGAAATAAATAAAAGTTTAAATTGCCAAAACTCAAAACTGAAGTGATTTTGGCGGTCTCTCTCGGCATTATTATAAATACCTGTCCTTTAACTTTGACATCGTTATATAGAGGGGCCCGAGAAGCTTAATTTAATGTATTATAATATATATTTTTACAAAGTAAACAATTTATAAAAATTTAAAAACTGCACTTTTTGGGTACCCCTTTGCTCAGGAAAATTTTCGTAAAAAATTTCAAAAAAAAAAAATTAGTTGATACTGTGCCACAAAGAAGCTACCGAGTCCCTCATACTAACCTGAAAATTTTACAGTTGTAGATGTAATGGTGTTCGAGAAAAATAAAATCAAAAATTGTAAATTTTCCAAAAACTAAAAATTTTGTCAAAAAAAGTCAACTTTTTTGCTATTGGATATACGTCAAAACAATTGTTATATTTTTATTGCTTGCCTGACAAAGTAATAAAAAAGACCCCAAAAGTTGGTCTAAAGGTTTGTGTTTGTAAGAAATAAATAAAAGTTTAAATTTCCAGAACTCAAAACTGAAGTGATTTTGGCGGCCTCTCGCGGCATTATTATAAACATTTATCCTCAACTTTTTGTATGGTGATAGAGAGGGACCCGAGAAGTTTAATTTAATGTATTATAATATGTATTTTTACAAAGTAACAATTTAAAAAAATTAAAAAACTGCACTTTTTGGGTACCCTTTTGGTCAGGAAAATTTTCGTCAAAAATTTCAAAAAAATCATTTAGTTGATACTGTGCCACAAAGAAGCTACCGAGTCCCTTATAGTAACCTGAAAATATTACAGTTGCAGATGTAATGGTGTTCGAGAAAAATAAAATCAAAAGTTGTAAATTTTAAAAAAATTAAAAATTTTGTCAAAAAAAGTCAACTTTTTTGCTATTGGATATACGTCAAAACAATTGTTATGTTTTTATTGCTTGCCTCACAAAGTAATAAAAAAGACCCCAAAAGTTGGTCTAAAGGTTTGTGTTTGTAAGAAATAGATAAAAGCTAAAATTGCCAAAACTCAAAACTGAAGTGACTTTGGCGGTCTCTCTCGGCATAATTATAAACACCCGTCCTTTAACTTTTATATCGTCATATAGAAGAACCCGAGAAGCTTAATTTAATGTAGTATAATATATATTTTAACAAAGTTAACAATTTAAAAAAATTAAAAAACTGCACTTTTTGGGTACCCCTTTGGTCAGGAAAATTTTCATCAAAAATTTAAAAAAAAAACACATTTAGTTGATACTGTGCCACAAAGAAGCTACCGAGTCCCTTATACTAACCTGAAAATATTACAGTTGTAGATGTAATGGTTATCGAGAAAAATAGAATCAAATGTTGAAAATTTTCAAAAAATTCAAATGTTTGAAAAGAAAGTCAACTTTTTTGCTATTCGATATACGTCAAAACAATTGTTATATTTTTATTGCTTGCCTCACAAAGTAATAAAAAAGACCCCAAAAGTTGGTCTAGATGTTTGTGTTTGTAAGTAATAAATAAAAGTTTAAATTGCCAAAACTCAAAACTGAAGTGACTTTGGCGGTCTCTCTCGGCATTATTATAAATACCTGTCCTTTAACTTTTATATCGTTATATAGAGGGGCCCGAGAAGCTTAATTTAATGTATTATAATATATATTTTTACAAAGTTAACAATTTATAAAAATTAAAAAACTGCACTTTTTGGGTACCCCTTTGGTCAGGAAAATTTTCGTCAAAAATTAAAAAAAAAACATTTAGTTGATACTGTGCCACAAAGAAGCTACCGAGTCCCTTATACTAACCTGAAAATAATGGTGTTCGAGAAAAATAATATCAAAAGTTGTAAATTTTCAAAAAATTAAAAATTTTGTCAAAAAAAGTCAACTTTTTTGCTAATGGATATACGTCCAAACAATTATTAAATTTTTTTTGCTTGCCTCACAAAGTAATAAAAAAGACCTCAAAAGTTGGTCTAGAGGTTTGTGTTTGTAAGAAATAAATAAAAGTTTAAATTGCCAAAACTCAAAACTGAAGTGACTTTGGCGGTCTCTCTCGGCATTATTATAAATACCTGTCCTTTAACTTTTACATCGTTATATAGAGGGGCCCGAGAAGCTTAATTTAATGTATTATAATATATATTTTTACAAAGTTAACAATTTATAAAAATTAAAAAACTGCACTTTTTGGGTACCCTTTTGGTCAGGAAAATTTTCGTCAAAAATTAAAAAAAAACATTTAGTTGATACTGTGCCACAAAGAAGCTACCGAGTCCCTTATACTAACCTGAAAATATTACAGTTGTAGATGTAATGGTGTTCGAGAAAAATAAAATCAAAAGTAGTAAATTTTCAAAAAAAAAAATTTTTGTCAAAAAAAGTCAACTTTTTTGCTATTGGATATACGTCAAAACAATTGTTATATTTTGATTGCTTGCCTCATAAAGAAATAAAAAAGACCCCCAAAAGTTGGTCTAAAGGTTTGTGTTTGTAAGAAATAAATAAAAGTTTAAATTGCCAAAACTCAAAACTGAAGTGATTTTGGCGGTCTCTCTCGGCATTATTATGAATACCTGTCCTTTAATTTTTCCATCGTTATATAGAGGGGCCCGAGAAGCTTAATTTAATGTATTATAATATATATTTTTAGAAAGTTAACAATTTAAAAAAATTAAAAAACTGCACTTTTTGGGTACCCCTTTGGTCAGGAAAATTTTCGGCAAAAATTAAAAAAAAAAACATTTAGTTGATACTGTGCCACAAAGAAGCTACCGAGTCCCTTATACTAACCTGAAAATATTACAGTTGTAGATGTAATGGTTATCGAGAAAAATAGAATCAAAAGTTGAAAATTTTCAAAAAATTCAAAATTTTGAAAAAAAAGTCAACTTTTTTGCTATTGGATATACGTCAAAACAATTGTTATATTTTGATTGCTTGCCTGATAAAGAAATAAAAAAGACCCCAAAAGTAGGTCTAAAGGTTTGTGTTTGTAAGAAATAAATAAAAGTTTAAATTGCCAAAACTCAAAACTGAAGTGATTTTGGCGGTCTCTCTCGGCATTATTATAAATACCTGTCCTTTAACTTTTACATCGTTATATAGAGGGGCCTGAGAAGCTTAATTCAATGTATTATAATATATATTTTTACAAAGTAAACAATTTATAAAAATTTAAAAACTGCACTTTTTGGGTACCCCTTTGGTCAGGAAAATTTTCGTCAAAAATTTCAAAAAAAAAATGAGTTGATACTGTGCCACAAAGAAGCTACCGAGTCCCTAACACTAACCTGAAAATATTACAGTTGCAGATGTAATGGTGTTCGAGAAAAATAAAATCAAAAGTTGTAAATTTTCAAAAAATTAAAAATTTTGTCAAAAAAAAGTCAACTTTTTTGCTAATGGATATACGTCAAAACAATTATTACATTTTTTTTGCTTGCCTCACAAAGTAATAAAAAAGACCTCAAAAGTTGGTCTAGAGGTTTGTGTTTGTAAGAAATAAATAAAAGTTTAAATTGCCAAAACTCAAAACTGAAGTGATTTTGGCGGTCCTCTCTCGGCATTATTATAAATACCTGTCCTTTAACTTTTACATCGTTATATAGAGGGGCCCGAGAAGCTTAATTTAATGTATTATAATATATATTTTTAGAAAGTTAACAATTTAAAAAAATTAAAAAACTGCACTTTTTGGGTACCCCTTTGGTCAGGAAAATTTTCGTCAAAAATTAAAAAAAAACATTTAGTTGATACTATGCCACAAGGAAGCTACCGAGTCCCTTATACTAACCTGAAAATATTACAGTTGTAGATGTAATGGTTATCGAGAAAAATAGAATCAAATGTTGAAAATTTTCAAAAAATTCAAATGTTTGAAAAGAAAGTCAACTTTTTTGCTATTCGATATACGTCAAAACAATTGTTATATTTTTATTGCTTGCCTCACAAAGTAATAAAAAAGACCCCAAAAGTTGGTCTAGATGTTTGTGTTTGTAAGTAATAAATAAAAGTTTAAATTGCCAAAACTCAAAACTGAAGTGACTTTGGCGGTCTCTCTCGGCATTATTATAAATACCTGTCCTTTAACTTTTATATCGTTATATAGAGGGGCCCGAGAAGCTTAATTTAATGTATTATAATATATATTTTTACAAAGTTAACAATTTATAAAAATTAAAAAACTGCACTTTTTGGGTACCCCTTTGGTCAGGAAAATTTTCGTCAAAAATTAAAAAAAAACATTTAGTTGATACTGTGCCACAAAGAAGCTACCGAGTCCCTTATACTAACCTGAAAATATTACAGTTGTAGATGTAATGGTGTTCGAGAAAAATAAAATCAAAAGTAGTAAATTTTCAAAAAAAAAAAATTTTGTCAAAAAAAGTCAACTTTTTTGCTATTGGATATGCGTCAAAACAATTGTTATATTTTGATTGCTTGCCTCATAAAGAAATAAAAAAGACCCCAAAAGTTGGTCTAAAGGTTTGTGTTTGTAAGAAATAAATAAAAGTTTAAATTGCCAAAACTCAAAACTGAAGTGATTTTGGCGGTCTCTCTCGGCATTATTATAAATACCTGTCCTTTAACTTTGACATCGTTATATAGAGGGGCCTGAGAAGCTTAATTTAATGTATTATAATATATATTTTTACAAAGTAAACAATTTATAAAAATTTAAAAACTGCACTTTTTGGGTACCCCTTTGCTCAGGAAAATTTTCGTAAAAAATTTCAAAAAAAAAAAATTAGTTGATACTGTGCCACAAAGAAGCTACCGAGTCCCTCATACTAACCTGAAAATTTTACTGTTGTAGATGTAATGGTGTTCGAGAAAAATAAAATCAAAAATTGTAAATTTTCCAAAAACTAAAAATTTTGTCAAAAAAAGTCAACTTTTTTGCTATTGGATATACGTCAAAACAATTGTTATATTTTTATTGCTTGCCTGACAAAGTAATAAAAAAGACCCCAAAAGTTGGTCTAAAGGTTTGTGTTTGTAAGAAATAAATAAAAGTTTAAATTTCCAGAACTCAAAACTGAAGTGATTTTGGCGGCCTCTCGCGGCATTATTATAAACATTTATCCTCAACTTTTTGTATGGTGATAGAGAGGGACCCGAGAAGTTTAATTTAATGTATTATAATATGTATTTTTACAAAGTAACAATTTAAAAAAATTAAAAAACTGCACTTTTTGGGTACCCTTTTGGTCAGGAAAATTTTCGTCAAAAATTTCAAAAAAATCATTTAGTTGATACTGTGCCACAAAGAAGCTACCGAGTCCCTTATAGTAACCTGAAAATATTACAGTTGCAGATGTAATGGTGTTCGAGAAAAATAAAATCAAAAGTTGTAAATTTTAAAAAAATTAAAAATTTTGTCAAAAAAAGTCAACTTTTTTGCTATTGGATATACGTCAAAACAATTGTTATGTTTTTATTGCTTGCCTCACAAAGTAATAAAAAAGACCCCAAAAGTTGGTCTAAAGGTTTGTGTTTGTAAGAAATAGATAAAAGCTAAAATTGCCAAAACTCAAAACTGAAGTGACTTTGGCGGTCTCTCTCGGCATAATTATAAACACCCGTCCTTTAACTTTTATATCGTCATATAGAAGAACCCGAGAAGCTTAATTTAATGTAGTATAATATATATTTTAACAAAGTTAACAATTTAAAAAAATTAAAAAACTGCACTTTTTGGGTACCCCTTTGGTCAGGAAAATTTTCATCAAAAATTTCAAAAAAAAACACATTTAGTTGATACTGTGCCACAAAGAAGCTACCGAGTCCCTTATACTAACCTGAAAATATTACAGTTGTAGATGTAATGGTTATCGAGAAAAATAGAATCAAATGTTGAAAATTTTCAAAAAATTCAAATGTTTGAAAAGAAAGTCAACTTTTTTGCTATTCGATATACGTCAAAACAATTGTTATATTTTTATTGCTTGCCTCACAAAGTAATAAAAAAGACCCCAAAAGTTGGTCTAGATGTTTGTGTTTGTAAGTAATAAATAAAAGTTTAAATTGCCAAAACTCAAAACTGAAGTGACTTTGGCGGTCTCTCTCGGCATTATTATAAATACCTGTCCTTTAACTTTTATATCGTTATATAGAGGGGCCCGAGAAGCTTAATTTAATGTATTATAATATATATTTTTACAAAGTTAACAATTTATAAAAATTAAAAAACTGCACTTTTTGGGTACCCCTTTGGTCAGGAAAATTTTCGTCAAAAATTAAAAAAAAAACATTTAGTTGATACTGTGCCACAAAGAAGCTACCGAGTCCCTTATACTAACCTGAAAATAATGGTGTTCGAGAAAAATAATATCAAAAGTTGTAAATTTTCAAAAAATTAAAAATTTTGTCAAAAAAAGTCAACTTTTTTGCTAATGGATATACGTCCAAACAATTATTAAATTTTTTTTGCTTGCCTCACAAAGTAATAAAAAAGACCTCAAAAGTTGGTCTAGAGGTTTGTGTTTGTAAGAAATAAATAAAAGTTTAAATTGCCAAAACTCAAAACTGAAGTGACTTTGGCGGTCTCTCTCGGCATTATTATAAATACCTGTCCTTTAACTTTTACATCGTTATATAGAGGGGCCCGAGAAGCTTAATTTAATGTATTATAATATATATTTTTACAAAGTTAACAATTTATAAAAATTAAAAAACTGCACTTTTTGGGTACCCTTTTGGTCAGGAAAATTTTCGTCAAAAATTAAAAAAAAACATTTAGTTGATACTGTGCCACAAAGAAGCTACCGAGTCCCTTATACTAACCTGAAAATATTACAGTTGTAGATGTAATGGTGTTCGAGAAAAATAAAATCAAAAGTAGTAAATTTTCAAAAAAAAAATTTTTGTCAAAAAAAGTCAACTTTTTTGCTATTGGATATACGTCAAAACAATTGTTATATTTTGATTGCTTGCCTCATAAAGAAATAAAAAAGACCCCAAAAGTTGGTCTAAAGGTTTGTGTTTGTAAGAAATAAATAAAAGTTTAAATTGCCAAAACTCAAAACTGAAGTGATTTTGGCGGTCTCTCTCGGCATTATTATAAATACCTGTCCTTTACCTTTTACATCGTTATATAGAGGGGCCCGAGAAGCTTAATTTAATGTATTATAATATATATTTTTAGAAAGTTAACAATTTAAAAAAATTAAAAAACTGCACTTTTTGGGTACCCCTTTGGTCAGGAAAATTTTCGTCAAAAATTAAAAAAAAAACATTTAGTTGATACTATGCCACAAGTAAGCTACCGAGTCCCATATACTAACCTGAAAATATTACAGTTGTAGATGTAATGGTTATCGAGAAAAATAGAATCAAATGTTGAAAATTTTCAAAAAATTCAAATGTTTGAAAAGAAAGTCAACTTTTTTGCTATTGAATATACGTCAAAACAATTGTTATATTTTTATTGCTTGCCTCACAAAGTAATAAAAAAGACCCCAAAAGTTGGTCTAGAGGTTTGTGTTTGTAAGAAATAAATCAAAGTTTAAATTGCCAAAACTCAAAACTGAAGTGACTTTGGCGGTCTCTCTCGGCATTATTATAAATACCTGTCCTTTAACTTTTACATCGTTATATAGAGGGGCCCGAGAAGCTTAATTTAATGTATTATAATATATATTTTTACAAAGTTAACAATTTATAAAAATTAAAAAACTGCACTTTTTGGGAAAATTTTCGTCAAAAATTAAAACAAAAAACATTTAGTTGATACTGTGCCACAAAGAAGCTACCGAGTCCCTTAAACTAACCTGAAAATATTACAGTTGTAGATGTAATGGGGTTGGAGAAAAATAAAATCAAAAGTTGTAAATTTTCAAAAAATTAAAAATTTTTTCAAAAAAAAGTCAACTTTTTTGCTATTGGATATACGTCAAAACAATTGTTATATTTTTATTGCTTGCCTCACAAAGAAATAAAAAAGACCCCAAAAGTTGGTCTAAAGGTTTGTGTTTGTAAGGAATAAATAAAAGTTTAAATTGCCAAAACTCAAAACTGAAGTGATTTTGGCGGTCTCTCTCGGCATTATTATAAACACCTGTCCTTTAACTTTTATATCGTTATATAGAATGACCCGAGAAGCTTAATTTAATGTAGTACAATATATATTTTAATAAAGTTAACAATTTAAAAAAATTAAAAAACTGCACTTTTTGGTGGAAAATAAAATAAAAAAATCAAATAAAAAAAGGAAAATATTCGTCAAAAATTTCAAAAAAAACATTTAGTTGATACTGTGCCACAAAGAAGCTACCGAGTCCCTTATACTAACCTGAAAATATTACAGTTGTAAATGTAATGGTGTTCGAGAAAAATAAAATCAAAAGTTGTAAATTTTCAAAAAATTAAAAATTTTGTCAAAAAAAAGTCAACTTTTTTGCTAATGGATATACGTCCAAACAATTATTAAATTTTTTTTGCTTGCCTCACAAAGTAATAAAAAAGACCTCAAAAGTTGGTCTAGAGGTTTGTGTTTGTAAGAAATAAATAAAAGTTTAAATTGCCAAAACTCAAAACTGAAGTGACTTTGGCGGTCTCTCTCGGCATTATTATAAATACCTGTCCTTTAACTTTTACATCGTTATATAGAGGGGCCCGAGAAGCTTAATTTAATGTATTATAATATATATTTTTACAAAGTTAACAATTTATAAAAATTAAAAAACTGCACTTTTTGGGTACCCCTTTGGTCAGGAAAATTTTCGTCAAAAATTAAAAAAAAACATTTAGTTGATACTGTGCCACAAAGAAGCTACCGAGTCCCTTATACTAACCTGAAAATATTACAGTTGTAGATGTAATGGTGTTCGAGAAAAATAAAATCAAAAGTAGTAAATTTTCAAAAAAAAAAAATTTTGTAAAAAAAAGTCAACTTTTTTGCTATTGGATATACGTCAAAACAATTGTTATATTTTGATTGCTTGCCTCATAAAGAAATAAAAAAGACCCCAAAAGTTGGTCTAAAGGTTTGTGTTTGTGAGAAATAAATAAAAGTTTAAATTGCCAAAACTCAAAACTGAAGTGATTTTGGCGGTCTCTCTCGGCATTATTATAAATACCTGTCCTTTAACTTTTACATCGTTATATAGAGGGGCCCGAGAAGCTTAATTTAATGTATTATAATATATATTTTTACAAAGTAAACAATTTATAAAAATTTAAAAACTGCACTTTTTGGGTACCCCTTTGGTCAGGAAAATTTTCGTCAAAAATTTCAAAAAAAAAATTAGTTGATACTGTGCCACAAAGAAGCTACCGAGTCCCTCATACTAACCTGAAAATTTTACAGTTGTAGATGTAATGGTGTTCGAGAAAAATAAAATCAAAAATTGTAAATTTTCCAAAAACTAAAAATTTTGTCAAAAAAAGTCAACTTTTTTGCTATTGGATATACGTCAAAACAATTGTTATATTTTTATTGCTTGCCTCACAAAGTAATAAAAAAGACCCCAAAAGTTGGTCTAAAGGTTTGTGTTTGTAAGAAATAAATAAAAGTTTAAATTTCCAGATCTCAAAACTTAAGTGATTTTGGCGGCCTCTCGCGGCATTATTATAAACACTTATCCTTAACTTTTTGTATGGTGATAGAGAGGGACCCGATAAGTTTAATTTAATGTATTGTAATATGTATTTTTACAAAGTAACAATTTAAAAAAATTAAAAAACTGCACTTTTTGGGTACCCTTTTGGTCAGGAAAATTTTCGTCAAAAATTTCAAAAAAATCATTTAGTTGATACTGTGCCACAAAGAAGCTACCGAGTCCCTTATAGTAACCTGAAAATATTACAGTTGCAGATGTAATGGTGTTCGAGAAAAATAAAATCAAAAGTTGTAAATTTTCAAAAAATTAAAAATTTTGTCAAAAAAAACAACTTTTTTGCTATTGGATATACGTCAGAACAATTGTTATGTTTTTATTGCTTGCCTCACAAAGTAATAAAAAAGACCCCAAAAGTTGGTCTAAAGGTTTGTGTTTGTAAGAAATAAATAAAAGTTTAAATTGCCAAAACTCAAAACTGAAGTGACTTTGGCGGTCTCTCTCGGCATTATTATAAATACCTGTCCTTTAACTTTTACATCGTTATATAGAGGGGCCCGAGAAGCTTAATTTAATGTATTATAATATATATTTTTACAAAGTTAACAATTTATAAAAATTAAAAAACTGCACTTTTTGGGTACCCCTTTGGTCAGGAAAATTTTCGTCAAAAATTAAAAAAAAACATTTAGTTGATACTGTGCCACAAAGAAGCTACCGAGTCCCTTATACTAACCTGAAAATATTACAGTTGTAGATGTAATGGTGTTCGAGAAAAATAAAATCAAAAATTGTAAATTTTCCAAAAACTAAAAATTTTGTCAAAAAAAGTCAACTTTTTTGCTATTGGATATACGTCAAAACAATTGTTATATTTTTATTGCTTGCCTGACAAAGTAATAAAAAAGACCCCAAAAGTTGGTCTAAAGGTTTGTGTTTGTAAGAAATAAATAAAAGTTTAAATTTCCAGAACTCAAAACTGAAGTGATTTTGGCGGCCTCTCGCGGCATTATTATAAACATTTATCCTCAACTTTTTGTATGGTGATAGAGAGGGACCCGAGAAGTTTAATTTAATGTATTATAATATGTATTTTTACAAAGTAACAATTTAAAAAAATTAAAAAACTGCACTTTTTGGGTACCCTTTTGGTCAGGAAAATTTTCGTCAAAAATTTCAAAAAAATCATTTAGTTGATACTGTGCCACAAAGAAGCTACCGAGTCCCTTATAGTAACCTGAAAATATTACAGTTGCAGATGTAATGGTGTTCGAGAAAAATAAAATCAAAAGTTGTAAATTTTAAAAAAATTAAAAATTTTGTCAAAAAAAGTCAACTTTTTTGCTATTGGATATACGTCAAAACAATTGTTATGTTTTTATTGCTTGCCTCACAAAGTAATAAAAAAGACCCCAAAAGTTGGTCTAAAGGTTTGTGTTTGTAAGAAATAGATAAAAGCTAAAATTGCCAAAACTCAAAACTGAAGTGACTTTGGCGGTCTCTCTCGGCATAATTATAAACACCCGTCCTTTAACTTTTATATCGTCATATAGAAGAACCCGAGAAGCTTAATTTAATGTAGTATAATATATATTTTAACAAAGTTAACAATTTAAAAAAATTAAAAAACTGCACTTTTTGGGTACCCCTTTGGTCAGGAAAATTTTCATCAAAAATTTCAAAAAAAAACACATTTAGTTGATACTGTGCCACAAAGAAGCTACCGAGTCCCTTATACTAACCTGAAAATATTACAGTTGTAGATGTAATGGTTATCGAGAAAAATAGAATCAAATGTTGAAAATTTTCAAAAAATTCAAATGTTTGAAAAGAAAGTCAACTTTTTTGCTATTCGATATACGTCAAAACAATTGTTATATTTTTATTGCTTGCCTCACAAAGTAATAAAAAAGACCCCAAAAGTTGGTCTAGATGTTTGTGTTTGTAAGTAATAAATAAAAGTTTAAATTGCCAAAACTCAAAACTGAAGTGACTTTGGCGGTCTCTCTCGGCATTATTATAAATACCTGTCCTTTAACTTTTATATCGTTATATAGAGGGGCCCGAGAAGCTTAATTTAATGTATTATAATATATATTTTTACAAAGTTAACAATTTATAAAAATTAAAAAACTGCACTTTTTGGGTACCCCTTTGGTCAGGAAAATTTTCGTCAAAAATTAAAAAAAAAACATTTAGTTGATACTGTGCCACAAAGAAGCTACCGAGTCCCTTATACTAACCTGAAAATAATGGTGTTCGAGAAAAATAATATCAAAAGTTGTAAATTTTCAAAAAATTAAAAATTTTGTCAAAAAAAGTCAACTTTTTTGCTAATGGATATACGTCCAAACAATTATTAAATTTTTTTTGCTTGCCTCACAAAGTAATAAAAAAGACCTCAAAAGTTGGTCTAGAGGTTTGTGTTTGTAAGAAATAAATAAAAGTTTAAATTGCCAAAACTCAAAACTGAAGTGACTTTGGCGGTCTCTCTCGGCCTTATTATAAATACCTGTCCTTTAACTTTTACATCGTTATATAGAGGGGCCCGAGAAGCTTAATTTAATGTATTATAATATATATTTTTACAAAGTTAACAATTTATAAAAATTAAAAAACTGCACTTTTTGGGTACCCTTTTGGTCAGGAAAATTTTCGTCAAAAATTAAAAAAAAACATTTAGTTGATACTGTGCCACAAAGAAGCTACCGAGTCCCTTATACTAACCTGAAAATATTACAGTTGTAGATGTAATGGTTATCGAGAAAAATAGAATCAAATGTTGAAAATTTTCAAAAAAAAAAAATTTTGTAAAAAAAAGTCAACTTTTTTGCTATTGGATATACGTCAAAACAATTGTTATATTTTGATTGCTTGCCTCATAAAGAAATAAAAAAGACCCCAAAAGTTGGTCTAAAGGTTTGTGTTTGTGAGAAATAAATAAAAGTTTAAATTGCCAAAACTCAAAACTGAAGTGATTTTGGCGGTCTCTCTCGGCATTATTATAAATACCTGTCCTTTAACTTTTACATCGTTATATAGAGGGGCCCGAGAAGCTTAATTTAATGTATTATAATATATATTTTTACAAAGTAAACAATTTATAAAAATTTAAAAACTGCACTTTTTGGGTACCCCTTTGGTCAGGAAAATTTTCGTCAAAAATTTCAAAAAAAAAATTAGTTGATACTGTGCCACAAAGAAGCTACCGAGTCCCTCATACTAACCTGAAAATTTTACAGTTGTAGATGTAATGGTGTTCGAGAAAAATAAAATCAAAAATTGTAAATTTTCCAAAAACTAAAAATTTTGTCAAAAAAAGTCAACTTTTTTGCTATTGGATATACGTCAAAACAATTGTTATATTTTTATTGCTTGCCTCACAAAGTAATAAAAAAGACCCCAAAAGTTGGTCTAAAGGTTTGTGTTTGTAAGAAATAAATAAAAGTTTAAATTTCCAGATCTCAAAACTTAAGTGATTTTGGCGGCCTCTCGCGGCATTATTATAAACACTTATCCTTAACTTTTTGTATGGTGATAGAGAGGGACCCGATAAGTTTAATTTAATGTATTGTAATATGTATTTTTACAAAGTAACAATTTAAAAAAATTAAAAAACTGCACTTTTTGGGTACCCTTTTGGTCAGGAAAATTTTCGTCAAAAATTTCAAAAAAATCATTTAGTTGATACTGTGCCACAAAGAAGCTACCGAGTCCCTTATAGTAACCTGAAAATATTACAGTTGCAGATGTAATGGTGTTCGAGAAAAATAAAATCAAAAGTTGTAAATTTTCAAAAAATTAAAAATTTTGTCAAAAAAAACAACTTTTTTGCTATTGGATATACGTCAGAACAATTGTTATGTTTTTATTGCTTGCCTCACAAAGTAATAAAAAAGACCCCAAAAGTTGGTCTAAAGGTTTGTGTTTGTAAGAAATAAATAAAAGTTTAAATTGCCAAAACTCAAAACTGAAGTGACTTTGGCGGTCTCTCTCGGCATTATTATAAATACCTGTCCTTTAACTTTTACATCGTTATATAGAGGGGCCCGAGAAGCTTAATTTAATGTATTATAATATATATTTTTACAAAGTTAACAATTTATAAAAATTAAAAAACTGCACTTTTTGGGTACCCCTTTGGTCAGGAAAATTTTCGTCAAAAATTAAAAAAAAACATTTAGTTGATACTGTGCCACAAAGAAGCTACCGAGTCCCTTATACTAACCTGAAAATATTACAGTTGTAGATGTAATGGTGTTCGAGAAAAATAAAATCAAAAGTAGAAAATTTTCAAAAAAAAAAAATTTTGTCAAAAAAAGTCAACTTTTTTGCTATTGGATATACGTCAAAACAATTGTTATATTTTGATTGCTTGCCTCATAAAGAAATAAAAAAGACCCCAAAAGTTGGTCTAAAGGTTTGTGTTTGTGAGAAATAAATAAAAGTTTAAATTGCCAAAACTCAAAACTGAAGTGATTTTGGCGGTCTCTCTCGGCATTATTATAAATACCTGTCCTTTAACTTTTACATCGTTATATAGAGGGGCCCGAGAAGCTTAATTTAATGTATTATAATATATATTTTTACAAAGTAAACAATTTATAAAAATTTAAAAACTGCACTTTTTGGGTACCCCTTTGGTCAGGAAAATTTTCGTCAAAAATTTCAAAAAAAAAATTAGTTGATACTGTGCCACAAAGAAGCTACCGAGTCCCTCATACTAACCTGAAAATTTTACAGTTGTAGATGTAATGGTGTTCGAGAAAAATAAAATCAAAAATTGTAAATTTTCCAAAAACTAAAAATTTTGTCAAAAAAAGTCAACTTTTTTGCTATTGGATATACGTCAAAACAATTGTTATATTTTTATTGCTTGCCTCACAAAGTAATAAAAAAGACCCCAAAAGTTGGTCTAAAGGTTTGTGTTTGTAAGAAATAAATAAAAGTTTAAATTTCCAGATCTCAAAACTTAAGTGATTTTGGCGGCCTCTCGCGGCATTATTATAAACACTTATCCTTAACTTTTTGTATGGTGATAGAGAGGGACCCGATAAGTTTAATTTAATGTATTGTAATATGTATTTTTACAAAGTAACAATTTAAAAAAATTAAAAAACTGCACTTTTTGGGTACCCTTTTGGTCAGGAAAATTTTCGTCAAAAATTTCAAAAAAATCATTTAGTTGATACTGTGCCACAAAGAAGCTACCGAGTCCCTTATAGTAACCTGAAAATATTACAGTTGCAGATGTAATGGTGTTCGAGAAAAATAAAATCAAAAGTTGTAAATTTTCAAAAAATTAAAAATTTTGTCAAAAAAAACAACTTTTTTGCTATTGGATATACGTCAGAACAATTGTTATGTTTTTATTGCTTGCCTCACAAAGTAATAAAAAAGACCCCAAAAGTTGGTCTAAAGGTTTGTATTTGTAAGAAATAGATAAAAGTTTAAATTGCCAAAACTCAAAACTGAAGTGACTTTGGCGGTCTCTCTCGGCATTATTATAAACACCTGTCCTTTAACTTTTATATCGTCATATAGAAGGACCCGAGAAGCTTAATTTAATGTAGTATAATATATATTTTAACAAAGTTAACAATTTAAAAAAATTAAAAAACTGAACTTTTTGGGTACCCCTTTGGTCAGGAAAATTTTCGCCAAAAATTTCGAAAAAAACATTTAGTTGATACTGTGCCACAAAGAAGCTACCGAGTCCCTTATACTAACCTGAAAATATTACAGTTGTAGATGTAATAGTGTTCGAGAAAAATAAAATCAAAAGTTGTAAATTTTCAAAAAATTAAAAATTTTGTCAAAAAAAAGTCAACTTTTTTGCTATTGGATATACGTCAAAACAATTGTTATATTTTTATTGCTTGCATCACAAAGTAATAAAAAAGACCCCAAAAGTTGGTCTAAAGGTTTGTGTTTGTAAGAAATAAATAAAAGTTTAAATTGCCAGAACTCAAAATTGAAGTGACTTTGGCGGCCTCTCGCGGCATTATTATAAACACTTATCCTTAACCTTTTGTATGGTGATAGAGAGGAACCCGAGAAGTTTAATTTAATGTATTATAATATATATTTTTACAAAGTTAACAATTTAAAAAAATTAAAAAACTGCACTTTTTGGGTACCCCTTTGGTCAGGAAAATTTTCGTCAAAAATTTCAAAAAAATCATTTAGTTGATACTGTGCCACAAAGAAGCTACCGAGTCCCTTATACTAACCTGGAAAATATTACAGTTGTAGATGTAATGGTGTTCGAGAAAAATAAAATCAAAAGTTGTAAATTTTAAAAAAATTAAAAATTTTGTAAAAAAAAGTCAACTTTTTTGCTATTGGATATACGTCAAAACAATTGTTATGTTTTTATTGCTTGCCTCACAAAGTAATAAAAAAGACCCCAAAAGTTGGTCTAAAGGTTTGTGTTTGTAAGAAATAAATAAAAGTTTAAATTGCCAAAACTCAAAACTGAAGTGACTTTGGCGGTCTCTCTCGGCATTATTATAAACACTTATCCTTAACCTTTTGTATGGTGATAGAGAGGGGCCCGAGAAGTTTATTTTAATGTAGTATAATATATATTTTAACAAAGTTAACAATTTTAAAAAATTAAAAAACTGCACTTTTTGGGTACCCCTTTGGTCAGGAAAATTTTCGTCAAAAATTTCAAAAAAATCATTTAGTTGATACTGTGCCACAAAGAAGCTACCGAGTCCCTTATACTAACCTGCAAATATTACAGTTGTAGATGTAATGGTGTTCGAGAAAAATAAAATCAAAAGTTGTAAATTTTCAAAAAATTAAAAATTTTGTCAAAAAAAAGTCAACTTTTTTGCTATTGGATATACGTCAAAACAATTGTTATGTTTTTATTTCTTGCCTCACAAAGTAATAAAAAAGACCCCAAAAGTTGGTCTAAAGGTTTGTGTTTGTAAGAAATAGATAAAAGTTTAAACTGCCAAAACTCAAAATTGAAGTGACTTTGGCGGTCTCTCTCGGCATTATTATAAACACCTGTCCTTTAACTTTTATATCGTCATACAGAAGGACCCGAGAAGCTTTATTTAATGTATTATAATATATATTTTAACAAAGTTAACAATTTAAAAAAATTAAAAAACTGCACTTTTTGGGTACCCTTTGGTCAGGAAAATTTTCGTCAAAAATTTCAAAAAAATCATTTAGTTGATACTGTGCCACAAAGAAGCTACCGAGTCCCTTATACTAACCTGCAAATATTACAGTTGTAGATGTAATGGTGTTCGAGAAAAATAAAATCAAAAGTTGTAAATTTTCAAAAAATTAAAAATTTTGTCAAAAAAAAGTCAACTTTTTTGCTATTGGATATACGTCAAAACAATTGTTATGTTTTTATTTCTTGCCTCACAAAGTAATAAAAAAGACCCCAAAAGTTGGTCTAAAGGTTTGTGTTTGTAAGAAATAGATAAAAGTTTAAACTGCCAAAACTCAAAATTGAAGTGACTTTGGCGGTCTCTCTCGGCATTATTATAAACACCTGTCCTTTAACTTTTATATCGTCATACAGAAGGACCCGAGAAGCTTTATTTAATGTATTATAATATATATTTTAACAAAGTTAACAATTTAAAAAAATTAAAAAACTGCACTTTTTGGGTACCCTTTGGTCAGGAAAATTTTCGTCAAAAATTAAAAAAAAAAACATTTAGTTGATACTATGCCACAAAGAAGCTACCGAGTCCCTTATACTAACCTGAAAATATTACAGTTGTAGATGTAATGGTGTTCGAGAAAAATAAAATCAAAAGTTGTAAATTTTCAAAAAATTAAAAATTTTGTCAAACAAAAGTCAACTTTTTTGCTATTGGATATACGTCAAAACAATTGTTATATTTTTATTGCTTGCCTCACAAAGTAATAAAAAAGACCCCAAAAGTTGATCTAAAGGTTTGTGTTTGTAAGAAATAAATAAAAGTTTAAATTGCCAAAACTCAAAATTGAAGTGACTTTGGCGGCCTCTCGCGGCAATATTATAAACACTTGTTCTTTACCTTTTATATTGGTGATATAGAGGGCACCGAGAAGTTTCATTTAATGTATTATAAAACATATTTTTACAAAGTTAAGTTTTTTAACCGAACATTCAAACGGACTACAGACCAAAGCTCATTTTTTCTGCAATTATGTGTATTTTTTTAACCGAACATTCAAACGGAATACAGACCTAAGCGAAATTTTTTATGATTAAATTTAACCCAGGAATGCGAATAAATTATATGTGTTGAACGACGCGCCACGAAATCCGGTCAATAACCTCGGCCGGTATTGCGATTCTTATCCAAGCTCTTCTGAAAACGGCAGCGGCCATTTATTAAGTCCCCGACTGTACAATAAATAGCTACATACCTCCAGATTCAAAATCTATGTTTAAAATTTTTTTTTTGATAATAGGCGCAAGTTTTAAAAGGGCTTTTTAACCATCAACTTTTGTAAATTTAAGTAGCGCAAATATCATAAAAAAATAAATGGAAGTTTCATCGGTCATTACTATGGCAATTGTTTTTCAAATTAGGCGTGACATGGTCACGGCCTGGCATGATCATCAGTGATTGCACTAATAGCAATTTTACAATTAAACAGGGCTTTTTAGTGTTTAGGGTTATGGCCAGCTTTTTCTTAAAATCCGCCTGTGCGTCTCAGCAAGTTACAAAAACTTGAATTTTTGGTCAGCGAGACCAAGATAGTGTATTATTAACCCAACTAAAGTGATTTTTTTTCCCGAGGCAAAAACTTTGTATAATTCGTCGAGGAGCACTATTTTTGGCACTTTTCGGTTTTTTTTTGCAAAAAAATCTTAGAGAACCAGAAATCTGCGTATTGATATTTGTAGTCTGGTTGCGAAACAGCTATTTCTGTCTGAAGAGGAAAATGAATGATATAAAAAAATTTTTTGCTAAATTTGTTAGTTTAGGTGCAAAAAGGTTGTAGAATCCGAGTGATGCCGCTCTCGCACTTTTAGGCACTTTCAAAAATTCAAGATGGCGGCCACTTTTAAGTGAAAACGTTAAAGAAAAAATATCTGACACAAACATAGGTTTGTGGCACATTATTTTATTTTTGGTCGCCGGAACCGAAATTCGGCACTATTTCGTGGAGGGTACCCCACAGGAAAAGGGATGATTTTATGAAAAAATGTAATATTTCAAGTTTGAGACAAGTCGGTTAGTAAATAAGGAAATCCGCCATTTTGGATTCGCCATTTTGAATTTTTTATAAGTTTAAGTCAAAATCATAAGCAGGGACTTGAAACCCCGTCAAATTCTATATTTGATACATATCGGTTCATAAAGAAGAAAGTCCGCCATTTAGGATCGGCCATTTTGATTTTTTTAAGTTTGAGTGAAAAATTTTGTAAAAAGATCTTAATTAATGTAATATTTGAGTTGAGCAGGGCTGTCAAAATCTCTAAGAAAAACTTGAATAAAGTTTATTTGCCGAGTCTCCATTTAGTGTTTCCCCATAAAAATCTCCAATTCCTCCAGATGACCTCGAAATCTTTTCTTACCAACAGATTTGGATTTAGCTGATTTGAGAACCCCATAATTAAGGTATCATATGCATTTCCTTCTTTTTGGACATTTTGCCCACTGCCGCCTTCTCGAAAATTTTTAAATGGTGGATGATGTCCAAAATTTATTGGTTACTTTTATAATGAGGTTGAGCAGGGCTGTTAAAATTTGTAAAAAAAGATGATTAAAGTTTGTTCGTTAACTTGCAGTTTGCATACTGTTTACCCCACAAATACTCCTTACTTCTCCAGATTACCCCCGAATCTTTTTTTAATAACAGATTTGGATTAAGCGGACCCAAAAACTACCTATAATTGAGGTGTAGCATGCATATGATTCTTTTCTAAATTTGTGCCCACGGCCGCCATCTTGAATATTTTAAAATGGTGGGTGATGCCCAAAAGTTTTATAAGGTTGAGCAAAGCTGGCAAAATCTGCAAAAAAACTTGATCAAAGTTTGTTCAGTAAGTCTCCACACAAACAGTTTTATTCTAATACCATAAATTCCCCCCCCCCTTCCCTCGCTACCTTAATTTACCCCAATTTTTTTAAGTGCAGATTTGGACTTAGCGAATTGAAGAACCCTAGAAGCGGTGTATCGCTTGCCTATGTTAACAGGTCGATTTTTTGTATAAAATCAACCCCCCCCCTCGGTGGGGGTACCCCCCAAAAAAATATTACAGAATTTCGATTCCAGCGGCCAAAAGCCCACTAAATACTTAAAAATGGCCGCCATCTTATATTTTTCAAAATGCTCAAGGGTGCCAGAGTTGCATTACTTGGATTCTTTATATATAGAGCATCTCATACCATCCATTTTCGCATTTTTTGTTTTCCTCCAGACTATTACAGCGCAATTCGACAACAGAATTTTTTTTCCAAATTGCAAATTGTTAAACGGAAATTTGCATATTGTATTGTAGTCGGTAAACAAAAACTTTATTCGGTATTTTTTATATTAAAGTAATTTGTGGCTTAAACAAAACCTCAAAAACTTTTTAGTTATAATAAACTTATTAAAAAGAATAATACGAACATGTTAAAATTACATGGTTTGAAATTTAGAAGTTCAATTTTTGCATTTTCTTCTGATTTCTTAAAGCTAAGGCTTTGGAAAATTTTTAAATTAAAATAAAATCCATTGTAAAAAAACCTAAAAAACAGGTATTTTGTCGAGCAAAAACCGTAGCTTATTATAATTGAGGGTTTATAACTTACAGCTGAAAAGAACTTAACCTTTGAAAATGCGCCTTTGAGGCAGATCAGTTTTAATTAGGTGAACTCCTTACCCTATTTGGGTCGAACACAAATTTTTCGTAGAACTTTCCTCAAAATCGGTCTTAGCTTTTACAACGAAACGTAATATTAAAATTATTTTGTAAAAATGATATTTTAAAATGTCTAAAATACAACAGACAGTACATTTCAAATTAAGTAACTTATTTTATCAGATATTCTTTGCGTTTTGCTACTACAGCTGTTTCGTTTGAAAATGATACTAGGTAATGCACGCTTTCCCCAAAGACCAATAGTTTGAGCAAAACTCGGCATCGTTGCGCCCGTTCTTACTGTACAAGGCATGGTAAGAGTAGTTCAGATGAACCTCTAATCTTCATTGTTGCAAGGAAGACATATACGAATTACTTTTATTGTGTAAAATATCAGCTGAATATAACTGGGAACGTCCGCAGAATTTAACGCTGCCAAGTTCTCCAATACAAATTTTAAAATGAAAGGTTTTTACTAGTTTGAAAATATTTGTCTAAGCTTGACTATTACCGCTGCATGCAAATGATTCTTGGAAACAGTGCTAAATTGAACATAAAGAAGTTTGGCTGTAATAGCAAAGTTGAAAAAAACATTTCCAAACTAGTAAGAGCCTTTCATTTTAAAATTTTTATTGGAGAACTTGGCTTTACTTTTCTCTATTTTTTAACGGAATATCATTTTTGCGTATAGTTTTTGCAAAGTCACTTGAATAACTCCTAATACGGGGTACGAGCACAAAGTAATTGTTTTCCGACCGAGCCCAGGTGGATCGACGGCACCTAATTGGCAGATTTTTTTGAGATGCGCTTTTAATTGCTTTCAGGTGTTCTTTTCGGGACCCCTTTAGTCGGCAATATGCAGAGTTAGAAACTAAAACAGTGTCGTTTCTGTAGGTGTAGGAATAGAAAGTTTTATTATCTATTTTTATTTCTTTAGTTTACGCCATAATTAAATGAAATAATTTTCATGAGTATATCTACCGCCGCCCATGTCACTTTTTTTAAAGGATATGCCGATGGTCGGCTTTTATCTTTGTTCAACTGACTTTGCAAAAACTACACCTACTAACTGTGACTTGTAGTTACAAGTAAATTTAGCAGTGGGTGTTTTTCTTATTTAATTTTTTTTTAAATAAATTTCTGTTATGCTTTGGATCCACGTATAGGAACAAACACTCTCTACAGTTATTCTGATTAAAACAATAATATTGCCATAGTTTATCCCAAAGCTTGTTTGTTTTAATCCTCTTGTTCTCACCTTCTGACAGGTTAATTGACCTAAACCCATGATTGAGGTTAATTTGATGATTGGCTTAGAGAATTGTATTCCATGTGACCGAACCATATAAATATGACTTGATATAATTGCTTGTTTCTATGCGTTTAGACAAAAACTAAAATATAAAATTAACTAGATATACAAAAGGGTAGTTTGTAAGTAAATTTAAAATTTATTTATTAAATTGTTTCAGCAATTCTTATTTTAAAAATTATTATAATTAGAAAGAATATAAAAAAATCATCTTAAAAAATTAAAAAAAAAAATAGTTTTTTTAAAACTATTGATTGGTACTATCTTTGAGTATATGACCCATATAAAGATATCGCTGAAATAAATTCGTCTAATACGCAATATTCAGACAACTACTATGATCTAAAATGGCATTTGTATGATAGGCAAAGATCAAGAAATTATAAATTGGAAAAAGTGTTAATTTACATTAATCGCTCTATATTTGTGAAAGGTATAGCTACAACTATTACTAATAAGGAACGAAGGGAAAAGAAAGAGAGAGGGAAACTGTAAAATGAGGATGGAAAAAAAATCTTAGTGTGTGCAGAAAGAACTTTTGAAATCGCATTTGTGAAAGTTATACTAATAAGGGGGGCGTGGAGGTGAGAGGGAGAGACGGGGGGGGGGGGGGAACTAGTAGAAGTAAAATTTTTGAAATCGCCTTATATTTAATAAAATTATGCGAATATAGTTTTTGAATAGAGGTGGGGAGATGGGTGGGAGCAGGGAGGACTACAAAGTAACTACAGCAAATTAGAGGGCATTAGCAATGGGTGATCAAAGGAATTTCAATAAAATCGCCTGAAATTCAGATAATTTGTATGTCTTAAAGCCTACATCATGTAAAAAAATGGCATGTGAAGAGCGCCATATTGATTGCTGTTGAAAAATATATAGCCTACAGCACCTTCAAGATCAGTAGCAATTTAACGATACCATTTTTGTCAAAATAGGTTCAGCGGATTAGCCTCTACCGTGACACAAACATATTTGCATACTTACATACATATCCCAATCGCATAACCGGTATAAACAAAAGTTTGAGACTACTACTTTTTATAAGATATTTTTAATATCAACCTGTATCATTCAGTATTCTACAAAATTACTCAAACTTAAATTTTTGTGTTCTAGCCAATAGCAAACCGACAAATTGAGCCAAGCAAAGGAGTTGCTGTGATATAGAGGGCGCTGCTTCAGTTCCAATACCAGAACTGCATGACCATCGCTATTTTTAGTTGTGTTTCGCTGCTTACTACAAAATTATTGTTTACATAGAATTTTAAATTTAATTTTTAGAAACTACGGAACCGAATTTGATTTACTGAGTGACGAGTTCACAAAAACCTCAACGCACTCTTGCTGCTCTGCGTTTCCAAAATGGTAGAAATTTATTTACGTTATATAAGTTACCTTATCTTTGAAGATATGTAAAAAAATATATTTTTTGAGTGGTGAAAAACATTTATTTTTTAAATTTGAAGGAAGTTCACGAGGTAAAAAGTTTTAACAAAAAAGTTTCACGGGCAATGCTCTGGCTGAATGAAGCCTAATGAGGCCGAAACGCTTCCCCTAGCTACCTTTACCTCTGAGGACTTGCCCGTGAAACTTTTTTGTTAAAACTTTTTACCTCGTGAACTTCCTTCAAATTTGAAAAAATCCAGGGCTCAGGCTGTTTTCTGAGAGCAGATTATATCTGTCTCCGTCGCGACGTCAAAATTAGCCTCAAAACCGAGGCAACCCTGAACGAAGCTGCAAATTGACAGTTGGTCTCTCCTCAGTAAACACCATATTTCATATTTCTTTTTCAGATACCCACATCATCATTTCATCTCCTTCCATTTTATGGTTATGCTCGGGCTGAATGAAGCCTAATGGAGCTGAATAAAGTCTAATGAGGCCGAAACGCGTCCCCGAGCTACCTTTACCTCTGAGGACTTGCCCGTGAATTTTTTTTGTTATTTATTTTTTACTGTTAAAAATCAGTATTTTTTTAACGTTCGAAAAACCTTTAAAAAAAACATTCGTTTTTTGATGTTCGAAAAATATTTTATTTTCAATGTTAGAAAAACATAAGTTAATTTTTCTAGCGTCAGAAAACGGGTTATTAAGCTTCTTTTTTACTATGAATATGATGTTAGAACTAACATCCAACCTAACGTTATGTTTTTAAATAAAACATTGCTTTGACATTATTAAAATGTTTTTGTCTTTGGTGGATTATAATATTATTCTACAAAAATGGTGCTGTGGAGTGGGAATGCATATTTTTCAAACACAGACTGCAAATGAAGCATAGTTTTAGTTATAAGATTTAAAACGAAATGTTTTCTTTATGGAGCATTTGAGTTTAATGTATAAAAAAAATTGCAAAATTATAAATTTTTTTATTACAAAGCAAATACTTCATTTCTCTGGTGTAGTCCCAAACCAAATATTAAAAACTCAGATTGAAAAAAATAAATAGTATTTAACCAAGTCATAACTATTTATCAAAAAATTGATAAAACTTAAGTTTGCAGTCATATTTTTGAAAATCCGAATTTACATTTTCTCCGGAAAATTTTACAATTTTAAATGTGCTCCATTTTTAGTAACACAATATTTGTGAATACCACCGGTTAATTTCTAGAGAAAGAGACGGCCCTGGATATCTAATTTACTTGTGAGTGTGACAAGTTGTGACAGATAATGTTAACTTTAGTTTGGTTTAAGTTATAGATCTTTTTATTTTCGGCAGAAAATTAGTTTTTTTCAGAGAAATCAAAAAGGAACGCTTCAATTATCATTCCTCTGGTAAGTAAATATTCGACTGATATCAATAGTATAATATTTTTGTTGATTGTTTTAAAATTATAAGTATAGGAACTTTGTTTATATAAAACTTAAGTTAAGTAGTCTAAATATATTTTGATTAAAATTGGAAAACCATTAAAAAACTCATCCCTTCGGTACTCATCCCTCTGGAATTTTTATGCAATAATTCCTAAAATTCGGGAAAATAAATGTTTTTTAGCTTACACTGTTATTTAAAGGCAATGACCAAAAATGATATCCATATAGCCCACTTTTGGTAGAATCATCCATAACTATATGGTTAGGTTGACAAGGCAAATATGACATGGCGGTAATTGCCGAATCTAATCTTACAGTTTGGTTCAATTTATGTGTATGTGCAAGGGAGTCGTATGTCTTCTAAAGGGAGAAACGTACAATTATTTGAGAGGATTCTATTGCATTCAAGATTGGTTCATCGGCGTCCATATTAATCCCTAACGCTCTAAGAAAAATCAGTCATGTCCATGTCTAATATAACTGAATTTTGAATTTCTCTTCAATCGGATTGGATAAATATTGCCTCGAATTTCAATAAAATGCGTTGGAAAATTAGCCGAATGCTGTCCAGGTCAATTTAAATCTCCTCTTGATTTGAGCTGTTTGGTTTTCTTTTTTTTAGTTTAATAATTTGGCCGTGGTATATGTATTTCTCTACTTGTTCTATTTTTTCTTGGTTTATTCTGATCGTGATTTCTTCATCTGTGTTTGTTATCATTTTAGTTTTAGTGTAGTTTATACTCAAGTCAATATTTTTATCTGCTGTATCCAGTTCTTTCAGCATTTTTATCAGTTCTTCTTTCTTATCTGATATTAAAGCGGTATCATCAGCATATCTTAGGTGGTTCAAGTATTCTCATCTTCATCATCTTCTAGGGCCTGGTTAGATAGTTTAGAGGATATGGTGCCACCCTGTCGGACACACCCTCTTATGCGGATTCCTTCATGGATTTTGATTGAAGTTGTTGCTTCGCTATACATATATATTTTCTATATATATTTTGGCTATTAAATCTGTGTATCTGTGATCTATTCGGCTATAAATTAACTGCCCAGTGCTCATTGCTATCGAAAGCTTTTTCAAAGTCGATAAACGCAATACATAGTGGAATGTTGTATTCGTTGGCTCGTTCTATAAGGATTTTCATGATTAATAGGTGGTCAACTGTACTGAAACCTTTTCTGAAGCCTGCTTGTTCTTTTAATTGATATCCGTCAAATTTTGTTGTTAATCTATCTGTTAATATTTTCGTCAAAAGCTTATAAATTACATTGAGGAGTTTTATAGGTCGATAATTTAATAATATATAATAATTTATAATTTTATAATTTCCTTACCTTAAGTACTGTATGCCCGCAGATAGAAAAACGATAACTGCAGTGGACTGTATATATTTTATTAAATGAAAGCGCGAACAAACATAAATATATTGATACGAATCACGAAATAATCAAAGGTCCATAGGTTAATTGCTGTTACCACACAACGGAAATCAAAAACAAAGTACTCACCAGTTTGCAGCCAATTTCTCCACGTTCCAGGGGCCCCTGTCTGGATCTAATGGTGGCACCACGTAGCTGAAGGGCTGAAGTTTCCAGTTCTATGCTTCAGTACACCAAAATCGAGCACTTTCAAGTGTAGAAATTTTGGATGTTGGAGAAAGTAGTTATTGCGCCATTTTCTCGAGGCGGTAGAAAGGATCTCTCTGATTCTTGGTGCGCATGTCAAATGCGCAAAAAATGTACTCTGTCCGTCATCCAATTGTGTGGTTTTAAAAATTTAAAAACAACCGCGAAATTTAGCGGGAGCTAACAAGTACCATACTATAACAGGTACCAATCATACTGACACAACAGTACTAAACTAATTAGTTTGTAAAAGTCATTTTCACATAATGAATTTTATAAAATAATAATTTATTTAAAAAATACCTATAAAAAAAGGGTAAATAGAAGGTGTAAAAGTATAAGAGAAAAATGGTTGAAACCAATCTCATAAAGAGAAAATAATAATCAAATAAATAAAGTTTAGTACATAAGCAGTGATAAGATCTAGTGTATGAAGAAAAAGAAGAAAAAGAACATTGTTTATTTAATTGAGAAAAACACCAATAGCGCACTTCCTTCAAGAACCGACAAATTCCCTTTCGAGAGTTAAATTAGTCAATCAGTATCATATTTAATCTTTTAATTTATTATTTCTTATATTGCAAAAATTGGTGCCTAACAACATTAAAGCCTTGGCCACTTTATTTGAAAGTACCACTCTCATACAACCCGCTTGTTACAATATTAAAGACAAAAAACACTCCAACAAAAAAATATGTGTCTTTGGACTTACCTTATGGGTTCTTGTCGACTTAAGAGACACAAAAACTAAACATTTTTCTATCGCGATTTCACTTGCAAACAATAATTTAGATATTTTTAAGCATATTTAGATGCGGATAATATCAAAAAACACAATTTTTTTATTGGGTTTTGGTAAAATCTAAACTATACGGAAAATCGCGTGCAAAAACTTGTATTTAATTTTGTTTACATTACAGGTGACATTACCCTGGAATAAATTTTTGGTTGGAAAAAAGAAAAACAAAAAGTGTGCGCCGTTGCCAAATTTATTAATTTTGATTCAGTTGGGTTTGGAATTGTTGGATTAGCTCGGGTTTGGTTAGGTTGGGTTTCATTACAATAAATTATGTTTGATCAACCGAGGTTAGGTTAGGTTTCATTACAATAGATTATGTTTGATCCGGTTAGGTTAGGTTAAGTTTCATTACAATAAATTATGTTTGATCCAGTTAGGTTAGGTTAGGTTTTATTACAATAAATTATGTTTGATCCGGTTAGGTTAGGTTAGGTTTCATTACAATAAATTATGTTTGATTAGATTAGGTTAAGTTTGAGTTAGGTTAGGTTTGATTTATTGAAGTTCTAGTTCAAATATGCTTTTTTGCTTAGGTTAGGTTTAGTTAAAAATTGTTTAAGTTTTTATGCAGTTTTGATGATGTTTCAATAATATTTTTAAAGTAAGTTTTTTAAATAAATCTTATCCACACAGTAAAAGTCTATTTTTTCCCTAATTTTGACGACTTTTGTGGCGATCTGGCAACAGTGTCTTTTTGAAACATATTTCAGGTGCATTTTGGTTGGCAGCCATGCTTTCTGAAGTTAGTTGTTATTGAATGTTATTGAAAAAAGTGAGGTTAAACAGCTCATTTTATAGGACTTTCTTTCCATTTAAAAAAAAAATACCGCATAATCCGCAAAAATTTTTGTTTATAAATGTTCTTTAAAAAACCCTTTGTAAGCCTTAACAAAAATGTTCACAAAATTCGTGTGTCCGTTAAGTCGACAGGCCCTACCTTATGTATTTTTTTACTATTTTATCTCGGTTAAAAAGCTGATAAGAAATCGAAAACACGTGGAATTTTTAATTGTTCTTATTCGGGTGCTTTGGGCTGACTGAACAGTTTTCTGTTGCGTTGGATTAGTTGATCTCAATACGTGGAATGATTTAGAACAAATATCGGTAACCAGAAAATTAGGCACATGGCAGTGGCGTATATATGGGGGGGGCCTGCCCCCCCCATATATACGCTCCCGAAGCTAAGATTTTTTTAGATAGTTTCCACATATTTCATAAATACAAACATAAAATAGCATAAAATACGGCCTCATGAGGTCTCGGGCCCCCCCCAAAACTGTCTCGGCCCCCCCACCGAAACTTTTTTCTATATACGCTACTGGCACATGGCAATAATTGGCTTACCTACCTTATTGAAAGTCGTTCTTTTATTATATGATTTTCTAAAGGTAAAAATGTTCACCTTGTATATGAGTAAACCAGACAGACACGGGTTAATTGGCTGTGTTAGAATACACAGTGATTGACAGGCAAATACACTCACACACACCCGGACCCACACATAAATTGGATCTTGGGGTCACAATAATAGGCAATAGAGGGACTACATAGCTCTTGAATAAATGTCTAAATACGGTTTACATTTTATCACCTTAACTCGAGGGGTAACGCGGTGGGCTGTCGAGCCCGACTACGACAACGCTGACAGAGTAATTCCACGCCAAATCATCCAACGGGGGAAGCTGCCAAGTCACAAAAAAATCTAAATTTTGATGACATGTATAAGTGTATGCAAAGAAGAAAGATGGAAAACGTGCTGTGTGTGGATCGATAAAAATCAAAACGAATTTTATACTTCACACAAAGGTATGTGTGCCTAACTTGCGAGTGTCAGAAGGAGAAGGAAGAGTTGATTTTGGTTGTTTTTCTACTTACACAAGGTTGCATCTCTAGACTTACGTTTCTGTGTGTTTCACGTCATCAGTAGAGAACAGCAAACCCAGGTAAGCCAATTTTAACCAAAACCAACTCCTACATATGAGATACTCGCGTCAGTGCAATGCGAGTAAACTCCAAGGTGTAGCGCCATCTAGCGAACTGGCTCGTTTTCCATCTTTCTTCTTTGCATATGCTTCGGGCAGTACGACCTTTTAGTTGCTACTTGATTACGTGGTTTTAATACCACATCAATGGACGAAACTTGTCATAGATGGCGCTTCTGCGTCTCAGACAAGACGATGCCAGCGTGCTTAAACTTTTGAGTGATCGAGCCAGTTCGCTAGATGGCGCTACACCTTGGACTTTACTCGCATTGCATTGCACGCGAGTATCTCATATGTAGGAGTTGGTTTTGGTTAAAATCAGTGTTGCCACTTTGAGGGATATATCCCGATTCGAGGGACTCTCGGGGTCGAGGCGGGACAGATATTAGGCTATTTTTGAGAGACTTTTGTCTTGAATCTGTATATACAAAAAAACCAATTTTATTTTAAAAATAATAAATTGATTCAATTAATTATTCGATTATACTAGAGCCATCTAGCCAAAATAGGTTGAACTTAATTGTAAAGCTTTGAAATTAGAATGGCTTTTTGTTACCGGGGAATTACAGAAACTTATTGGGTTCTTCCCCGTCCCGAAAGCACAACACTGATGCTCAGAATAGGCTATTCTATCTATTCTATTCCGTGGGTAGCGTATCTATACAGGACAGGAAGAAGTTATTTATTATCGTGGAATATAATGGAAGAAACTATATAAGAATTACATATATATATATATATATATATATATATATATATATATATATATATATAATTTTTTTCTTATTTTTTTGTTGTTTTTTAAATTTGAATTTTTCATTTTTGGATAGCGTCTGATTTTAATATTTAAAAAAAATTAGAGGGATTTTTAAACAAAATATGGGATATTTTGTGCCTCCGTGTGGGACAGACTACGATAACGAGGTGGCAACACTGGCTAAAATTGGCTTACCTGGGTTTGGTGTTCTCTACTGATGACGTGAAACACACAGAAACGTACGTCTAGAGATGCAACCTTGTGTAAGTAGGAAAACAACCAAAATCAACTCTTCCTTCTCCTTCTGACACTCGCAAGTTAGGCACACATACCTTTGTGTAAAGTATAAAATTCGTTTTGATCGTTTTGATGTATGTGTCCCAAATACCAAATTGAAGTGAAATTGAAGATAGAAAAATAAGAAAAAGTTTCCTGTCTTCGGCGGGGACTCGAACCCGAAATCTCTTGCTCTGTACGCAAACGCTCTCTAGATTAAGCCACCGAAGAGTATACATAAATTTTCGGAAAACTTCTATCTATGGATGTCTGCCGTGTCTCAATAAAAGAACGAGAAACTCTTAGGGTATTAACGGCCAAGCTATCCAACTGATCTCTATAATTCTTTCTTTCCATTGTCACCGATGCGGAATATGTTCCATGAAAAAAAGTCTAGATACACATTAAAGCTCATTGGTTTTAGCAAACTAAATTTTTAAAAATTGGAATAATCGCAAAAACCTCAGAATTGGCAAATTTTGAATAAAAAAATTTGCATGTATATCTATCTATTGAAACTTCGCGTGTGCCTTGTTTTACTTGACAATGCATCGTCTAAATAAAAGTAGTATAAAAAATCTGGGTCTTACATTTTAACTTCAACTTTTAAGCTATTTGGTTAAAACATGAAAAAAAAAACTTTTTTCAGTCTCAAAAAGAAAAAAATTATGTATAAAAATCATCGTCAGGGGATCTTATTTATAGCCACATACTGTTTTGCGTGATGACATCCTAGTTTATGGGTTCAAGTCCCATCTTCGTACACTGTTGGAATTTTTTTTTTTTTACTTTAAGAATACATTTTTGGTGGGACACGGACAATAATTAGTTTGTCTCTTTGGTAAATGAAATGGTTCAGGTTTAGCAGTGGCGCACGCAGGAGGGAGGGGTGTTGGAGGCTTAATCCTTCCACATCCATTAAATAACTTCTCCTAAAGATTTTTTTTTCGGATAGAAGAATAAAATGGTTTTCCAGGACTTTGCTATTACTCAAGCCACCCCTCCCAACTCCCTCGTCTGTATACGCCACTGGGCATTAAAATAAACTAACCACTAAACTTTCGCATGGTAAAAGTCCATATGATGCGGTTGGAGGTACTGTAAAACGATTTTTTTACATCAAATTCTCAAACGAACAACAACTGGACACATTCTAAACGTACAAGACATGTTCTGCCAACTTCTTCCATCAAAAATTGATAATGTAGAATGCGTTCGAGTTTCCTCTGCAGAGGTCGAACAAAAAAGAAATGAACTCAAGGAAAGATTTAATGTTTGTAAAAATATTCTAGAAAATACCATTCTTTCACTCCTCTGGATGATTTAACTATTGATACTAAATTTAGAAATAAAGAAAACCAAAAGTGAGGGTTAATAGTGAACGTGGACAAGACACAGTACTTATGTATTGGAAACGAATCAAGTGAATTAGAACTAGAAAATGGACAAACAATATCTCCATGTAATGAGTATGTATACTTGTGTGTCACATTTGATAAGACGGAAACAGACTGTAAAGAACTGGAAAAAAGAATAGTAAAAGCAAAAAAGGTTATTGGTTGTCTTAACAGTATTTTATGGAGCAGAGAGATAAAAAAGAATGTAAAATTTCACATATATGAAACAATGGTGAAAAGCAAAAATGGAAAGTGTCGAAATGGATGCAATAAGAAGATCAATGAGAATATCTAGAATAGATCACGCATAAGAAATGAAATCATAAAAGAAAGAATGGGAATCGAGGGAAGCATAACGGATGACATCACTAAAAGGCAACTGATATGGTACGGCCATGTACAACGGATGAACGACGAAAGATTACCAAAGCAGGTCCTAGAATGGCAACCAATAGGGCGCAGAAAAAGAGGGCGTCCTAAACTGGAATGGCAACAGTCAATCCAAAAATCAATGAGTCAAAAGAATCTGACAGAAGATGATTGTCAGGATCGAAGGAGGTGGAGAATAGGCGTCGGACAACGTAGAAAAACGTTCTAAACCGACATAGTAATTGTACTAAATTTATATCGAGCTCAGAAAAAAAATTCATGTTCAGTTTCTGAAATTATAGAACTACTCCTTTTCCGATTTTTTAAATATGACAGCAGGTACCTAATAAAAAAGTAAATAAACTTTCAAAACATTTGTGTAGATCTTATGAAGAGAGTTTAGATCATAATTTAGTGAACACTGCTCATATGAATAAACTATACATTATTATATATTACATTATTTTTTGTGATGCACAGCACAGTGATAAACAGGGTCATTTTTGATGCTGAAGTTGAGGAATATCCCAGATATTCTTGATTTCCTCGTGGAATTCCAAGGTAACGTCTACTTTTTAAATATTTTTTATACAAGGAAAATATAGTCCTTGAGTACAACTTTCCAACAACTATCAAAAATTTACGAAAACATTAAATTTATACCCCAAAAAAATATGCAAACTTCGGGAATTTCTGCGTTTTTTGGATATTCTCTAAATTGCTCTAATCAATTAAGACAGTGTAAAAGATTTTGGTTTTAGCTCACACATATACTATACTATAGTAGTGTGAGCTATGGTGATCCTAATTTTTTCGAGAAAAAAAAAGTTGCTCCGATTTCAAAATTTTTTATATATCTTTGCGTTTCAGATGATTTTGAAACTTTTTTGTTGCGCCGTCTGTCTGTCTGTCTGTCTGTCTGTCTGTCTGTCTGTCTGTCTGTATGTCTGTCTGTGTGTCTGTATGTCTGTCTGTAACGACCAACGCGCATAACTCAAAAACCGCTTGGCCGATTTTAATGAAATTTGGTACCTGGGCTGGGTCTTGAGTCGAGATGGTCCCATTTAAAAATGAACAAAATCCACCGAACACAAACCAAATAAAAGGGTGGGGATAGATTTCAAAAATTAGAGTTTATGTGAAAATATGGCGTGTGTGATATCAAACGAAAGGTAATTGAGTCTGGAGTTAAAAAAAATACATTTTAATTTATTAAAAAAAAAGGGTGGGGGTATATTTAAAAAATGAGAGTTTAAGTGAAAATATGGCGTGTGTGATATCAAACGAAAGGTAATTAAGTCCGGAGTTCAACAAAATACATTTTAGTTTTTGTTTTTTTTAAGGGTGGGGGTGGATTTCAAAAATTTGAGTTTAAGTCAAAACATGGCTTGTGTGGTATCAAACGAAAGGTAATTTAGTGTGGAGTTGAATAAAATATATTTCAGTTTTTAGTTATATTAGCTCACATAACTATAGTACCTAGTGTGAGCTTAGGGGCCCATATATTGGCAAAGTATTTGCAAAGTCACCTGAAATGCTCCTAATACGGGGTTCTATCGATTTCATGAAATTTTGCTTCAATCTGCCCTTCAAAAGTTATCCAAATTCATATAAAATCTTCCTGGTATAATTTCAACCCTACCGACAGAAAAAAGGCGCGCTCTTTGCGGACCGAGCACAAAGTGTTTGTTTTCTGACCGACCCAGCGCAGGTGGATAGACGGCATCTGATTGGCAGATTTTTTTGATATCCGCTTTTATTTGCTTTCAGGTGTTCTTTGCGGGACCCCTTTAGTCGGCAGGATGCAGAGTTAGAAAATAAGTCAGTGTCGTTTCTGTAGGTATAGGAATAGAAAGTTTTATATTTCGTTAGTTTACGCCATAATTAAATGAAATAATTTTCATGACTATATCTACCGCCGCCCATGTCACTTTCTTTAAAGGATATGCCGATGGTCGGCTTTAACCTTTGTGCAACTGACTTTGCAAAAACTATACACCTCACATTTTTTTAAAAACTACTTTTATGCATGTTTTCAAAATTTTAGGTTGAATTTTTTAGGTCCTGTTTACTATGAGCATAATTTTTTTCTTTAAAGTCCCATTTTGCCCGTTTTTAGACTTTTTCAAATGCGTGTGCAACAGACTAATTGGATTTAAAAATCTAAAACTGTGCAAAAGTGGTTAAGCATAAGCTGTTTCATTTAGTAAACAAGATTAAAGAAAAAAATTAAATGTCAGGGTAACACTTTTTTTGTAAATTGGATGGCTGACAAAATCTCGGAGAGAAATCACAAAGAAACTACTACAAAAAAACTGATGAGCCAAATTTGCGTCTTGCTCCACTAATTGAGCATGCTGGAACCAAATCAAAAAAATAGCGACTGAACTAGATAGATGAGCACGGCGACAGACAGAGAAGAGTTGAAACAAGTGCATAAGATACAGTGGCGACTCGTGACAGTAAAGTTTGTGAGTTCTGCCGATAGGGTATAAAAAATGCTATTTTTTACAGTCGTTCTCGTTAAACAGCCGAATATTTGTCCAATAGGCAGTGTCCAGCTTCAAACGAATATTAACATTACCCAACAAACCCAAGTTCATTACATTGTTTAAGTGATTTTTTGATGTTTCATGGCGTTTGATTTTTTCGCTAAGATGTACTAAATCGGTTACACCAAGGACGATCCAAGATTTATCCCCACCAAACAAACGGCACGGAAAACAAAAAAGAGAATTATTTTTATTGCATCCGCATATCCAGTCGTTTCTGGCATAAATTTCTATTGTAAAAATCCTTTTATACGATTTTCCCACACTTTTCTATTAAAATATCGGGCAATGGCCGTCCTTCTTCTTTCAGTTTTAGTTTTTCTTCATAAGTAAAGAGAGATAATTTTTTTACATTAATTAAATTATCCACCACATTCATTGTGACACAATTATACAAAAACAAACAACAAACACGACCATAACCTCCCGCTTATGCGTTTGGCGTCTTCTAAATAAATAAATGCGCCCGCAAACACGCAACGCTGAGCCCGCCCGCCCATGACCACGTGCGGTGCGGGGCGAAGGAAGGGGTTCCTAGCCGAGCACAGATCTCGTTAGCCGCCCAGCTACGTTGTGTTGCATTTAGCAGCGCAACAATGCCAATAACTTCATTTGACCGACTGTGAAATGCGGCCTTCGGCGACGGCGCGCGGCGTCATACTCAACACACGTACGCGATTTGCAGGCCTACTATACCAACACCGGACCGAAAATATACTGCTGTTCCAATAATTTTAGAAATAAAATAATTATATTTGAAAAATAGCAGCGGCTGAAAAATAGTCAAATAATGTGAAAATTTTGGGGGTTCTGCAGCTCTGCAGCCCTTATACACTAGCCGCCCCTGATAAGATAGAAATCGTCGTGGACGTCAAAGAATATGGACGGCATCCTCATAGGTAGATCGCTGCCTCGTTTGTTGTCTCGCAGCGAGGCATGCGGATTATTGCTCTTAACGGGCCTTTATGCAATCGCGCGCAAATATTTTGGACGATAAAAGGCTTAAAACACAGATCAGAATAGTCATAAAAAAATATATTTTTAAACAAAAAATAAATCTGGGGGCACAGCAGTGCCCCGCTAAGTTCGCGTGCTTTACCTTTTCTTGAAACATTTCAGCCTATATTTGACCTATCTAAAACTCTACTTCGGAATGAGCTAAGAAACTCAAACTTTGGACAGTCATGGATCTTCACAAAGTTAACATCTTCGAGATTCATGTACTTCCATAAAGTAGTCACGAAATTTCAAAAAACGTCGAAATTTCCACTCACTCACTCAATGACTCACTAATGTATAATAGATCATCCAAATTCTACTATACTTCCAGACATGCTACAAAGCTGAAATTTGGCAGACCGATAGAAATTATGACCAAAACCCTGGAACAGATCAAAAGACCCAAAATTCTAATTGAAAAGTTTCTTGGGTTTAAGGATGGGAAAGAAAAACCAATTAGTCTTCCGGCAACGTTTCATCTTTAATTAAGACTTTATCAAGTCCTACGAAGAACAAACAATAAACAATATAGAATAAAGACATCTTAGGGATAAACCTTCAAGTCCAAGTAAGTGAAATTTAAATTGAAAATAACGTTTTTTAGTTAGGGAAGAAAAGAGAAAAAAAAAAGTCATTTAAATTTATTTGAGTTTGCCCATCATTCTATTTTGTTTATTGTTTGTTCTTCGTAAGGCTTGATAAAGTCTTAATTAAAGACGAAACGTTGCCGGAAGACTAATTGGTTTTTCTTTCCCATCCTTAAACCCAAGAAACTTTCAATTAGAATTTACAGGGAACGAATCACAATCAACCAAAATTCTAATTTTCTCCCCTCCCCATGTAAATTTATGTAAAAGTAACTGCCCACTTTCACAAAAGCTAGAGAGCTAAGCTTTGGCAGACTGATAGGAACTATGATAAAACTGTAGAGTGGATCTTACAGTTTTACCTTGAGACTCGAAGTCTCCCCAGGTTTGATTTACTTGATTTAATATTTAAGAAATATATCTCTAACAATGCCGTTAAATGTTAACTAGTGCACGCCATCTATTACCAAATCCGTTGTTAAATTTTCGAAAGCGCATCTCTAAAATGAACGTAAAATATATGTACGATGTACGTAGCTGGTGTACGTACTATGTACGTACATATTTATACGTAAATTGTACGTACCTTATTGGTCTCGAGAAGGACCGACGGAAAATGTACGTAGCTAATGGACGTACTATGTACGTGCACAATTGTACGTATAGTACTTTATTGGTCCTGGGACGTACCGACGTAAAATGGATATAAAATGTACATCCCTGGGACGAAGTGTGCTGTCTGGGATCCGAACTTGGGCGGAGGGGACTTTTTACGGACGCACTGTATAAGTCCTATTTTCTAAAGGGATACTTAATCGTTACATTTGCTTTGTTGGAAACATATCCAGAGATCAAGATCTTGCAGATATTTTGAGATGATACATTTGGATCCAGAGCTGGTTTTGGAAGATACGCGCATTCCTGGATCAATCTTTTAACGTGCGGTGAATGTGATGGTACTGACAGAAGAAATGGCGGATTCTCTATCTCCGATATTAAAGGGCTGAGCAACACCTTGTGCTAGTTGGGTGGTAATACTAAAGTTTTGTGCAAACTGAAATTTAAATTTATCTCTATTCTGCGTATGCATCAATAAAATAAATACGGTAAACAATTTATTTAAAAAAAGCAATAAAATATTTAGGATGCCAAAAACACCAACAAAATTAACAATAAACATTTATTTATTACTTTTTTTATTTTTCTATTGTTTTGATACAAGCATTTATAATAGGTATAAATGGCACATGAAAATAACAAAATCTAAAATTATCAAAAAACTGTAAATTATAAGTGCAATAATGCATGGTTTACCCGTGGCGGCTGGTGATGTTATAAATTGGGGGGGGGGGGCAGAAATTTATATTGCATGGAAAAGGAGATAAAAAACTTCAGTCAAATGAAACTCTAGGGTTTTTCTCCACTAATTTTTTATTGAATTTATTGCTTGGATTTTTTTAAGCACCCAACATGTTTCGCAAACTTATGTTTGCATCCTCAGGGGTAATTGAGAATTAAAAAAAAAAATTATACAAAAAGAACTTTGCCCTCCATTGTGGACCACAATTCAGGGCTATCAAAATGGACGGGCCACGATCCTCCACTTTGTTGACGTCACATCCGGGGCTGATTTTTTTTTGATGGTCACGTTACGACACAGCTGATTGTCTTTAAAATTTTGAAGTTGGAATGACGGTTCATGGATATTTGATTTTTTGTTAAATAAAACCGTTTTTAAGATTGTTTTTACATTATTCTGGCAGAACAATTTTTTTTTAATGTATAGTAAGCCCTAATTTTTCATAGCCGCTTCATTAGCTCACACAAAAATTAAGTTTAAAGCAGAAGCGAATGTGACAATCACATATGACAAAGTCAAATACATGTCAAATATAACAGTTGGCATGTGGTACATGGCGGGTAATTTGAATTCAAAATAAGGAATGCTAAATCTTGAAGATTTTAACCTTTTAATCATGTTGCTTCCTTACAAACCTTTGGTGGAATATCGGGATGGTGTCTGAGAATATTTCACTGAAATTTTGCGGAAATCTGTAGTGCCATTTTGAAAATATCATAAAAAAACGTCTGACCTCCCATAAGACCCAATGTAAAATTCAGCCCCGGGAGAACAGCTGATTTTTTCAGGGTCGTGGCCTCTATTTTTGTGTTGGCCTTGCACAATTATCCAAACATTGTTACAGGAAAGAATGTGGAGAATCTAAATAACACTTGTCAAATTTTTCACGGCACTGGTGGTCCAGCTGATTTTTGTAAGCAAAAGTTAGATATGTTATGAACAACGGAACTACTAATATTTTTGAAATTTTTTTAAAACTAAGTCAATTTTCCCACTGTTTGCTGGTACATCCTTATACAGGGTGACCCGATCTTAAGGGACCGAACTTTACCAGCGTGTTGGGCGTTCAAAAATAATTAAAAAAAGTCTATACAACATAGGTCGAAAAATGCTTTGTAAAGAAAATACAGGGTGTCAAAGTTTTCTTAAAAAAAAACGAAAAAAATTATTATCTAGAAAACTACCTTGGACAACAACTTTAAATTTGGTACAGAATAAAGGTTAATAGAGCTGCATACTTTTCTTTATAAAGCAACAATGTAGGCCCGCCACGGGCGTGCGCACGGGTGGTGACTTTTAGAATTTTTGAAGAAAAAAATGATACGCCAATGGATTTTTTTAAATTTTAAATTATTTTTGAGTTCACTGTCCAATTTAAGTAAAAAAATGTCACCTTACTTTTTTTCGTACAATGCTTCATTGTGGAGAAAAAAATTGAAAATGTTTAAATTTGTTGCAAAAAAAATTAAATAATTAGGCCAATAAATTTTTTAAATTAAAGAAACTACACAAATAAATGGATTATTATTTATTAATTTAAAAACGCTTCAAAATGGTTGCCCCTCACTTCAATGCATTTAGTGCATCTTCGTCGAACTGCTCTGGTAGCAGCAGCAATTTGTGCTGGAGTTATGGCTCTGCAACAAGCTTGGATTGATGCTATGAGGTCATCCCTGTTTCTTGGTGGGTTTCTGTACACCATTTCTTTCAAAGTACCCCAAAGAAAAAAATCTAGGGGGGTGAGGTCGGGTGACCTAGCAGGCCAAGCCGTTGGGCCCCCTCTACCTATCCATCGGTTAGGATAATTATTGTTTAGCCAATCACGCACTTCTATGCCAAAATGGGCTGGGCACCCATCCAATTGGAATTGCATTCTTCTTCGGGTAAGAATGGGTAGCTCATCCAAGTAATTAAACAAATGATTTTAAAGCAAATCCAAAAAAACTTGTGCATTTACTCCGTGTGGCAAAAAATGGGGTCCTATGAGAGAATTCCCAATTAACCCTACCCACACATTAACACTAAACCTATTTTGAAAATTATCTTCGACCATTGCGTGAGGATTTGCATGTGCCCAAAGGTGGGTATTATGAATCCCACATCGTGTAAACATGGCTTCATCCGTCCACAAAATGAATTGTGAAAAGTTTCTGTCAACTTCAATGGCATGCGAAAACCATTCACAAAATTGGATACGCCTTTCTGCATCTCCAGGAAGTAATTCTTGGGTACGCGATAAATGAAAAGCACGTCTACCGTCAAACTTCAACGTTCTTCGGATGATTTCTCTTGGAATGCGCAACTCGTTAGAAGCTCTTCTCACGCTTGTTGATGGGTCGTTGTCAAAATGAGCCAAAATTGCATTCTGTCGTCCTGGAGCATGATTGTTCTCTTGATCTCTTATTCCATGAAAAGTTCCTGTTTGTCTTAAATTCTGGTGTACTCTTTGAAATACTCTCTGATGTGGAAGGCATCTATTGGGAAATGCTTCGGCGTATAACATTCTGGCTGCACGAGAATTTCCAGCTGCACGTCCATAATAAAAATGAATATCAGCATATTCTTCATTTGTAAAATTTAACGGCATTATGTATCAGGTTTTAATATTACAAATGCTTTAAAATGAAAAGACAAATTTTGACAAGTGTAATAACAACCAAACAAAGAAGCCTAACAACCGTCAAAATAAAGAACTTAAAAAGTGAACTGAACGTGAACAAAAATTTACCACCTACTACTAATTTACTTAGTACCTTATTTAAAAATTTTTTACTAGCTTTGACTTTTTTATGGGATTTACGAAAAATGCTGTTTTTTGTTTTTTTTTGGTAAAATCTTTAGGTGCAGATAAAACGATTTTTATTTTTAACTTTAAGACGACGCATCCTACAAAAAAAAGCAAAGAGACATTTTTAACCTAAATTAGACTGTGAATTCAAAAATTAATTTAAAACAAAAAAAACCATTGGCGTAACATGTTTTCTTCAAATAATCTCACCACCCGTGCGCACGCCCCTGGCAAACCAAAATTTTTGCTTTATAAAGAAAAGTGTGCAGCTCTATTAAATTAAAGAATCCAGTTATGTAGTTTCTTCAATTCAATTACTTAATTATTTTATTTTTTTTGCAATAAATTTAAACATTTTCAATTTTTTTCTCCACAATGAAGCATTGTACGAAAAAAAATAAGGTAACATTTTTTTACTTAAATTGGACAGTGAACTCAAAAATAATTTAAAATTTAAAAAAATCCATTGGCGTATCATTTTTTTCTTCAAAAATTCTAAAAGTCACCACCCGTGCGCACGCCCGTGGCGGGCCTACATTGTTTCTTTATAAAGAAAAGTATGCAGCTCTATTAACCTTTATTCTGTACCAAATTTAAAGTTGTTGTCCAAGGTAGTTTTCTAGATAATAATTTTTTTCTTTTTTTTAAAGAAAACTTTGACACCCTGTATTTTCTTTACAAAACATTTTTCGACCTGTTGTATAGACTTTTTTTAATTATTTTTGAACGCCCAACACGCTGGTAAAGTTTGGTCCCTTAAGATCGGGTCACCCTGTATAGCCCGCTTTATTTTTTATTAAACAATACTTAAACTACAAGTCAAACTGAATGTGATCGTTTAGTAACAAAGGTGAACCGAGGACTTGGGAAGTAAACAAAGATGTAGGTCAGCGGATTATTTTTGAAGCTGAAACGAACACATTATTTTCTTTGAATTTTAACTAAAAAAAATAACGACTGGTATGTCTGAAAAATATTATTTTATAAGAATATATTAAAAAATAGTGGGAAAATTACCTTAGTTTTTAAAAAATTAAAAAATTATTAGTTGTTCATATTATATCTAACTTTTGTTTACAAAAATCAGCTGGACCACCAGTGTCGTGAAAATTCGACATATATTTATAAGATCCGAACACCGGTCTATTCTATCCACCACCGATCAGCTGTTTGAAATTGATCAATATTTAGAAAACGACTTATTTTATGTAAATACGGCAAGTGTTTTGCTGTTTTTTTCTATCCAGGGCAAATAGCAACTTTTCTACTATTATTATTTTATTTCATCTTCTTTTTTGCATATTATATCGGTTGACTTAACAAAAACCGGAAGCTTTTATAACATATTTGGAAATTAAAATAGCTTATTTTTGTTCGCATTATTTTAAAATTAAACAAATAAAAAGCGTTTGGCCATTTTAGAGATAAAAAGTGCATTTTGTTTCGTTGTTTTTGGGATTAAGTATTAATTTTTAAATGGATTTATTTACCATGACAACGCTTATTTAAGGGGTAGAGAAGGGAGGATAACGCAGACAAAAGTAGTTAGAGTAAAAAACTTATTACAGAAACTTATAGAGCATCTGGTGGCGCAACAGTACCCTGCCAAGTTCGCGCACACTGCTGTTCCACCTTTTCTTGAAACATTTCAGCCCATATTTGACCTATCTATCATTAACAACTAAGTAAAATGTAAAAAAAGGTTAAAATCTACAGTCCCTAAGTAGCTTTGGCAGCAGTAATTCCAAGGTTGTCCGGACGCAGTAGCAACCGGATGAGGGTTTCTTGTTTAAAGAAAGTATATGCTTTTGGAATTTTAAGTCAGTATCAATTTGTAGTCGAAGGAACTTTGTACCATATAAAACCATATCTTAAATATGACAGCGGAATACCAAGCCCTGGGAATCGCTCCTACTGGGTCCTAAACTAACATATTACGAAAATGAGACAAATCAATTAATATATATGGTGGTTTAATAAGATGATTTGATAAAAAGTGTTCATTAATGATTAAAATACCTTTGTTTTAAAAGATATCAGAAAATATTATTAAGAAGTCGTTTAGAATTAAAAGTTACGAGTGACTCTCAATTTTCAAAAAAATCAGCTTAAAATCTGCCCTAACTTGTGAATCTAACTCTTCTTTATAACATTTTCGAAAATCTTTTAAAATAAACGTATTTTAATCTTAACACTTTTTATCAAATTATCCTATTGAACCACCCTGTATATTAATTGATTTGTCTCATTCTCGTAACATGTTAGTTTAAGATCAAGCAGGAGCGATTCCCAGAAAATCAGAAACTAAATCGAAATTTTTTTGTCATTTATACCTTACGGTAACTCTATCCGTGGACACACTGTAGATGAGGAACAGAGCCCCAGAGGCCCCCAGAGCCCTCGGGCGGCCCATATTCAATTGCTTGTTCAGAGGAAAATTTACCGCTTTCTGGGACGCTGTGACTGCGCTCGGTGAGGTATGACTCAAATCATATTATTGCAATACCCCTGAACCCGTACACCTCAAGCTTCTGCAACAGTGTTCTGTGACTAACACAGTCAAAGGCTTTTGAAAAGTCACAGAACAGTGCAGCGGTGGCATCACAATTGTGGTAATGCCTAAGGAGCTCCTCAACTTCCCGAAGCATTGCATCCTGTGAGTTATTTTTGGGAGAAAGCCTAATTGGACTAATTTAAAAAACTTCCTTGTGGCAAGAACTCTAACATAAGTTTCTTGACTAACATTTACATTACTTTTGAGATTGTAGGCAGTAATGATATCGGTCGATAGTTTGAAGGATTCTTTGTGTTTCCTTCTTTATATATTGGAATAACCAGACTTGTGGGGAAAGTTCTATCTGTTAATGCTTTATTAATAATGTCTGTTAGAACTTGCAGTGCACGATAAGGCAGCTCCCTAAAAATCTTGATCGAGATGCCGTCGGATCCAGCTGCATTTTGATTTTTGATAAATTTTAAAATGCAGTTAATTTTTGAAACTGTAGCTGTTGTTAGCTGAAACAAGCAAATCGTGAGGATAGGTTAGAGGATCAAAATTCGATGGTATATTTTTTGTTAGACTTAAAACAATTGAGCAGTAAAATTTATTTAGGTCTTCGATCAACGTCAATTGTTTGTGCATTAGCGTTGTTTTTTACTGTCAGTTCTCTTACAATGTTCCATGTTTCCCTCGATTTGTTGTTTTCGTTGTTTAGGCGGTTTTAATAGAATAATGTCTTAGCTCCGTGATTGTATTTAGCGCAGATTTTCCTAACCCTGGGTCATTCCCTTTTTGCATCAGGTTTTTTACGTAGCTGTCTAAGAGGTAATGATTTATTAATAATATGGCCCAAAATTGAGTGAAATTCATTTAAGGGATTACCGAACCGAACCGAACCGAACCGACCTTGACAACAATTGTCTCCCATTCGCTTGAAAATGAATATATGTGAAGGCATTAAGCGATGTTTACTAGAATTTATGTACTCATAGGTGTTTACAAATTTTTTTCTACGTTATCGTTATTCGTCATTTAAAAAACTCAAACTTACCTAAAAATTTAGTCTAATTATTATGTCTGCCTTCTAAGTAAATGGTTAATTTCGAAAAAAAATCGGTAAGATTACCTACCAGTGATCTTTTAAAATTGAAGAGTTTATCTAAAACTTTTTGTGCACTGGCTAGACCGATATTTGATTTTTTAACTGCAGAAATAATTAATTGATAACTTATTTATTTAAGCAATTAAAACATTTAAATACTTTACTTACCGAACTATCGCCTTTTGCAGAACGAAGGTATAGGTCGCCTAAAAAAGAAAAATATGTTGTTAATTTGAGTTGATTAAACTTTTATATAAATATATATGATGCACCCTCAAATGATCGATATGTCCTGTCTTAGAATTAATTGTTCACCTTTTTTACTGTCAGACCGATGACTAGGAAAGATATTTATTCCTGCTAAAATACAAAGTCGAAAATGGAATATAAATTTTGTTAAAAAAATACAAGTAAAATGTAATACTTGGGGGTTTTTAATCTAAATAGACAACGTTGTTGAGTTGTCTGTCTGTATGAGTGCATTTATAGCTGTCAAAAATTGTTTGATACTGATGGTCGATGTGACACCCATCATAAATTAGGTATACGGCTTTATCTCTCACCTTACATTGTTTGTGAGAAAACAAAGTCATGTACACAACAAGAAGCGCCATCTACCGAAATACGAGAGAAACTAAAACAGCAGCAGGCGAGTAAAACTACTATATCATCGATCGACGAAAGTATCGATTAAAAGAAAGAATCCATACCGTGACCTACGACACACATTCTTTCTTTCAATCAATACTTTCATCGATCGATGATATAGCAGTTTTACTCGCCTGCTGCGGTTTTAGTTTCTCTCGTATTTCGGTAGATGGCGCTTCTTGTTGGGTACATGACTTTGTTTTCTCACTAACAATGTAAGGTGAGAGAAAAAGCCGTATATCTAATTTATGAAGGGTGTTACATCGACCAGCAGTGTTCTGAGGAGTCCCATAAGGACGAAACAGTTAACTGTCAACACTTATTAGGTATCCATTAGATCTTGGACCCCTGTGGGGTTAAGCTTTCGAGCTACCCACGGAAAAGTACTAGAGAAACAAAAAACCCTTAGTTTTTCTATTTACCCGATTAGCCACAATTTTAATTTACGGGTACTAAATTTTACATTGTTTGTAACGTATTAGATAAAAAAGGGTTTTGTTTTTCTTGGGTTTTTTTTGGGTTGCTCGAAAGCTTTGAATCCACGAGGGTCCAACATCTTATGGGGGCCTAGTTTAAAATGGGATTTATAACTGTCTACTTAGCTTAACAGCGCATTGTCTCATGAGTCCCTTTAAAACGAAAAAGTTTTAACTGGTAACTCTTAATAGATGTCCATTAGGTCTTTGGCCATGGGCGTAGGCAGGGTGGGGCGCTTGCCATATTAGCCACGGTTTACGTTTACTAAAAGTTACGTTTATTTGTGTTTATTAATGTCTGTCAGTAAAGCTAACAATAGAAACATATAATATTAGCACTACGTACACCGACAAAAAAATAAATAAACTGGAGGAAGAGCTGACATGAATAAAATGGGACATTATATGCTTGTCAGGAACCCGTCGAAAATCAGAAAAACCCAATAAAACTGAATCCGGTAATTTACTATACCATAAAGGTAACGAAGATAACACCAAATTCGGAGTAGGCTTCATAATAAATAGAGCCATAAGTAAACACGTCCATACCCACTATTTAAAAAATCTCAGATCACATTTTCTATCTTACACTCAAAATGAAAAGGAACATCACTTGAAGTTATCCAAGTATACGCCCTCATTTCTACCTAGGATGACGAGCATATCGAAGCATTCTACGAAGACATTTCAAAAGCTATGGAAAAACACAAAATCCATTTTGCAAAAGAAATAGGAGATTTTAATGACACATTAGCTAGCATAATGAACATAAAAGAAACTTAAATAGTGGATTTTGAATATGACGAAAGGAATGACAGGGGCACCTGTATGCAATGAATTCGTTCTGAATTCCTAATCGACTAACAAGGAGCGAAATGAATTACATACTGACTACTGAGAAAAATATCGTTAGATATGTTAGAGTCCTATACAGCTTTGCAACACGCAGTGATCAATAGATGGTTATAATAAAAATGTGCATCGATAGAAATTTCGAAATGAAAAGAAAAATTAATAATAAACTAACATAAAATAAAAAAATATATGAAGAAAGAGACAAAAAATAAAAGTTGAGGGAGTTATAGAAAATAACAGAAGAATAAAATGTCTAAGACCGTTGATATAAAATAGTTAAAATATAGGATATGAACGGAATAGGAACAAATGTTATTATTATTATTATTATAAAGCATTTATTGTTTGAAATTTACAATATTCATTACAAGAAAAATAGGACTTTTTTTTACGGGTATGCGCACTCGCAAGGAGATCCCTATCACGCTCGAGAAGCGGCAAGTGCGCGGAAATGTTGGTGTGTGTTGGTTTTGAAACGGTTCAGGTTGTAACCTGCAGGGAAAACTGTCGCAGGGAGTTTATTCCACAGCGATGCTGTTCTCCAGAGATATGAATTCTGATATAATGAGGTTCTTGGTGCCTCTATTTTGACAATAAATTGATGGTTACCGTCTGTTTGACGTGTTCGCCTAGTAGATGCTACTCCCGGGGGGATCATACGTGCCAACTCTTCAGAGCATTTTTCGTGATAATACCTGTAGAAGAGAGATAGATCGCCCACAGTTCTTCGATGTTCGAGACTATCCAAGCTACGGGTAAGTGCGGGGTCATTGATCAGCTTGATAGCTCGTTTTTGCACGGTGTTCAAAAGCATTAAGGTATGTTTGGGTGCCGCACTCCATATATGTGAGCAGTACTCCATAGTTGGTCGAATCTGGGCTTTGTAGAGTGTCAGCAGTTGGCTTGGTGAATACAGATGTCTTGTACGAAGTAGCACCCCAAGCTTTTGGGACGCCCTTTTAGCTATATCTGCCACGTGACTGTGCCAAGACATGTTGGTCTCTGCAGTGACTCCTAAGATGTTCAACTGGCTCTGCAATGCGACAGCACTTCCAGATAGCATGATGTTTGGCTCACCGGTGCTGGTTTTTTCGAAAACAGGGCTGTTTGGGTTTTCTGCGCGTTGAACTGTACAAGGTTTTTTTTGCCCCAGTCCTCTATTATCTCCAAGTCGTTATTTATCTGTGATATTGCAGTTAGTCTAAGGTAATGGAAGTCACGTGCGGAAAGACATGTGGGTGGTATGACTGAGGAGACTATATTGCCATCATCTGCAAAGCAATAAAGTGGATTTACTGTTTTATCTATGAGGTCATTTATGTAAATCAGAAAAAGTGTTGGCGAAAGGATTGCTCCCTGTGGCACACCAGCATTTATTTGGTAAGAGTTGGAGTTCCGGCCATCCAGTGCAACATAAATGGATCTATTCTTAAGGTAACTTTCAAACCAAGTGCAAAGTCTCGGCGACAATCCCGTTTCTTTGAGCTTGTTGAGCAGATTTTCATGCCAGACTTTATCGAATGCTTTAGATATATCTAAGGCAATTGCCATAAGTGAGTGACGTATGTAAGTAAATCGCCAGTTGACCTATATTTTCGAAATCCGTATTGCTTGTCGTTGATAATTTTGTACTTTTCCAAGTACTTGGTTAGGTGATTATTCACAACTCTTTCCATTACTTTTGATATCACCGGAAGTAGAGCAATTGGTCTATAGTTTAACGGATCTGTCTTTTTTCCTTTCTTTGGAATGGGTTGTACTGCGGCAGACTTCCATGATGATGGATATACACCTTGCCTATAAGATAAATTGAATAATTTTGCGAAAGTTGGGGTAAGTTCGCTAGCACAATTTTTGAGTACTATCGCGGGAATGCCATCTGGACCCATTGCTTTGTTTGTATCCAACTTTTTAAGGGATTTTCGTATTTCTCTGTGACAAAAGGGTACCTCTGGCATACTGTGGGAAACCCTTTCAATGAACGGTGGAGTTTTTCCATTTGGCACTGTTAGGTTTGAGTTGGAGGAAAAGATTTTGGCCAGCATATTGGCTTTTTCCACTGATGGCTAAGTGAGTATTTTTATCTGTAAGTGGTGGTATGGATGACTTGGTGAAGTTTGATCCAACGGCTTTTGCAAGAGACCAAAAGGACCTAGAACTACTTGGACAATTCAGCAACCTGTTTTTTATTCTTTGATTGTATGTTTCTTTGGCGGCGTCAATAGTAATTTTGCAACTATTTCTGGCTTCTAGAAATTCTGTGGTTTTGAGCGGTTTGTTGTCGTTTCCAAAGGTTATATGCTCTGTGTTTTTTCTGTACAGCCGTTTGACACTGGCTGTTGAACCAAGATTTTGCATTAGGTCTGCGTTTTATTGTATGTGGGATATATGCATCCATTCCAGATAAGATTACTTTTGTTATTTCATTACAGCAAATAGTGGGATTAGCTGTTTTAAAGCAAACCTCTTGCCATGGAAAATCCAGTTAAAACTGTTTAAGGTCATTCCATTTTGCCGATTTATAGTGCCACATTTTACGAGGAAGTGATTGTTGGCTTGGCGGTATGAACATTTCGCACTTTGTTCTTATAAGCTTATGATCGGATGAACCAAGTGGGGGATCTACTTGAATTGTGTACAAGTCAGGATTTTTAGTTAGGAACAAGTCTAAAAGCGCTGCAAAGTCACCCCTTTCTGAGATACGGGTAGGTTCATCGACAAGCTGCGTTAGACCACAACTTATGGCAAAAGCTTCTGCTTCCCTGCCTTCATTATCTGTTTTGTTGTGGTGTTTTAGCCAGGGTATATTGTGGACGTTGAAATCGCCTAAAAAACAATTTCCGCATGTGGATAGTTAGACTGTATACTATCACAGTTTTCGGATAATGTTGCAAAAAAGTCTTGATGCTCGGTGTTAAATACGTTTACTTCTACAAGGGTATACTCGTGTGTGGGCGAAAAAATTTATTCGAAGATTGCCTATGAATATCTATCTATATAAAGAAAAATTTTTGCAAAAAAAATAAATTTTATTTATTTTTAATTCTAAACTTGACTATTACGGCTATAAATGACTCTTAGGCACAGTGCTAAATTGAACATACAGAAGTTTGGCTGTAATAGCAAAGTTTAATATAACATTTCCAAACTAGTAAGAACCTTTCATTTTGAAATTTGTATTGGAGAACTTGGCTTTACTTTTACCTCAATTCTTTTTACGGAATGCCATTTTCGCGTACTTGGCTTTTTTACATGAAATGTTTTTGTTATGCAAGCTTTTCACGAAAACATTAACAGATAGACTAACAACAAAATTTGACGGATATCAATCAAAATCAAAACAATAGGCTTCAGAAAACGTTTCAGTACAGTTGACCACCTATTCACTATGAAAATCGTAATAGAACAAGCCACCAAATAAAACATTCCACTGTATATCGTGGTTACAGACTTTAGAAAGCTTTCGATAGCATTGAGCAATGGGCAGTAATAAATAGCCGAGTAGAATCACAGACCTTATAGCCAATATATTAGTTTGGAGGAAAACAAAAAGAGGTGGAACTGAATGGTATAAGAATTTTTTTGTGATTGTGTTAACTAAGATGCTCCATATTAAGAATCCGAGTAATACCACTCACCCTTGGGCATTTTGAAAAATTTCAGATAGCGGCCATTTTCAAAAGAAAAAATTGAAGAAAAAAATATCTGAATCACACATAGGTGTGTCGCACATTACTTTAGTCGATTTTTAGCCACTGAAATCGAAATTTGTCAGCTTGTTAATGTTAACTTCCCTAAAGATATCTTCAGTAGCCTTAGCCATGCTCTATTAAGCTTTCAAACAAAGGGGAAAAAAATTGTATCATGACCTCTCCTTTGAGAGTTCCGTCAATTCTTTTAATTTGAAAATATAGCCCAGACAAGATCTTAATTAAAGTGCTTTAAACATTTTTCTAAAAGGTCATATTTTAAACCTCAAGAGCATTTAATTTAAAGTCGCACCTATACAGGGTGTCCCAGAACTAATGGTACATAGTTAAACTATAGATTCTCTGGGTCAAAATATTACGATCTAGCCATACTTACCTTAGTCCAAAAGTTCGTACTAACCGAGATACAGGGTGCTAAACTTTATTTTTTCAATTCGATTTTCTTTACTAACTTTTTTAATAATTAATATTTTTGCAAAAACTAATCAGCGTGTAAGTTTTTTTAAATTTGGAAAGACGATTCCGTTGAAAAATTTGATGTTCAATGTACAGGGTGTTCCTTAGACCACTACCATTGCATAAAAATCAGTGTATTTTTGTTGTGCTTCGGTATATACCAGTTTTTATATAAAATAATGGTTTTCCCATCCTTTTTATGTAAAAAAGTTATACTGTTTTAAAGTCGCTCAGAGCAACGGTTTTTGAGATTTTTGCATTTAAAATTTTTATTGCATGTGAGTGATACTTTCTTCAATTCGTTCTACTAATTAAAAATTTTGCACAAAAAATTCGGTTTGGTGGTTTTTGGGTATGAACAACTTAATTTTCCTAAAAAAATAAATATTATACAGGGTGTTCTCTGGGTCGGTACCGTTATATTAAAATAGGTCTAACTTTTTTTTCCTCGGTGTTTACAAGATTCTATCAAAAACATTAATTTTTTAATTTTATTTAAGTAAAAAAGTTATAGCGTTTAGATGTCGCTTAGAGCAACGGTTTTCAAGATTTTTAAAGTAGATGTTTTTATTGTATGTGTAAAAGATTTTTGATTAAATTCTTACCTACTTCATACATATTAGCTATAATCAATACTTTTTTATAGCATTATAAGACTGGATGTTTTCTTAAGAGATATTAAGTTAAAAAAATATACAGGGTGGTTCTTGAATTATCATAAGTGTGTTATCATTGTTCGTTATTGCAACTGTGTAGGGCTTTGTTTTTAATGAGGGACAAAAACCTCTTCGTATTAGTTTTTTTTTAAATGGTAAATACGTATACTTTATTAATGCAAGTATTTTTTTATTATTTTGAAAGAAAATTTTAATTAATAATAAAATTAATATTTTATTATTCATTAAAAAAATATAAAATTTCTTAAGCGTGGCGCTCTCAGAAACGAAGTTAAAATTTTAAAATTGACAAATAGTAAATCAAACTTAAAACTGTTTATTATTGTTGGCTAGATAAATACCCGAGAAAAACTATTTAAAAATATTCAAAATGCTGGAGAGGCGTTCAGAAATGCAAATCTTTATTTTAAAATCAGACATTCGTATAATAAGCGAATAAACAAATGTATTCAGGTTAACGGTGGCCATTTTGAACATTTATTGTAGATTTTTTTTGTTTTTCTATCTAAAAATTTGTTGTTGCAATAAAATATGTATAATTTTTATAATTGGTTTTTATTTTTTTTTATTAATAATTATTTAATAACTAAAATAATATTCTGGTTAAAAACTTGCTTAAGTATACACCGAGGCACAAAAAAAATACACTGATGATTTTAATGCAATGGTAGTGGTCCAAAGAACACCTGTACATGGTACATCAAATTTTTCAACGGAATCGTCTTGAAAATTTCAGAAAAACCTACATGCTGGTTAGTTTTTGTAAAAATATTAATTAGGAGAATGAATTGAAGAAATTTTCATACATAAATTAGGCATATCACTCACATGCAATAAAAACTTTAAATGCAAAAATTTCCAAAAGCGTTCCTCTGAGCGACTTTAAAACAGTATAGCTTTTTTACATAAAAAGGATGGGAAAACCATTATTTTATATAAAAACTGGTATACACCGAGGCACAAAAAAAAGTCACTGATTTTAATGCAATGCTAGTGGTCCAGGGAACACCCTGTACCCTGTACATCAAAATTTTCAACGGAATCGTCTTGCCAATTTCAAATGAACTTACACGTTGGTTATTTTTTGCAAAAATAATAATTAGTAAAAAAGTTATTAAAGAAAATCTAATTGAAAAAATAAAGTTTAACACCCTGTATCTCGGTTAGTACGAACTTTTGGACTAAGGTAAGTATAGCTAAATAGTAATATTTTGACCCAGGGAATCTACAGTTTAACTATGTACCATTAGTTCTGGGACACCCTATATGTAAATTAAGTATTCAATTTTAATATACCCACTATATTTAAATTTTTTAACAGATACAGCTAATATTACTTAAATTTACATAAGGGTCATTTGCGACCAGTATTATAGTTTACGTTTAATTAGGCAATATCTACTATTTGTCTGTCGGAAAATTGTACTAATTTACAATGTAAAACAGTATTTTGCAATTTCCGATTTTCCATTTGAATTTCACTTAAAAGCCACTATGATAGCCAAAATAGCCAGGCAATCGCACATTATACAGATTGAACTAATTTAGGGAAGCTTCAAAGCTGACAAAGCACGGCTCATTTGGCGTTAATAAAAACTGAGTTATAAAAAAATAATTGCCTAAAGAGTAAGACAAGTCATAAATAAATTGGTAAAAAATTTTTTTTTAAGTCACAAGCTTTTATAAAATGCACTAAAAATTTAAAAATAATTTTCTAACATTCTAATATTATCATAATAATAAAAGCCTTACCTAAAAAGCATCATAGGTCAAAAAGTGCGAACAGAAAACAGAATACTCAAAACCAGCAGATGATTGTCTAGGTTAAGCTCATTTGGAAATCTAACCAGTACAGCAAAAACCACAAGAAAATAATTTTTAACTAAAATTTGACTCCTTGTTTAAAACTGATAGACAAAGATTATGCAGAAACACCATTTCGGACTGCCGTTGTCTTTATTTATTTTAAAGACGACATTTCCGTGCCTAAGTATATCTAACCGTTTTCAAGTGTAAACGAACCAGTCTATATTCTACTACCAGTGCATTCCCAAATTATACTTAAAAAAATATTAAACTTTGAACATTGCTTAATTTAATTAATAATTACCCCAAAAGGAATTTACTAAAGACTGGAATGTTATCTAGAAATTATGTGTTTGTATTCGTGTTCAAACCAAGCTCGAATCTAATTCTTTAGGGTAATTTACTGGAACCAAATTCTATGCACCGTGGATGTTATGTCGCATGCTAATTACGAAATATAGAAAGAGAGGACGACATGTCCCAATAGAATTTTACAGTACATAGAATCTAAACCTTCCTTCGGCACCGCGCTTTTACCAAACCCCGTGATGCCTCCCGCGTCCACGATTCGCGTTGCATTTTAGAGCAGTTCACGCGCACTTTTCAGTTGTGCGCGCTTAGACAACTTCCTATTATCGGTCGGCCGCTGGCGGTTTGTTTTGATTTCGACGATTTGGTATTTAAGACAATGGCGGAAGTTTCTAATTCTGATAGCATTAGCGTGCAATATTTAAAGGCAATTAAATTTTCATCTTTGCCATTACAAGAGAAAATATATGTTAACTAGGTATGATACATTTATTATTTATTTAAAATTACAATAATAATAGGTAGGTAACTAATATCAAACTAAATATCTAATTTTTTAATTATTTGCTCTAATTATTATGTTATACCTCAACAAGTTAGCGTGGCACTGAAAAAAAATTTATGCCTGCGCCGCAATTTTTTTTTTTTTTTTTTTTGGTGTGCACCCCCAAAGCTTTTTACCACGCGCCGCCACTGGCTACTACTTGTACTACTTGGTATGCAGTCAGGAACAGCGCTATCGGTGGAGGGGTTAATGAATCTGTTGGAGCTCTGTCTCCGCAACTCTTACTTTCAAGTACAAGATAAGTTTTACGCTTCTTTAGACTTCTGTCTCTTTCGCCAGCGGTAGCAACCATCTACATGGAGTGGTTCGAATACCATGCGATCAACACAGCAAGAGCCAAGCCAAAACTATGGCTATGATATATGACCGAAAAATGATGACCAACTGCAGAATTTTCCTACTACTACTACTACTATGTCGGTTTAGAACGTTTTTCTACGTTGTCCGACGCCTATTCTCCACCTCCTTCGATCCTGACAATCATCCTCTGTCAGATTCTTTTGACTCATTGATCTTTGGATTGACTATTGCCATTCTAGTTTAGGACGCCCTCTTTTTCTGCGCCCTATTGGTTGCCATTCTAGGACCTGCTTTGGTAATCTTTCGTCGCTCATCCGTTGTACATGGCCGTGCCATATCAGTTGCCTTCTAGTGATGTCATCCGTTATGCTTCCCTCGATTCCCATTCTTTCTTTTATGATCTCATTTCTTATGTGATCTATTCTAGATATTCTCATTGATTTTCTTATTGCATCCATTTCGTCACTTTCCATTCTTGTTTTGTATTTTTCTGTTACGCGACAAGTCTCTATTCCATACAACAGCGTGCTTTTGACCATTGTTTCATATATGTTAAATTTTACATTCTTTTTTATCTCTCTGCTCCATAAAATACTGTTAAGACATCCAATAACTTTTTTTGCTTTTACTATTCTTTTTTCCAATTCTTTACAGTCTGTACCTGTCTTATCAAATGTGAAACCCAAGTACACATACCCATTGCATGGAGATATTGTTTGTCCATTTTCTAGTACTAACTCACTGGATTCGTTTCCAATACATAAGTACTGTGTCTTGTCCACGTTCACTGTTAATCCCCACTTTTGGTATTCTTCTGTTAACTTTCTCATCATATACTCCATGTCTTCTTTATCATTAGCAATAATTACTTGGTCGTCAGCAAACTGTAGTGTGTATATGGTAAATCGGTCGTTAAGTTGTATTCCCATGCCGTGCACTTTACGTTTCCGGTTTTTTAGAGCTACTTCGATATATATTTTAAAAAGAGTTGGAGAGATACAACATCCCTGTCTTAAACCTTTTGTTACCAGGAATTCTTTTGAAAGTCGATTTCCAATTTTAATTTTAGATTTTGACCCTTGTATAGTTCTTTTATCGCTTTTATGTATGTATGATTGATATTAGTTTGCTCTAACACTCTCCATAATTTTTCTACTGGAACGGTATCATATGCTTTTTGTAGGTCCACAAAGGTATGATTTTTTGATGATTCATATGTGAGTGGGCCCTGCAGCCCTTCCACTGCGACCACCAGTGGGTCTATTGTGGCTCACTTTTGAGTGGTTTCTCACCACTGTATGCCTAATCCTCCACAAAGGTAACATGAGTCTCTATATTTCTGGCGCTCCTTTTCTCAATTACTTGTTTAAGACAAAAAACATTATCACTACAAGATCTGCCTGCACGAAACCCACTTTGCTCTTCTTCTTCTTGTTCATGAAAATCATTCTCTATTAGATCTCTAAGAATCCTACCGTACAATCTACTTAGAGTACTGGATACTGAAATTCCTCTGTAATTGTTGCAATCCACCTTGTTTCCTTTTTTATTTATTGAGGATATGAATGCAATTTTCCAATCATTAGGTACTGGATGTCCGTTTATGCATTGATTAATAATATATGTGAGATTTTCGAGTAGTTTCTCTGATCCATATTTGAGCATTTCAGCATATATTCCCTAAGGTCCGCTAGCTTTTCCGGATTTAAGCTTTTTAATATTATTCTTTATCATTTCTTTTTCGATGATTACTTCCTCTCCATGTACTTCTATGTCTCTTCTCGGAGAGGCTGCCAGATATTCGGGTCTCGTCTCCTGCAGCAGTCCCTTGTAGTGTTCTGTCCATTGTTCTGGTTTGATTATCTGGATGTTTACTTTTTCTTTTGTTGAGTTTTTTAATGTAGAAATGAATTTCCATACTTCAGAACTCTGCCTACCTCCTACGTGTTTATTTATGTCGTGGCACTTGCGTTTGAACATTTCATTTTTTTTCTGTGCGTATCAAATTTCTTAGCTGTCTTCTGGTTTCCCTGTAGATTTCTAGGTCTCTTTGCTCCTTAGTACTGAGCCATTTCAAGTATGTACGTTTTTTCTCTTCATGTTTTTTCTATTATCTTGGTACCCAACAGCTTCGTTGCTTGCTTCCTTCAAGCTTTTTATTATGTTTGTATATATCTCTTCAAATGAGTGATTTGTGTTTATTAATTTTTCATCTAATCGGTTCTGATACAATCTTTCCTGAATTTCCAGAATTTTCCACACCATCAAATTCACAATGAAAATTGAAAAAGATTCGGTCTTACCTTTTTTGGATATTCTTGTAAAACGATTAGACAGAAAATTTTAAATCCCTGTATATATGAAACCTACACACACGGGACAGTACCTACCTAAATTTTAAAGCGGCCCACTCACCAGCCAATTTTCAAGGGAATTTTAGCGTCCCTGTATGTAACATATATTGTTAATTTTGACCCTGGTAAATTGACTAGTGAGTGGGCCGCTTAAGTCTTCTCATTCTGTTGTTACAAAACAAGGAGTTATAAGGAGTTTGTATTTAAGAGCCGTAAATATTTGTAGTAATAATAAAGAATTTACCACATAAATCTACAACATTAATAAGAACTTAAGACAGAATGGTTATTCCTAGAAAATATTTAACTCAACGATCTCTAAAACTAAAAACAAAACAAATATAACAGATTCTCAAAATCTTAAATATCTGAAAAATAGTGTTCAAGAAATACTGTTAAACCACTCGTTTTAATCAATAGATAGTTTAAGTTGTGCTACGTATTTTTACGTAAAACTGAACGTTAAGCGCTCTACGTTTTGTTCCAAATTTGAGTTTAAGTTGAATGTTTTTACGTTACTATAACAAGTCTACTAATAGCAGAAAATATGGAATGCGGCACTGTGTTTTTCTGATGTTACAAATTTGTTTTTTGTCCTTTCAACTACAGTAGGAATATATTTGCAAAGAATCGTTTGTACTGGAAGCGGAAATTATCGTCTAGGCCTCATTTTTCGATCGGTCAATCAACCAATTCTATTCTTTGGTAACGTTAAGGTGCCCGCAGACTGCCGTAAGCTAACGTAAATACGTAAGCTCCTAACGTGACCTTGACGATGGTTTGACGAAGTGCGATTGCGTATCTGTCAAATCTCATGCTTACGTAAAAATACGTAGCACAACTTAAACTATCTAATATCTGAATTTGTGTCCTGTGATCTTGGTTACGCTATGTAATTTGCTTCAAACTTTTCTTATTCCTTTAAAATTTTGTTCATTTGGGTTACGACGTTTCAGAATTAGGGTGACGATATGGTTTTTAGGGTTACAAAGAGCTCAGAACGGTGTATGGTGCATGAGACGTTTCTTATCCACCTGCGATTTTTTGTTTTTTTTTTCTACTACTTAAATTCTTTTTTGCTTCTAGTTTTTTTCGCAAAGGTATTTCAGTTGGGACTACATAATTTTTTGGAATGAACAACACAACAGCTGAAATTGGTTGGGTTTGGCATTTGACTTAATATTATTGTAAAAGCCCGAAATAAATAAACCTTTTTTAATTTAAATTTCAGGAAAAATGGTAGTCGAACTAGATTTATTTTGAAATAAGTTTAAACTAAATTTTGTCTTCTCTTAAGGGGCCTACAGACACGCGAACATTTCCAGAGATTAGTACGCGCGTACAAGTTTGCGCATACTAATCTCTTCGTGTGTAGACAATATCCGCCTAAAATATCTCTCGAAGATTAGTTCGCGCGCACAATGTACGCGAGCAAATCTCTCGGTGTCTAGGCAAAACGCATTGATAAAACGTTTAATTTTGTCTTCGTGTGTGTAGGCGATTCCCAGAGATTAGTTCGCGCACTAATCTCTAGAGATTAGTTCGCGTACTAATCTCAAGAAATGCTCGCGTGTCTGTAGGCGACTTTAGATACCTTTTCAAATGTTGAAACTTAAAAAAATAGTTATAATAACTATTTTCTAATTTAATTATTTAATTGTGTTTTTATTAAAATGGGCAGTAGCTTAGTTTTAAAAATAATTAAAAAAAGGAAAAATCACTGCGATATGTACAGGGTGGGCCAAATTCGATGTTTTTTGCTAGTTTTAGGTATTTCTAGACGAGATACACAAAAACGAGTGGACATGCCCTGGGCTCGATTTTCGAGACGTCTTCAAATATCAAAACCGCTACTTAATAAACCTTGTAGTTTTTTAGCTACAAGGGGATTTTGAAAAGTCTGCATTTATGGAGTTGGCCTATAACTTTTTTATTTATGAAAATTTAATTTTGGTGTAAGTTAATTTTTCACAGGTTTTTTTATGGAGAATCCAACTGTCAAACTAATTTTTATCTGTCACTTTTAGTTTTTGAGATATTACAAAACGTTTAAATTTTCTTATGGAATGACTCATTTTTTGTTTTTCTTCTGAAATCTACGTCAAATTTTCTGTTTAACGATATGTCATGTATGACAATTCGTTACGCAGTTTTCAAGATATTTATGACATATCGTTAAACAGAAAATTTGACGTAGATTTCGAAACAAAAACAAAAAATAAGTTATTCCGTAAGAAAATTTAAACTTTTTGTAATATCTCAAAAACTAACAGTGACAGATAAAATTTAGTTCAACAGTTGGATTCTCCATAAAAAAAACCTGTAAAAAAGCATCTTCCACTAAAATGAAATTTTCATAAATAAAAAAGTTATAGGCCACCTCCATAAACGCAGACTTTTCAAAATCGCCTTGTAGCTAAAAAACTACGATGTTTATCAAGAAGCGGTTTTGATATTTGAAGACATCTCGAAAATCGTGTATCTCGGCTAGAAATACCTAAAACCCCCAAAAAACATCGAATTTGGCCCACCCTGTACTTATTTTATTGTTTGACCCAAAAAGTGTTTTTTACTTTAGATGGTAAACTTTAGTAGGTAGGTACTGGATTAAAAAAAAATTAACTGTAAAAACTATTAAATTTATTTCTGGTATTTCAAGTACAGTACAATCCCGATTATCCGAATCGCGATTTTCAGAAATCCGGTTTATCCGAAACAAACTTTAAAAACAAAAATCTCGATTAACCGAAAAAATTCGCATTATACGAAACGCATCTGGGATTCACCTATACTGCTAGGTGGTTCCCCTCGGGGTTTCACGGCAATACGACCGACGGTCTAAAATGTGAATTGTTTTAGTTAGCCGACAGAGTGTTACAAATATTTTTAACTCGATCTAGTGAGCAACTCCTATTTTCCAAAAAAAAAAAATCGGATTAACCGAAATTTCGATTATCCGAAATCACTTTGGTTCACATTATTTCGGATAATCGGGACTGTACTGTACTGAATAGTTTCCCTATCCAATTTATTCAAAAAGTGAGAAATTAGGTTATTAACAGATAATATAAATAAAAACGTTTAAAATTCCAGTGGATTAAAAATATAATATAATAATATATAACACTTATTATAGTTAAAGTATAACAACAAGCAATTTGGTCGCTATATCTTATAGAACCAAAACAAACTATATAATGCAAAATACAAACTTATTAAAATTAACATTTTGCTTAGCTAAAATATTTTGTGTAAAGTAACTTTTTTAAAATCAACCAATCCAGTTTTATATAATTTGCAATTAAACTCCTAAAATTTTGTTAACTGGGCTACACACCAGTCAATTTACAGGAGCAATTTAGCGTCCCTGTATGTAACAGATATCGGCAAACGTTGAAATTTACAACACGCAGGGACGCTAATTTGCCTCTGAAAATTAATTGGCTCGTGAGTAGGCCGCTTTAAGCAGTTTTTTAGAGTTTAAAGTGTTTATTAAAAACGTATATTATAACAAAAATATTTTATGTAAAAAAAGCAAAGTACGCGAAAATGGCATTCCGTAAAAAGAATCGAGTTAAAAGTATAGCCAAGTTCTTCAATACAAATTTTAAAATAAAAGGTTCTTACTAGTTAGCATTTTTTTTTAATTTGCTATTATAGTCAAACTTCTTTATGTTCAATTTAGCACTGTGCCTAAGAGTCATTTGCAGCCATACACAGTGTGCCTGAATGAAGTATAGGTTACATAAAAATGGTTCCAAAAACTTATTGCACATTTTGAATATGGACTTTCCTGACTTCAGAACCATATTCATATAAATCCTAGCTGATCCTCTTCTCGAAATTTTATCAATTTTTTGCCTTTTTTCTACTTAGTTTAGGCGCTGGCTTTTGTCACATGTGACCTAATATGTGCGCTCAGTTTGACTGCGGGGCTTTGTTAAGCACCCATAGCAGTATAAAAAAAGTTTGGTCACGTGGTCGAACTACCCAGTGGTCCTATTTTCATTTTTTAAAGCTTATTTTACTCCTTTTTGAAAGGCAAACAAATATTGTCATAACACATTTTTTGATAAATTACGTAGTTTTTAAGATATACCAAGATTATTAGTATTTCCGCTCGCAAAAGAGTTAAAATAATACCTATGCTCATTTTATTCTAGCTACAATATTATTCACAATTGTTTTTTTTTGTTTTATAGAAGGCTTTAAATCTTTCATAGAAGAGGATATTGACTATATGTTTTTCATGTTTGTTGGATGGTACCCCTAAAGACTGCCTTAAAGAGGGTGGTTTCTGAAACTGTTCACAATATTATAGAAAAAGTGAATTTGCAGGGAAACGTGCATCCTAGCGAAAAACGATAAAATTAATTTTTTATAGTACTTTTCATTTCGCTTCTTCTGATGTATCACTTAGCATTTTAGCTTTGATAGTTAGCTGTACAAGTCAGCTAAAATATACAATTTTGTAAAAATTCCATGTTTTCGCTCCAAAATCAATTTTTTTTCCTATAAATTGTAAAGATACGACAATGATCAGAAGAAGCGGAATTAAAAGTACTATAAAAAATTATTCTTTACGTTTTTCGCTCGGATGCATCGTTTCGCTGCAAATTCACTTTTTGTATAATCTTGTGAAGGCAAAATAAGGCAGTCTTTAGGGGTACCATCCATCGAACTTTAAAAACATAAAGTCAATATCCTCTTCTGTGAAAGGTTTAAAGTCTTCTATGTAACAAAAAAAACAAATGTCTATAATATTCTAGCTACAATAAAATGAGCATGGGTTATTATTATTACTTTACTACTTTTTAAATGCCTTTGAAACTTGGAAGGGTGGATCTACGACTGTACACAGGTTGAGTTTCAATCCAAAGTAGATTTTTGGATCGGTCAAATATGGGCTGAAATGTTTTAAGAAAAGAGGGTACAGCAGTTGAGCGAACTTGGCCGGGCACTGCTGTGCCCTCAGATTTGTTAATGCATGCCGATTTAAATTAACCTGGCGTTGCGCTTAAATTAGCTCTTGTCCAACATACACGAAGCATGAATAGAACTATCGCAACTCCGGTGGCCTAAAAAACAGATCTAGATTTACGTTTAACCAAATTTAATCACAGTAAATAGCAATGGTCAACAAATCTACCGAATGGCAATAGTATTGTAAGGTTAGCTGTCTACATAAACAGTACAGTACCCACTAAACACAAAAACATTTTAATAATGTCAAAATAATGTATAATTTAAAAACATAACGTTAGGTTGGATGTTAGTTCTAAAGTCATACTCATAGTAAAAAAGAAGCTTAATAACGTTAAAAAAATATTAATTTTTAACAGTGAAAAATAAATGTTTTTTTAACAATGTAAAAATATAATTTTTTCAAATATCTCTAAAGATAAGGTAACATAAATAAAGTAAATAAAATTCTTCTATTTTGGAAACGCAGGGCAGCAACAGTCCGTTGAGATTTTCTTGAACTCGACACACAGTGAAGGAAATTCGGATCCGTAGCTTCTGAAAATAAAATTTAAAATTCTACGAAAACAATAATTTTGTAGTAACTGCCTTGCTACGAGGCCAAATAATTCATGCTCAAGTGAATACAATTTCAAGGCGCGTATTCACTTTACCATGAATGCAAACGAAGCATTCGTTTGGTCCCGCTGCGAGGCTTGCGAATTCTGCCTCAAATGTGTAACAAAACGGGATTTGAGCATAAATGGTATTTTTGCCATTTATAAGTTTTTAAAGATTTTTAATTAAATATTGTTTTGACATCAACACGCATTGATTATATGCAAGACTAGGTTAAGATTAAGTAAAATTTATGGCAACTCGGCGACTTGTTTTTAGGCATGTTTTCAGGTTCGCTGTATTTTAATAAAAGTTGTATTCGGCTAATATGTCCTTTGAGCCACTAACATCAAAATAATTCTTATTTTGTAACTGGAAACAAATTTTAAACTATTTTCAATTAAAAAAGAAACACACTGTAAGATTTAAACTTTACCGAATTTCTAAATCCACGCATCTTTGAATTGCGGTGGTATTTTGTCTCTTTGTCTTTCTCGCCAATGCGAGGGAGCTTGAGATTCAGACCACGGCAGCCAAGAGTGTCTGTAGAGAAGAGTGGTGGAAGAAATCCGTTAAAGAAAGCTTAGATTTAGACCAATCAGCTAGCGACAAACGGAGAATGTCTAGAGAGCGGGGTATTGAAACTTTCGAAAGTCGTCAGGGAGAGGACTCTTTAGTTTGTCGTTGCCTGGTACGTTACACTTTCATTCAGACTTCTTAAGGGGGGTTTTATTTCAACTGGGGAAATTTATCAATTATTTTAACATTGTATAAAACTGTTAACTTTAATATTCATAATTATTTTGGTCTTTTCTTTTAGAGTTTATTGATTGTAAAGTCATTAATTATTACTGTTTCCAGTGTTTTGAAATAATGTGTTTAACTGTTTTATGGTTTTTTATCAACAAAATACAAACCATTCGTTGCCCTAAAATCGGCATTTTTAATTAATAACATATCCCAAACCTAAACAGTAATATTAGGTAAATTAAACAGTTGATTGAATAGTTTCACTCATTCAATCAACGTTTAAGATGTTGATAAATATATATATTTACAACAAATATATAAAAGGTTTATAAAACCTAAAAGTTTAAGAAGTGTAAATATTTGAATATAAAAGTTCAATGGTAGTAAAAATTTGATATTTAAATAATAAATATTAGAAGTGAAAGTGTGAAGCTGCAAGAAGAAAATTGAAAAGGTATGTATGATTATCCTATTAGTTATACATTTGAGAAAAACGTTTATAGCATACTTTTCCTCCAAGAACCGCCAAATTCCCTTTCGAGATCGTGTAAATTTAATAACATATAGTAACATTTAATCTTTTTATAATTTATATAAGTTGTAACCTAAGTTGGTAGCTTACAACATTTAAGCCTTGCCATTTCAGGTGACAGTATCACTGTCACACGCCAGGCCCTGTTACAAATGAATACGCGGCTTACGGTCCGGCGGCTAATCATTCGCGGTGAATTGTTGCATTCCCTGTCAGATTAACTGTAACGTAGGTATGCGATATTTCATACAAAACAATTTTTTACTTTTGTTTACTTTTCTTACCTAATTTTGTGATGCTTCATTTAAATCACTGCATACCAATTGGTTATTCTTTAACTATACCATCTTTTCCACACAACTGGTGTATATTCCTATCCAAATATGTATTCACTATCATTATTAATAATTGTGCTTTTAATTTGCCATGTTTGTTTGTACAAAAGGTAAATATTGTAACCAAAATTGCACAAAGCGTAGGTATTTGCTATCGACTCGTATGAACTCGCAGCGAAATGCAACTAAAAATGGCGATGACCCGTTCTGGTAGTGGAACTATGCGGCAGCGCCCTCTATAATATCATGTTTTTTAATGTTTAAAAAACAAAACATTTATTAGCTTCATATATCTTAAATTCAACGTTAGAAATGAGATCCAGGAAAAACATTATAAAAATAACCATATATTGATGGTATTATTTTTAATGTTAGTGAAATTATGGTTTTCTTAATGCTGGTTTCTTAACGTTATTAAGAAATATATTTTTGGTGTTGCTTTTACATGAAATTTTCGTTAGGATGTCAAAAGTTGACTTAATTTTAACACAAATTTGTGTTAGAAAAAAAAACATTGTTTTTTCAACATTTATTTAACGTTTTTTACGATTTTGTGCTTAGTGTGTATAGATATAAAAATATTTACAAACATCACGGATTACCACCGTTTAGTATAAATTATTAAATAGGCATAGAACAATCACGTGTTAATGTTTAACACGTAAAAAACGCGTGAGAAAAAAAATCGTTGACTTTAAAAGCTGCGAGAAAAAAACGTTTATTTTATACAGTGAAACCTCCTATAGGCGGACACCCATGGTTTGCCCGATTTTGTCCGCTTATTGAAGGTATCCGCTTATGAGAGAAAACTGCGAAATTTTAATATATATTTATTAACAATTTCCACAGCTTTAGTTTTTCCGATATTAAATTTTTCAGCGATCTTTCGTGCTGATAGATGTTCCTTCTCCGAAACGTTAACAACTTCCATTTTTTATTATAGGTATAAATGGGACAAACTGCACTTGACAGATAATTAATCTGAGTTTTGACTAAATATATTTTTTTCAAACACGTTTCGTGGCTAATCGGGCAAAAAGGAGTTTTTTGTTTCCCTCATATTTTTCCGTGGGTAGCCTGAAAGCTTAACCTCACGGTGGTCCAAGATCTAATGGACACCTAATAAGTATTGACAGTTAACCGTTTCGTCCTTATGGGACTGAGGAGTCCCATGAGCCTGAAAGCTTAACCTCACGGGGGTCCAAGATCTAATGGACACCTAATAACTGTTGAAAGTTAACCGTTTCGTCCTTATGGGACTCCTCAGTCCCATAAGGACGAAACGGTTAACTGTCAACACTTATTAGGTGTCCAATAGATCTTGGACCCTCGTGAGGTTAAGCTTTCAGGCTAAAATATGAGGGAAACAAAAAACTTCTTTTTGCCCGATTAGCCACGAAACTTGTTTGATTTTTAAATTCACGGGTACCAAATTCCACGTTTGTTATATTTTTTTGTCCGTCATCTCAAAATCCAAGATTTAAAGATGCTCGTTTATTCGTGTGTTGCAAACATGTTTTAATTATTTTTTTAAATCAGTAAAAAAGCCGCATTCTTGCCACGCACAGCAAGGTGCAAATTAGCAAAATCGGTTAAGAGATTCTAAAAAATTATATTTTTGTTTCAACCATTGTTTTGAATATTATACGATTGCCGTGCCAATCATGTCTGCATTTATTTCCGTATAAATTCGTTACTACTTAACCGATTTTAATGAAGTAAAAAACATCCTGGTGAGAATTGATTGCTTTTTAAAAATCATGATCAAAATTTATCGCCATCTTAAAAGTTAAGATATAAATAAATAATAATAAATAATCATCTTTGATTTTTCAAAATGGCGTGTTTATTCTTATTTTCTGAAAATGTTTTAGTTTGTTTGCGAATTTATAGAAAAGCGCCTTGAAATGAACCTTTCCCCCGCACAACAAGGTATAAATTAGTAAAATCGGTATGGTGGTTCTCAAAAAATCTATTTTTGTTTCAGTCATTGTTTTACAGAATTTCGATTATAATATCTATCAATTCTCACTATGATTTTTTTTACTTTACTAAGATCGGTTCAGTAATAATAAGATTATAAGGAAATTAATGCAGACAGGATTGGCAATGCAATCGTATAATCTCTAAAACAATGGTTTGGAACAAAAATAGATTTTTTGACAACCACTACACCGATTTTACTAATTTGCACCTCGTTGTGTGGGGCAAAAGTAGCGCTTCTATAGATTAAAAAAAAACTAAAACATTTTCGGAAAATAGGAATAAATACGCCATTGGCAGCTTTGATTATGATTTAAAAACAATCATTTTTAAACAGGATGTTTTGTATTTCGTTAGAATGGGTTAATTAGTAAGGAATTTATAAGGAAATAAATGCACACATGATTGGCAAGGCATTCGTATAATTTGCAAAACAATGGTTGAAACAAAAATATTTTTTTTGTTGTGTGTGGCAAGAATGCAGCTTTTTTACTAATTCAAAAAAATAGTTAAAACATGTTCGCAACACAAAAATAAACGAGCATCTTTGAAGGGTATATTTTAATTTCGTCCGCCATCTTGGATTTTGAGATAGCGGACAAAAAAGTGCAGTGCAGTGCCAAGTGCAGTTTGTCCCATTAAAATCGATTGTATAGTTCAAAATTAACATTGAAAAAAAATTGTCCGGTTTTTTTTGGCCCACCCGGTATATGAATTTATTGTATTAATGTTGAAAATAAAATACACATCCTTCCTTTTTTTTATTCTCGTCTGCCAAATGTAGTTATTAGTTAAGCTTTTTCTATTAAAAAAATTGTTTAACAAATTAATTTCCAATTGGTATAATTTTTGTCAACTATATATTTAAAAAAATAAATATACTAAAATATGGCATGACTTTTTTTTAACCAATGATGCTTCTTTAAGTTTTGCTATGAAGCTCGATTTTCCAAAATATGTTTTTTTGGAAATTTATTTTTTTGTTTTATTCTAGATTTAAATATTTTTAATTTTTCGTTTTTTAATTGTATAAACTTGGCACTAAAACTTTACTAGAAGTAGGTAAGTGCCATCCATACGTCTTTACTAATTGTAGTAGATTATCCTGTCGGACAAACTAGCCGCGGTTCGAGCAATTGCCTAATCCGATGCTATCGTCTCGATTACCGCATTTGTTTGTGCCAAATTACAGGCAATTTAAATATGTTGCATATTCATTTGTAGTAACGATTTCAAACTCCCAAATGACGGCTCTGCTTTTCACATACCTACACAGATGTAATATTCTTAAAGATGTATAATATAGATGTCGCAAACTTATTGTACTCTTATTGTACTATCGGTCTTATTATAACAAGCCTAGGCTTTTTTAATGTGACTCCGCATATGGTAACACCAAATACGTTAGCTAGATTTTTTTAGATATTTTCCACATATTTCCTTTTACATATACGGCCTCATGGGGTCTCGGGCCCCCCCCAAACTGCCTCGTGCCCACCCCGAAACTTTTTCCTATATACGCCACTGGGCATATCCATGCATTCCCATACATAGTGTGCCTGAACGAAGTATACGTTACATAAAAATGGTTACAAAAACTAATTGCATATTTTGAATATGGACTCTTTCCTGACTTCAGAACGATATTTATATAAATCCTAGCCATGGGCGCACCCAGGGGGGGGGCGGGGTCCGGGCCCCTCCCAAGCCTAAGATTTTCATCATGAAGCTTCGAGCCCCCCCAAGACAAATTCCTGGGTGCGCTACTGCCTAGCTGATCCTCTTCTCGAAATTTTATCAATTTTTTGCCATTTTTCTAGTTAGTCTAGGCTCTGGGTCTCTAATATGTGCACTCAGTTTGACTGCGGGGCATTGTTAAGCACCCATAGGTGTATATAAAAAGTTTGGTCACGTAGTCGAACTCATGGTCGTTTGGCCGCCATCTTTGAAAATGGCCGTCAAATCGATAGATTTTTTTGTTTGAGCGTATCTCCCTACCTAGTCATCCGATTTTAATTTTTTTAGGCTTGCTATACTCCCTTTTTAGAGGCAAATAAATTTTGTAATTACAAATTTTTTAATATATCAGGTAGTTTTTGAGATATACCAAGATTATTAGTATTTCCGCTCGGAAAAGAATTAAAATAATACCCATGCTCATTTTATTGTAGCTACAATATTATTGAGATTTGTTTTTTTTTGTTACAAAGAAGTTTAAACCTTTTATAGAAGGGGAGATTGACTTTATGTTTTTAAAGTTCGATGGATGGTACCCCCAAAGACTGCCCTAAAGAGGGTGGTTTCTAAAACAGTTCACAAGATTATAGAAAAAGTGAATTTGCAGCGAAACGATGCATCCTAGCGAAAAATGTTAAGAATAATTTTTTATAGTACTTTTAATTCCGCTTCTTCTAATCATGATCATATCTTTTACAATTTTTAAGAAAAAAATCGATTTTGGAGCGAAAACATGGAATTTTTACAAAATTGTATATGTTAGCTGTTTTGTACAGCTAACTATGAAAGCTAGGATGTTAAGTGATACATCAGAAGAAGCGAAATTAAAAGTACTATAAAAAATTAATTTTATCGTTTTTCGCTACGATGCATCGTTTTGTTGCAAATTCACGTTTTCCTATAATATTGTGAACAGTTTTAGAAACCAGCCTTTTTAAGGCAGTCTTTAGGGGTACCATCCAACGAACTTTAAAAACATATGGTCAATATCCTCTTCTTTATACTACTTTTATGTAACAAACATAAAACAAATGTCAATAATATTGTAGCTACAATAGAATGAGCATGGGTATTATTTTCACTCTTTTGCGAGCGGAAATACTAATAATCTTGGTATATCTCAAAAACTACGTAATTTATCAAAAAATGTGTTATGACAAAATTTGTTTGCTTTTCAAAAAGGAGTAAATCAAGCTTTAAAAAATTAAAATAGGACCACTGGGTAGGGATACGCTTAACAAAAAATCTTTTAATTTGTCGGCTATTTTCAAAGATGGCGGCCAAATGACCTTGAGTTCGACCACGCGACCAAACTTTTTTTAAATTCCTATGGGTGCTTAACAAAGCCCCGCAGTCAAACTGAGCGCACATATTAGGTTACACGTGACAGGAGCCAGTGCCTAGACTAACTAGAAAAAAGGCAAAAAATTGACAAAATTTCGAGAAGAGGATCAGCTAGGATTTATATGAATATGGCTCTGAAGTCAGGAAAGAGTCCATATTCAAAATGTGCAATTATTTTTTGGAATCATTTTTATGTAACCTATACTTCATTCCGACACACTGTGCACACGCGATGCTTGAAGCCAGAATTTTGAAAGTTTTGCCATTTTGATCTTATGGGTTTCCCTATACTAAAAATCGCTAAATGACGTTTTTTGGAATCTCAACTCACTCAGTGGTTTTTTCGTATCTGTATGACGCCACAATACTGCAACTCGGTGCTTTTTTTGATAAACTGTATAGTTTGTAAAATATGAATTTTCGAAATTTTGCCATTTTGGTCTTATGGGTTTCCCTATACTAAAAATCGCTAAATGACTTTTTTTGGAATCTCAACTCAATCAGTGGTTTTTTCGTATCTGTAGAACGCCACAATAGTGCAACTCGGTGCTTTTTATGATAAACTGTATAGTTTGTAAAATATGAATTTTCAAAGTTTTGCCATTTTGGTCTTATGGGTTTCCCTATACTAAAAATCGCTAAATGACGTTTTTTGGAATCTCAACTCACTCAGTGGTTTTTTCGTATCTCTATAACGCCACAATACTGCAACTCGATGCTTTTTTCGATAAACTGTATAATTTGTAAAATATGAATTTTCAAAATTTTGCCATTTTGGTCTTATTGGTTTCCCTATACTAAAAATCGCTAAATGACGTTTTTTGGAATCTCAACTCACCCAGTGGTTTTTATCTCTATGACGCCACAATACTGCAACTCGTTGCTTTTTTTGATAAACTGTATAGTTTGTAAAATATGAATTTTTAAAGTTTTGCCATTTTGGTCTTATGGGTTTCCCTGTACTAAAAATCGCTAAATGACGTTTTTTGGAATCTCAACTCAGTCAGTGGTTTTTTTGTATCTGTATGACGCCACAATACTGCAACTCGGTGCTTTTTTTGATAAACTGTATAGTTTTAAAATATGAATTTTCAAAGTTTTGCCATTTTGGTCTTATGGGTTTCCCTATACTAAAAATCGCTAAATGACGTTTTTTGGAATCTCAACTCACTCAGTGGTTTTTTCGTATCTCTATAACGCCACAATACTGCAACTCGATGCTTTTTTCGATAAACTGTATAATTTGTAAAATATGAATTTTCAAAATTTTGCCATTTTGGTCTTATTGGTTTCCCTATACTAAAAATCGCTAAATGACGTTTTTTGGAATCTCAACTCACCCAGTGGTTTTTATCTCTATGACGCCACAATACTGCAACTCGTTGCTTTTTTTGATAAACTGTATAGTTTGTAAAATATGAATTTTTAAAGTTTTGCCATTTTGGTCTTATGGGTTTCCCTGTACTAAAAATCGCTAAATGACGTTTTTTGGAATCTCAACTCAGTCAGTGGTTTTTTTGTATCTGTATGACGCCACAATACTGCAACTCGGTGCTTTTTTTGATAAAAAATATGAATTTTCAAAGTTTTGCCATTTTGGTCTTATGGGTTTCCCTATACTAAAAATCGCTACATGACGTTTTTTGGAATCCTAACTCACTCAGTAGTTTATTCGTATCTCTATAACGCCACAATACTGCAACTCGGTGCTTTTTTTGATAAACTGTATAGTTTGTAAAATATGAATTTTCAAAGTCTTGCCATTTTGATCTTATGGGTTTCGCTATATTAATAAACGCTAAATGATGTTTTTTGGAATCTCAACTCACCCAGTCGTTTTTTCGTATCTCTATGATGCCACAATACTGCAAATCGGTGCTTTTTTTTGATAAACTGTATAGTTTGTAAAATATGAATTTTCAAACATTTGCCATTTTGGTCTTCTGGGTATAGTTTGTAAAATATGAAATGATGTATCCAAATAAGGACGAAACACCGGTGTCTATGAGCTACCCTAACCCCCTTGTGAGAAACTGCCCATAATAATTATTTTATAGAAGACTAAATTTCCATACCTTTTATATGAGACATGATTCAGAATAGAAAATTAAACAAACCTTGTAGAGTTTTAGAACACTTGTATTTTATTTGTTTCGTCAACGAAAATGAATTAATGGTAAAGGATACAAATCCTCATTTATTTAAAGATATTTAAAACTTTTAATTTTGGATTAGGCAACAAAAAAACTTGAATATAATATAAAATAAATTATTTTGGATATAATGTTTAAATTTGTTTTGTTTTAAAAATATTCCCCTAAAAAAATTATCCTGGCAACTCTTCTGTATATTTAGAAAAAACAACCGTATTATTGTTCTTTATTCTTTTAAAATGCTAAGTCTGTGCTGGGTACTGTCTCCCGAAACGTCCGTATTTTCCAGTCCTTTTCCTAAACAAACACTGAAACTCTACAGATTTAATGTAAATTTGATCCCCAAGATTTGATTGTGCAGCATTTTAATTTAAAATTCCAGATGTTAAGCTTTGAGTTTTATTTAAAATTTTTGATATTATTTCATTATTCTTTATCAATTTACTAAATAACTGAACCTAATAATTCTTTAGTAATAAAAATAACTTAAAGATAAAAAATAGTAAATAGTAAATAGTCAGTTTTGAAATGACTTCCCTCTTGCCTATTTGTGATACAATAATGTGTGATACGACAAAATTTTCAGAAAATTTCGTAGTATACGAATTTCTAAGGTGGAGATCTGGCAAATTGTGCAGAAGCATTCTTCACCCCCTCCAAAAGCGTGGAAGGTGTCGTTTTTTCAAAAAATTAAAACTCGAGCTTGTTTTAATTTGGTTTCTTTAATCCATTATTTGTCAGCACTTTTGAACATACTTTAACCATCTCAGGGAGGTCAGCAACTCCCCAAAGTGATTTTTTTTTTAGTTTTAGCAAAAAACACCCTGGAGAAATGAATGCTAATAAAACATAGTTCAAAGGTACAAGATATGAGCTTCACTTTGATGTTTCGTCTATCTATATCGTTTTAAAAAGACACCTCTACAGGGTGTCGAATTAGGGGTAGTTTCTTAAAAGTAATGTGATTTTTTTAATTGAACAACTTTTTCTTAAAAACCATTTGTTTTTTAAAAAAACTTTTAGAAAACAATCTTGTAGAGATTAAAACTGCCTACAAAATACTCTGCCAATATATGGGCCCCTAAGCTCACACTTGGTACTATAGTTATAGTGTACGTGTGAGCTAATATAACTAAAAACTGATATATATCTTATTCAACTCCAGACTAAATTACCTTTTGTTTGATACCACACAAGCCATATTTTGACTTAAACTCAAATTTTTGAAATCTACCCCCACCCTTAAAAAAAACAAAAACTAAAATGTATTTTGTTAAACTCCGGACTCAATTACCTTTCGTTTGATATCACACACGCCATATTTTCACTTAAACTCTAATTTTTAAAATATACCCCCACCCTTTTTTTTTAAATAAATTAAAATTTATTTTGTTTAACTGCAGACTCAATTACCTTTCGTTTAATATCACACACGCCATATTTTCACATAAACTTTAATTTTTAAAATCTACCCCCACCCTTTTATTTGGTTTGTGTTCGGTGGATTTTGTTCATTTTTAAATGGGACCATCTCGACCCAAGACCCAGCCTAGGTACCAAATTTCATTAAAATCGGCCAAGCGGTTTTTGAGTTATGCGCGTTGGTCGTTACAGACAGACATACAGACACACAGACAGACAGACAGACAGACAGACAGACAGACAGACAGACAGACATACAGACAGACAGACAGACAGACAGACAGACAGACGGCGCAACAAAAAAGTTTCAAAATCATCTGAAACGCAAAGATATATAAAAAAATTTGAAATCGGAGCAACTTTTTTTTTCTCGAACAAATTAGGATCACCATAGCTCACACTACTATAGTATAGTATATGTGTGAGCTAAAAATATATAGCTTGGCTTCCTAGGTTAAATTTATAGATGTCCAGGACAGTTTCAATTTGTGACTTTAGGAAAAATCCATGTTTTTGTAATATAAAACACAGATTTCTGGACAAGTATGAGATACGTCAAAAATTGATAATGACTTTTTTAATAGGCCGTAAAATTTCCAATCCACTGATGTATAAAGTAGCTGCAGTGGATTTTTGGCATGACGGAAGAATTTGTATCCAAAAGAAATAGGTGCATTTCATAGCCAGATCAATTATCTTTCGAACGATGAGCTTGGAAGCTATGTAGCATGTATACGTATAGCGCGGCAATGCATCATACGAGGTCTGGCTATTAATTAACGAGACTGGTTACGAAAAAGGGTTTTTCTACGACCGTGCATATATACCCAAGCATCACTTTCCCGCCCTAGTGCGGGAAAATCACTTTCCCGCACTAGTGCGGGAAAGTAAAACTATGCCAATTTTGGAGTTATTCTATAGGTTTATACCTCAACAGTCGTAACTATCGACTTGGTACAGTGTAGGGAATTTAGCAGATAGGCAATCTGATGAATTATAGCTCATTTCAAGTTTTTTATTCAATTTAAAAAAAAAACAGAATAATGGATTTTTTTAAATATTTCTGCATACCCCCCGTATAGTCATGTCATACAACAACTATCAAGCCAAGCTGTGACAGGTGCTTGGTCCAGTTTGCTATGGCAACCAAGTTATGTTATTGTTACTCAAACGTCAAAGCTAGTCAAAGAGCGTCTCTGAAGTGACAGAACTGCCTTTTATTTTGAATAAAATGGATTTTTCAATGGACTGTTCCGAAGATGAACTTCCGGAGTGCATTTTGCAGGCTGCTGAAGATGTGAATGGTGAGCTGCTACCTGCCAAATCGAGACAAAGGTACGAAAAACAGTACAATCATTTCGTGACATGGTGTAAGGAGAAAGGGGTGAGAATCTACAAAGAAGAAGTCTTCTTGGCATACTTCCTAGACCTGAGCAAGGTCTTGAAATCGAATACCTTATGGTCACGCTATTCCATGGTGAAAAGCTTGGTTAAAATTAAGCAAAATCTGGACATAAGCAGATTCCACAAGCTAACATCGTTTCTTAAACAAAAAAATGTTGGTTTTCGAGCACAGAAGGCGCAAGTTTTCACCGGAGATGATATATCGCGGTTTATGTTAGCTCCTGATGAGATTTATTTGATGATTAAAGTGAGTACCATTTTTGCTTTGGCTGGTGCTCTCCGCAGGGCGGAGCTTTTAAATATCACTCTGGATGACAGACAGGATAAAGGAAGTCTGATCGTTGTTAAGATCTCCGACACTAAAAATCATTCCTCAAGATCCTTCGTTTTATCCGAAGAAATAAATAATGGATCTTTTTTGATGCTGTATAGAAAGTACGCAAATTTGAGACCTCCTACTACTCCGCACCGCCGGTTTTTCATTTATTATAAAAAAGGAAAATGTTCCAATCAGTGTGTAGGAGTGAACACTTTTGGAAAGATGCCATCAGAGATCGCTGCATATTTGCGCCTACCTAACCCAGAACGTTATACCGGCCATAGCTTCAGACGTTCTTCAGCAACATTCCTAGCAGATTCAGGTGAAGGCATAACAAACATAAAACGCCTTGATGGGTGGAAGTCCACTGCTGTCGCTGAGGGGTATTTGGAAGATTCCGAGAAACAGAAAGAGAACATCTCGAGTAAGATTCTTTCATCTACCTATGACCTGCAATCGTTGCCAGCACCGTCATCGTCAACTGTAAGTGACCTGCAACTGCTGCCGTCAACGTCCACTGGAAGAGTCCTGCAGACCCAGACGCCATCTTTGCGCACTTTCGATTCTACAAGCGACCACCAGATGCGAGAATTACCACCATCGAACTCCACTACACCGGCAATTCTGAATAATCTTCAAACTGCAACAAATTGTGTTTTCAATATCACTATTACCAATAATAATAATTAGTATTTTATTTATGTTCAAATAAAATATTTTTTCAAAAGTAAATTTGTGGTATTGTAACATAGGTCGAAGAAAAAATAATGTTCCTAACTCATGCGGAAAGTGTCTTTCCCACCCTCGACTGCTTGCCCGAACTCCGCTCCGCGTCGTTCGGGTCAACTGCAGTCGCGTGCGGGAAAGTCTCACTTTCCACACTTGTTAGGAAAATAACTATTTATTTTAAAAGTTATTCTACATTCGAATGCTCCCCTTCAAAATACTCCCCTCCCCTCGCCACACACCTTTCCATACGTTGTTTCCATTGATCGAAGCAGTGCTGGAAGTCTTATTTGGTGAGGACCTTTATGAGCTCTGCCGTTTTTTGCTTTACCGCTTCCATCGACTCAAATCGGGTCCCTTTAGATTTTATCTTCGGAAACAAAAAAAAGTCGCACGGTGACAAATCTGGTGAGTACGGCGGGTGTTCGAGCACTGGAGTGCACTTACTGGCCAAATACTGCTTTACAGATAGTGCGTTATGGGCAGGTGCATTGTCCTGGTGCAAAATCCACGAGTTGTTCTTCCACAACTCGGGCCGTTTTTTACAAACTCGTTCTTGTAGTGTTGCCAAAACTGACAAATAGTAAGTCTGACCCTCTGGAACTCATTCAGTCATCTGCACGCACAATTTGGTTGATTTTGGTCACTGTTTCCGGAGTTGAAACAGTCACAGGGCGACCTGGACGCTGGTCATCTTTAGTGGTCCTTCGGCCCTCACTAAAGCGCTTACACCACTCAAAAACACACGCACGAGATAGAGAATTGTCCCCATAGGCCTCCTGCAGCTATTTATTGCACTTAGTCGGAGTTTTTTTCAATTTAACGAGAAATTTGAGATTGATACGTTGCTCCTGTTTTTCGTCGCACATGGTTTTCGGCACGAGAAAAAAACACGTTCGGTTTCAAACCGCTACTGCACAAATACTATAATAGTGACGGAAACGTGTTTTGGGACGTGCATAGAAAAGATATCTAGATACTCAACGCACTATTCGTTTTTTACCCCACCCATCTAGGGCGCCATTTAGGCGCGCAGTCTCGTTATTTAAAAGCCAGACCTCGGATGCCAAGTGCTGTGTAGGAATACTTTTGAAGACGACGCTCACGGCCGATCGTTTGAGGACTACTGGTTGGGCACTAACACCAGTATTTACTAAGGCGTAAGTTTTAGTCTAGGTTTTGGTTTAAGATTAGGGTTTAGGTTTAAAATTTAAATGTGCATTGGTTTGGAAATATTGTTTTTTGGTCTAAACAGGCCGCAATTGATTTGGTATTTTTACCTGTATGGACGATAAAATGTCCTAAAAATTGAAATTTAAGACGATTTGTTCTTGAAATGGACCATATAGACCGGAAAAAAGAAGAAAACATGGAAAACTGATTTTTCTACAACTGTTTAATTTAGGCTACTACGTCACTTTAAACCCCTAGGTCATGGGATTCCGACTAAAAATCGTCCTAAATTTTAAACTACCTCCGGTGGGTGGTTTATCTCATTGTAACTTGAAAACAATCACGTTTTTGTTAATTTATTTGTTAAAAATGTAAAATTTGATCATATTTAGCAACGATATGACAAAATTTTATACGATTTTTAGCTTCAATTAACTATTAGAGCGAGTTTTTTAGGGCAATGTACACAAGGCTGGATAAACCGTTTAGTACTAAGTTCTCATATCTCTTTTATATTTTAGCATGTAGCTTTTAACCGATATTTGCCTTGACGAGGAAAGTAAAAAAACGATCTTCAGATTAAAATCCAAATAAACTCACACGCGATTTGTTTATTTGCAAATAATCTTTAAATTAATATAATAAAAAATGTTTTTATTTATTTATTTATTTATTGTAGCAGTCATTTTCCATTAATGGTTTTAATATGCTCTAGCCATACAGATATATTTAAGAAGTACGTGCACCGAGATGACAGCAGATGACAATCCCAGTACTTAGTCCAGCAAGTGTCAGTCAAGTCACTTTTACGTCATTTTAATAAATTTAAAATTTTATTTTTCAGTTTCGCTTTGTTTGTGCAAGTTATATAATAAAAATTACGAAATTAGAACACATTTTCCGACAATGTCAAGTTTGGGAAGTAAGTGTAAATTGAAAAATGTAAGTAATTCACTTAAATATCGCTACATTTTCACTTAAACCTCGTTCCCTACAAACTTAAACCATTTCTTTTCCGATTTTTCCATTTTTTTTGCGAAATCCTTGCAGATTCTTATTTAAACCAGTTTTTTTCCATTGCGATATAACCTATGTAGTTATAATTAGTCCAAAATTCCATTAAGTTTTATTAAGTTTGAAAGAAATTCAGTTAAAAAGTTTCACAAAAGATAAACTAAAAGTTAAACCTAAACTTTAAACTTAAACGTTTGGGAAATAGCAGTAAACAACAAAAAATAATAATGCCTTGACACCCACTTTTTTGCGAAATTTTCTATCAATTTTATTGCTTTATTTTTCTATCCTTTGAAGATTAATTAATTTACTTTTGCTTTGTATTTTTTCATTTCTAATTTTTTCAAAATTAAACTCTTCCTTAAAAATGTATAAAAACAATTGATGGTCAACATAAAGTGATCACACACATCACATCACATCACATACTCCAGAAATGTAATTAATTATTTTAAAAGCAGGCCCAAAACTTTTCTTTTATGTACATCCTGTCAGCCCTTTCGGTCATTTTAAGGGTGCTGTCTGCGGTTTGTTGGGCATATAGCCACGACTTTCCAGGGTTTATCCTTTTGTATTATTTAGGATTAGCCACATAAATACGGTCCTTCTAAATATGAGTCCCGCGGGAAATCGTAGATTAAACAGAGAAAAATTAAAATGTTTTAAAACTCCTGACTCAAGCATAAATCCAATGCCTTCCAGTGGCGTGGAAGGAAACAGTTTTTTTAACGAATCTTAGGCGTTTAATAAAAAGCACACTATATAAATAAATTAAAAGGAACAATACGAGGACGCACTCAAAATACCAAAACAAAACGAAAGTTTGTGGGAAATCGAAAGGAGGATATTAGTAGTAGTATACTACCAGGGAGTTGTGGCCTTGTTGGCCACTCCTCAGTACGAGCGGAACGCATATTTGTAAACGACGTCCATGATTGCGATTCGGTTGTAGCCCGAACGCTGCCGTAACCGTGTCAATGAAGCCATATTCTACATTGACACGGTTCGGTTACGTTGGCGATCGATTGACAACGGTTAGGTTTCACATTCTCTAGGATCCCGGGAAAGAAGTCAGGAGAGTATGTTTTAAAAAAATATATGTATGTTAGAAATTCTTTCTTAAAAAAGATTGTTGTTCTGAAATCCAGACTGATTTTTAACGAACATTTTTGCGATCACGGGTTAGTTACCCAAGCGATTTACCATATCGTCTGCTATTTACCAGAGATGTTCGGGCGAAAGCCGACTGGCGATCCTGGGTGTTGTATACAAATATGCGTGCGGCACCAGTCTTAAGGGATGATAAATATCACGTTTCATTTTTCCTTTGCAGTCATCATCGTCAACATTTATCGTCTCCCGGGTAGTACTCTTACTTTTAAGGGCTCTTTTGACTGTGTCGTCGCAATATCCCTTTTAATTATTCAGTAGTTAATATTCATTTTTAAACATTCTGTGGTGCAGTTAATAATCAGTTCTTAATGATTTGCCTAGTTGTGATACAATGTGTGATATATCAAAATTTTCAGAAAAAATCGAAGAATATGAATTTCTATAGTGGAGATCTGGCATATGGTGCAGAACCACTCTGCATCCCTTTCAAAGGGGTGGGGTGTTCGGTTCGGTGGAGGGGGGTGGCGTTTTAAAAAAAATTATAACTCCGGTCAGTTCACTTTAATTTTTTAATGCACTATTTTTCAGCATTTTCAAACATAATCTACTTCCCATAGGGGGTCTGTAACCACCAAACGAGGTCTACAAACGTGCCTTAAAAAAATATATATATTGTAGGCACATTCAAAAGTGCAGGATTAGGACCTTAATTTGTTTTATATCGTCTCAAAAATTACATCTCTACAGCAGTTTTTAAAAGTAAAGTGATTTTTTTTTAAACTTTTTGTTTAAAAACTATTAGCATGCCTGTATGTCTGTCTGCAACGACCAACGCTCATAAAAAAAAGCAACCTAAAACAACGTTGGTGCTTTGGCAAGTTGGCCCGGCGGCGAGTTGTATCGGCGGCGAGTCGGGTCGGTTGCGAGTTGGTCTGGCGGCGAGTTGGGTCGGCGGCATATTGTTTAATTTCTCATTGTAGTAGTGCCGATATTATGCAATGCAAATTATACAATATTATACATTTTCAAATACGTAATTGCATCTGTTCATAAATTAAATTTTGAATTTTCCGGCCTATTTGATTAGTTTTCTTTTTTGCTAAATTTGACTTTTGTTTGACAAATGACAGTGGGGGTCATTCGCGAAGAGTCCGTGCTAGAGAACGGCATGTGTGTGTGTGAGCCTCTGCAGTGGCGCACCCAGAAATATGTCTTGGGGGGGGGCCGAAGGCACATGATGTCGAATTTTAAGCTATTTTTGTGTTTTTTTATGAAATATGTAAAAAAATCTAAAGCTTGGGGGGGGCGGGCCCCGAGGCCCCCCTGGGTGCGCCCATGGCTTCTGAAATTTATGAGTTACCGGCCGCCACATGGAAAATGGTCTTCTAGTGACAAAAACGACTAATCGAAGGTAAATCTTATATGAAATCCAAAGTTTGTTTAATATTGTCAATTGTTTTTGGATAGTTTATTTGTGTCAAATTACCCAAGTTGCATTCATAAGCTGCGTTCGGTATTTGCATCTCAGACGTAACGAATTTTTGGTCACGTGATTACAGATTAGTCTGAGCAAATTGGAATTAACGAACGATCTGAATCGAACCAAATCGATCAAATTTTTATAAATAGTTATAACCTTAAATATAACCAAAAATATTATATACATATTGCAACTCACGCCTAGCTATAATTTTGACAAAATTTTCCTGTAAATTTTCCTGTTATGCCGGAAATTTATATAATTTGTTGTCTTCAACATCAAATAATTCGATTTCAATCTTTTTACATAAACAAATTATTTTTGTCAACAAAACAAATACACAACATACGTCACAATCTCAGATTAACCCTTTTCGTCGATCAAAATGTACGGAGCAACCAGATTTACGTCCGACTAGTCTGAGCAGAATTACCGAACGATTCAGATCTACCTCCCCTAGATCTAGATGGAATTAACGAACGATTTCGATCAAAAAGATTAATCCAACGCAAATACCGAACGCAGCTATTGTTGCGCTCACATTTGATTTTTGTTTGACAAATGACATTTGGGTGCATTTCCGCTTGCAACATTACAGTGGACGAAAAATCTGTGCAAGAGAACGGCATGTGTATGTGAGCTTCTGAAATTTACAAGTTTCCTAAAAAGGCGGCCGCATGAAAAATGTCTTCTAGTGACAAAAACGACTAATCAACAATGCAATGCATCTTATGTGAGAATCCAAAATTTGTTTAATATTGTCAATTATTTTTTGATAGTTTGTTTGTGTCAAATTACCCAAGTTGCATTCATAGTTTTTACCTGTCCTTCGTAATTACAGTTTTTTAGTGTACCCAGACCATATCTATTTGGTCTTTAGAGATATTTTTACCTGTTCGTGGTTATACAGTCATTATAAATTATGTTTTTTAGCTTTCAGCATTTTTTGAGTTGTTTTCCAACCTATTTTCTGGTTAGGATAAAAAAACGTATAATCTGCTTGTTTCATTCCTGGAAAAAACGGGTCTGTTTAAAGATTAGTTTAGTTTCGGCGTGATAAACGTGACAGAAATCATACCCGCTTATTGGTTATTATTTGGACAGGCAGTGGCCACAACGCATTGTCAACTGTCATTTGTCCGTCAGTAGACACTGAACAGCTGGTGTTTTTATTTATTTAAACAATAAAATTTTCAAATTTTCCACACTTTTAAGAATTTTCCAGTGTATCGAATGGTATTTTGGACCGATCGAATACCCAGTAAGGTGAAAAGGTATGTTTGTCTTAACATAACCTTAACCACAAATTGTGTTTTTTTTTTCTAGCAATTTTCTCGCGTGAAAATAGGTGGAAAAATTTGGAAAGTTTTGAAATTTTTCCGTGCGGGCGCGCGAATTTTTAACGGTGTATGTTCACCGCACCGAAGTAAAACTTTCGTGGGTTTTTTCCGCGAAAATACCTTCTGAAAATTTGCCTAAAATTATTGGTTTTTGCGATTTTTTGACTAATAACATAAAGGAAAAATAGTGTTGTTGGCAGATACACCATATTTAGTGGAAATGGTTTTTTTCTTGATGTGTGGAGAAAAATTTTGTGAGGGCCCTTTTCCCAATGAGCTTTTCTTTAAGTAACAAGTGTTTTTTACAATGTCGAAAGAACATCTATGTTCAAAAATAATAAAAAGAGAAAAATTTATTACAAACGGATGAACACCTTATATGATCTATAGTTCAAATTATACCCATTTGTAATGACGTCATTTTTGGTTATTTTTGTTTGGTATATTATAAAGAGCTGTGACAATACACTGTTTAAAAAAAGTAGCGTCTACACTCCATATCAAAATTTTTGAGACAACTTTTGACAACTTTTTTTCGTTGGCCTATGCTATTTGTTATGGTAAACACTTGATAACTGTCAAAAAGTTATCTCAAAAGTTTTGATATGGAGTTTATGATTTAAATAGGTAGGTAATTGGTTATGTAAAGTATCCTTCACTGTCAATCAAAAAACATTGATTGACAAAAATATCTACGCCATACGTTTTTAAACTATACCAGTTTGGTCTTGATGACCTAACAAATTGTGTGTGTTGCATTTTTTGAAACGCTTCATCTTGACATCATTAGCTTTACCACGGATGAAAACTTGGACACGCAGCGTCCCATTGGTACTCGATTTGGCAGTATGAGATACACTGTCAGATCCGTTGCTACAGAGGTTAATGCGCCCCCTTTTGCCAAGATGGACAACCAAGTCAAGTGTGTTATGTATGTAAGTGTTGGAAACTCTACGAATCAGTGTCCCTACCTCTACTGGAAATCGTCGTGACTGGTTTGCCTTTTATGATCCACTCCGATCTCTGGTTCATGACAGGGACAGTTTGACCAACATACAGCGGTTCCAGTATTTACGAATGGCCCTGAAGGGCGAAGCCGAAGGAGTTATAGGTAACATTCCTTTAAAGAGTAACTATGCAGTGGCATTAGTTCAACAGTACAAGAAGAAGCGTGCATTTGCAACAGACTACTGGTTAGCTATATTCAATGCTACTCTAGTCAAAAATGCTTCAGCTTAGAATTTAAGAGGATTGGTAACGAGCTTCAACCAAAACCTATGTATAGACGAAGGGATTTTAGCAAATTGAATTTAATGCTTGGTTACTTCAGAACTCTTAAAAAATCTTTTCATTCACACAATGTCTTGTAGAGGGAGTTAGTATTACAAAAAAAGGTTTTATTAAAGGTTTATAAATAGGTTGCCGCCACTCTTATACGTTTCTTCATTTAAGAGTTATAAGAGTGGTATAAGGGTTCCAAGAACGTTTTGGCCACCTCGCTATAAATATTGAGGTTTTGTAATATGGTAGTCGGAAACTTCTAGCAATCCTTACAAAACATGAAATGTTACTGGGGTTTTAACCTAGTTTAGCACAAAAATTTTACGATACCCGTGGATAAGACCTCAATTTTGGTGGGGGTAGCGGGCTGCAATTTCAAATATATTTAAACAATCTTAATTCGAGAATCAGGGCAGCTAGCAAAATGAAGTTTTCAAAGTTAGATTAGCAATTATATTTTTTTAAATATTTATAATAACGTCATAAATAGAGTCAACTAAATTTGTTATAACGCCAAAGTTTGCAAGTCAGAATTTTTGAAAAAAGGGTATTGTTTATATTTTAAGAACGACAGTAACTAGAGTAACGTAGTTTTTACAAATTAATTAAAAATTTTAATTTAAACATAAATCAAGCAACCTTAACACCTACAACAACAGGTCGTATGGATGACTGTGCGTCCCTACTAACTCCGATTTTTTAAATAAGGAGCTATGACAACCTTCTTAAAAATCTGTGATAAAAGCCCAACTGAACTAAGCAATAAAGACAATACGCCATGCTATCGCACTGCATCATAGTTTTTTTTGGTTTCACTCGTATTTACTCAAATTAAAACGTGCCCCGCCGCAATTCCGGAAAAGTTCTTCGGTGACGCGTTAAATCCGGGCCACAGAAACGGCGCAAACATGCCGGAAATTCGCCATTCTTATGCAGAACCATGAAAAGAAAGCGGGCTAGAAAATATTATACGGCCCGAGATGGAGAATTTAGACCAAAGCTCGTTATATTTGGATTTCTTTTCCGAGACTGGTTATGCATAATTTTTTCGGTTGCAAAATTGCATATTTACAAAATCTAAGCCGAAACCCAAATCTTTTATGTTACAATGAATACCTGATTAGAAGAATTATGTATTTTATAGAAAAAACTTATTTTTAATTTAAACAGATGATTACATAAAGGTGTTTTTAGTTTTTTATTGTATCAGAAACTGCCAGATTTGGGTGCGGCTTTAACATTTTTAATAAATGCTTATTTTTTTTCGCATTTAAAATGGATTACTCTACAAAACACTCCTTTTTTAATTTCGATCTTTTCTTACTTCTCCAAAAGAATAAACTATATTAGCATTACGTCTTATAAAAAATGCTTTGTCTATGTGCAACTTTAGATATGTTGGTTTATTGTTATATATATATATATATATATATATATATATATATATATATATATATATCGGTTTCACAACGTTCTACGTCTTCCGATACCCAATCTCCACTCGTTTCTGTTTACCCATAATTCATCATCTAGGCCTCTTATTCCCTTTTCACTGTCTATTCCTTCTCTCCAGCTTCTCCTTGGCCGTCCTCGTTTTCTTCGGTAAGTTGATATCCATTATTATATTATATTATTGATATATATATATATATATATATATTGGTTTCACAACGTTCTACGTCTTCCGATACCCAATCTCCACTCGTTTCTGTTTACCCATAATTCATCATCTAGGCCTCTTATTCCCTTTTCACTGTCTATTCCTTCTCTCCAGCTTCTCCTTGGCCGTCCTCGTTTTCTTCGGCCAGTTGATATCCATTGTAGTATTTGTTTAGGTAGTCTTTCATCATTCATTCTTTGTACATGTCCGTACCACACCAGTTGCTTTGTTCTTATATCATCCACTAAAGTACGTTCCCCCACTGTCATAATTTCTCTTATTCTTTGATTTGTAACTCTTTCTCTTTTGGATTTCCCTACTGCTCTTCTCCAATAGACCATCACCGTAGCGGAAAGCATTTTTTCTGTTCTATCCTTGATTGGCCATACTTCTGAGCCGTATGTAATAATACTTTTTACAATGGTGCTATATATAAGCTTTTTGTTATGTTTTGATATACTTTGGTCCCAAATTATTCCATTTAATAAAGTTATTACTTTTCGATCTTTTATAGCTTTGTCTAGTGTTCCCTCAGCTGTAATTTTTAGACCTAAGTATTTTTACTCATCACAGGACTGAATTCGCTGCCCGGTACACATATACTCTGTCTTATTGAGATTAACCTCTAGTCCCCACTTATTATACTCTTCTATTAGTTTTCGTGTCATATATTCAAGGTCGTCATAATCCTGAGCCACTACTATCTGATCATCGGCGAAACATAAAGTATACAAGGTGGTTTCGTCCAACGGAATTCCCATGTTTTGGCATTTTCTCTTCCATACTTTACGGACTTGTTCCAAGTATATCTTGAAGAGCGTAGGCGAGATACAGCAACCTTGTTTAAGACCTTTATTTACTTGAAAGCCTTTAGTTAGTTTTGCTTTTATTTTAACTTTTGCCTTACTATTGCGGTATAACTCTTTGATGGCCTTATTCAGTTGTACGCTTATATTTGTGTTTTCCAACGCTTTCCAAAGTAGATTTAGTGGTATACTATCATATGCCTTCTGCAAATCGACGTAAAGCAGATGCAGCTCTTGTCCGTATGCCATTTTCTTTTCAATAACTTGGGTTATACAAAAGAGATGATCTGAAGTCGATCTACCCGCCCTGAAACCAGCTTGTTCTTCTGCCTCCATGTCTTTATATTCGCTCTCCACTTTATTTCTTATTATTTTACCGTATATTCTGCTTAGCGTACTAGTCACAGATATACCTCTATAATTGTCACATATATCTTTCCTTCCCTTTTTGTGTATTGTGGATATATATGACGTTTTCCACTCAGTTGGTACTACAGTTCCATTTAAATATGTTTGGAAAAGATTACGTAATCTCCAATACAGTTTTTTTATTGTTAATCAGCTCCGTAAAAAATGCGAACATTTTAAGTAAATCCTTAACAATAAATGATTTTCCACACACATAAAGTATTTACACAACTTTATCAGTGCCGCACCCAGGAATGTGTCTTGGGGGGGGGGCCCGAGATCTTTCGGGGGCCGACAGCTAAAACGGGCACCTCGCAAAAATCGTGCAACCAAAAAAAACAAAAAAAAAGGTAATCGTGTGTTGGAGCGGTCCGACAGCTCAAAAGGACGCCCCTCAAAAATATTGCGACAAAAAAAAAACGGTCTTTTTGTTTTTCGCGGGACGCGACGAACTACCGCTGCTTGGGGGGGGGGGGGGGCCGAGTCCTCATTATGTCAAATTTAAAGCTATTTTTTCTGTTTTATCATGAAATATGTAGAAAATATGTAAAAAATCTAAGGCTTGGCGCACCCCGGGCCCCCCCCCTGGCTGCGCCCATGACTTTATAACCGAAATGCCGTAGAACCTGACAAATTTAGTCGAAAAAACGCTTTTGTTAAGATAAGCCACTTGCTGATATATAGTGCATTTAAAGCAGTCCGTACACTACAATGGGCGATACAGAAAGTAGTGTCACGCTGAGCCAAAATCTGTTGGAAATGAAGTAATCGAAAACGGAGTTGTCTGATCAATTATTGACCACAGACCACCGTAGAATTATTTGAAAAAGAAAATACACATCTAAAAGATAAAATTGATAAGTTGGAAAGAGAACAAAAACGAAGTTACATTTTAATTTTTAATCTTAATTCCCAGCCTCAAAACTTAACAGTCAAAATACATTTGAGAACAGCTAAAAAATCTTCTTGATATAACCATAAACAACGCTTATCGTGTCGGAACATTAACAGACGCACCTTTAAAAATACAGTTTATTTCAGCCTTTACGAAAACTACGGCTCTAAAAATTGCAGTAAATTTTTTAAATTTAGTTAACTAATAATTGTATGAGCTAAAAAGTAAACGAATAAACACAGTATTTTTTTTATTTAATAATAACAAAGATTAATCCTAGGGTGCTGAAAAAAATTGCACAAGATGTTTGTTTTTAAAAAAGGGGCAGCAGGGTTTCCCTTTGCCTCAGGCAACCAAAGAGTTAGGCACGCCCCTGCTAGGGTCTAACAAGCAATTAACTTTAGTTCAGAGCAACATTGTTTACTTATCTTTTTTTATAGTTAATATTGTAATGAGATGTATTGATTGATAAATAAACTAGTTTTGTATCATTATAATATCCAAATATGGCAACATACTAGGGATGGTCGTATCATATCGACATACAATCACGGAACTGTAACATGTTACAGTTCCGTGCATACAATAGCGTATTTAGAAAAAAGTTTTGGAGGCGGGCCGAGACAGTTTTGGAGGGTGGGGCCAAGACCCCATGAAGCCGTCTTTTATGCTATTTTATCTTTGTATTAATAAAATATGTGGAAAATATCTAAAAAAATCTTAGCTTTGGGAAGGAGGGCGGTTCATATGTTCATATATAGGCCACTGTGGCCGTAGATTTGGTGTATTGTCACAGTAGTTCAATGAATAGAGGCCAAAATAGGGGGGTTACCCTACAAAAGGTCCGGTAGTTCTGGAATTTGGATATGTTGTTCAGCTCAGGAGGGTAGTTAAAAATCTGAGTTTTCGTCACCCCCACCCCTGTGCTCCCTCCGCCATCTTAAAAAAATCATAAAAATTGGCACTTTTTTCAGTTTTTTGCCTTTAATTTCGTTGCAGTACACTAAATCGCAAAAAGAGTTATATCAAATTTTTTAGAGGATATAATTATCTACAATTGGGTGGTACCATGGTTGTTCTGCGAGCAGTAGTAACGGAGCTAGGTAATTTCCAAAAATGACTAAAATCACGTGCTTGGGCAAATTTTCAGATTTTTTCTCTAGTTGTGTAAATTTTGTGTTAGTTGGTGGTTAGTTTAAGGAGGTGTTTAACCCCTAAGCTCTCTTACCTTTTTGTACGTCACTAAATTTACAGAAAAAATAAAAATAAATAAAAAACGTGCCGTTTAAAGCACTAAATCTAAAAAAATGATTATTTTCTAACTTACTTACTTTAAGTTAAAAGTTACTCCCACTCCATTTCAATATTTAAAAATACAATTAAAGAATGGATTTTGTAGCTGATAAAATGCTCTACAAGATACGTTCTTAGAACTTTTACCCTAGAACAAAGTATTTCGGAGCTTATGCCGTCTAAAGTAGAAAAAATCTGAAAATTTGCCCAAGCACGTGATTTTAGTCATTTTTGGAAATTACCTAGCTCCGTAACTACTGCTCGCAAAACAACCATAGTACCACCCAATTGGAGATAATTATATTGTCTAAAAAATTTCATATAACTCTTTTTGCGATTTAGTGTACTGGAACGAATTTACAGGCAAAAAACTACAAAAAGTGCCAATTTTTGATGGTTTTTCCAAGATGGCGGAGGAAGCACAGGGGTGGGGGTGACGAAAACTTAGATTTTTAACTACCCTTTCGACCTTAATAACATATCCAAAATTCAGAACTACCGGACCTTTGTAGGGTAAAACTCCTCTATTCATTGTACTACAGGTCACCCAATAAATTGCACGACGCCAGCGGTTTCGTGTCGCATCCGCATCGTTCCGAGAGACTGGACGCAAAAACTCGGATTACAGCTTAACAAAAATCAGTGTTTAGAGTTATATTTTATATTAGATCGTCATAAAATAACTGGCCCCTACCAAATATACATAACTCTATAAACTTTGGTTAAAATTTGCGGGCAAAATGTTTTCACTACATGAAAAAGCGCTTTTGTATTTGAGTTTAATGTGTAAATTTAAAAGCCTAGGAAACCATTAATTTTACATTTTATGCACACACACATTTCAAAATAGTTGTAGAATTTTATTCGTTGCGTACACGGTGATAAAAGAAAATAAACAGAACAATTGTTTTTTTTTAATTATTTTTAACTTACTAAGCCCATAATAAGAAAGCCAGATCACTATTTTGTCTATTGCTCAAATTGTGAAAGGCTTTCGCGGCCACCTTCCAAAGGTGGGTGTGCTTTCGGGCTCTTCGGCCGCCGTCGTTGAAAATTCGTTCTCGACGTTTCACCATCTCGAGTAGATGGCATCTTCAGGAGATGTTGACTGTTTGTCGGCTTCTCGAAGACTGGTGGTTAGTCTGTCGCGGGCGCAGGTTAAATACGCTCTGGTGGGCGGGGCGTATTTCAGAGCTGGTCGGTGATTGGGCACTTTCCCGAGATTCAGTTTTGTAGTTGTAAGCGAGCCGCTTAGTGTTTTTAAGAACCCGTACCCATGTTCTGTTAATTTTAAGGGTTTCTTCAGATCTGTTGAAGTTCTGCTAGTGTTTATGAATATTGCTTCTCTATAGAGTCTTGGATAGTATGAAGAGGTGGAGCAGAGAACCTGTGTGTCTTCGAGTTTTATTCGGTGGTCTTCGTTGTTTAGTGTGTAGTGTGCAACTGCGGATTATTCCGTGTATCCGAGTCGACAGTTGGCTTTGTGTTCTTTGATTCTTGTATTTACGGACCGTTTGGTTGTTCCGATGTAGAAACTTCCACAGGTACAGGGAATGCGTTATACCCGTAAAAAACTTAGTAAATCCCTTATATCCTTAGCAGATCTGTGGTGGTTGGTTTTCAATCTTCTTAGATGGCTTGAAGATCGTTTTTATGTTGTGTTTTCCCAGAATACGTTCGATCCTATCCGTCACTCTAGGGATGTAGGGCAGAAAAGCTCTTAAAGTAACTTTGCGGCTGCTCAGTCCACCGCTACTGTTACTTCTAGTGCTCGCTTTTGGTCGCATACATTTATCTATGTCGCTCTGAGTGTATCCATTTGCTACGAGGGCGTTTTTAAGATGGTTTAATTATTTGTCTAGATGTTCTGGTTCGCAGATTCTTTTCGCCCTCTCTACCAATGTTTTTATTACTCCTTTTCGTTGGAAGGGTGGTGATTTCAGTGATCACTCGAATGAACTTGTGAAAAAGGTAAACATTTAGTTCAGGCCCCACGGGGTCCGATACTGCGTTTAATGATTGGTATGGATAGACATAAGGCTCGCCGAACAAGTAACAAAAGAAAACCACCCATCCAACCCTGGCAGGGGGTGGTTTCCCCCCTTAAACGTGCTTTTTGACGGTTTTTTGATAATAACTGAAAACGGTCAACTTTTCTAAAAATATTCTTTAAAATATCATTTTTAAAGCTGATAGATTCCCTTTTAACCATGTACCTTAGTACTCTTTAAAGGCAGTTATTTTTCTTGTGGCATTTATTCTTAATACATTGTTTTTTTCAAAAAAGTATTTTTGTTCAAAAACCCATTTTATACAGTTAAACCTTTAATAAGTTAGACATAACTTTTAAAAGTAGCCGCCTTGAAATAAAAATAAATGTGTTTGTAGAAATCCTCAAATCAAACAAAATTTTTTATTTTTGTTTTTTTGCGAGCGAAAATGTGACTTCACTAAACAAGTGTAAAAAAGTACAACTCTACACACCCAACAAACAATTAAAGTTGTAATGACGAAATCCCAACTAGAAAGAATTTCTTAAAAGTAACCGCAACGTACTCCCGCTACGTCTCAGTATCCCATACAGCGACGTTATAATTCCCTAAGTGGGGAACCAATTTCTGGTTATAACTACTTGGCCAAGTGTTTAAAGTCACTGTAGTAACAACTACACTACTACGTCGTAGCGAGGTATCTACTACGTCGTAGAGGCTGTTTTTTTTCCGTAATGGTATAAAAGTTGCGATGTAGTTGCAAATAATATAATCGTTTCTTTTTGGTAGAATTGTTACACAATATGGTGGACACAACAGTAAACAGACTCGCTTAGTTTTTTTGTTTGGTTATGGTTATAATATGAACTATGTTATCCAAAAGTGTGAGAATTTACGAGCAGAGGATCAAAATTCGAGTGCGACGCAAAGTTTTTTGTATAACATGCATTATATATATTGCAAAAAACCGGTGCGCCCGTAAAATTGAGCCGTTTTCTGGTAGCTGATGGAATTTTTGTGTTGTGATTTTAGAGGTTATGTTTTCATAATCGACAGTTAACTCCAACAAATGGTGCTTAAGAAGAGCATTTTTGGTAAGCTTCAACTAATTTGTTTATAAAATAGTATGGCTCTTTAATATGAGCTCATAAAACGACAACAAAAATATTAAATTTTCTTTCTTACATAAAAACATGGCGTCCTAAACTATATTCCCTGATAGTCGAAAAGGTTACTTGAAAGTAGTTGCGGCTTTAAAGTTGATCCAAAAAGTTATTTTGTCTACATTGTTACATCAGATGATACTATGATGACACAAACTTTTGTGGTAAAAATTAAAGTTTTAATGTAGTTGTCGGATACACTTGTTTGGGACTCCAATGAAGCTTAACTTTCTAGTGGTAATTAAGTAGGATATAAAAGTCAGTGCGACTACGAAATAACGACTAAAAAGAAAGTAAAACTTTAGCAACGTCCTATTGTGGTAGAGAAGACTATCAGAATCGACTATCAAGAAACAATCCTATGAAGTAGTTTAGAGGGTCGTTTTTACGAAACATCTACTATTTCCTGATACTAAATAGCAGTTAGAACTAAAAAGTAACAAATTTTGGTTGGGATCACCACATTTCTACTATAAGAAAGTAGCAAAGCCTTTAGAACATGTAGCCGCTACTATAAATGTTAGTTGGGCACGCAAATAAGTATGAAAAAGTTCAACATGAACGTTGACAATGACTCCGACAAAGGGTAGATCCACCGTGTACACTAACATGTAGACAAATGTATGACGCAAATAACAAAGGCCAAAAGAGCTCGCGCTTAAACTTTGGGTTTTGTTTTTGGTCAAACGGTCATCCGAGTCGAGGCCATTGTTTCGGTACAATTTGTGGAATTTTTTTTAAACCACCGCTATTGTGCAAAGCAGAGATTCTTGGTTTTGGAAATGTGTAACTTTTGCGTCAATAGCAAACCTCTAGATTTAAACGGATTTCTATTTGAATAATTTTTTATGAATATTAGTATGGAAAAGGAGGCGAATGGTAAGAATAAAACTGTGTGAGTTATACACAAGACGCTAGCGCTACCAAGCCCACTTCCAATCCCTGACTTCGCATGCGTAGATCTACCAATATTATTTACCTCATGTATTAGAATAGATGTACAGGGTGATTTTCACTTGAATGATTCTAACCACATGAAAATAGAAAGTTTCAAAAACCTAACCTAAAGAAACCTAATCAGATCTAACCGAACCGAACCAAAGCAAACTAAACCAATATTTTTTTTCAAAAAAAAACTTTCCTGACTTCCTGCCCGGGATCCTGGAGGATGTGAATCTGAACCGGACCGTACCGAACCGAACCTATCCAAACCTAACCCTACCCAACTAAACCTAATTAGCAGTACGTGTTGTAGTTTAGTTTGGTTAGGTTAGGTTTGGTTCAGTTTAGTTAGGTTCGGTTTGGTTCGGTTCGGATTCACATCCTCTAGAATCCTGGGCAGGAAGTCAGGAAAGTTTTTTTTTTGAAAAAAATTATTGGTTCAGTTTCCTTTGGTTCGGTTCGGTTAGATTTGATTAGGTTTTGTTAGGTTAGGTTTTTGAAACTTTCTATTTTCATGTGGTTAGAATCATTCAAGTGAAAATCACCCTGTATTCATCTATTCTACTACATGAGGTAAATAATATTGGTAGATCTGCGCATGCGAAGTCAGGGATTGAAAGTGGACTTGGTAGCGCTAGCGTCTTGTGAGTTATACGGCTCTGTAACCAAATAGCGTTTATAAAAATACCGCGTTTTTCAAATAGTGCGCATTTAAACAGCGTGTATCAGAATGACGCGTGTTCATAATAGCGCGTATCAATTTAGCGCCTATTCAAATTAGCGCGTATTAAAATAGCTCATCCAAAAACAGCGTGTTTTTAAAAAAGCGCATATTAAAATAGCGCATTTCAAAATATTGCTTGCAAAAAACTTCGCTGTGACAAATTAGTTTGGCTCAGGAATCTCTTTCTAACATATTTTTTCAAAAGAAAACTTTCCTGATTTCTTTCCCGGGATCCTAAAGGGTGTGAAACCACGGATCACCTAACAAACAGATAGGGAACTCAGGTGGTGGGGGGTGCTACGCGCATCTTTCACGCAGCCTGCCATTTTGGGGTCAACCACTCCAGAGGCGCATTCTGTATTTCAATAATTTTTAAACTTTTAGTACTTGTTGCGCATTAGTGGTGTGTCGATGTGAATTTTGTCTTTGATATTTGTGGTTTTTTATATATAATAATTAAATGTGCTAGGAGATGCGTCTGTAAATGATTTAAGTACAAAGTAAAAACAATTAGCCGCGAGATTTTTGTTTCGTGATATTATCACTGTTTTATTTAGCTTCACTCCATTTCTTCAAACTTTCCAACTAGGTCTTTGGTGGTAACTATACAATTCAGCATTTTTTTTTTATTGGAAAAAAATAAATAAAATGGCGGATGCAAAATGGCGGTTTTTGCCATTTATGAATCGATATGCATCAAACTCGGAACTTTGACATCTTTCAGGTCGCTGGTTATTATTTTTAACTTAAACTAAAAAAAAATAAAATGGCGGATCCAAGACGGCGGACTTTATTATTTTCACACCGAATTCCCTCAAACTTGAAACATCGCGGCGCTTAAGGTAATTCAATAGAATTGTTGACTTAAATTTAAAAACAAGAAAATGGAGGCTCCAAAATGGCGGATTTTTTCATTTCTGAACCGACTTAACTTAAACTTTAAAAAAATCACATTGGCGGACCCAAAATGGCGCACTTTAATATTTTCACACCGATATGCATCAAACTTGAAACATCGCGGCGCTTAAGGTAATTCAATAGAATTTTTGACCCAAATTTAAAAACAAGAAAATGGAGGCTCCAAAATGGCGGTTTTTGCCATTTGTGAATCGATATGCATCAAACTAGGAACTTTAAGATCTTTTAGGTCGCTGATTCTTATTTTACAAAACTATTTAAGGTTTTTATTGTTTCTGGCAGTAAAAATATTTTTTCGTAAACACTATCTGAAACATTCATATTTTATCGTAAATTTATTTTAGTCCGGCCCTGAGCTTGACTCCCAATGCTCAGCCATCGTTGAATTCAGCGAGATCAAAGACTGCCAGCCGGCTTATATATCTGTTTGTTAGGTGATCCGTGGTGAAACCAAACCAAACCGAACTAATTCGGACCAAACCGAAATAATTTTTCGACAAATTATTTTCCTAAATTAGCTTGCCGCTCCTTATTTTGGGAGGTTGAAATCCGTGTTATTCTAACCTTTGTCAATTCTGCGCAAACAGATCCTAACCTGTGACTTAGGGACATTTGTTTGGTGAAAAAAGGTCAGAAAGTATCTGGAAAGCTTATAAACACTAATTTCGACTCACCAAGAGAAGAATTAATTTTAAAAAATAATTTTTTCTATAAGCGTGCGGAAAAGTCCACTTTTCTGCACGCATTTTAGTGTGGAAAGTGCCACTTTTCCGCACTAGTGCGGAAAAATATTTAAAAAAAGTAAATTTGTTACGATTTTGAGGTGTTCTATAACATTTAGACCGTTCAAAATACATTTGTATCTTTCCTACCACACGAAATATCCTAAAAATATTCAAATTGACTAAAATTCTGCTATATTTTCAATATTTTCGATAAAATAAAGTTTTCAGTAAAATAGGTTCAAATTATAAGTTTTTAACCTCCCCGGTATAAATATCGTCATTGTCAATGTCAAACAACAATGAACACTAGTGGTTTTAGATTTGGCATCTTAAATCACCATAGCAACAAAGTACAAACAAACTGTCAAAACAAAGCCAATTTTGCAGATACAAGCGTCTTTTGAATTTTTCAAACAAAAAAATCAGATTTTCAATGGATTCTTCGGATGAAGATCTACCCCAGTCAGTTCTAGAAGCCGCTAGAATCGCTAATTTGGACCTGCTTCCTTCAAAATCTCGTCACAGGTATGAGAAGGAATATAGTTTGTTTGAGAGATGGTGCCACGCTAAAGGCATCAAATCCCTTCAAGAAGCTGTTTTTTTGGCATATTTCTCCGAAATTTCCAAAACGTGCAAACCGAATACCCTTTGGTCGAGGTATTCTATGCTCAAAAGTGTAATAAAACTCAGAAAAAACGTTGACTTAAGCAATTTTTTTAACGTTACGGCCTACTTGAAAAAACAAAACGTTGGATTCAGACCCAAGAAGGCAAAAATCTTCACAAAGGAAGAAATTTTCAAGTTTTTAAGCGAAGCTCCTGACCTAGTTTATTTGCATATGAAAGTTGCCACGATTTTTGGTTTGGCGGGCGCATGTCGCCGTGAAGAACTAGCAAAAATGTGCCTAGATGACATTGAAGAAAAAGGAAATATGATCATTATAAAAATTCCTGACTCAAAAAACCATACATTTAGAAGTTTTGCTATTTCAGAAGAAGCCGAGAATGGAAAACTTCTCCAATTGATCCGAAAATATGTCAACTTAAGGAAACCAGAGACCCCACATAGACGGTTCTTCGTAAACTACAAAAAAGGAGCATGTATGGTACAATGCATTGGAATTAATACATTCGGTAAAATGCCATCAGATATCGCATGCTATCTGAATCTTTCAAATCCAGAATTATACACGGGCCACAGCTTCCGACGTTCTGCCACAACAATGTTGGCAGATTCAGGCGAAGGAATAACCAATATCAAACGACTCGGTGGATGGAAATCTTCAAGTGTCGCAGAAGGGTACCTTGACAGTTCAACTGGATTCCAAAAAAATATTTCGAATAAAATTTTGAAGTTCAGCCACCCTGGTCCTTCAACTAGTCAGCAACTTTCTTCTACCATACAACCTTCCAAAGTGCCTCAATCCAGCCCCAAATGCATGACCACAGTGGCAACAGATGTTTCCGAAAACTTGGAGAACGCAGTGGAGAACCAAAACCCAAGTTTCAAATCTGCCACTTCATTTGAGAAAACACTTGCCTCTGCTATCAACTTACAGCACGCTACAAACTGCACCTTTAATATTAATGTTAATAATAATAATTGATTTGATTAAAATGTTTTGAATATAAATAATTTTCTGATTAATTTTTAGTTTTTTCCTCACGCTTATAGAAAAAATAATGTACCTAACTCGTGCGTAAAGTGTCTTTTCCGCACTTGATTGCTGGCCAAACTCCGCTATCGCGTCGTTTGGCCATCTGCAATCGCGTGCGGAAAAGAGGCACTTTCCGCACTAGTAAGGTAAACTACTATTTCGAAAAACTGTTTCGGTTTGGATCGGTTGGTTCGGTTGGGTTCCGTTTTGGTTACACACCCTCTAGGATCCCGGGAAAGAAGTCAGGTATTTTTTTTTATATGTTTGAAAAAGGGACCTCTACGTCGAACTATATGAGTTGTGTAAAGTACGGCAAGCCATCGGTATATTTAACGGTTAGGTAATTATACCTTACTTGACCTTGCATAAACTGTTTAGGTGAACATACCTATGTAGTTCTGATGCCATTTTGTATACTCGCTAGTTTGAACACGTGCTATTTTGATACGCGCTATTTTGATGCGCTCTATTTTGATCACGCGCTATTTTGATCACGTGCTAGTTTGATATGCGCTATTGTAAACACGCGCTATTTTGTACACGCGCTATTACGAATCCGCGCAATTTTGATTCACGTTGTTTTGATACGCGCTATTTTAATATGCTCTATTTTGAACACGTGCTATTAAGAACACGCGCTGATTTGAAAAGCGCTGTTTTGATTTAGGTACGAGCTGTTTCATTACAGAGCTGAATTATACTGCCCTTCTTATGAAGAATGCAGTAACTTCAATTTTGAGATTTAAACGTTTTTCTCAAATGTATAACTAATGTAGGATAATCATACATACCTTTTCAATTTTCTTCTTGCAGCTTCACACTTTCACTTCTTATATTTATTAGTTGAATATCGACTTTTTACTACTATTAAACTTTTGTATTCAAATATTTACACTTCTTAAACTTTTAGGTTTTATAAACCTTTTATATATTTGTTGTAAATATATATATATATATATATATATATATATATCAACATCTTAAACGTTGATTGAATGAGTGAAACTATTCAATCAACTGTTTAATTTACTTAATATTACTGTTTAGGTTTGGGATATGTTATTGATTAAAAATGCCGATTTTAGGGCAACGAATGGTTTGTATTTTGTTGTTAAAATAAACCATAAAACAGATAAAAACATTATTTCAAAACACTGGAAACAGTAATAAATAAAAGCTTTAAAATTAATAAACTCTAAAAAAAAAGACCAAAATAATTATGAATACTAAAGTTAACAGTTTTATACAATGTTAAAATAATTGATAAATTTCCCCAGTTGAAATAAAACCCCCCTTAAGAAGTGTGAATGAAAGCGTAACGTACCAGGCAAAGGCAAACTAAAGAGTAAACTCCCTGACGACTTTCGAAAGTTTCCCGTCTCAGTTAAAGCGACCCTGCGCTTGAAGGGACAAATATCTTGGCGTTGATTGGCTAGAATTCTACTCCCTTTCGCCTTGGCGAGAAAGAGATAGACTGCGCTTTAAGCGCTCCACTAAGAGACAAAATAGCAATGCAAGCCAGACTTAAAAACCCGTTAGAAAGTAAAATTACACAGTGTGTTTATTTTAATTGAAAGTAGTTTAGCTAATTTGTTTCCAGTTACAAAATATGAATTATTTTGATGTTAGTGGCTCAAAGGACATATTATCCGAATACAACTTTTATTAAAATACAGCGAACCTGAAAATATACCTTAACACAAGTCGCCGAGTTGCCATAAATTTTACTTAATCTTAACGTAGTCTTGCATATAATTAATGCTTGTTGATGACAAAAAAAATATTTAATTAAAAATCTTTAAAAACTTATAAATGGCCAAAATACCATTTATATTCAAATCCCGTTTTGTTACAATAGTTTAAGTTGTGCTTACTTTTACGTAAAACTGCACGTTAAGCGCTCTACGTTTTGTTCCAAATTTGAGTTTAAGTTGAATGTTTTTACGTTACCATAACAAGTCTACTAATAGCAGAGAATATGGAATTCGGCACTGTGTTTTTTTGATGTTACAATTTTGTTTTTGTCTTTTCAACTACAGTAGGAATATATTTGCAAAGAATTGTTTGTACTCGAAGCGGAAATTATCCTCTAGGCCTCATTTTTTGATCGGTCAATCAACCAATTCTATTCTTTGGTAACGTTAAGGTGCCCGCAGACTGCCGTAAGCTAACGTAAATACATAAGCTCCTAACGTGACCTTGACGACGGTGTGACGAAGTGCGCTTGCGTAACTGTCAAATCTCATGCTTACGTTAAAATACGTAGCACAATTTAACTATCTATTATGGTGTAGAAGGTATTCCTCATCGATTGGCAAAAACAAAATTTGAAATAAAATTTCTTCTTGCCGAGAACGCAGCATTTGCGAGTCTAGTTTTCTAGCGATAAATGCAGCAAATATTGCGTTTACCTCTAGTAAATGAGGCCTGCCTGCCTAGAAATGTTGATTCAAAGCTTCATGAAATCCTTGTCAAGAACGCAGTCTATTCGAAAAAATGTACATTTTTTTTCAAAATTTAATGAAACCTAGGCAAACTACACTTTTTTATGATTTCTCATCATCCTGCAAAAAAAATTTTTGGAAATATGCATTTGGAGAGAAATAGAGCAAAAAAACGTTTTTTGCGTTTTTCTCAAAACTAAGGTTTTGTAAGTTACTGCGTTCTTCATAAGGAGGGCAGTATATATCTGGCTCTTTGGGAAATAATTACCTAATCTACCTTTAATGAAGTAAATATTGCTAAATGTTACTTAAAACAAAATTATTTTTTTTGGATGGGACTGGTACGTTTCCTTAAAAATTAAGGATTGATAATTTTTAGCAAACTACTTTAATAGTTCAGGCAAGATTCGGGAAAATCCACTTTCAAGAAGCATTTTATATTACTTTTTGGCAAATGGGCAATTCCCCCTATTTTGACCCCGCTGAATCCGAATATCCCTGTTGCCAACTCCAAATATTGACAGGGGCTGAGATATTCAAGATGGCGGCCAAAATGGCGGCGGAATTTTAAATTGCCGCTGGAAATCCCAAATTGTCACAGGTGTACATTCAAAATATATATTTGTATAATTAAAAGATAATAACATATTATTTTTTTTTATGGCTGCAAAAACCTCCAAAAACCCCCCCAGACCCCCAAAATCTGAAAGTTTGAGGTTTTTTCAAATTTTCTTAAAAACTAAGCTTCTAAAAGAAAAATGTATAATATACTTTATTGTAGACAATAAAATTCCCTTTTCAACACGGTATAACATAATAAAGTTAGACTAATAACAAGCTCTCTAGCGGCGTCCGTTAATTGAAGTAATTAAAAAAGGTTGAAAAAATACCTATGTTTTTTCCAAGATTTATTTAATTTTTAAAAAAACTAATATATTCAGAAAACCATGTATTACATTTTGGTATACTCAATAAAATTTCCTTCAAAATGACGTGTAAAATAATTAAATCGGTTTTATAAATAAAACTTCAGGGGCATCCGTAAATTAAATTAATTTTGAAAAAACAGGAAATAAACCCTTTTTGTTACATGTTTTATCTAATTTTCTCAAAAACTAAGCTTAACATATAAAAACTTGGTCTACACTTTTTTGTCGACAGGGAAATTCCCTTTTTAAAAATGTAAATCTCGGTGGGGTTTGATTTATAGCAAACTCTCCAGCGACGTCCGTCAATGGGGGTGATTTCAACAAATCATTAAAAAAAAAACATGTTTTTCATACGTTTTATTCAATTTTCTTAAAAACCAAGCTCTTCATAAAAAAATGTGTTCTCTACTTCGCCATAGCCAATAAAATTTCCTTTCAAACGATGTATAACAAAGTAGAAATTATTTTATATTTACCGCTCCAGTGGTGTTCTTAATTTAAAGAAATTATTTAAGATCAATCCAAACTAATCAATTTTGTGTCTTATTAGCTTTTCGGTGGATAATAAAAAGCGGCAAATAAAAGGTCGAAAGTACAAAAGGTCGAGAAAATAAGGTCGAAAGTACAAAAGGTCGAAAGTACAAAAGGTCGAAAGTACAAAAGATCAAAAAACAAAAGGTCGAAAGTTCAAAAGGTCGAAAGTACAAAAGGTCGAAAGTACAAAAAATCAAAAGTACAAAAGATCGAAAGTACGACCGCGGGTCCACATCGACTGGACAGGTCAATTTGACTTGATACGGTAAATTTGTATTTTTAATATTTTCTTTTGTCGATTTTTACTGTTACTTTCTGCACAAAAATATTGCTTAGGGGGGGGCATGCCCCCTCCCCTTATAACCACCGGTGTTTTTTTGCTTTAAAGAACTTATTTAGATAAATCAAAATATCTAATCTAATCAAAAAACAGTTTATTTTAATTTGGAAACATTTTACTTTAGTAGGTATAAATTACGAACCTTTTTGAAGTATTTATCATAACGTTAATATCACTTTGTAATATATCATTTAAAAAGAAATTGTCTTATCCTTAGTAAAGAATAAAGGCACATTTTTTTCTGAAAATCTTAGTTAGAAAAGATATTTAAATATGCAAGAGAAACTGATTATTTCAGTTATTTTTGAAAATAAGTTTATATTAGTAGGCCCCAGAAGCCTTAAATATGGCAACAACCCGACATTTTAATAAAGTTTTTAAAAGAAAATGTTATGTTCTACAATAAAGTGTACTACATATTTTTTCCTAAAAAGTGTAGTTTTTGAGAAAATTTTGAAAAACCTATAATAAACATGTTTTTTCTAAATAATCCCAATTTACGTACGCCACTGAAGAGCTTCTTGCTTTTCCTAACCTTATTGACCAATACATCGTTGGAAAGGGAATTTTATTCTCCACAAAAAACTATTCTTTGCAATTTTTGATAAAAAGGTTAGTTTTCGAGAAAATTGCTTAAAACTAAAAAAAAAACAGGTTTTTGGGGGTTTGAGTGGGATTTTCTCCGTCCCTGTCAATTTTTCGAGTTGGCAACAGAGATATTCGGATTCAGCGGGGTCCAATTAGGAGGAAATGGTCTGTTTCCAAAAAGTAATATGATTTGCTTCTAGACCGAAAACGGAAAGCCTTTTAAAATAGTACGCTCTGACTATAAGCCCTACACTACTAAAAAAATAATACTTATTTTAAAATAAACAAGAATAACAACCACAATAAAAAAGTAGTGTTAGCGGTTTAGAGTTACATTGACACTATAACAGCTTTAATTCTCAACATTCATCCATAATACGGTTCACAATGCATGCCTGCATTTTTAAGTATTCTCTTCTCAAAACTGGAGATAATCGACAGGTATTATAGTGCACCCTGCACATTGTACAGCCTGCCACTGCCATTGTAATTTCCGTCTCCTCTTTTAGTACTCGTACGTGGAATTGGGTACTTATTTACGTGCCCTCTTCATTACCAATTTCAGTTTAGTATTATTAGCATCCCTGATTATTAAGGCCACTGGTTCGTGAAATATAATGCTAAAATCAATTAATTTGCATGTAAACTATTACAAAAGTCATGTAAGCTTGCTTGTAATTTGTAATTTGTTTATATTTCATTAAAGACGTTGATAGGGTACGGTTACATAACATTAATTTAACCTCCTCTTTTTCAGACAGTACAAAAACGTCCAGTAGACGTCCTCATCTTTAGCTGGATATCGGACGTTTAAAAGACAATATATATTGCACACTTTTGTACGTTTAAAGGATGTCCGTTTCTGAACTTCTATTGTAGGTACGTAGCCAGTTATCGGACGTCCAATGGACGTCGAATGGACGATACATGCAAGTTTGTACGTCCAATGGACGACCGTTTTGACGTCAAGCGGTCCTAAGGACATACTTTGTATTGTAGTTTTATAATCCATTGAACGGCTACTCAACGTCCATTTTAGGTTCAGGACTTCCACTGAAGGACCTATGCTGTCAGGGGTAAGAGGTCATGCTTGGTACAAGAAATATTTCTTCTGGCAGATCCCTTATTTAGAGTGGATCATCCATCTCTGCCACAGGAAACTAAAGGATCTTTACTTCTTCAAAGTTTGCTCTGAATTAATATTTAGAAAGATATGTTGAACGGTGCGCCGTCTCCAAAATTATGCCGGTATTATTTTTGTTATTCTCGAAAGGAGAAATAGTTTAATTTCTGTAAAAAGCCGCCTAAATCTAATGGACATTTACCGAATGACAACTAGACTATTGTACATCCATTAAATGTCTATAACATGTCCAATCTTGGACGTCCAATAGACATTCGCACACTGGACGTCCTAGACCTAGAATAGACCACAAATATACGTCCATTGAAAGTCCAGTGCTGTCTGGGTAAAGGCTTAAAGCTAATTTACTCCTGATTTATAACTTGCCGTTCGTTAAAGTTGGGCAAAGTTCGGCCTTGCCGTTCGCAAAAGTTGGAGAAAATTCATCTTTATCTTTCGCCGTTAGAGATTCGTAGTTGGCCACCTACGTCACACTTAGTTGGTTTATTTTTGTATTTTCCTTTTATTTTTTTTGTCCGAAAACAAAAAAACTATCAAAAAAAACACTTTTTTAGGTTATTATTACCGAACGGTTGCGAACGGAAAGCGGCAACCTATAAATGCTCAAATCCGTCTACGAACTGTGAACCGTGAACGTCAACCCTGAACGACAACTTATAAATCAGGGGTTATACTTGATAATTTTGAAGCGTAATAAATAGGCATTCATTTTTTTACCAAAGGCGTGCAATAAACATTTTTCCGAGGCCGACTGTAGATTCCCGAGCTTGTGCTGGCCTCAACAAGGCTGAGGGCATTCCACGTGCCAGTTATAGCCGGTACAGATTTATCTGTGAGTTCAGACCGGCGGGCGAAACTTGTGGGTTCCGCGCTCGATATTTTAACCGGCGCAGACTTGTCTGTCGGTTTACACTGTGCGAGGGATAACAGACCGTTCATATAGTCTCTCTTTAATTTATTGAATATTATGGCACATGTTTCCGGAATGATATAACCAAGTGACTGTGCAGAAATTATCACTAAAAATTTCAGATTTTCATATGAATTTCCCGTGGCAAGGAAACGAAGGGCAGCATTCAATCGCTGTTCTGGTCCAATGGCTTCTCTCATTTGGGCATCTTGTTTCGTAAGATCCTCTCTTAGAAAATTTAATAAAAGGTCATACGTGTTAATATCCATTCTTAAATAATTTTTAAAATCGTTTGGATCATTTTCTCTTAACTCTTTTATTAGAAGGTTATGGCTAAATAGTTTCCTCTTAAGCAAATAACTTTTAACCCACTTTCAATGTCTCTTTTTTACACCACTATGCATGATTTCCATATTAATAATCATTCCCATACACAGAGCCTACTTCTTTTTAACACGAAACATTTTCCATACACTATGCTTAAAATACCGTGCCGCATAAAACTTTCGACTTGACGAAATTCCACAGTTTTGGTTTAACCGGCAGATAAATCTTGTGTTTTCGCCCACTAACGCGCGGTTATGTCTGCCACAGACCGATATGAAGGATCGATTCGAAAGATTTTTTTTGTGTTAGTGGACTGCAGCAGTTTTAAACCGTGGTTGACAAAACGGTCAGACTTATCTGTGCCGTTCCAAACCGACGGATCAACCTTTGTGTGTATGGCCAGCTAATGGTCCTAAGAACATTTATTGATGATCTAACAATAAACATATTGAAATCAATATTTTATTATATTCAAAAATGAAAGAAAAATATTTGAAAATACTTCCATCTAAAATGTATAACTTTTTTAAATATTGAAATTTTATGGAAAGGTGGCTTTGGTGAGTTACTATCTTCTACAATAAACGTATAATATAATAATTAAAAGCATAGTGTGTCTCAAAACTTGACAAAGCCTTTTCGGGCATTTTTTGATGGATTTTGGAAAAACCATCGGATATGTCAATTTTGTTGGGCGCCAGTGATACGAAACTTGTATATAGTTTTTGCAAAGTCAGTTGAACAAAGGTTAAAGGGCGGCGGTAGATATACTCATGAAAATTATTTCATTTAATTATGGCGTAAACTAAAGAAATAAAAATAAATAATAAAACTTTCTATTCCTACACCTACAGAAACGACACTGATTTATTTTCTAACTCTGCATATGGCCGACTAAAAGGGTCCCGAAAAGCACACCCGAAAGCAATTAAAAGCGCATCTTAAAAATATCTGCCAATCAGGTGCCGTCTATCCACCTGTGCTGGGTCGGTCAGAAAACAAATACTTTGTGCTCGGACCGCAAAGAGCCGCGCCTTTTCTCTGTCGGTAGGGTTGAAATTATACCAGGAAGATTTTATATGAATTTGGATAACTTTTAAAGGGCAGATTGAAGCAAAATTTCATGAAATCGATAGAACCCCGTATTAGGAGCACTTCAGGTGACTTTGCAAAAACTATACCAGGAAACTCCTTAAGTCACTCGGGTTCAATTGCCCAATCAAAAGGCCCTGGACACCACCCTGGCAAAAAGTTTTTTAAAACATAAAGTATGTCAAAAAAACAATTGCAGTATAATATTTAAAAAAAGTAAACGAGTAGTGTACAAATTATTATTTCAGAACAGTTGTAGAGCTCAAGCGCGCATCTGGGTCAAAATCTAGGGGGGGGGGGGTAATAGGCAACGATTTTTTTTTGTAATATATTTTTTTTTCTAGGGGGGGGGGTAATTTTCCTGTTTTCCCTTATTTTAATAGAAAAAGTAATATATTTTTTTTTCTAGGGGGGTAATTACCCCGTTACCCTCCCCCCCCCCTTAAATCCGCGCTTGGTAGAGCTTAAGTGTGGTTAGTAGAGTAGTGCATCAAAATAATTAAAATTAAATAATAATTAAATCTTAAAACTGTATCCCTTACTAAAGGTATATCTCCTATATTACCAAGTAAAATCTGTGAAGTGACCTTATAAAAAGCTTAGCACTGATTGCCCCATACAAGCGCTAGCTTATTTGTCGATCCCGATAAACTTTTCAGTCCAAATAGTTCGTTACATACATAGTTTATTTCGGAAATTCATTGTGCTGCTTTATTAAAATTAGAATTTTAAATCTCGTATGAAGCGGATTATGTAGATACTCGAATCAACATTTTGCCATATAGTCGGGGTTCACATACTATCAAAATTTGGCCTCCCTGAGTCTTTTTGATGAAGATTTTATTACACCTGTTTTGATCGATTACCCACACTGCCTGACATGTTAACAAAACAAAATGTACATATATTTTACCCTCATGGAAATTCATCACAAAAAAGTTAATTTACCATCTACCAATAAAAATCACTTACATAATCTAAGATCTGATTTAATTACTCTGCCATTCCACTAGTTAACAAAATCAAGTAAAAATTCGTTAAATTATAATTTATATAACAAACTACCAGAATCTATAAAAAGTAATTCGAACAAAAAATTTAAAACAGCAATAAAAAACTTTTTACTTGCTCATTGTTTTTATACTGTCCAAGAATACTTGGATTATGTTTCTGTTTAGAGTCAAAAGACCTGCAAACAGCGCACTTTTGCTATTCTTTTCTTTTTTTTATACGCCTATTTATGTATGTTCAATGTTTGTGATTTTTTTTGTAAGGTTTTTATTTTATTTTTATTTTTTTTATTTGTTTATACAGAATATTATTAGTGTTACAATATTATGTATTTACGCTTACTATTTTACTATGGTTAGTTTTAAGATAATGTTTTTTTTTGCACTTATTGCCTTATGCTTTTTTGTTGCATTGTATTTTTTTTCAACTTTCTGACTTGCTATAATTGTATATTGTACAAAAAATAGTCAAATAAACTCTACTCTACTCTACTCTACAAACCCAAAAATGCATGAGTGAACGGTTTAAGCTACAGGAATAAAACTCGGCACATAGATCAACCTTCAAGTACTGATGCTTCGGCTGTTGAACAAAATCATATGTATGGCGTAAAGGGGTAAAATTGGTTTATAAATTACTCATTATACCTTCCACACTATTGGCCTATTGTACCAACACATCTAGGACTCGCCGAATTAGAAGTTTATACAATTACCCACAGGTCTGCCTTACAATTTGTTTTTTAAGCTGTTAGCAAGGCCTTCTAGATTCGGTCAAAAAATGTCGTTATTTATAATAATTAGAAAGAAGTTGACTGTTACTCTGCCCTATGTCAGCGAAATTGTACCAAAAGGATGCGGTAGACCACTTTCGAGTAAGGTCACTGTATAGTCGTTATATAGTGACCTTACTTTCGAGGGGTGATCAGCTACCCACAGTAGGTGTACAAAGTTTTCTACAGGACCCCACAGGACTATACAGGATTTCCACAGAAACCCACAGGACTATACAGGACTCCACAGGACCCCACAGGACTATACAGGACTCCACAGGACTTCCACAGGACTCTACAGGACTCCACAGGACTGCCACAGGACTATACAGGACCCCGAGGGTACTGGCGCCTAAGGGGTGCCCGAAGCATGATTAAGTACTCAGTTCGGCAAAGGCGCAAATCGGCCCTCTAAGAAAAACGAGAGTTAAGACATGATGACGCTTTTTCAGCCACAGGACTATACAGGACCTCACAGGCAGGACTATACAGGATATGTACAGGACTTGTACAGGACTATAGAGGACATGTACAGGACACTACAGGACCAAAAATTTATTAAAGTCCTGTAGGACGGTATGCAAATTTAGTTTAGCTGATCACCTCTCGACCACTTTATAATTTTAAATATTTTCTTTTTTAATCCGGCCCCCAGAGGCTGTAAGGGACCAAAATCTTATTTTGATCCCACTTTATAATCAAACAATGTCTTATTCTGGATATTTTAAATTCATCATAAAATGTAATATTTTTAGGGGTGATCCCTATACAGGGTCTATAAATTGTAACAATCAAGTAGTTTTTGCAAATGTATAATCATTGCCAAAAATATTAGAGGAAATTGGTATAATATGGCACACTAGGATAAAACGGCACACTATTATTTCAAATTACGCTTTTTGAGTCCGGCTATACTTTGAGACGGTGAGACGGAAGTACTGCAAATATGAGGTATCGAAAATAAATTTATAGCAGCTTATCTCTCGTTTTAGCAGGAGATAAACGATATCATTTAAAAATATTTTTGACCATCTGGCTACATTAAAAAGTTTATCAAAACTAACAATTTATTAGTAAATTTTCTTACTTTTTGCATGCTAAAGTATGCCATTTTATCCAACTTGTTGGTAATAATAAAAATATAAAATAGCATAAAATACAACTTCATGAGGCCTTGCCTCCCAAACATATTCTGTCTTTTCCAAAAAAAACTTTCTTTACATTACCTCACAAAAAATAAAAGAAAACTGTTTTTTATTTTTAGAAAACCTTCCGTTCTCACTCCAACACCATTTTTTATTCAAAATATAAATTTATTTACATTACATAACATTCGACCAATCTACTTTTATTTGCTTTATATTCTCAATATTTTTGTTTGAAATATCGTTTCAAAAAATAACCACAAACAAAAAAAACAAACTAAATTGAATTAAAAAATCCTGTTTTTCATTTTTGCTCCATTTTCCGCTTTCCAAACAATAATCGATTTACTCAATTTATTGAGGTGTATTATAAATTTAGGAACAACTGCATGCTACCTACTCAAAACATTCTCGTTTGAAAATATACAGTGTGGACATATTAGACCAGTGTACAGCGTGTCCCATTTTCGATGGGATTAAATGGGAACTTGGTTATTATCAAAGATATCGATTTTCTGATTGCACCTTACCGTGCTCTTTTTTTGAGCCCTTAAAAATGGTATAATCAGATTTTTGCTATACCCAGTGGTTTCGCTAATACAAGGACTTTTTGAAAAAAATGCATTTTTAATAATCTTGCTTATTCGGCAAGATATTTTTATTCTGTAAAAACCTATCTATGGAAACTTTTTTAGAGCAAAATAATGACGTTATCAATTTTTTAGAATATTGTATTTATCATAAAAAATTTAAATACGGACCTGGAGTTTTTTCACACTTTTGATTGGTTTCATGCTATTATTATCTTAAAATGATAAAACTTTAATATTTTTTTTGATTTAAGGTTAAAAAAAAATTCTGAATATTTCAAAAAAAAATTAGTCCGACCTTGGAAATTTCCAACGTAAATATAAATTAAAAATTGTTTTTGTATTTGTCGTAGACTTTGTTTCAAATAAATCTTCAAATTAACGTAAAACCATTTTAATTTGCTAAGTATCAAAACAGTTCAACTAAAAATCGTTTACTAGAAATTTTTAATTATTATTTATGTTTGAAATTTTCAGGTTTGGACAAAAGAAAATTTTTATATATTAAATTTTTTCTAGTTTTTTGCCTACGGCGCCATTATTTTTGCTGAAAAAAACGTAATTTTGCAGAAATTTTGTTTTTTTTTTCTCGCTATTTATTTAAAATATCCATAAAAAAATTTCCGCGGAGCGATTTTATCCGAGAAACAATTAATTTTTCTAAAATATTTACTTAAAGCGTTTTAAAAAAAATTCTAGTAGTTTTTTTTTTGCAGTTGTTTCCTTTATCTTAGGAGGGGTTAGCCACTCTCTAGGCATTAAACCTGGGGCTCAAGCTTCCCCAAAATGGCCAGCTGGTTGAGTGGGAAAGTATAGGAAATATTAGAAAAATTTTTAGAAAAATTATTGTATCATGTGGGACAAGAATATTATATCATAACAAAAACATTTCATGTAAAAAAAAGCCAAGTACGCGAAAATGGCATTCCGTAAAAAGAATTGAGATAAAAGTAAAACCAAGTTCTCTAAAACAAATTTCAAAATGAAAGGTTCTTACTAGTTTGGAAATGTTTTTTTAAACTTTGCTATTACAGCCAAACTTCTTTATGTACAATTTAGCACTGTGGCTAAGAGTCATTTACAGCCGTAATAGCCAAGTTTAGAAAAATATTTCCAAACTAGTAAGAAGCTTTCATTTTGAAATTTGTATTGGAGAACTTGGTTTTACTTTTCTCTCAATTTTTTTTACGGAATGCCATTTTCGCGTACTTGGCTTTTTTTACATGAAATGTTTTTGTTATGATTTCACTTCTTTTTTAAAGGAATTGGATAATACTTAATTTTTAAAGTAGTAAAATATGCGGAATATTGTTCAAAACTTTTGCAATGCAGTACTTAAATTTTGGAGGTTTTTTAATTTTTTTCCATGGTTTTATCGTAGTTCCTATCAGCCTTCCAAAGCTCAGCTCTCTAGCGTTTCTGAAAGTGCACAATGTTACTTTTAACAAAACTTTACATGTATAGGGGAGGGAAATAAATTAAAATTGTCGTGTTTTTAAATTTTGTCCTATAGTTTTATCATAGTTCCTATCAGTCTTCCAATGCTTAGCTCTCTAGCGTTTCTGGAAGTAGGTAATGTTACTTTTACATAACTTTACATTTATAGGGGAGGAGAGTAAATGAAAATATTGGACTTTTTAAATTTTTTCCCATGGTTTTATCATAATTTCTATCAGCATTCCAATGCTCAGCTCTCTAGCGTTTCTGGAAGTGGCAATGTTAGTTTTATATAAATTTACATTTATAGGAGAGGGAAGTAAATTAAAATGTTGGTGTTTTTAAATTTTTTCATATAGTTTTATCATATTGTCTTTCAGTCTTAAAAAATTTAGCTCTCTAGCGTTTCTGGAAGTGGGCAGTGTTACTTTTACAGAACTTTACATTTATAGGGGAAGGAAGTAAATTAGAATTTTGGGGTGTTTTAATTTTTTTCCTATAGTTTTATCATCGTTCCTATCAGTCTGCCAAAGCTCAACTCTCTAGCATTTCGGGAAGTGGGCAATGCTATTTACATAACTTTAAATGTATAGGGGAGGGTAGTAAATTAAAATTTTGGGGTTTTTTGATTTTTTCCTATAGTTTTATCATAGTTCCTATCAGTCTGCCAAAGCTCAACTCTCTAGCATTTCTGGAAGTGGGCGATGCTACTTTTACACAACTTTAAATATATAGGGGAGGGAAGTAAATTAAAACTTTGGGGTTTTTCCAGGGGTTTGGTCATAATTTCTATCAGTCTGCCAAATTTCAGCTTTGTAGCATGTCTGGAAGTACAGTAGAATATTGATAATCTATACATGAGTGAGTGAGTGGCAATTTCGACGTTTTTTGAAATTTCGTAACTACTTTACTACTTTATGGAATTCTATGAAACTCGGTGGGGTTGTAAACTTCATGGAGATCTACAACTGTGCAAAGTTTGAGGTTCGTAGCCCATTCCGAAGTAGAGTTTTAGGTAGGTCAAATATCGGCTGAAATGTTTCAAGAAAAGATGGTTACCGCGCGCGAACTTGGCGAGGCACTGCCGTGCCCTTAGATTAAAAACCTAAAGACAGAGCACGTTTACTACTTACTTATTGGACTTTTGCAGTTGCCTTTAATCTCGAAAGGATTGAATTGATACCTTACAAGAGAAAATAAAAGTACACTTTTAAACCCTAAGGTTTATAAAACGAATTCTAGTTCCTACGGTGCAGAACAAAACGATTGTACGGGATTTTTGTCTTTATATGAGGGGCAGCAGTTTTTCCCTTTGTCTTGGACAACCAAAAAGTTAACAACGCCTCTGTTTTGATCCTTCATCAGCCACTCATTTATTTTGCAAACGTAGATCAGTTTGTTTCTGTTAAATCTGATACTCTAGCACGGAACTGTAACATAAACGTTACAGTTCCGTGTACTCTAGGTACTATTTGTGTAAATGCCAATTTCTTTTGTATCCAGCGTTTGTCTTACTAATTATCTGTTTATAACGCCTACACAAACACAACATTTAACTCTTTGCCCTTTTAACTGATCATAGCAGAAATGTTTGTTTCTGAGAAATCTGATACTCTAGGTACTATTTGTGCCGATTTCTTTTGTATCCAGCGTTTGTCTAACTAATTATCTTTTTATAACGCCTACACAAACACAAAATTTAACTTTTTGCCTTTTTAACTGATCATAGCAGAAATGTCGCATGAAGGGAAAATTGAAACATAATTTATAGAGATAGATATTTTCGTGGATAAGATTGGACTATCGTCGCGTCGCTTTGTTTCCATTATCCTTTCTTTATTTTAGCGAATACAGACAGAAAGTAACGCGGAATAAAAGAAGTGTCTCGAATTTTCATCAACTTTCTTAGAGAGTTAGGGGGATCATGTCACCCCTTGTGTTATATTAGATGCTTTGTTTGTTTACTCAGAAAATAAAGCAAGAAAAGATGTAAACAAAATGGTCATGTTCGGAAAAGTCAGTACTTTTACTGAAAGTCAGATATAAATCCTCATACAGACTTGAACATATCGACGAACATTGAGACGAGCAAGGAGCCGAAGGGCGAACCAAACACTAGTTTTGACAGGGCGAACCATTCCGCGCCCAGGTAGCAAGGGGTCATCAAATGACGTCTTGTTTTCGTCGAAAAGTGGTCATTTGGATGACCAGCAGGTCATCTACCAAAAAATGTGGTCTTTAAGGCGTCAGTTACTTGACGTCTGTTCGTAGTATAGTTTTTGACGTCTGAAAAACGTCATATATTGGTCACTACCCACACTGCACACTTTGTCCAAGGGACATACACTCATACTTACATAGATGGTGCCCCAGTCAGTACTTGACCGGATTTATACGGAATGTGGGGTTACGTATGTAAAATAAATTAAATATTAAATCAAGACAAACTTCAAGGCTCCTTTCGCTTCAAGGTGGAGATGTGTAAGTCTAGGTATAGGTCTATTTTGATCTGTACCTCACAGACGAACACCGCTGTACCTGTTCCAGTACTTCCAGGTTTAAGTCACAGAAGAGTCACCTTCTGTGTCTAAGTTTCCTTCGGTGTTCTCAACTGCAGGAAATATTTTATAAATTTAGACGAGTTTAAAAAAAGTCATAAATAGGTTTGTGTCTGTGTGTGTGTCTAATTTTCTGATTTGGTCCCAAATACGTCATATTGCTGACGTCTTTAAAACGTCTAAAAATGACGTTATTTTGGGTGTGTCTTTTGAACGTCATTTAAAGGTCATTTACACGTCAGATTAGAGACGTCAATGGTCATTAAAAATGACCTGTTTTTGACGTTTAGAAAACGTGACTTTGCTACCTGGGGCGAATACTAGACATTTGGCGAACGGTTCACAGAAATTCCATCGCTTGTCGGTTTTCTCACGGGTCAAAAGAAAACTGTGATCAGACTTTTCAATGTAAGCCTCACTTCATTTAGTCTATTGTCTTTTGACTGTTGTTGTTATACCAGACCGCCACAATACTGGGCCTGGCGCATGAAAATACAGTTTTTTACTCATTAAGGTGGATATCTTTTGTTACCTTCACAATATGTAACAAAAGCCCAAAGATCAATGGAAAGACAAATGTTACGTGTAAAGCTAATAGATAGAAAAAGGAATAAATGGATAAGAAATAAAACAAAAGTAAGGGACGTCAGAGGAGAAGTAGCAAAATTAAAATGTAAATTTGCCGGTCATAATATCCGACAGAAAGACGATCGATTGAACACATGTATTGTAAACTGGAGATCTTAGGAAAATAAAAGAAGTAGGGGAAGACCACAAATGAGATGGGCGGACGATCTGAAGAAACATGCGGGAACTAGATGGATGAATACGGCGCCAGACAGAGAAGAGTCGAAGATATTGGGAGAAAACTATATCCAAAGATGAATTGAAGAAGGCTAAATAGAAATAGAAGGTTCATATCAGTTATTAGACGGATGCCTCACGACACATGCTTGACATCGGCAAGATCATTTTAGTTGCCATGCGAGGCAAGTTTAGGAACATTCTTTTGTACGCGCAGCAAGCCAACCACCCTCATAGTTTTGGAGACAAGCATTCCTATAATTCAAATTATACCCATTTGTAATGACGTCATTTTTGTTTATCTTTGTTTAGTATATTATAAACAGCGGTGACAATAAACTTTTTGAAAAAAGTAGTGTCTATGATTTAAATAGGTAGCTAATTGGTTATGTGAAGTATCCGTCACTATCAATCAAAAAACATTGATTGACAAAAATATCTACGCCATACGTGTTTTTCTCACCTGGTGACGTCATTACAAATGCGTATAATTTCGACTATACTACGTGTGTGCAGCTGACTAAAACCCCTTTAGTTCAATGAATAGAGGCCAAAATAGGGGGGTTACCTTACAAAAGGTCCGGTAGTTCTGAATTTTGGATATGTTGTTAGACTCACGAGGGTAGCTAAAAATCTGAGTTTTCGTCACTCCCACCCCTGTGCTTCCTCCGCCATCTTGAAAAAACCATCAAAAATTGGCACTTTTTTTAGTTTTTCGCCTTTAATTTTGTTCCAGTACACTAAATCGCAAAAAGAGTTATGTGAAATTTTTTAGAGGATATAATTATCTACAATTGGGTGGTAAAAATGACTAAAATCACGTGCTTGGGCAAATTTTCAGATTTTTTTACTTAAGACGGTATAAGCTCCGAAATACTTTGTTCTAGGGTTAAAGTTCTAAGAACATATCTTGTAGAGAATTTTAGCAGCTACAAAATCCATTCTTTAAATGTATTTTTAAATATTGTAATGGAGTAGGAGTAACTTTTAACTTAAAGTAAGTAAGTTAGAAAATAATCATTTTTTTAAATTTAGTGCTTTAAACAGCACGTTTTTTATTTATTTTTATTTTTTTGTGTAAATTTAGTGACGTACAAAAAGGTAAGAGAGCTTAGGGGTCAAACACCTCCTTAAACTAACCATCTCTTCAAAAACCCCCCCAGACCCCAAAAATCTAACATATTTAGGTTTTCTCAAATTTTCTCAAAAAATACGCTTCTAATAGAAAAATGTGTAATATACTTTATTGTAGACAATGAAATTTCCTGAAAAAGGTCCAACTGGATGGGGGTCAACTATTTATAAACTCTTTAGCGGCGTCCGTTAATTGAAGTAATTTAAAAAAGTAAAAAAATATCCATGTTTTTTCCATGATTTATTCGATTTTTTTTAAACCAAGGTTTATAGAACAAAATGTGTTATACATTATTGTAGCAAATAAAATTTCCTTTAAAATGCTGTACAAGAAAGTCGGATTGGTTTCATGGTTATAAATTCAAAGGCGCCCGTAAATTTAACCAATTTTAAAAAATCACAAATAAAATATTTTTGTTACAAGTTTTATCTAATTTTTTCAAAAACTAAGCCTAATTTAAAAAAATGCTATGATGCACTTTATTGGCAGTAAAATTCTCTTTTCAACGGTGTATAACTCGATGGGGTTTGACTTACAACGAACCCGCCAGCGACGTTCGTAAATGGGGGCCTTTTAATTATTTTTTTTTTTAAATTATGTTTTGCACAGGTTTTATTTGATTTTCTGAAAACCATACCCTTTATCAAAAAATGCCGACTAAAGGGGTCCCGAAAAGCACACCCGAAAGCAATTAAAAGCGCATCTCAAAAAATGTGCCAATCAGGTGCCGTCTATCCACCTGGGCTCGGTCGGTCGGAAAACAAACACTCTGTGGTCGGACCGCAAAGAGTTGCGCCTCTTCTCTGTCGGTAGGGTTGAAATTATACCAGGAAGATTTTATATGAATTTGGATAACTTTTGAAGGGCAGAATGGAGCAAAATTTCATGAAATCGATAGAACCCCGAATTAGGAGTTATTCAGGTGACTTTGCAAAAATTATACTTTATAATGTTTAAAATTTGAAAAAATAAGTTTGCAAAACCAAACATATTAAAGCCGAATAACAAAGAAAGTTTTTTATTAATAAATGTTGCTTTAATTTCCTTTTTAGAGTCTGGAGTATAAAGGAGAATACCGATAAAGATATTTATCCCTAACTAGATTGACTATAATATATATTACAGGGGTAAAGTCCTCTTGCCCAATAAAACGAAGTTTGGCGATTCAGCGGAAATGTGTTTGTGTTGGTTCAGTCCCGAAAAGGGAAAAAGTTAATTCCTTGGACGCAAAAAAGTTTCAGACACGAAAAGAGCTGTGAAAACAAACTTAGGTAAAGGGTGATTATTTGAAACCAAAAAAAGGTGTCTCAAACCTCAGGACATTAGGAACAGGAAATTACAGATTTGAAACTGTGAAATAAGCTGCAAGAAAAACCTCGGGAGTAACTAGTGTTGCCGCGAGACGAGAAGAGACGATAGAACGCCTTCTCTCGTGTCGTTAAGCGAGATAAAATGGGTCTCTCGTCTCGACGATAGGACCCTTCTATCGCTCGAGAGAGTCTTTCTCTCGTCTCGTCTCGTCTCGTCTCTCGTGTCTCGTGATTTATATCAGCTATAAAAAGGTTTTTGAGACACTCTGTGTAAAAGTGTTTTTTTTAAGGTGTATCTTACCTTTTTTTAATTTTTTTTTAAGGTAAATCTTATTATTTATGGAAGCCACCCTGAAGGCGCTAAACGCACCCAAGATTGCTGACGGCTTCGTGGAAGAATGCGCAGAGGCGCTGGAGACCCTAAGCGATGGCAAACGGGTGACGCTGGTTTGGATTCCGGGACATACGGGGGTACCAGGCAACGAGAAAGCGGACGAACTCGCACGACTCGGGGCAGGAATCGCCTATGTAGGACCGGAGCCACTTTTGGGCGTGACAAAAAGACAAGTGCAAAGCGGACTCAACAAATGGGCCCAGGACGCGCTATTAAACTCCTGGGAAACAGGAACGGGTTGCAGACAGACCAGAGAATTCGTAGACCGTCCAAAAGCGACTAGAATTAGATGGATGCTAGGACGGACACGAAAAGACCTCGGACTGCTGATAGGTACTCTAACCGGACATAACCGGTTGAGGAAGCACATGACACGTATAGGAGTCGAGAATGACCCTACCTGCCCAGCCTGTGGACATGAAGAAGAGACATCAAGACACCTCGTGGCAGAATGCGAGGCCTACGCAAGGATGAGACAACAGGCACTCGGAGCACCAACTATGAGCGAGGAAGAACTGGACATGATCAAATGGGAAGACTTACTGGACTTTGTGAAGAGAACAGGAAGGCCCAATGAGTTACCCGACCATCAAAGGGAAGTGCAGAGAGTGGGTTAAGGGACAGACTTGGGGCATGGCAAAAAGGGCCTACTCTGGCCTACTTGTCAGACCTGCGGGTCAACCCCCCCACTACTATTATTATTTATGGTATTTACTTTTTTCCTTAATAAAGTGTTATGTCCCTTCTAGGATATACTCTGTATATGCATACATACAATCAAAAAAGGAGTAAATACAATACATGAACTAAAATACCTCGTTGATGCCGATAAGATAAAAGCTGTGGAAAAGTTTTGCATCGCTTTTTTATTTAGAACTGTATTTAAAATCCCAAGTGTTCGTTGATAAAAGATAATTTTGTGTTTTACCAATAATATTAATACTTAAAAATAAAGCAATAAATCTATTAATTAAAATGAAGAAATCTATGGTGTTTCCAGATTCTGGAAACCAAAGATTTACCTTGCATAAATGTGTTTTTCTCAAAACTAACCAGAACGTTTTTTTAAAATAACTTTCCTTTAATATTAATTTTTCGATATTTTTCAGGAAAAAACATGTTTTTACACGATCAAAAACTTTTTTTAACTTGCAGATTTTTTATCTGAATTTTCCATATTTTTCAAAATAAGAAGCAAACTAATTTCCGCATGAAAATTATGTGATTTTCAGAATTTTAGCTCTTTTTTGAAATAAACAGATTCCTAAATAACAAAAATTCACACCAAAAGCGAGAGAAGAAAATTAAAATTTACCGCTTTTCTGAAAAAAAATGTTAATAAGCATCAAGAGTAACAGTACAATTTAATTACACTTTTGGATTTTCTCCATCTAATTTCAAGTAAACGAAAGGTTACAGTACATATTGTTAAGGAAGGAATGTATGCATACCTTTTATTTAAAAAAAAAAGTACATAAATATCAGCTTAACTCTTAACTTAAAATTTATAAAACCAACCTTTTTTGCTCGAGAGAACGAGAGAAACGAGAATCTCTCGACAAGAGAGGATCTTTCTCTCTTCTCGTCTTGAGATTTCATTCGAGAGAAAATATCGCTCTTGTCTCGTCGAGAGAGGGCGCGACAAGACGAGAGGCGAGAATCACTCGTCTCGGCGGTAACACTAGTAAAAACAGATGTGAATATATACACAGATAAAACTGATATTAAAAACTATCTCTATTATCAAGCCGTGAGCCTCCACATTTTACAAAATTAAGAAACTCGGCTGCTCAAACTTCTAAGAAACCTTGGCAAATTATGAAAACAGGTACTTTTATCAAAATTGGTTTGCGCCTCTCTTGAGATATGATGAGCCCGCAATCGGATATTTTTAAAACGCCAGATCTAGGTAATCAACACAGCAAAACATAAAGTAACATACCGAAATAATTTTTTTTGCATATTTTTTTATATACGCTTTTTTACTGTCTCTCTAAGGGGGCTGTGTCGCTTTTTTTTTTGTAAACCAAGATGATATCGCTCACGATTATACTATAACTACAGTACAGTCCCTATTATCCGAAATAATGTGAACCAATTGATTTCAGATAATCGAAATTTCGGTTAATCCGATTTTTTTTTTGGAAAATAGTTTTAGGATGCGTATATCATTAGATCGACTTTGTAACACTCTGTGGGCTAACTAAAACAATTCGCATTTTAGACCGTCGCGTCATATTGCCGTGAAACCCCGAGGGGAACCACCTAGCAGTATAGGTGAATCCCAGACGCGTTTCGTATAATGCGAATTTTTTCGGTTAAGCGGGATTTTTGTTCTTAAAGTTTGTTTCGGATAAACCTGATTTCGGAAAATCGCGATTTTGGATTATCGGGATTGTACTGTATATGAAAATTGGCGTCGATTTAAAATCGGTTAATTTATTTATTGTGTTGTTCTCGAAAACTTTGCATTTGTATGCGAAAATTTGATAATAACCAATTTAATTAGCAAAGCGACACGTGACGGTGGCGAACAGTCCCAGGGGCCGATCTAGGAACTTTATTTAGGGGAGGAAATATCATAATAAATATTGCAAAAATCTATTTTGCATAGTGACCAGGAGGTGTCAAAATTAAATATAGTTTGAGATAGATCTAGATAGAGCGTAGATCCGCTTCTGCATTTTGACAATGACCCTAAAGCTAAGGGGGTCGGGGTTATATTTAATGGAAACCGAATAGCTATTGATTGCGCCTATTCTTGATTTTTTTTTCAAGGAAATGCCTTTTTCCGAAACACCGGTGTCCGTGGTTGACTATACCCCTATGAAGTTGCCTTTTATACTTGGTTAACTCATTGTTTTCGGTTTCAAACCGATACCGTGGAGACGGAAATAGCATGGTCTGGTTGAACTATGACGAAAAGTATTGTTTCCTTATAGACCGATGGACGTTTTCGTCCCGCCAAGGACTTAGTTTCCTTGGTTCGCTATCGTTCACTCATAGAATGAAAAATAGGTTTCACCTATTTTTTCATTCTTTTTGATTTACCTTGTATCTTGTAGTCAGTTTGCTCTACTTTGTGTCAGGCAAGCCACGCTGAGGAAGGAAATGCCTTTTTCCGAAACACCGGTGTCCGTGGTTGACTATACCCCTATGAAGTTGCTTTTTATACTTGGTTAACTCAAGTCTTACTATCAAAAAAATTGCTTGCTGATTTGACGTGTACTCAGTATTTTTCCAAAGTCGGCTACTCATTATATGCTACTTTGCAAGTACTTAACAAGTATAGCGAGTAGTGTATACGGCAACTAGTTAGAGAGAGTTAGTGGAGAGTTACTTGCACTTTTCATTGCTTGTCGAAAAACGGGTAAAAGTCGATTACCTCCGAGTTTAAACTAACAATTTCAAGTAGGCATGTAGTGTGTACGATTTACTTGCACTAGCCTTTGAACTGTTTTTGACAAGTACTTGCCAGGCATATTCCAAATCAAGTAACTTGCCAAGTCCCGCGTAGTGAGTTTAGCTGGCTTTAAAACATCGCCATGATTTCGCACCCCCGCTAAAAAATAGTCACAACTCAAAAAACATTGTTTTGAGAAAATCGCTGTTAAAGAATTTAGTTCATTAGAGAGATTCATTTTTCACTTACATGATAAATTACGAGTTAACATGTTATTTTATATCAACAGGAACCTATTAACTCAATGTAATTGGTGCAGTATGTTTCTCAGAAAAAATGATTTTTGTCGTTTTTAGTAAAAAAAAGACAAAAACCCGATATTGTGACACTTTTTTAGAACAAGGCATCATGACGTTGTAAATCAGGATGTCACGCAGGATGGTAAATAATATAAAAAAAGAAAACAAATAACAAAGAAAGTTTGTATTTATTTTTACAACGAATTATAAAATGCTGATAAACAACTGGGAATGCGATTGTTCTCTATTAAATTTAAAAGATTTTTTTCTTATTCTCCTTAATTCTAAGTACATATACGAACAATTCGAAAAAACAGTCACAACTCAAAAAAGAACATTATTTTACTTGTTACATGGGTCAGATTTAATCAATAGTTCACATGAAAACCTTCACAACTCGAAATGTGACTCTTTTCAGGATGAAACTCCTCGTTCACGCTGTTATAAAGTCAGAAGTGACACTGTAAAGGAACGCATCCTAAGCTAAACTGGACAAAATAAAAGAGTCACATCGACATTTCGCGGTGAATTGTCGAAACATAAATGTGACGCTTTTATGGAAGAAAGTACAAGTTATTTCGATGATGGCGGCAGGTTTATCTCAATAACGGCGATTTTTGAGTTGTGACTCTTTTTCAGCGGGTGTCCGATATGCGCCAACCCATACCAAACCACTTTATTTTCTCTTTGCTGTCTCGTGTAAAGCAATAATTGAAAAACTTAATTTTTTAATTACTTTTTTTGCTTTCAAAAAGGGCAAAAAGCAGATTTTTAAGTAAAAGCTAACCGCCTCAAATTGCAATTCTGGTCGTCACGACCCTTTTTCTATTGCCCGTAAAATTTTATTAAACCACCATGCTTTCTAAGGACACTTCTTCAATTTCATTTTTAAAACTTTTGCGTCACAGAGCGATCGTAAAAGAAAGTATTGGAGCACACATTAGCAAGGCTAAAAAAGTACTCAAATCGAAAAAATCTATATCTTAAAATTAAAAAACAGTTTTAGCCGATGTTTAGGTTTCTTTCTTCTTCTTCTGTGACAAACTTTGTTGTTTTACTTTTTCTACAACCACCTAGCTTTAGATGTTTTTAATATACAGCTTTTTTTTAAATTTATTCTAGGACTTTAAATAGTTTTTTCTAAATTACTTGGTTTCTGTACATTCTAGAAAAAAAAGTTTTGAACGAAGTTAAAGACAATAATTTTTTTTACCAAAACGCTTTTATAAACGTTTTTTCAGCAGAGAAGTTTTCGAGTTATAAAGCTACACATTTCGCCGCCATCTTGGATTTTGACGAATTTTTTTCAGTGGCCTTTAACTCAAAAACTCTAAAAACGTAAAATAAAGACCAATAAATAGCCTATAAAATGAGATAAAACTAAGTTATCTGGGTAGTACCGTGGCTGAGATACTAGGGACTTATAGCCCATCGCACCGACTCTTTTTTTCGCTACTTAGCCTTAAGCGTTCCTTATTACGTCATATTATGATTATATTAAGAAAAACTTTAAGCTAAGTAACGAAAAAAAAGTCGGTAAGATGGACCCTTAATGGAATAAAACCTGACTTTATTTTAGAGTCAACTTTATTTTGACACATTTACACAGAAAACAGCTGACCTCTCAAAATTGACATACCATAGCCAAATTAATTAATAAAGACGCTAACTTTCATTTAATAGAGACCTATTGCAATAGTGCCAGGCAAAAATTGTGCCGGGCACTATATTGACAGTTTCTCTTTATAAAAACAGCTCTGTCCTTTGAAAATTAGGCCCTTGTGTATTATAAGAGCCGGATTTAATAGTGACGCCACTATTAGTGGAAAATAAACGACGGGAATTATAAATTCGACTTTGGTATGTCAATTTTGAAAGATCAACTGTCAGTTTGTAATGCGAAACTGTCAATATAGTGCCCGGCACAATTTGTGCCTAGCACTAATGCAATAGGTCCCTAATAAATACCGGCACTAATAAATCCGGTTTTTAAATACACAAAAGCCGAATTTTGAAGGAGAGCCGCTGCTTTTTAAATGTCATTCACCATCGGATCGATTTTAAAATAAGGTCAGATTTTCTTCCATTGTCTACTAATTCTCATGTGTTAGCAGTACAGGGTGTCCCAAATTAGGCACTTTTGGGGGGTTTAAGGTACTTCCAGGGAAGACAGAGAAAAACTGACCACGCATTGCGAGGCTCAAATTTCAAGAGAAGACTTGTAGTGAAAACCGCATTTTAAAATATCGTCTTGTCTTTGAGCTACGGGGGCTTTTTGAAAAGTCTGCATTTTGGAGGGGGCTCTATAACTTCGTTATTATTGGAAATATTGATTTAGAGTAAATTGCAATTTTATAGACTTTGTCACGGGGAATTCAACCGCTAAATTAAATTTTAACTGTCACTTTTAGTTTTTGAGATATGATATAAAGTTGCATTTTTTCTTATGGAATGGCCTATATTTTAATTAATTTTCGAATTCGTGATTGAATTCTTTTCAAAATGATGTATCATATGTCATAGTGTGATTGAGCGGTTTCGGAGATAATTAAGGTTTTTTATTTCTGTCTAGTGTGCGTTGAATGACGTCATGCGCCATTGACGTAAAAGCCTTGCGGTCAAATCCTACTTCAATGCTCCTATAGTTTTGTTGTCTTATACTATGCAAATCAAGTTGGCCTTGCGTCTTGGCGTTTTGTCAATGTTTTCAATTGTTTAAACAATTTGACCTTATGCTTTGATATGAAATTATTTTGCACAAAAGCGTTTTAATTTTATTTTGAAATATGTATCATTTCTTCTTACTTTTTATAACTAGGCTTTGAGGGCCGTCAGCTGAATTATAATTTTTCCAAACCAGCCTTACTATATTTGTGACTGTGTAAAATAATAAAAATACTGGAGTGCCTTTACCTGCCTCAGCAAGAAATCATAACGCACTAGAAATAAGTGAAAAAGCTGAATATCTCCTAAACCGCTCAATCACACTATGACATATGATACATCATTTTGAAAAGAATTCAATGACGAATTCGAAAATTAATTAAAATATAGGCCATTCCATAAGAAAAAATGAAACTTTATGTCATATCTCAAAAACTAAAAGTGACAGTTAAAATATAATTTAGCGGGTAAATTCCTCGTGACAAAGTCTATAAAACTGCAGGTTACTCTAAATCAAAATTTCCACTAATAACGAAGTTATAGACCCCCTTCAAAAATGCAGACTTTTCAAAAAGCCCCCGTAGCTCAAAGGCGAGACGATATTTCAAAATTCGGTTTTCACTATAAATCTTCTCTTGAAATTTGAGCCTCGCAATGCGTGGTCAGTTTTTCTCTATCTCCCCTAGAAGTACCTTAAACCCCCTAAAAGTGCCCAATTTGGGTCACCCTGTACATTCGTTTCTTATGTATTTCCACGTTATATGCAAAATAAACCGAAATTATTAAGTTTTATGTAAATTTCTCAAAAGGTAAGCATTTTACAGGAAATGTGTAATAAACCTCATTGTAGAAAATTAACTTATTTTTTCAACTGTGTATCACTTAATTTGGCCAATCTTACCGTTAGCTCTTATTGGCCACTCTAAATTGGGGTTAAGTTTTGAGATCATGAAAAAAAATCATGTTTATTTAAGTTTTGCTCAGTTTTCAAAAATGCTTAGCATTTAAGGAAACACCTTTTTCAGAGAACCTAAAATGTTTTTTTAGTCCGTTTATCACAAAGTGGTGTTAAAGCTATTATTCACACTCCAGGGGCGTCCCCATATTAGTTTTTTTTTTTTTAATTTAAATTTTTTTATGTCAATTTTCCTAAAAACTTTTAAAAATGCTCGTTTTACTCTATATTGTTAAAAATAAAATAATCTTTAAAATATAAAGTCTCTAGTGGGTTTTTGTTACCATGTTTGGTGATTTTTTTTAATTACAAAAAAATTTATTGTTATCACTATTGTTTACAATTAGGAAATTAGTGTCCTTATTTTAAAAGCTTTTGCAGCAAACCGTTTTACATGACCTTTTTACCTTATCGAAGAAAATTCTTGACAAAAAGTAACGGTTTTCTCAATTTTACAGGGCACGGATCTTTTGTTAAAAATAATGATTTTGGTATTTCGGCCATTGAAAGAATGAAAGTCGGCCGTGCTTTAATGAGATTTTTTTTATGATCGTCGTTTAAACATTTTTACCTTCCTATCCCGCGTAGCAATGGCTAGAGAAGGTATTATTTCCGAGAAAATTTGTTTTTTTGAGGTAATGCCAAATATGTTTTATTTGGATGTATTTTGACCTACCTTAGCAATATCGTCGTGATGTCTGTCTGTGTGTGTGTCTGTGTGGATATTATTTCTGTCTGTAACACGATAGCTACAAAACCGCTGACCCGATTTTCATAAAATTTTCAGGTAGAATAGTGTTCGACACTCTTACGAGCTGATTAGATTTTAGTCTAAATCCATTAATGCTAGACATTTTTTTGACAATTAAAAGTATAAAAAAATGCAAACTGTTTTCGTAGGACCTTTGGTTTCTGAGATATTTACAAAATACTGTTTTCAAGGCTAATATATTTTCACGGCTTCAATTAAAGTGTGATAATAGGCTAGCTAGGAAGGTGAAAAAAATACTAACTTTTTAACGGAGCATCGTATCAATACACTGTTTTCGTAGGAGCTTTGGTTTCTGAGATATTTACAAAATACTGTTTTCAAGGCTAATATATTTTCACGGCTTCAATTAAAGTGTGATAATAGGCTAGCAAGAAAGGTGTCCAATCTGTCATGAATCCATTTATTTAAAATATTTTCTAGTTGAATGGTGTTTTTTTTGGACGGTGCCGGTGGGGCATTTAGAGGAGATCTTTGCGAATTATTTCTCGCACCAAAAATATTAAGAGACGTAGGTAGACCTATTGTTCAGCTTAAAAATATCTTTCAAGGTTTTTAGGTTGAATTATCTCTAAATATCTTAAAATAATACCTTGATTTTGTTTATTTAGCCATAATACCCAAGTTCTTAACAAATTTAAAACCTATCATTGGAATTATTTAACTACTAATTAATCTATTGTCGAAGGATTTTTACACTCACATTATAAGTCATTACTCTTTCTAAGCCAAGGTTTTTTTGAGTTTTTTTAATATCAAAAAAGAATTTATGAAAATTTTGGTTTCTTATTAGTTATCAGCCAAAAACAATTTATACGTTGTTTTTGGCTGATAGGGAAAACAGTTCCAATGCACACCTACATATAGTCGTAGGTATGCGTTTTTATTTTAGAAACTCAAATATTTTTCTTAATTAAAAAAAAACCGCAAATGTAAACAATAAAAATTAAGAATCCATAATTTTCATAAAATCTTCTTCGATATTAAAAAAGGTTTTTTTTGCAGCATATTTCTTTAAAACTTTTTGTGTTACTGAAAAATAATTTGTTTTTCGTGAAAAATAAAAATGGTGCCTTGTTGTTGTGTTACATTGGTCACAGATAAAGAATAAATTAAATAGATAAAATTAAAAGGTTTTTTAACAAATATTTTTTAACTTTTTAACTTTTTTTTGTCGATTTTTTTAAACTTTTTGTTGAAGTTTTTTGCTTAAGCTATGCAGGGAAGAGAGTTTAATAAGAATGTGTTTAAAAACAAGCAAAATATTGCAATCAACTGCCTTGATGAGTTATTTATATTTTTCGATTCGGCCATGCGCAATTCCCCTAAACAATCTTCATTTAAATTTGTTATGAGGATCTCAAAGGCTTACGCATGGATTTTAAGGAAAACCATCAAAATTTTATTGATTGTAGTCAGCTATTTGAAGAAAAATTTGAGACTGAAAACCGAAAAAGGTTATCGTTTGACAGGAAGGTTTTCGCGATAAAAACTGCTTTTTTGTCGATTTTAATATTTGAAGTGTGATAATAGGCTAGCTGGGAAGGTGTCAGATCATTCATTTAAAGTATTTTCTAGCTGAATGGCGTTTTTTTTGGACGGTGGGTCATTTAGAGGAGATCTTTGCGAATTGTTTCTCGCACAAAAAATAAAAAGAGACGTAGGTAGACCTATTGTTCAGCTTTAAAATATTTTTCAAGGTTTTTAGGTTTAATTATCTTTAAATATCTTAAAATAATACCTTGATTTTGTTTATTTAGCCATTATACCCAAGTTCTTAGCAAATTTAAAACCTATTATTGGAATTATTTAACTACTAATTAATCTATTGTCGAAGGATTTTTTACACTCACAGTATTAGACATTACTCCTTCTAAGCCAAGGTTTTTTTGAGTTTTTTTAATATCAAAGAAGAATTTATGAAAATTTTGGTTTCTTAATTTTTATTGTACAATTTATACGTTGTTTTTGGCTGATAAGGAAAACAATTCCAATGCACACCTACATATAGTCGTAGGTATGCGTTTTTATTTTAAAAACTCAAATATTTTTCTTAATTCTTAAAAAATGAAAACTGGAAATGTAGGTATTTTCACCCTAGGTATGCGTTTTTATTTTAGAAACTCAAATATTTTTCTTAATTAAAAAAAAAACGCAAATGTACTTTAAACGATAAAAATTAAGAATCCAAAATTTTCATAAATTCTTCTTTGATATTAAAAAAGGTTTTTTTTGTAGCATATTTTTTTAAAAAATTTTGTGTTTTATTGAAAAATAATTTGTTTTTCGTGGAAAATAAAAATGGTGTCTTGTTGTTGTATTACATTGGTCAGAGATAAAGAATAAATTAAATATTTAAAATTAAATCAGGTTTTTTAACAAATATTTTTTAATTTTTTAACTTTTTTTCGTCGAAGTTTTTTTACTTTTTGTTGAAGTTTTTTGCTTAAACTATGCTGTGAAGAGAGTTTAATAAGAATGTGTTTAAAAACAAGCGAAATATTGCAATCAAATGCCTTGATGAGTTATTTATATTTTTCGATTCGGCCATGCGCAATTCCCCTAAACAATCTTCATTCAAATTTGTTATGAGGATCTCAAAGGCTTACGCATGGATTTTAAGGAAAACCATCAAAATTTTATTGCTTGTAGTCAGCTATTTGAAGAAAAATTTGAGACTGAAAACCGAAAAAGGTTATCGTTTGACAGGAAGGTTTTCGCGATAAAAACTGCTTTTTTGTCGATTTTAATATTTGAAGTGTGATAATAGGCTAGCTAGGAAGGTGTCAGATCATTCATTTAAAGTATTTTCTAGCTGAATGGCGTTTTTTTTTTGGACGGTGACGCACAAAAAATAAAAAGAGACGTAGGTAGTAGACCTATTGTTCAGCTTTAAAATATTTTTCAAGGTTTTTAGGTTTAATTATCTTTAAATATCTTAAAATAATACCTTGATTTTGTTTATTTAGCCATTATACCCAAGTTCTTAACAAATTTAAAACCTATTATTGGAATTATTTAACTACTAATTAATCTATTGTCGAAGGATTTTTTACACTCACATTATTAGACATTACTCCTTCTAAGCCAAGGTTTTTTTGAGTTTTTTTAATATCAAAGAAGAATTTATGAAAATTTTGGTTTCTTAATTTTTATTGTACAATTTATACGTTGTTTTTGGCTGATAAGGAAAACAATTCCAATGCACACCTACATATAGTCGTAGGTATGCGTTTTTATTTTAAAAACTCAAATATTTTTCTTAATTCTTAAAAAATGAAAACTGGAAATGTAGGTATTTTCACCCTAGGTATGCGTTTTTATTTTAGAAACTCAAATATTTTTCTTAATTAAAAAAAAACGCAAATGTACTTTAAACGATAAAAATTAAGAATCCAAAATTTTCATAAATTCTTCTTTGATATTAAAAAAGGTTTTTTTGTAGCATATTTTTTTAAAAAATTTTGTGTTTTATTGAAAAATAATTTGTTTTTCGTGGAAAATAAAAATGGTGTCTTGTTGTTGTATTACATTGGTCAGAGATAAAGAATAAATTAAATATTTAAAATTAAATCAGGTTTTTTAACAAATATTTTTTAATTTTTTAACTTTTTTTCGTCGAAGTTTTTTTACTTTTTGTTGAAGTTTTTTGCTTAAACTATGCTGGGAAGAGAGTTTAATAAGAATGTGTTTAAAAACAAGCAAAATATTGCAATCAACTGCCTTGATGAGTTATTTATATTTTTCGATTCGGCCATGCGCAATTCCCCTAAACAATCTTCATTCAAATTTGTTATGAGGATCTCAAAGGCTTACGCATGGATTTTAAGGAAAACCATCAAAATTTTATTGATTGTAGTCAGCTATTTGAAGAAAAATTTGAGACTGAAAACCGAAAAAGGTTATCGTTTGACAGGAAGGTTTTCGCGATAAAAACTGCTTTTTTGTCGATTTTAATATTTGAAGTGTGATAATAGGCTAGCTAGGAAGGTGTCAGATCATTCATTTAAAGTATTTTCTAGCTGAATGGCGTTTTTTTTTGGACGGTGGGTCATTTAGAGGAGATCTTTGCGAATTATTTCTCGCACAAAAAATAAAAAGAGACGTAGGTAGTAGACCTATTGTTCAGCTTTAAAATATTTTTCAAGGTTTTTAGGTTTAATTATCTTTAAATATCTTAAAATAATACCTTGATTTTGTTTATTTAGCCATTATACCCAAGTTCTTAACAAATTTAAAACCTATTAATGGAATTATTTAACTACTAATTAATCTATTGTCGAAGGATTTTTTACACTCACATTATTAGCCATTACTCCTTCTAAGCCAAGGTTTTTTTGAGTTTTTTTAACATCAAATAAGAATTTATGATAATTTTGGATTCTTAATTTTTATTGTTTGAAGCATATTTATTTATGGTGCATGTATCTAAAATTCTCTTCGTACATTTCCAGTTTTCATTTTTTAAAAATTAAGAAAAATATTTGAGTTTCTAAAATAAAAACGCATACCTACGACTATATGTAGGTGTGCATTGAAATTGTTTTCCTTATCAGCCAAACACAACGTATAAATTCAAGGTTTTGTTTGCAGCATATTTCTTTAAAAATACTTTTTGTGTTTAAGACTTTCGAAAAAAGAAGTGACAGTGTACTTACTATAAGTATATATATATATATATGTTATTGTAAATATTAATTTGTAAGATAATTTATATAATAAAGGTTTTATTTTAAAAAAAAGTGAAAAATAATTTGTTTTTCGTGGAAAATAAAAAATTAAAATTAATTCGGGTTTTTTAAAACACATTTTTTAATTTTTTAGCTTTTTTTCGTCGAAGTTTTTTTAACGTTTTGTTGAAGTTTTTTCCTTAAGCCATGGCGGGAAAAGAGTTTGATATGAATGTGTTGAAAAACAAGCGAAATATTGCAATCAACTGCCTTGATGAGTTATTTACATTTTCGGATTCGGCCATGCGCAATTCCTCTAAACAATCTTAACTTAAATTTGTTATGAGGATCTCGAAGGCTTACGCATGGATTTTAAGAAAAACCATTACAACTTTTTATTTTTTTTTATTTATAATGGGACTTTCCATCTAATCAGGATCAATCGCCCAGTTTCGCAAAGTTCAAGCAAGGTTAAAGCATTTTTAAACAAACACAAACAACCAAATAACTAGCCAGGAATCGAACCCGGACCGCTGGTGTGGAAACAAACATTGCTACCACTACACCACGACGGCGACTAATCAAAACTTTATTGCTTGTAGTCAGTTATTTGAAGAAAAACTGGAGACTGAAGACATAAAAGGTTATCGTTTGACAGGAAGGTTTTCGCGTTAAAAACTGTTTTTTTGTCGATTTTTTCGCCGCACCAATTAGCTCAAAATTTAAATCAAAGCAATAAGCAACCCTCTTTTATTGTCTTTTCTTGCGCGTCTTTAAGTAAGCCAAATTTATCCGTTTTTGATGTTAATATTCGCAATTGGAGGGCTCTTTATGACCCTTTCGAGGTGTCAGTAAATAGTCCCACGCAACTTTCTTGCATAGAGAAATTTCAAATTCATAAAGGGCAATTGACAGGTGAACGTCTTAACTTAATTTAAGGAATACATTAATCGGATAGCAATTGTTATAGCGTATAAAGCGTTACGAAAATAGGAGGTTGTTGGCAAATCATTGTGTAACAAAACGGGATTTGAATATAAATGGTATTTTTGCCATTTATAAGTTTTTAAATATTTTTAATTAAATATTATTTTTGACATCAACAAGCATTAATTATATGCAAGACTAGGTTAAAAATAAGTAAAATTTAAGGCAACTCCGGCGACTTGTTTTTAGGCATATTTTCAGGTCCGCTGTATTTTAATTAATTTGTAATCGGCTAATATGTATTTTGAGTCACTAACATCAAAATAATTTATATTCTGTAACTGGAAACAAATTTGCTAAATTATTTTCAATTTTTAAAAAATACACCGTGTAATTTTACTTTCTAACGGTTTCTTTAAGTCGGGCTTGCGTTGGTATTTTGTCTCTTAGTGGAGCGTTTAAAGCGCAGTCTATCTCTTTCTCGCCAAGGCGACAGGGAGTGGAATTCTAGCCAGTCAACGCCAAGGTATTTATGCCTTCAAGCGCAGGGTGGCTTTAACTCAGACTAGAAACTTTCGAAAGTCGTTAGGGAAAACATTCTTTAGTTGGTCTCTGTTTCGTTCACACTTCTTAAGGGTTTTTTTTTCAACTGGGGAAATTTATCAATTATTTTAACTGTGTATAAGTTATTATCTTTATTATTCATAATTATTTTGGTCTATTTTTTAGTGTTTGTTTTAACATAAACTTTACAGCTTTTGATTTTATTACTACATAAATGACCTCATAGATAAAACAGTAATTCCACTTTATTGCTTTGCAGATGATGGCAATGTAGTCTCCTCAGTTATACCACCCACTCAGTGTCTATCCGTACGTGAATTCCATCATCTTAGACTAACTCAAATATCGCAGATAAATAACGACCTGGAGATAATAGAGGACTGGGGCAACAAAAACCTTGTACAGTTCAACGCGCAGAAAACCCAAGCAGCCCTGTTTTCAAAAAAGACCAGCACTGGAAGTGCTGTCACATTGCAGAGCCAGTTGAACATCTTAGGAGTTACTGCAGAGACCAACATGTCTTGGCACAGGCACGTGGCAGATATAGCTAAAAGGGCGTCCCAAAAGCTTGGGGTGCTATTTCGTACAAGACATCTGTATACACCAAGCCAACTGCTGCACTCTACAAAGCCCAGATTCGACCAACTATGGAGTACTGCTCACATATATGGAGTGCGGCATCCAAACATACACATACCTTAATGATTTTGAACACCGTGCAGAAACGAGCTATCAATTACCCAGCACTTACCCGTGTCTTGGATAGTCTCGAACATCGAAGAACTGTGGACGATCTATCTCTCTTCTACAGGTATTATCACGGAAAATGCTCTGAAGTGTTGGCACGTATGATTCCCCCGGGAGTAGCACCTACTAGGCGAACACGTCAAACAGACGGTAACCATCAATTTACTGTCAAAATAGAGGCACCAAGAACCTCATTATATCAGAATTCATATCTCTGGAGAACAGCATCACTGTGGAATAAACTCCCTGCGACAGTTTTCCCTGCAGGTTACAAGATGAACCGTTTCAAAACCAACACACACCAACATTTCCGCGCACTGGCCGCTTCTCGATTGTGATAGGGATCTCCTTGCGAGTGCGCTTAACCGTAAAAAAAAAGTTATTACTAACTAACCTAATCGTAAATAAATCTACAAACTTACTGATATTGCAGAAGGAGAATGACCTTGTCTTATGCACATCTTAAGATGTCAAATGATTTAAGCAAACAAAATCTGCTAAAAATGGCCCCAAATGGCAAATTAACTATATATTGTTTTGGTGGCAATATTAACAGATTTATCATTTATAAAATAAAAAATAAACTCAAAAGATGTTTCCTAAAAATTATCAAAATTAATTTTTGTACACACCCAGATATGATTCCTATCGAATTTGAAATGTGAATTTTTTTCCGCTTTTAGGTCTACGATTTTTTATGTACTTAAAAAGAATAAAATATGGTTAATCACCCTGTGTTGTTACTCAAATTCTCTTTTATTGCAAATACTTTTAAAAATTTTAAATTGGAACAAAGTTCTGATACTTTAACTTTAGCACAAAAAATTTAATTTCCGTTCTCCTGGGCGAGTGAGACTTTTCCGACAAAATATATTAAAAATAAATTAGTATTTTTGAGTAACACAAATACAGACACACCTACACAACTACCATAAAGTTTTTCGTTGTTTTCGTTTTTCTTTCCAAGTCGAAAAGCTGGCAAAGAAGAAATTGTTTTTTTTAAATTTGAAGGAAGTTCACGAGGTAAAAAGTTTTTACAAAAAAGTTTCAGGGGCAAGACCTCAGAGGTAAAGGTATAGTAGGTAAAAATATATTTTTTGAGTGCTAAAAAACATTTATTTTTTAAATTTGAAGGAAGTTCATGCTCGGGCTGAATGAAGCCTAATGAGGCAGAAACGCGTCCCCGAGCTACCTTTACCTCTGAGGTCTTGCCCGTGAAACTTTTTTGTAAAAACTTTTTACCTCGTGAACTTCCTTCAAATTTAAAAAATCCAGGGCTCAGGCTGTTTTCTGGGAGCAGATTATATCTGTCTCCGTCGCGACGTCAAAATTAGCCTCAAAACTAAGGCAACCCTGACCTAAGCTGCAAATTGACAGTTGGTCTCTCCTCAGTAAACACCATATTTCATATTCCTTTTCAGATATCCACATCATCATTTCATCTCCTTCCATTTTATGGTTATGCTCGGGCTGAATGAAGCCTAATGAGGCAGAAACGCGTCCCCGAGCTACCTTTACCTCTGAGGTCTTGCCCGTGAAACTTTTTTGTAAAAACTTTTTACCTCGTGAACTTCCTTCAAATTTAAAAAATCCTGGGCTCTGGCTGTTTTCTGGGAGCAGATTATATCTGTCTCCGTCGCGACGTCAAAATTAGCCTCAAAACTGAGGCAACCCTGACCTAAGCTGCAAATTGACAGTTGGTCTCTCCTCAGTAAACACCATATTTCATATTCCTTTTCAGATATCCACATCATCATCTCATCTTCTTCCATTTTATGGTTATGCTCGGGCTGAATGAAGCCTAATGAGGCAGAAACGCGTCCCCGAGCTACCTTTACCTCTGAGGTCTTGCCCGTGAAACTTTTTTGTAAGAAATTGTTTCCATAAAAATATTTACTTTAAATAACTCAACAGATAACGTCGGAAATGCGATTTAATAGGGACTTATTGGAATAAAGTCATTGACAGTTTTGCATTGGAATATGACAGCTAATCTTTCAAAAAAAGAATTTTGTTTACTCAAGTGCAACAAAAAGATAGAGGCCACGACCCTGAAAAAATCAGCTGTTCTCGGGGTGGCTGACTTTTACATTAGGTCTTATGGGAGGTCAGACGTTTTTTTATGATATTTTCAAAATGGCACTACAGATTTCCGCAGATATTTTGAAAAAATATAAAAATATATTTTTTAAATATCCGAATACAAAGTACAAAACACTGACATGCTTAGTGGAGGTCAAGGATTATACACTAGACAGGATTGCTCAGTTCGCCAAATCTGTCTGCAATCGATGTTCAAGGTCAAACTCGCTGTTACGTCACCACTTGTGCTGGGCAAAAAGCGCGCCTATCGTTATATTGGTTTTTATATGCTTTTCGAGCTATTTTCTTTATGCAAAATTGAGGCATTGTACATTAAAAAATATTGTTTTTACAGGGATGATAAATGATTTTATATTTGAAATATCTGTTAAATAAATTAAATTTAAATACTTAAAGTGAAAAAAAAAACTACACATAATAATGTCGTGGTACCTATACAGGGTGTCCCATAACTTAGGGGCCATAGGCCAACAGGTGATAGAGGAGGTCATGTCTGATAAAAAAGTTCCTACCTATAATGCATGGGTCAAAACGCTTTCTTTGTAGAGAGACAGCGCATCAAAGATTTTTAACTTTTTTGATAATAACTTTCAAAAAACGCAGTAAAAATATGAAATTGGGTAAAGTCGTGTATCAGAACAAGAGCAATAAATTCAAATAAAACTTATTTTGAAAAACATTAGTCTGTCAATTTTTTTTAGAAAAAAACTATTTTTTTGGTATAAACTTTTATAAATGCCATATTAAACGCAATGTTTTTTCTTATATTTTTTGTTAATAAAAACAGACCTTTAGCGACACATAATAATAAATAAAATATTATTGATATTTTTAAAAGAATTAGTAAGCAAAAATTAATTAAAAAAAAAAAGATTATTTTTTATACATTTTTGGAGGTAATTTTGACAGCTTCTATCTTCTTAACTTGTAATTTTATTAAAACAAGGAATATCACATTTTTGAATCATAATTAGTTGAGTATTCAGCTGTCTGTGACAGATTTTCTTTTTTTACAAAACCCTTTTCCCCCCACTCCTCTAACGTTAAAAATCCTATATCTTAACAACAGATGTGTGTTGACCCCATGTTATATAAACTTTTTTATCGGAAATAACCTCCTCGCTATCACCTGCTGCACTATGGCCCCCAACTTATAGGACACCCTGTATAATTTGTCCAATTGTTTTAAAAGTATGTAAAGAAATTATTTGGCGATAATAATTAAAAACGGAAATATAGGTAGACGAAGAATTTATTGATTTATTTAAAAAAGGAAAAGCACAAGTATTGTTCTTAACAAATAGACAAAAAACAAAGAGAAAAAATATGCACATAATGTATAGTTTAATTATTACAACCGCTTTTTAAAGCATGTTAAGAAATTATTAATTAGATAATTAAAAAACGGGAATATAGAACATAAAAAAGTATTTATTATTACATTTTTACAAAAAAAAAAGTAAAGTACAGATACATACAATAAATTAAAAATAATAATATAAATAATAATATTTAATTTAGAAAAATATTCCTTTTCAATTCACAATCTTTTGTAATTTTCTTGATAGATATTATTAAACAAGGAGCCCATTTGCTGAGAAAATCGTGGCCATTTTTTTTACCTTGTAAATAAACGTTTTTCTCTGTCCTGAATCGAATTTTTACACACTGTTAACAAACCAAACGTGAAAATGTTTATTTATATGTCTTTTCTTAGTAGCACTGCACTGAAACAATCCAAAAAACATAAAGTATTCAGCAAAATATCAACAAAACTCTCTTGAAAATACGAATAACATCATATACAACGAACGTAAACGAATGATTTAGCACAAGTGGTGACGTCACGCCGCTCTCCTCACCCCGCACAATTTGTTAACACAGGTTAAATGGAAGTAAGAAGTCCTTTATGTCTATAGTCCTTGAGTGGAAGTCACATAAAACACCCAAAATGAAGTACAGACAGACAGACCCCAAGACTTGACTCAAATAACTTAGGAGTCGGTATGCCCTAAGCATATATTTATCGTAATTTCTTAAGAACTTGTGTTTATTTTTTTAGTGTAGTCCTTTCGATTTGCATTTTGCCACCAAACTTCCATGAGACCGATTTGTATGAGAGGAAGAGGTACGGAACCAGTTTACATAAAAAGAAAGGTGAGAGTTGCTCATGCTAGGTCCGGTCCCTTTTTATGATTTTGTCCTTTATGATTTTGTCCGGTTTTGATAAAATTCCTCATACTAAACTTCTATTTGACTCTTGTCTTGTTTTGATGAATGACGTTTTTGTATAATCTCCGGTTATTAAGAATTCCGTTTTTATTAGACTGTTATACCATTTTCATTTATGATCTCGGAGGATTTTGTTTTTGTCATTTTTAAAAATCTAAAGTTTGCCACTACATGGAATTAAAATGTGGCGCCGGCGAAAAATTTTGGAAATTAAAGTATTGTTTGTGTAAATTTTTTTCTGATTTTCTTTTTTAAAGTTAAATTTTGTAAAAAATTGCGGTAAATTCATTGGGTATTTTTTAACTTAAACTGAAGATTGCAAGCTTTATGATAAGAAGGGAGTCATGCCACCCAGTTCTCTTGGATCCGCCACTGAACGTGATCCATAGCATAACGTCCCAAATCATTAATCAGTTATTTTTCACGCAATTAATAAAATGGCCAAATAGTTCTGACTTTACCATTGGCAAGGCTTTTAACTACTGACCTACCCCAAATTAAAACAAACTCATACGTCTTCACTAAGGATAGAACCGGCAACACGTAGGAAGGGCAACGAACGTTTTCGCACGATGAATATGGCCGACTTCAACAAAAAATCAACATTCCTCCCGCCCCCGCGACAACAGCCACCCATACACCGCTGAAAAACGGGTGAAATTGAAATCGTGTCCCGCGCGCTGCTGTGTGGTGTATTTAGGTGTGTGTATATCTGTTCGGCGCAAGCCAAATAAAAGGGTGGGGGTAGATTAAAAAAATTAGAGTATATGTGAAAATATGGCGTGTGTGATATCAAACGAAAGGTAATTGAGTCTGGAGTTAAACAAAATACATTTTATATATTTTTTTAAAAAGGGTGTGGTTATTTTTTTATAAAATTAGAGTTCAAATCAAAATATGGCTTGTGTGGTATCAAACGAAATGTAATTGAGTCTGAAGTTGAATAAAATATATTTAATTTTTTAGTTATTTTAGCTCACACGTACACTATAACTATAGTACATTGTGTGAGCTTAGGGGCCCATATATTGGCAGAGTATTTTTCTTGCTAGACAATATACTTTATTTATAACGAAAGTCGGAAAAAACAGAAAAAGTTCAATTAACTAGTTTTTGCAAAAATATCACATTGTTTTATGCAATTGCGAATTTAACATACCTATGTACATGCTGGTTAAAACATCTTTTCATGGAGCTATGAAATTATTAAAATCAAATATTGCAATATCTTGTATAAATTTATACAGCCAAAATTCTGGTTTCAACGATTTTTTAGGAAGTATTTTAATTAATTAGTAAAGTTCCAAATTTTATTTTTTTGTGCTGGGTCCTTAAAGATTTTTTCTTCTTTATCTTTTTTAAACAATAAATCATATATTTTTTTATTACTATATGCAATTTTAGGGGGCTGTAAATGGATCTTAGGTTTTGACCAGCTTTTTCGTGAAATCCGCCTGTGTTCGGTTCGGTTCGGTTCGGTTCGTGTATACCTATCGAATATATTTTTTTATTTTTTATTTTTCATATGTAGCGTGCTAACAATCGTTACCCTTTTTAATAAAAGTAGGTCGATGTCAGTCCATTTTTCTTCATACAACATTTTATCAAAACAGACATCTAGATTTTTCTTTTATTTCTCCTTTTGATAAAAAACGCTGCTCATTTTAAGAAAAGCTTTTTTTGGTTTACATCATGCTGGGATATATTGGTGTCAAAAGTAACAATATATTTCTTTGTCATGCAACGTGGGTATATAGTTTTGTAAGAGATTTAAAAAAAAGCTATATAAACACATACTTGGTTGGCCAAAAAAACGTTCACTATAGGTATTTTCCTAGCTACGTTTGCCCCTCTACGAGTTGTTCTGTCAAGCACTTAATTTTCTGCAAGCATAGAGACAATCGTTTTTAGCTCACACATATACTATACTATAGTATTAGCTCACACATATACTATACTATAGTAGTGTGAGCTATGGTGATCCTAATTTTTTCGAGAAAAAAAAAGTTGCTCCGATTTCAAAATTTTTTATATATCTTTGCGTTTCAGATGATTTTGAAACTTTTTTGTTGCGCCGTCTGTCTGTCTGTCTGTCTGTCTGTCTGCCTGTCTGTCTGTCTGTATGTCTGTCTGTCTGTCTGTCTGTCTGTCTGTCTGTCTGTCTGTGTGTCTGTATGTCTGTCTGTAACGACCAACGCGCATAACTCAAAAACCGCTTGCCCGATTTTAATGAAATTTGGTACCCAGGCTGGGTTTTGGGTCGAGATGGTCCCATTTAAAAATGAACAAAATCCACCGAACACAAGCCAAATAAAAGGGTGGGGGTAGATTTCAAAAATTAGAGTTTAAGAAAAAATATGGCGTGTGTGATATCAAACGAAAGGTAATTGAGTCTGGAGTTAAACAAAATACATTTTAGTTTATTTTAAAAAAAGGGGGGGGGGGTAAATTTCAAAAATTAGTGTTTAAGTGGAAATATGGCGTGTGTGATATCAAACGAAAGGTAATTGAGTCTGGGGTTAAACAAAATACATTTTAGTTTAAAAAAAAGGGTGGGGGTAGATTTGAAAAATTAGAGTTTAAGTCAAAACATGGCTTGTGTGGTATCAAACGAAAGGTAATTGAGTCTGGAGTTCAATAAAACATACTTCAGTTTTTAGTTATATTAGCTTTCACGTAGATACACTATAACTATAGTACCCAGTGTGAGCTTAGGTGCCCATAGATTGGCAGAGTATTTTTACGATCGTGAACGCGTTTTTCTCCTTGACCGTTTCCTGTATTTCCTCCGTCCACCACATCTTTTTGTTATTTCTATTATCTTGTTCTGTTTTACAATAATGGTAAAAGGATGGATAGTGGTTATAAAAAAATATCTTCACTTACAGTTCTGTCATTTCAAAAAGCCACAAAAAAAAATATCACAAACAACTGGAACGCGCGAGTCTGTGCAAAAATTGAAAATTTATTTTTCGAACGTACCTTATGCCCTTCTATAAGTACCTAATCCCTTTTCGAAATTTACCAAAGCTTTCGAAAGGTACCACCTGCATTCTTTAATAAGGGGTCAAACTCATTGTAAAATTCTTAGCGGTTAGTGTTTATATTACGGATTTGAATTCATATTATTATCATTGTGACATTTTCATTAATATTGTGAATAATAACAATTATGAACCTGTACATTTTAGTTTGTTTTTATAATGAGGACCTGATAAGTGATATTAATAATGGCGTTTTGGCTGCCATTTGAAACACCACAAACAAATTTTTGGAAACCATTTGAGGACCAAGGAGGAGAAGAAGTGGGGTACCATTAGAGTCTGCGGTTTTACAGGAAACAAACTTTAACCCTAAAAAAAATATCCAAAACGCAAGGCAAAACTTTTAAAAACACATTGTACAAGGAAAACTCAAGATATTATTCTTGATATGTATAAGCCACTCTCATTCGAAAATTACAGAAATCGTTCCAGAATATACGACAGGGGTAAGCTACAGAATCATATCTAGAATAATAACAAGAGTATAGATAGATAGATAGATAGATAGATATTTATTTCATTCCGAGCACCACAATACAGTAGAGAAGAACAAGTCAAAAAGTAGTACATTAAAAAAAACTTACTAAGTAAAAAAAATATTTAAAAAAATCACTATTTAACATGACTTAAAACAAACAATAATATGACTTATAAAATCACAAAAAACACTAAAAAAACCAAAATAATAAAATAATAAAACGACCGAGAGACCACAACCCAAAACGTTCGGTATATTAGCCAATAGCTTCTAGGAACTCTGTTATAGAATAAAATGCATTATTGCTCAAAAATGTTTTTAACTGGGATTTAAATTTTTTATTGGACAGACTTTTTAGCTCCTCTGGAAGAGGATTATATAGGCGCAGACCAGCAAAAATTGGTGAGTTCTTAAAATACTCATGATTATGTCTTTGAATACAAAAGTTGTTTCGATTTCTGGTGGCATATTGATGATAGGTTCCATTAATTGCAAAATTTGATTTATTTTTATGAATATATGTTAAAATATTAAGTAAATAAATTGATATCACAGTTAGTATTTTATGCTTTTTAAAGATTTCTCTGCAACTGGAATTATAGGGTAGATCAAACATCAGACGAAGGATTCTTTTCTGAGCGATAAGAACCCTCGTAACATCGCTAGCCTGACCCCACACAACAATGTGGTACGATATGGTCGAAAAAGCTAGAGCTTAGTAGACGCCGAGTAAGGCATTTTTAGTGAGAGAATTTTTTAAGGAGCTCAACATATAAAAGTTTTTGTTAAGTTTAGAGCACACTGAGTCAATATGCTGGCTCCAATTCAGTTGACAATCGATTATAACACCAAGAAATTTTGCAGTTTTCTCAGTTTTAACAATATGGCCATTAAAATCAAAAGACCAGTTCAGGGTTGTTTGTCTGATTGTTGTAATTTCAAGACATACGGTTTTACTGCAATTGATCATTATATTGTTTTTCTTGCACCACTCTGTTAGATCTGAAAGCATTATTTTAATATCTTGAAGAACCGCGATACTGCATTTACCTGATATAACTATAGTAGTGTCGTCACAATATTGAAAAACTAAGCCCTTAGTGATATGTTCAGGTAAGTCATTAATAAAAAGTAAAAACATTAAAGGCGCTAAAACACTTCCTTGTGGCGTTCCCAGCTCTAAGTCTTTAAAATCTGAAAGAACGTCTTTGATTTTAACTGCCATTCTGCGACCACTTAAAAACGATTGTATTAGTTTTTGGAGAAGACCCCTTATGCCAAGTTTTTCAATCTTTTTTACCACGAAATCCCCATTTAGGACATCAAAAGCTTTGGTAAAATCGAACAAAAATACAATTACTATTTCGTTGTTATCTTGTTTGTTGTATATATGTTGTAAAAGATCGGTGCAACCCAACGCAGTGGAGAATCCTGGACGAAAACCGTATTGCTGGTTAGAAAGCACCTTGTTTTTGTTTAAAAAAGAAAGAAGTTTATCATAAATAATTTTTTCGTAGATTTTGGAAAATATGCTTAAAATGGAGATAGGACGGTAGTTTTCAATATTTTCGGGGTCTCCTTTTTTTAATATTGGGGTGACCAATGCATTTTTTAGTTTTTCGGGAAAAACTCCAGAAAAAAGTGATAGATTAAAGAGTAAAACTAGTATGTGGGAAATGTTGTAATTAATTGATTTAATTAATTTAATGGGTATACCGTCTGGACCGCAAGAGTTTTTGTTTGGTAAAGATTTAATTACCGATGTGATTTCTTCATGTGTAACAGGAGTTACCAAAAAGCTATCTGAAACCGTTTTTTTGGTAGTGGTGCATTGCGATGATAAGTTGCCATCAAAGTGATTTTGGAGTTTTTCTTGCGTACCAGTTGATAAGTAGGTACAAAAAATATCAGCGATTTCTTCGGGTTTATGATAAAGTTGATTATCGAAGGAAATTTTACAAATGCTTTTTTCTTTTTTGGTCTTTTCGTTTAATTGGTTGATAACGTTCCATGTTTCACGTGACTTAGTTTTTGCATTATTAATAATATATACGCCAAAACACGAAAGACAAGAAATAGTAAAGGAGTATGGTACCGTGTACCAGCTGATATATTGATACCAGTAGTATGTATATCAATTTATAATGAAAAATTATGTTTAGTTAATTTTGACTAGTTTTTCTACATTGTACATTGAAAAGGTAATATTGCCACTATTCTTATGTGTTTTATATATTCTAACGCATTTTGACGGTTGCAAAAATCCATTTGACTAAGTTAAATCCAACTAAATAAATTAATTTACGGGCTGGTCCTCAGAACGAGGTAACATCGATGTATGCGGCTACCACTACCTTGTTCTGAGGACCAGCCCGTAAATTAATTTAATTAGTCTATGACCACACCTCAAAAAATTCCTTTCATATTTAAATCCAACTACAGTTTTTACATTGTTTTTGTTGAAATACATATTATGAAAAAAACTGAAATATTTTATTTTTAATATAAATGGTTGTAATTGCATATTTAAACAAGATAAATTTGATTATCTATTAACAATTAACAATTTTTGATATTGTCAAAAATTTACTCATGGGCAAAATTTATATCTTTTGATAAACCTCGTATGCGACTAAAAAAATTTGACATCTGATGATTGTATTTTAAATTTTAGAACATGCAGAACTTTATAAAGAATAACTTTTTTTCCTAAAATTAAAAATAAAAAGTTTTCCATATGGTTCCAACTTAGCTAGACAACATGTATATAATCTGTTATAACAATTCATCCTGTACCTAATGTTACATTTAAATAAAATGTTTAGTTCCTATATGATTATTATACGTATTAAGCAGCAACTTTTATTAAACGTGTTATTTTATTTGACTATATACTATAAACAGTTCCCAGTCCGGCCCATATCCTCTTTTATTTGTTTAGGATTCAAATTTTATTATGGTTTTCTTTAATGGCTTTTTGAAATGAAAGAACTTTATCTATACAAGATGTCGATAAAAATTGTTAAAAACTCAAACGAAAAATAAATAAAAATTTATCGTTTTTCTCTGCTGTACACATTGCTGTAATTGCTCGTTAAATAAGTGTTAAAACTCCCTTAAAAAACTTTGACTTTCGGCGTCGCTCAAATTTTGCGGGTTTTATAAGAAAATCGTTTTTGCTGAAATAAAATGGCTGCTTTTACAAGGCCGACAAATATAAAAGTCTTCAGTAAATGTCATAAAAAATTAATTAAAAGTCACAAATTATAAAGCCGTTTTTGTTCTCTCGCCTCTTGGCTGGCATAATTTTAAAATGAAGCAATTTGCGTAATGGCCGTAAAAAGTCGATTAAACTTTGTTGGCTATCGTTGAAATAAGCGACGATATAATATTTACTTTCTATTAAAATTTATTATCGATAAAAAGTCGTATTTTTTTATTATTAAACACATTTATTTTAAATAAATAAAAAAACCTGGTGTATGCATTTAACATCAGTCATTAATATTTAATTATACTGTTATTTATTTTTATACAATTTTTAGTTTTTGGTACAGCCAATAATTTAAAATAAATCTATTTATCTTAAAAGTTTTTTTTTCAATTTATTTTAAGTTTAGTTATCAAAAATACAATTACATGCAAAGTACAGAAAAATCAAAATTGATAAATAAACAATGGACTATTGGAGAAGAGCAGCAGAGAAATCAAAAAGAGAAAGAGTTACAAATCAAAGAATAAGAGAAATTATGACAGTAGGTGAACGTACTTTAGTGGATAATATAAGAACAAAACAACTAGTGTGGTACGGACATGTACAAAGAATGAATGATGAAAGACTACCTAAACAAATACTACAATGGAAACCAACTGGCCGAAGAAAACGAAGACGGCCAAGGAGAAGCTGGAGAGAAGGAATAGACAGTGAAATAAGAATAAGAGGCCTAGATGATGAATTATGGGCAAACAGAAACGAGTGGAGATTGGGTATCGGAAGACGTAGAACGTTGTGAAACCGATATAGTAGTTTACCTAACTAGTGCGGAAAGTGCCTCTTTTCCGCACGCGATTGCAGATGGCCAAACGACGCGATAGCGGAGTTTGGCCAGCAATCAAGTGCGGAAAAGACACTTTACGCACGAGTTAGGTACATTATTTTTTCTATAAGCGTGAGGAAAAAACTAAAAATTAATCACAACATTATTTATATTCAAAACATTTTAATCAAATCAATTATTATTATTAACATTAATATTAAAGGTGCAGTTTGTAGCGTGCTGTAAGTTGATAGCAGAGGCAAGTGTTTTCTCAAATGAAGTGACAGATTTGAAACTTGGGTTTTGGTTCTCCACTGCGTTCTCCAAGTTTTCGGAAACATCTGTTGCAACTGTGGTCATGCATTTGGGGCTGGATTGAGGCACTTTGGAAGGTTGTATGGTAGAAGAAAGTTGCTGACTAGTTGAAGGACCAGGGTAGCTGAACTTCAAAATTTTATTCGAAATATTTTTTTGGAATCCAGTTGAACTGTCAAGGTACCCTTCTGCGACACTTGAAGATTTCCATCCACCGAGTCGTTTGATATTGGTTATTCCTTCGCCTGAATCTGCCAACATTGTTGCGGCAGAACGTCGGAAGCTGTGGCCCGTGTATAATTCTGGATTTGAAAGCTTCAGATAGCATGCGATATCTGATGGCATTTTACCGAATGTATTAATTCCAATGCATTGTACCGTACATGCTCCTTTTTTGTAGTTTACGAAGAACCGTCTATGTGGGGTCTCTGGTTTCTTTAAGTTGACATATTTTCGGATCAATTGGAGAAGTTTTCCATTCTCGGCTTCTTCTGAAATAGCAAAACTTCTAAATGTATGGTTTTTTAAGTCAGGAATTTTTATAATGATCATATTTCCTTTTTCTTCAATGTCATCTAGGCATATTTTTGCTAGTTCTTCACGGCGACATGCGCCCGCCAAACCAAAAATCGTGGCAACTTCATATGCAAATAAACTAGGTCAGGAGCTTCGCTTAAAAACTTGAAAATTTCTTCTTTTGTGAAGATTTTTGCCTTCTTAGGTCTGAATCCAACGTTTTGTTTTTTCAAGTAGGCCGTAACTTTAAAAAAATTGCTTAAGTCAACGTTTTTTCTGAGTTTTATTACACTTTTGAGCATAGAATACCTCGACCAAAGGGTATTCGGTTTGCACGTTTTGGAAATTTCGGAGAAATATGCCAAAAAAACAGCTTCTTGAAGGGATTTGATGCCTTTAGCGTGGCACCATCTCTCAAACAAACTATATTCCTTCTCATACCTGTGACGAGATTTTGAAGGGAGCAGGTCCAAATTAGCGATTCTAGCGGCTTCTAGAACTGACTGGGGTAGATCTTCGTCTGAAGAATCCATTGAAAATCTGATTTTTTTGTTTGAAAAATTCAAAAGACGCTTGTATCTGCAAAATTGGCTTTGTTTTGACAGTTTGTTTGTACTTTGTTGCTATGGTGATTTAAGATGCCAAATCTAAAACCACTAGTGTTCATTGTTGTTTGACATTGACAATGACGATATTTATACCGGGGAGAATACTGAAAACTTTATTTTATCGAAAATATTGAAAATATAGCAGAATTTTAGTCAATTTGAATATTTTTAGGATATTTCGTGTGGTAGGAAAGATACAAATGTATTTTGAACGGTCTAAATGTTATAGAACACCTCAAAATCGTAACAAATTTACTTTTCCGCACTAGTGCGGAAAAAATATTTTTCCGCACTAGTGCGGAAAAGTGGCACTTTCCACACTAAAATGCGTGCGGAAAAGTGGACTCTTCCGCACGCTTATAGAAAAAATATATATACATATATATATATATATATATATATATATATATATATATATATATAATAAACAAAGAAGATCCTCAATTGTTTTAGTTTTATTCAAACTCCTTAAATTACGTAGCGCAAAAATGCCGATGTTTTGACGACACCCCCCCACTCCACTGTAGCGCACCTGTAATGAAACCACTGACTTCCCCTACAAAATTACGTAATGTTTGCTACCATACACCCCTTTTTAGACACATAAAATATTTTTTTATCTTTATGTAAAATATGTAGTTAGGTATTTTTAAAAGTGTTCTTTATTTTTAATTATAGTGAAATGGCAATTTTATAAATGGGGTCGTATAGTCTAATGCTTTGGCTTTCTAATAGTCCAAAAATCTTTGCAATTAAAAACGTGGTGACGGATCTATACTATTTGCGGTTTTTACTGAAACACCTTGTAGAAAAGGCTCTGTAACAAAATAGCGCGTAACAGAATAGCGCCATTTTGATATACCAGCGGTCTTACAGGGGGAGTCATGGGCACCACGACGATATTGCTAGGATAGGCCAAAATACATCCAAATAACACATTTTTGGCGTTACCTCAAAGAAAAAAAAATTTCGGCAATTTTACCCAATAGATTTTTTCCAAACCAGAGAATCAAGTTTTTATTTAAGAGAAACATTTGTTTTGGCTTAATACCTACAAAATTTTCCTTTAACGAATATCATTTGTTGGGGCATGTTATGATTTTTGGTCGCCTGAGGCAAAGGGAAAAACTGCTGCCCCTCATTGAGCCTAATGATTTGAAATCGTTTTATGCACTTTCAAGAAAAAAAGTGTACTTTTAATCCCTCTCTGGTACTAAAGTTATACTTTTTAGTCCTTCAGAGATACAACACTCGAAACTTTGAGAAAAATTACGCTCGGATTAAAACATTTTCGCCTTGTAATTAAATGTCCCAGTCTTTGAGTTTTCATGTATTATTCTTGTCCGGCATCATATAATGATTTCTCTAAAAAATTTTTGGATATTTCTAATACATTCTCACTCACCCATCAACTCGGGGGCGCGAAAGCAACTAGCCAGGCAATTTTGGGGGCGCTTGATTCTCAGGATTAATACGCGAAAAATACCACTACAAAAGAGGCTATGAGATGGCTTAACACAACCCAAGATACAGGAAATAATGGCAATATAAAAAACTGTTATAAAAAAAATTGAAAAATTGCCGAAGAATTGTTTTTGTAGATATAAGGAAGAAAGGTAGAAATTTCTGAAAAATTAAGTTTTTAGCGCCACAGGAGAAAATGTTTGCAATATAAAAAAACCGACAGCAGGCAAAATCTAAAATTTAAATATAATTATATCGGATAAAATCGACTTTTGAACATTCTTTTTGCAGGTTTGAAAACAATAATGGCACCGCGAAAATTTGGATAAAATGTATTATTTTTAAAGAAATTGGTGCCGCAGTAGATGATTTTTGGTAAAAAGGAAAAAAAAAGGGGGCAAGCCAAAATTTCGGAAAAACAAAATAATTTATTTTTTCTATGCTCCTTTCGTTTGTGGAGGCAACAAATCCTTCCTCTAATTGCGCCCCTGCAGTACCTGTAATATGATCCTAATAAATGGCTCCGTTACAAAACGGCGCTGTACAAAATAGCGCGGAATAAAATAGCGGCGACAAAATAGCGTTGGTACAAAATAGCGCTGGTACTTTGACTAAGGGGTTTTTTCTAACATATTAAAAAAAAGCTTTCCTGACTTCTTTCCCGGGATCCTAGAAAGTGTGAATTTGAACCGAACCGAACAGAACTGAACCGAACCAAACTCGGTATACCTAAAATAGCGCATTCTTGTACTGACGCTATTTTGTCCCGCGCCATTTTGTCTCACGCTATTTTGTCCCGCGTCATTTTGTCCTGACTTCTTTAGTCGCAGCCCTATTTTACCACAGCGCTATTTTGTAGGGGCGCTATTTTGTTCCGCGCCAT